>CM077182.1:12290617-12965617 GCA_039654105.1 Coreius guichenoti | reverse complement strand
GCCGTCTGATATGTTTGGCTAAGATGATATGTTGGACCCTTTTGAACCTTAATTGTGACACCATTCAGTCATTTACTTCGCAGACACATGCCAATGAAGGCCACGTAAGTCCACTTTGAATGTGCTATTTGGGTCAGAGCCAGAGTGAGAGGCAGGTCTTCCAGGAGACTGGGATAGTTTAAATCTCTTCCTTTTACATATTCAAAGAGCTCTTTCAATACTGGCCCGCTTTTACCTGTGTGTGTCCAGCCACTCGTTTTCCCTCTGATCCCAGCCTTAATTAGTCTGCCGGTCTCACCCGTCAATCATTCCGAGACGTCCGTGGAGACAGTCATTGAAAAGCAGAGGCGGCCATGACAGGAGGGCAGAACCTGGCATCCTACTCCGCATTAATAAACAGTAAGATTTAAAGGTGAAGTGTGATTTATATGCCACTAACATCAGCAAACGGAATCCCTAAAATCAAACCAAGTAGGTCTACAACACCTGGAGAAATCTATATGTTAGCATTGATTAGCATGTGCATTTTTAAAAGCCCTCCAAAAAAATTGGGCAAAACATGTACTAGAGTAGAGTATAGTATAGGGCTGCATGATATTGGAAAAAAACAAAACAGAATGACCATTCTAGAACGTTTGGGGTGATTTTTGTTGAGGAGTGCATCTGCATAGAAGAAAAAGACATTTTTAAATTTAGGATTTAAAAATCCTAAAAAATACTTAAGACTTTTTTTTGAGGGTGAACCATAATTTCTAAGGAATAAGAAATTAAGTGATTAGGTAAAATAAAAAAATTAGTATTTCATAAAAATAATTCAAATAATTTTATTTCATAGCACACTGTAAAATTGCAGTACTGATATTTATGTCTTAATGTCAAATGTTAAACCATCATCAAGCTTTTATTTTGGTGGTTTACCGGCAAAAATAAATATATGTGCTGCTGATTTTAGAGGTATTATGTTAATTTACATGCATGCAGCTCATGATACAGTGTTTCAGTGTCAGTGAAACTGGCTGCGCATATATTTATTTAATTAAATCAGTCTTTGTTGCATTAAGCCATATTGCAATATTGTTTTTATTCATATATATATATTGTACAGGCCTAGTATAGTAAATTGTCATTTTATTTGCTTGCTTTTTGTCATGAGAACAGTGTAGTAAAATCGTTCTACCAGTAGGGGCTAATTAAACCATGCTAAAGTGCCCCTATTATGCGATTTTAAAGGCTCCTGATTTTATTTTGGAGGTCTCCTACAACAGGTTTACATGCATCAAAGGTCAAAAAACACTTTCATTTAATATACATTGCACATCACCACATTGTTCAATGATTCTCAAACGACTCCATGGATGAATCGGGCTCTCTAAATCTCTCCTTTCCAAGAGCCTACTCTGCTCTGATTGGCCAGATGGCCCAGTCTGTTGTGATTGGTCAACCGCTTACGAGTAACCATGGCGTTGATTTTACCATATAAATCCGAATGTGAGTCCGATGATGAAACTTTGGAAGAAATAGTTATTCAACCCGAATCTCCATCGCAAGGACGACTTGAGCAGGACTTTTCTCAGTGATACACTACTCAGTTTGATGTACATTATGAGATGTTTCAGCTGTATTTCCTCACCATCAGCATTAACAGGAGTATGTACATCAACAAACCGATGTGTATATTTCTAATTTATTGTGGTGCACGTGCGGGAACTGTATTAACTGTATCAATAACAGTGCATACATTAGCCGAGCACTAACGTGAATGACTGATGTAACATTAAAGTTTGCAAAACGAATCTTGCTCCATCCTTTATCTTTACTTAAAGTAGTAAGAACGGACAGACAGTCAGCATTAATAGACACAGTTTTAGGTAATAGGGGCCCACAGCTGCTTAGCAGAAGTATTTCAGTAAGACCGGAAGCCGGAAACTTACACAGTATAAAACACAAAACTGCGTATTTTGAACCCCCAGTAGAAAATATATACATCAATAATTAATAATACTCACAGGTTGTGATTCTGAGCTGGTCCAAATAAACTGGGTACTGACCCATCTTTCAAGAGCAGGTGTTTTGCGAATCCTGCGTTGAACTCCGAGATTTGAGAAGCAGTTGTCAGTAAAATGATGTGTTTGAGGGCGGGACAAGTTGTTTGCGGACAGACAACATAGGCGGGCATTATGCGAATATCATTTCTAGTGACGTAGAACTGCCATACAGTAAGATTCAAACAAAAAACGACTCAAGACGATTCTTTCTTTTGGGAGACAATGACTTTATTTATCATGCACTTTCTACTTTACAACTTTGCAGAACTTTTACATTCACAAACAGCTATATTGCACACTGCATGAAAGGGAATATTCAAAAAACCATAATAGGGGCACTTTAACCAACCAAACATTGACCTTTTGTTTCGGAAAGGTTTCCTGAACAAACCCTGACTTGCCATTGGTTAGACAAACAGATAGCTTTTCCCCAAACTAACTCCATTGGTTGGGCTGATGTTGCTTTGTTGGATTGGCTGGAATCCTCAAAAAACAGCAATGTTTTGATTTTACACCATTTACACTTTTCAGGGAAAATAGCCCATGAATAGCCTATTACTTATAGGTGTCTCTACATATTAAGCTTGGATAGGAGAAAATATTTTAACACATCACTTTTAAGACTATTGTAAATGATGCATGAGTTAGCTGAACTTGACTGGACAGTCAAGAAACAAGCTGCTCTGAAGGGTAAAACAATGTTTGTATGCGAGAGGCGAAGTCTGCGAGGAACTTTGAGAGAAGATGTGGGGTTTACTATTAACTCAGCAGAGAAATTTCAGTGTACTACCCCGCGGTAAGGGTAGTGCTGGTTCAGTTGTCTGCTTGTGGACTGAGCTAACCATCATGTTTCTTAACGCAGAGAGAAGCAATAACGCTGCTGCTTATGCAAACCGCAACACACACTCACCCACAACATGAGCATCAGACACAGGCATCCTTCCCCCCGTTCATATTTCTGCTGCATTGTAAGTTAATTTACGGTCAACTCAGGTTGAGAGAGCCCTGGAGTAATTTAGAGGAAATGTGTTTGGTTTGGCTCCGGATCAGAACAGAATAAGAAAAAAAAAAAAAGGAAATGCCATCTGAGGCATGCCCTTAGTTGTAAATCCGAGGAACACAGTGATACAGACACACACAAACACACTTCCTACTCATTCTTGTTGAGACGGAGTGTTTTGAAGGGTGAGTGGTGGTCACATGACTAGGCCTCAATGGAGCAACATGTAGGCAGGATGTTATGGCAGGATGGATAAAAGAAGATAAAAGAATGTGAGTGGTGTTTAGAGAACTTGCGGAAAATTCGCTGTTATGATGTTAGGGTATTTGGTGGTTGCTAGGGTGTTACTGTGCAGTTGTGAAAAGTGTTCATGGTGGGCGCTGACTGGCACAAGTCAAAATAGTCAACCCTTAAATCGTAATATTCTGGAGCCTTAAGATCGTTCATAAGAAAAAAAAAACTTGTTCTTCATTGAATTTTCTTAAATAACCTTTTAAAGTTTGGTTAGCCTTACACCTTAAAGGGATAGTTCACCCAAAAACAAAACGTCTGTAATCATTTACTCATGTATTTCCAAACCAGTATGACTTTCTTAACTGTTAAACATAAAGGTTCCAAAAGGGGGTTTTCACAGCGAGAAAGAACATTCTAATGAACGTTTTATAATTTATCCTAAGACCTTTTTTTATTTTGATAAGAATAGTGGTTTTTGAACTTTAATACTTGAGCCTGAGAATGAGCTAGAAATAGGAAAGCTTGCCTTAGCAAGCTCTACTAATGACTGATGTTTGTGTGTTAACATGCAAATCAAGGAGTGTCATGAGGCACACTGCATTCTTTTGTGATCACATGGCTTGCCTAGTCAGAGCCGTGCGGCACACTCAGCACAAATATCAAGTCTGTACTAAGAGACTGACATTATTGTTTCTGTTAATAATTTGACCTTGTGTATGAGGGGAGAGGGGATCATCAGTACAGATAATTATAATGAAACTTGTCAATTTGCCAAACCTTCTCCTTCCTGTCACATTTTTCTAAATCCGTAGAGTCCAGACAATTTGCCCATGCGCTCTGAATCAGCAGCTAAGACCGCCTCCTATTAACAGTTAACACCAGACGGTCAAACACACATGCACACAGACACAATTTAACACACTACCGTCCAATCTCATTGCAAGCCCTGCACGCAGACACTAAGTAAAGAGAAAAAGCCTGTCACTGCTGCCCTGCCTCATATCGTGTCTCTGGAGCCCTGTCATTAAAGCCAATAAGACCTGTAATATCCGCTAAACTCTTAGCATGAATTTTTTATGAGCTCTCGGCATAGGATCGTGGTGTCTGAGAGACTCCTGCCATTCGATTTGCAGTGAAAGTATGTGCTCTGGCAATCTAAACATCACAGTCTGCTCTGTGGAAGTTCACTCCAGAGGATTATCACCTTGTTTAGGCAAATACGATTGAGTTCCTGTGAAATTCTGGGCAGTATTAGTAATGGTCAGGAATATTGAGGGAATATTTCATTTCCAACCTGAAAGCTAAAATTGGCCCAAGAATGTTTATACAAGGAACAACTGTGATTAAATCTTCCTGCCTAACACAATAACTTTGCATGCCATGCTGGTTATCATAGGGGTTGTTTACAGGAAGGAGGACGGGATTGTTTGGCCCAACTGCTGAGGGTGTATCCATAATTCATTGAGCCACCTTCTGTTATGCTGGAATCAGGCGGCCTTGTGATTCCTTTGATGAGCATTTGACTTCCGCCCCAGTGTTTTTTAGGACCTGTTGAAGTGGTAAGGGGATGGATGAAAAGGAGAATGAAAGGAGATCAAGGGTGGGAAGACGAGCCTTTTTAGACATGCTTCGCTTGTATCGGCGTGTCAAATCACACAGCCATCGGTAACCCTTCTGAGGGAAGAGTTGAGAGGCCAGATCGATTTTTTCTTTTAACTTTGTCTTTGTTGGTACCACTTCTGACTAGTGCTTACTTCACTATATTATAATGATGCATACCAAAGAAATTCTTTAGCTTGATGTCAGTTTTCAAGTACGTTTCTCATTAGTGCGGCCTGCTAAGGCAAGTATCTCTATTGGGTCAATGACAAATTCGTTTTTCAAGATAAAAAGGAAACATCTTTTACTAATCTAGTTTAAAATTCATGTTCCAGGTTCTTTGTATTCATGTTTTTTGTGGTATAACCATCAAGTAAAATTATGAAAAAATTAAAGACACATTTTCCATGACTCTTTCCCCACCAAACACAGAATTTTCCGGGTTCCAATGTTATCACTGTTATATGCTAGGAGGCGCTATGACACATCTTCTGAAAGAGTACTGAATCTCCTGATCAAAGCACATGCAAAGAAGACGCAGAAACAAGCGATATCATATGTAATCATATGCATATGTAAAATAATGTGATCACCAACATTAAACAGCATATATTAAAAACTGCCTAATGTTACTGAGTGAAATGTCGACTTTTGACTTGAAGGTCTGTGTGGGTTCCGCTATATGATATAACTTCCTGCTTATTGATTTTTTTTTTTTTTTTTTTTCTTTACTTTTCTCCATGTTGCTTGCACCACATGACTTCATTTTTGGTGGACAAAAGTTTTATATATATTAATATTTTTAACTAAACTGCTTTTATTCTTTTCCCTCTAAGAATAATAAAAGATTATGCCAAACTCGTTATGACAGGACAGTTGTATCACCCTGACATTTTTGACTTTATATCAAAATATATCACTTCAAAATATATTGAAATAAATTTTAATTCAGAAATGAAAAACCTGCTCATCATAGGAGAGGTGTATTCAAGTCATTGTGTGTATGAATTGCATGTATGTTTGAATAAATTGATTGATTCAGACACACTACCGGTTTGGTGATGACTTTTGCAAAGGCCATGTAACTTGGTCGCTGACCTCTCATGTGATTTTTATATATCTTGTTTTCTTTATCTCTCTTCAAGAGATGGCGTGGAGGGCCCTGGCAGCGCTGTCCCTGCTGCTGTGTTTTGGCTCATCTTGCTGTGATGATACTCAAGACCAGTTCATGTCTGCTACCGTCATCAACAATGTCGTTCAGGACCCTCAAACCGGGCGAATCTACCTTGGTGCCATAAATGGGATCTATCAGCTGAACCATAAACTACATCTGGAGAGCAGTGCTGTAACAGGCCCTAAGAATGACAACCCACAGTGCACTCCACCGATCACTGCACAGTGCCCTGACGCAAAGGAAATGGACAACATCAACAAACTCCTACTGGTTAACTCCGCCAATGGCACCCTAGTCGTTTGCGGAAGCCTTTTCAGGGGCATCTGCTCTTTGGTAAACCTTCACAGCGTGGACAAACCTGTGTACTACAGTGACACCAAAGGTGAGAAGACATACGTGGCCAGCACCGAGGAGTCTGTCGCAGTGGTGGGGGTCATTTCTTATTATGTAGATACTAATTCCAATTCTAACCTTAGCGTATTTCTAGTGGGGAAGGGCTACGGTAGCTATGATAGCTCGAAACTCATCAGCACTCGGTTGCTTCAGGAGCATTTGGAAATGGATGTTTTCGAGAACATGGTTGAAGCTTCCACTGTGCAAGCTAGCCCATTTGTCCAGCGCTATCTCCACGACTTTCGCCATGCTTTCAAGGATAACGGCTACATCTATTTCCTGTTCTCACGCACTCCGGGCACCAGTGACAGCAGGAAGATCACGTTTGTAGCACGCATGTGCGAGGATGAACATCATTATTATTCTTACACCGAACTTCAGCTCAACTGCACCGTCAGTGTTGAACAACAGGAGAACATGTACAACAAGGTCCAAGCGGCGTATCTGGCCAAACCTGGAGAAGTTTTGGCTAGGAATATCAGCTCTTCGAATCTGAAAGATAAGGTTCTATATGTTGTGTTTAGTACGGATGAGGACGGTGGTCCATCAGCCTTGTGCATGTACCCACTCAACAGCATTAACACCAGGCTTGAGGAGGTGATTGATTCCTGCTACACTGGAGAAGTTCTGGAGGACGAGAAACCAAAGACCGTTTATTCACCATACATCTCCAAGACAGAGGCCATCTGCAAGCCCAAAAGAGAAGTGAGTTGTTGTGTTTCTTTAACTCTGCTTCAATGTTGTTTGGTCGTTTACAATCTTTTTCAATGTGCTGTGTATTTTCGCCCAACAGAAGGGTATGGTGAAGAAATATAAATGTGGTGCAGAGTTCCTTCCGTCTCCACTAGCCAGTAAACCTGAGTATGCTCTGTCTGTCAAACCCATCTACACCCGAAATGACATGCTGACAGCTGTAGCTGTAGCGGTGGAGAATGAGCACACGGTGGCTTTCTTGGGAACCAGTGGAGCAGATGTCTTAAAGGTGAGTTCCATTCCAGGGTCTGGTTTCTATTCTCTTTAAATTTCAGCCCTCGAGGTTTGACTGCTGTGGTGGTCTGGCTTCGTGGTTAACAACATGGGCTGGTAACCAAAAGGTTGTTGGTTCAAACCCAAGGATGGATGATTTATAAGCGACAACCACTTGAGCAATGCACTTGACCCTAGGACTTGCTCTAGCTGTACTAGCCCTGTAATACAGTGTTTACTTGTATGTTGCTTTGGATAAAAGCATTTTTAAAATGAACGAATGAATGAATTAACTTTTCTCTTGCAGGTGCATCTTGACCCCAGCCACCCTGACTTTTATCACAGGATTCAAGGCGAACGCACAGATGGTGGGGTGAACAAAAACCTCTTTTTTGATTCAACTTTGGATCACTTGTACATCACCACTGGCAGAAAGGTTTGTTTATGAACACATCCACAACACTTAGATCACTCTGAGTCAACAGAGATCATCCACTGGTTGAATTTGTTTGAATAAGGTTGCTTTGCCAACCTTAAAGAGAGGATTTTTGAAAGGAATGACACAGAAAATATATACAAATGTCACATAATATCACACGTCTTGGTGACATCCCTAGACACTGTAAACTGCCACAAAAATGTGACAGCTGGCTGTATTCATATTCTTTTAGCCAGAAAACTGTACAAAAACTGTACTCAAGTAAAAGTACAAGTAATTATAGAAATATTTACTTAAAAGTAAAAGCACTAATCTTAAGTTACTTGAGTAAGAGTAAAAAAGTATCCAATGAAAAAAAACTACTCAAGTATCTAGTTACTAGTTGCTTTGAATAATATATAGCCTATATAACAACAATACAATAACATGTTAATATTTAGATAGATACTGAATTTAAATGGTTGTTATTATTATTATCATAATTTAGATATCTTTGCAACAAACACAGAAGAGACAAGTATTATTTCTGGCATCTGTAGCCCAAAAATCATTGCATATCCTTTGCTTTGTACAATAATAACGTTTTGGATTATTGGACAAATGTAGAAATAAAGTGAACCTGCAGAGTTTTGCGTTCAAATGCACGCAAAGGGAACTGTAGTGTTTTGAGTTGTATGTAAGCTCAGGAATAAGCACTGTTTGGCCACTCTTTTTTAAATTTACTTCGTTACTACCCACCTCTGCTTTTAGCCAATCAGACTGTTTGGTGCTCTCTTCCCATCAGTCATTTTATGAATTAACAAGACGGCCCATATATGTGACCCTAGAAAAAAACAGTCATAAGGGTACATTTTTTGAAACTGAGATTCATACATCATCTGAAAGCTGAATAAATAATGTTTATAATTTTTGTTTGTTAGGATAGGACAATATTTGGCCGAGATACAACTATTTGAAAATCTGGAATCTGATGGTGCAAAAAAGTCTAAATATTGAGAAAATCGCCTTTAAAGTTGTCCAAATGATGTCCTTAGCAATGCATATTACTAATAATAATACATTTTTGATATATTTACAGTAGGAAATTTACAAAATATCTTCATGGAACATGGTCTTTACTTAATATCCTAATGATTTTTGGCATAAAAAGAAAAATCAATAATTTTGACCCATACAATGTATTGTTAGCTATTGCCACAAATATACCTGTGCGACTTATGACTGGTTTTGTGGTCTAGGGTCACATATTAGTATATTTAATGTAGGAAACTGAGAGCGTAGTAGTTGAAGTGGATCATTCAAGTTAACGGCCATATTTCGCTTTATAAGCAGTTATTAGTTTGCACACTGTTTTGCTACCAATGCTTCTTATATCTCTGAGATGACGTGCATGCCACTTTACATCTCAAATTCTTGGTTACTGACTGTAACCTTTGGGTCCTAAAGGTGTGGTCATATTAACCATTGCTCTTGTGAAATTTTTGTGGGCAAACACCAATAACTAAATTTGGAATCCGCCCTATCAGAGTTCCCCACGCAGGTTTCTCTTTTGTTCAAGTTGGTCATGCAAATTTTGCCGGTTGACCAATAGAAAGCTGCTTGGTTTGAAAGTGACTTCTGTGTGAGCAGTGCTTCATGTTTTACTACAATATTGACAATGGACTTTTCTCTTGCTTCTCTTTTTTTGTAGATCACCAAAGTGCCAGTGCAGGCCTGTGAGCAGAAGAATGATTGTCACTCATGTGTGTCCCAACGGGACCCATATTGTGGCTGGTGTGTGTTGGAGGGCCGGTAAGTCTGTTAGATTCATTTTACTACCAAAAGCACAACATCATTTGGGCATTCATGTCCAGTAAAGGACAGGGCAAGTAATAACACTGCCAGAGTTTGATATTTGTACTGTCAAATAAACTAAGACCCATTTCTCCTGTGGATCATGTGACTTCCATCTCTATTAAAGTATGTTTTAGAGTAGAAAACCAAGTCGTGGGGTTGTCTGTTAAATTTTAGTGAGTGCTGTTAGATACCCGTGTTTAGTCCAGTTAAAGCAAATGCAGTGCGGCCCATTAATCATGTTTGTCTGCTTTTCTCCTGCAGTTGTACAAGGAAGAAGGATTGTCACAATGGAGAAGGAGAGAATGCCTGGTTGTGGAGTACAAAACAAACATGTGTTACCATTCAGTCCTTTAAGCCCCCCAACATCAGCTGCAAGAAAACAGATAGAAGACAGGTACTAAAGCATAACACGTACACTCTGTGATACAGTCAGCAGTTATTTTAAACCCTAACCTCTTAAGGATTGACTCAGGATTGATATTTACTGGCTGTAACAGATCCAGTCTGTGAATCTAATCCTTTTTTCATGAGCTGATGTGATAAAGTTAGTAAACAAGGCACCTGAAACTATTGTAGCATACCACATGAATGCACAGAGCACTCTTCATGCATTTCTAATATGTCTTAGAAGAAACTCAAGTGGTCTTGGTTGATCGAAGAAGCTTCCTGTATACCATAATGAACTCCCTGGAACTCCCTCAGTTGTAATGAATAATGGCAGTATACTCCTGACTTATCTGCTGAAATCAATATATTTTATCTTTCACATTGCATTTTGTTGGGTTCCCAGTCATGCAAAACCTGGAAATGTCGGGGAATTGTAAAATTGTGTTTTTTTTTTTTTAAGAACAGGAAGAGTTTTGGAAATCATTAAAATCATATTAAGAGATTGAAAAAAAAAAAAAACATAAAAAAAAGTTTATAATATTTATAATAATATTACTTCATTATTATTACATTATTATTATTATTATTATTATTATTATTATTCAATTAAATGTTTTAATTAATTATAACATACTTAAAAGATAATAATAATAATAATAATAATTATTATTATTATTATTATTATTATCTTTTAAGTATGTTATAATTATTTAATAAAAAAAAAAAATTATGCCCTAAATATTCAATTTTTAAAAATAGTCAATAATCAAAACAAACTCATAATTTCAATGTTCAAAATGTTTGAGTACTGATATATTTAACATATTCGTATATATTTTATTATGTTTACTCTTAAATCCATATTTTCTGGTTGAAACTTGCAGGTGGAGATTAACGTCGCCTCCCTCCCCACTATCAACAGTCCTGACACACTTATGTGTGAGTTTGGTGACTACAGAAGTGACGCAACTATGAAAGACACGCGGGTCATCTGTGCACTCCCGACCTCTAAGTACATACCGCCCACACCTGAGACACAAGGTGAGAGCATCCTGTTTGCCTTTAACTTTAATAATCACCTACTGTGAAGCTGTCCTCTCGCTGCCTCCTTCACTCCCTGAACAAACAGATGGTGTTTGTCGAGCAGAATGCCTAAAAATGCCATCAGGCGTGAATAATTTTTCATTTCTTCATGTTTGTAATTTGCTAGTTTTGTGATTTTTAATTTGAAAACTGATCAGATGAAACAATTACACTGAAGCAGAATCTATTACTTGTTGATTCTAGAGTTACAGAAGCTTTTATCAAGGCGTGCTTTTCTTGGAAATCGAACCCATGACCTTTGTGTTGCTAGCACCCATTGAGCTCTAAAGCCCGGAACACACCAAACCGACTGTCGGCCGTTGGGCAGTTTTTGTGCGTCGGCCAACTAAGTTTTCTCAGTCTGTTCTGCACCATCGGTTGAAGTTGTTCCTCGCCTGCCTTTTTTTGGCCATGTTGAATCGGCGTCGGAGCTCGTTGGTCAGTCGGGCCATCTGATCATTCTGATTGGCTGTTCAGCTACTGCCACCTGCTGGTACGGAAAGGTATTTCCTCTTACGCAGGCGCAGAACGGACGTGTTACTTGGCCGTCGGGTGTCGAGCGTCGGCTTGGTGTGTCAGGGCAACTTTGGACCCAGACGCTGCCGACGTGAGCCGACCCCGCAGTCTGCTTTCGTCGCCACTAGTTCATCGGCGTCGGCTTGGTGTGTTCCGGGCTTAAAAGTTCAGAATTGGTCTTATGAATTACTCCTGCCTAAAAGCCAATATGATTCCCATTTCTCATATGCATGTGTGTAGATTTTGTGGCAGTGCCAGTGAAGATCACAGTGAATGATGGCATTGAAGTGGCATCTAGTGCATTTGAGTTCTACAACTGTGCAGCCGTGGTGAAAAGATCGGAGAGTACTCCGTAAGTATCAGGCAGCTTTTTAAAAATGTGTACTCCATTCAGGATTTCTTTAGATTAGTCTCGGCCCCTCCTTCTGATTGGTCGGTTGTGTGCTCTCCAGGTGTATCACATGTGTGATGAGTAAGTGGGGCTGCCAGTGGAACATTCAGGATCACACATGCAGTGATAGAGATGAGTCTGTCGAGGGTGATCATATCATCAAACACATGGAGGTGAGTCATGTTAGGATGATAGGATGATGTGTATAAATTAATATGCCTGTTTGTGCATTATTATATGGTGAGCGATCATCTTTTGGTGACAAAACATGATGAATAATAGTTTTATTTGATTTTCTTCCTGTATTTATTCTTGCAGGATGACAGGTGTCCTCGGTTTGAGATCCCTGAACCTCTGCTTATTCCTGTTGGCGTCAAAACTCCCATCCAATTTCAGGGCAAAAATCTAAATAAATATTTGGTAAAGTACATGCATTGCTGCAAAAGTTTTCCAAAGATATGTAAGGGATAATGTACAGTCAGTTGCGGGTAATTAGGATGGTCTTAATATGATCCAGAATGGGTTTAGTTTGCGATAATGACCTGGTGGCTGTGCATTATCCAACTTTTTAAACAGATGCTGACTAAATGCTGTAAATAAATGAAAATGAGTTATTGATTTAAGTTTGAAATGAATTATTATATTATGTCGTCTAAAAGTTTGGGGTCAATTTTTCTAAAGATTTTTAAAGTCTCTTATGCTCACCAAGGCTGCATTTATTTGAGCAAAATACAGTAAAAGCTGTAAAATTGTGAAATATTATTACAATTTAAAATAACTGTTTTCTATTTTATTTTATTTTAAAATGTAATTTTTCCTTTGATAGCAAAGCTGAATTATCAGCTTCATTACTCCAGTCTCCAGTGTCACATGGTCCTTCAGAAATCATTCTAATGTGCTGATTTGGAGCTCAAGAAACATTTCTTATTATTATTAATGTTGAAAAACAGTTGTGCTACTTAATATTTTTTGGAAACCATGATACATTTTTGTCAGGATTCTTTGCAGCAAGAACAGCATTATTTGAAATAGATTTTTTGTAGCGTTATACATGTCTTTACTCTCACTTTTTTAAATTCCTTGCTGAATAAAAGTATTGATTTCTTTTAAAAAAAATCATACTGACCCCAAACTTTTAAACAGTAATGTATATACATAATATATGAAGTGATATAAGAGACATGATACTATGGCCGACTATGTAGCTTTCCAGGGACTAGAGATGCGCGAATCAGCTCTAACGTCACCCGAAACTGCTGTTAAAAATAAATCATCAGCCCAAGAAAAGGCTTGGGGTTTATTATATAGGCTTATATTCATTTATTGCCATATACATACAACGCTTCACAGCTGTTACATATCACATACCCAGCACTTTGAAGTAGATCAACTACTTCACATAAAATGCTCCCACACGGTACTTTTAGTTTCTTCCTTTTGTTTTTAATTCTCTTTTTTGAAATTTCTCTGTTTTGCATCCATTGCTGCTTAAACAAGTGGACCCCGCAACTGCGTAGCTTAATGAAGTCTAAAAATTAGTGCCTGAACACGTTAATATTTCCATCAATGATTTATCTCATCCACCCGCGACCCATCCCGCAATTATTTAGAATGTTATTTTTTTTTATTACTTGGCCCGCCCAACCCACGATTATCCGCAGTGTTTGCGGATATAATCGCGATCTGCGCATCACTACCAGGGACAAAGGTCAAAAATATTGTATAGACTATATTTATTTTATCACAGAACATAGCCATTAAGAATCAAGTATTTCAGAGAGCAATGTAATACAGAAATATATTTACCCAGTATCTCTGTGAGGCCATTTGTCAGCACTGTTTTTAATAGTAAAATGCTTTCTTTTAGAGTCTTCATAAACAACATTACACTTTCTCCATCTCTCTCAGGGCAAAACCTTTCAGATTGGCACTGAGCTCATGAAACAGGTGGGCGAGGTGACTGTGGAGGCTGAGGGGTCAAAGTACAGATTTGTGGGATATGAGGTCAGTACGCTCCACTCCTATTCCTCCTCCTAATATGTCTCCCTCACTTCCTTCCTACTCCTCTGTTCACACATTGATTTGTTTCTGAAGTTTGAGCACCAGCCAATATGGCATTCACAGCTATTGAGCTGCATGTGCGTGTAGGGCTCAGTCCTATGTGGGCGTAGCAAACACATAGTGACCAGGTTCACAAAGACATCAGGGGAGAATTTGCTGTGCACACAGCTGTTCCAGATACAGTGACGTGTTTGCCTTTATCTGTTTGCATGTTTAATGACACATTCTGCTGTTTTTATGGCAGTTTGCATATGACAAAGAACCAGAGGTGAATGTGACGTTCTACATAAAGGATAAGGAGACAGAGAGGAAGATTGACAGCACCCTCAGAGGTATATTTAAATGATTTTGGTTCATAATAGATGCAGGAAAACTCCTCTAAAACTGCATTCATCCAGCAAACATGTGGATCTTGAAGATCTGGAAAGGTTCTGATGAATGTCTCATAATAAGCAGATTAACATAAGTTATCATTTACATCTTGGAAACTGATCTCATGAATCTTGTTTTTATATCCAACTAGGGATGTTTTAGACATATTTATCAGATGAGCCAGATTAAAAAATGTGCATCAAATAGTTTTTAATTTATGGGTGAACTACTTTAAAATGCCCCATTATGCTATTTCAAAGGTTCCTAATTGTGTTTTGGAGGTCTCCTATAATAGGTTTACGTGCATCCAAGGTTAAAAAACTCATAATATACATTGAAGCATCACCTCTTTTCTCACAGTGTCTGAAATGGTTCAGTAAACTTTTTGGTCTCTCTAAACCCCTCCTTTCAGAGAGATATACTCTCGTCTGATTGGTCAAATGGCCCAGTTTGTTGCGATTTGTCCTACCCACTTACAGCACGTGTCGGTAATGAAACGGCCATTACCATATCTGAATTTCAGCTCCATAGGGCTTCCATAGACTTGTATAAACCGTAACGATGGCATCAGTTTTACCGTTTCAGTTTGATCCCGATTCTTCATCGTTCATCCCAAGACTTCACTGAGTCTTTGGAAGTGCATGGAAAGTGGATTTGCTTTCACAGCATAGAAAACAGTGTCTTCTTGACATGTCGACAACACAAAACACACTCATCCAGGCCTCAGGTCAAAGTAGACGTTGTTCACAGGCCAATAACCATATGCACAGCGGGCATTATGCAAATTTGTTACAAACCTACGTCATCCAGGTTGATTTGATGTGCACTTTTTAAATGGAAGATGTCATTTTCAAAGGACTTCAAAAATGCTCTTCAGAAACCTACGGGTGACGTCACAGACACTACGTCCATATTTTTTTACAGTCTATGGTCTACACATGAACTATCCCTTGACGCTACGGTCAAACTACACTTTATGAAAATGTAGTAAGCTATGCTACAACGTATCAAGTAAATATAGCTAACTACAGTATATTGAAGCCAGTATCTTTAAAAAAAATATGTCTGTCAGCCTACATATTCTGAGCAGTGTTTTTCTGCCACAAAAACAGTGAGAATCTCAGTTGGACAGTTTGGTGACGGCATCAAACTTGAATACATATTGTGACTAATAAATCACTACATACAACAATAAACAGCCTCATTTGCATAACTCATAATTTCTGAAAGCATACTGATAAACAGCAGTGTTTAATGAAATGTTTATTTCTCTACAAAACAAATAGACTAGGGAATGTTTTTGAGCCTTTTGTTGAAGATGATGAATTCAGTGTCTGTGTTGTTTTGTTTCCTCTATTTTTCTATCCAGTGGTGCTATACAACTGTTCAGTAAGACGTGAGGACTGCAGTCTGTGTAAGAACGCTGATCCGAAGTATAACTGCGTGTGGTGCGACGGCCCAAAATCCTGCATCTACAGAAGCCTGTGTAAACATGAGCTGCAGCAGTGTCCACCTCCAAAGATCACTGATGTGAGGACCATTCTTCTAGTCTTTCTAAAGTCACTCAATCCTTTTTTGAACTTTGCTAACACTAGGAATGCATACAATTCATAAATTTCATTGTCACACTTCAAGCTAAACTCAAAATGCATCCAAGAATATCTCATTGGCGTGATGTCAGCGATTACGAATCGCCATTCCCGGTTCAAATGCAGTTCATAAATTTCCACTCTTCATCTTCTCTCTCATCTTCTCTAGAAAACACCATTCTATTTCATCCTCTTCTCAATTTTTCATGCCTAAATGATATATAGATGGCTGCTCTGGTATTCACAAACTCAGTCTCTCACTCTAGTGTTTTGTTGAATCCATCTGAGACTCTAATGATCGTGCTGCCTGCGCCTGATGGTGTTTTATTATTTGTCGTCTGGCAAATGATTTTCTCCAAAGCAGCTGAATCACTCAAAGGCTCAATGGTTATGGGTGATCTTTGTAACTCTAGTTTATGGTTTTGAGTGTTATAGGCCTCTTTTAAATTTGCTGTTCTGCTTTCATTCCAGATTGTTCCCCGGTATGGACCGATGAAAGGACAGATCTCTGTTACAATAAAAGGCTCTAACTTGGGCATCAAGCAGGAGGACATTAAGAGAATCACTGTGGCTGGAGTGGCATGTACACATCAGCCGGAGAGATACTCAGTCTCTACCAGGTACTGTATGAACAACTAATTAGATGAATATACATTGATTATATAGAGCCTATATACATCCTTGTATATGTAAGTTAGAAAGAGCTAATAGTTCTGTTCTACCCTTGTGTTTCAGTGTTGTATGTGAGATCGGGCCTTTCCCCTTACCACCCCCTTTAGACCTGCCGAATACCCCCAGCCTGGTCGGGCCAGTGGAAGTAGAAGTGGAAGGGGGGAGAGTAGGACAGTCGGAGGTGTCATTCACTTACAGGGTAACTGGTTTCTCTGTTATGAATCCTTTGTGGCAGTTTTCTCAGTCATACAAAAGAAGATTGTTTCTAGTTTCCAAGATTGTAATCTTATTTCTAAGTAATCGCAACCCTGAAATGAACAGTTTAGACTAGCAGGAATTCCCTTGCTGATCCAGTGAACCAGCATTGTCATGCTGTTAAAGGCACAATATGTAAGATTTTGGGATTAAAATATCCAAAAACCACTAGAACAATGTTATATATTTTGTTGACTTGTGTACTTGCATTATCCCAAACGTTTCCAACAATGTTTAAATCCAGAGAAATAAGCGATTTTAACCAGGACACGGACCGTGTCTGTGCGTTGCCTATCAATGACATCATACCAGCGTTACCCTCGATTTACGGTTTTATTTTGTAGAAACTATGGAAACACCAAAGACGCTTTAATATATTATGTGTTTTATTAGAGCAACTGTTTGAGCAACTGTTTGGATACATTCATCGACAGAAAACGAATCATTGTTATGTAGCTCAACACAGTTAGTCTTATTGTTTAAATCCTGTTTTCTTGATTTACTGCGAGTACCATGTTTTACCATGCCTAACATCAATGTAGCTTACTGCAGTGAGCAACAAGTGTCTCATAGTAGCTGCAGAGTGAACGCACAGAGTAGCATTATAACATAGCTTTCAACACACTCAAATGTATCTAATATGATAAAACAGCGCTGCGTTACCCCACATACGCATGACCGGAAGAAGCGGAAGCGTTCGTCTGTGACATAATAAAAGCTCCACTGCTCTCGAGCCGTGTGTCGTGCTCGTCTCTCATTAGCAATCGCTCCAGCGGCCTCGTTCCGCTCCAACAGCTTTCAGCTCCGCCCTGCTTCATACAACAGTAACGTTAATAAATCTTTAATATATTAGCTCATCCATGAATATGATTTCTGCCCAAGTCCCGTCGGATTCTTTTCCACCGGCTGTAGAAATGAAGACAACAGCTCCCGTGATTCCGCAAAATCAAGGCATCATCAAGCTACGACTTTTTATATAAGCTACCTCTAGCTGCAAAATATTACATATTGTGCCTTTAACCAGCAAAATTGAGCTAGTGAAGATGGTTGACCAAGGAAATCTTGTCGCCATGAAATCGAAATGTTTTAATTTGTTAATAAATGATCCAGTCCAAGGGCAAAATAGAGCAGAATATTCAGTTTCGCTCAGGAAATAAGTCACAAAATGGGTTTCGGTAAGATTTTTTTTTTTTTATCTGTTAAATTTTATGTTTTTAAAAGAAGTCTTTTACAGTATGTTCACCAAAGTGGCATTTGTTTAATCAAAAATACAGTTAAAGCATAATAATGTAAAATATTATTATAATTTACATTAACTGTTTTCAATTTTAATATATATTAAAATGTAATTTATTTGCGTCATGGCAAAGCTGAATTTTCAGCAGCTATTATTTTAGTCTTCAGTGTCACATGATCCTTTAGAAATATTTCTAATATGCTGCTTTGGTGCTCAAGAAACATTTTTTTATTATTATCCATGTTGGAAATAGTTGCGCTGCTTAATATGTTAAAATGTGCACACCGTGGTACATTTTTTCTGGACTCTATGATAAATAGAATGTTTAAAAGAACAAAATTTATTTAAAATACAAATCTTTTGTAACTTTATGAATGTCTACTGTCACTTTTGATCAGTTTAATGTATCCTTGCTGAATAAATTTTATTAATTTCTTTCAAAAAACTAAAATCTTGCTGACCCCAAAAGGTAGTGTATGTATAGGTTAATATTATATCTTTTCAGAGTTTCAATTGAAGTGCATGTTATGTTTTCTCCTAAACACTGATTGTGCAAACATAGCCTTATTAATATCTAATAAAGTGAGCAAATAAAAAATGTGAATAAGTGAGCAAATGTTAAAAGAATGGGTTTTCTTCCCATCTTCAAGGATCCTGTCCCCAAGGCCGTGTCCCCGTCTAAAGGCCCAGCTGCTGGAGGAACCGTCATCACTATCACAGGACAGGACCTAGACACGGCTAGTAAAGATGACATCAGCATCACAGTGGACAGAGAGCCTTGTGAAGTGTGAGTAACAAGCAAGTAGTAGATTTCTGGGAGAAATAAAGCAGATTTGGATCTTTATCCAATGCTGATTGTGCCTCTCTGTTTTCAAACATGCAGGTTGATATTTGGCCAGAAGATCACCTGCAAGACAGGCCCATATAAAGGGCAGAAGATTCCTTCAGATAAGTTGCCTGTTATTGTGAAGTACGGCAAGGACACTTCCAAAGAAGTCAGCGGATTCGAATACTCAACAAATCCCAAAGTTACAGATTACTTCCCACGGACCAGCTTTGTTTGGTAAGTCTGTTCTTAATCTTTGCTCACACATACAGGTCACTTTACTGTCACTCGCTATTAGGCATTTCTAACATTGAGTGCTATGGCTTTGAAAATCTGATCACAAATAGGACAACATGTTTTAAAGGTCCAGGGGTGAGAATATATGGCTGTGTACATAAGTGCTACATGTCTCTATGTTTGTTTGTGTGTTTTCAGCGGCGGCCGTAAGATCCTAGTGATGGGATCTGGATTTGATCAAGTGCAAAGAGCCACCATGCGAGTGCTGCCCTCTTCTGACGAGTTAAATCCCAACTCTAGTGACATGGAGGTGCGTCTCATGTTTGTAATTATGCTTTTGCTGTGGTCGAGTTAGTGGTCTCTTACAATAAGCAAGGCTGGAATTTGAAGTGAAGTGAACTCCTTAATGGAATAGTTCACCTAAAAATTTAAAATTCAAAGTTCAGGAGTCACCATTTACTTTTATGTCATTCCAAACCTGTTGGATGCAGCGTTGTTATAGTTTACTAAAACTAAAATGATTAAAAATAGCTTTTGTTAATTGAAAAAAGGCTGAAATAAATAAAATAGAAATATTAGATGAAAAAAATGTTTCCTTGGCAACCAACTGAAATAAAATTAGTTTAAGTACTAAAATTACTAAAATGAAAAAAAAATTTAAGCTAAATAGAAATATAAAAACAACTAATAAAAATTGCATGAACAATGAAAGCTGAAAAAAAAAAAAAAAAAAAATATATATATATATATATATATATATATATATATATATATATATATATATATAAAAAAAAAAGCTAAATCAAAATATTAATAAATAATATAATAGTATATAAATAATACTTAAATAACACTGTTTGAGATTCCATGGACAAATAATATCCAAGGCAAACAGGGATTTTTATTGTTTGTAGTGACCACAGGCTCCAAAATGGATAAAAAAATCACAATAAACGTAGTCTAAACATCTTATGCTGTTATATTCAAAGTCTTTTGAATCGATCCGACAACGTTGCATGAGAAACAGGACGACATTTAAGTTATTGTTTAGCATTTTTATTTTCATCTCTTTAATCTCATGATAACTGAACAAGTTGCTTGTTCTTTCATTCTAAATCTTCTGGTTTCCTATTTTTGTCTTGTCAGATGTTATTGATTGGCTCTTAAGAAATGTCATCATTTCATTTTCATGTCATTTCCTTTTGATCAAATGTCTGGCTGTCATAACCCATTGCTTGGTTCCAAGCTGAAGAGTTCCCTTTCCTCTCTCACTCTCCTCTGTCTGCTTCTACCTAATATTTCCTTCCCTCCGTCTCCCTGCTCTCTTAATGTTAATAAGCAACATTCATCACGCAGCTGACATCCTGCTGTCTCATTTCTTTTTTAGTGCTCAGACATTTGTGAAATATGTTTTATACAGAGATAAACTGACTTGTTTTCTTTCCTGCAGTTCATTCAAGAAGTTAGCAGCAAGAACGAAACCGTTCTGGAGTTCCTCTCTCCGGTTGTGAACAAGACATATGTGAACCTGTCTTTAAGAACCATCATCCAGCTGGACAACTTGGTGGAGAACTTGACAGATTTTGTTTACCATCCAGACCCCACGTTCGATAGTTTGTCTGAAAAAGCCATCACGGAAGGCAGCATCATCAATGTTAATGCAAGTGTATTTGCTAACAGCAGATTTTACAGTAAAGATATTTTATAAGGGAGTTTCATTTCAGTAACTGGTGATTGTGCATTCAGAAAAGTCATTGCTTTTCTGTGTTACAGGGTCGAGGTTTTTCAAAAGCCATGACTGCCAGAGAGGCCCAGGCTTTTGTGGGCGATGAGCCGTGCTTGGTGACAATCCTAGAGGACGATAAGTTGTTCCTCGTGGCCCCCTCCAGCCCTCCTAAATCCACCTCCAGACGCCATCGCAGAGACACCAGCTCAGAGGCCATGGATCTGCTGGTTAGAGACTGTTCTCCTCAAGTTTTAATCACAGTTGTTCTGACCAATTTTGCCCTGTGTTCAAAGCTTCTTGTCTCTTTCAGATCAAATTCGGAAATGGCGAGTGGCAAGTCGGCTCTGTACGCTTTGAGAGGAAATATGAGGTTCCTCTTTACATCATCATTCCTGCTGTCCTCATTCCCATGGTCCTCTTCATTGCAGCGTCGATCTATTGCTACAGGTAACAAACCTCAGAACGCACCCGACTGTAATAATGTGAACTTAATAACTTCGATTTCAAAGCTGTGGTCTAGTGAGTTGCGCACACGCTCAGACTCAGACTTTTTCCCCCCATATGTCTCATTCCCTCCATTTCTCTGTACCATTTCCTGTCTTCTTTGTCTAATATAACAAATAAAAAAGTCAACAAATAAAAGTTAATAAAAAAGTTATTTTTTTTAAAGTCAACAAATAATAAATAATGAGTAAATTAAATAGAAAATCATCAAAACAAATTAAAATTCACTTTGATTGTTAACAGCAAATAGACCTATTATCTGGATTTCCTGTCCTCATGCTCTAGTATCATTAAAAATAAAAAGGTATTGTATTTAAATTAAGTAAATTAAATTAAAATAAGTAAATAAATTAAAATTCATTTTGAACAGCAAATAAACCTATGATCAGTATTTCCTGCCCCCTCTCTCTACTATCAGTATAAAATTAAGTCATAAGCATTTGTCATAATAAGCTGTAAGTTAGAAGTAAATTAGATTAAAAATAATGTTTGTGTTTGCACGTGTGCAGGAGGAAAAGCCAGCAGGCAGAACGAGAGTATGAGAAGATCAAAAATCAGCTGGCGAATTTAGAGGAGAGTGTCCGAGATCGCTGTAAAAAAGAGTTCACAGGTAAGATCTCAAGCCATTCATACTGACAGACCTTTGCTTCACAAATGGTTTATCATTTTATATATTAAAATTGAATAATGAGTCTTTTTGTCTTGGGATGAACATAAACTATTGATTACATATGGTTTTCTTTGTTTGTTGCTGGTCACTTCAGCAAATATTTGGTTTTTAGAAGAACAAAGATGAGCTTTATCACACTTAACCCTTTGTTTCTCTTAGATCTTATGATAGAGATGGAGGACCACACTAGTGATTTGAGTGAAGCTCGAATCCCATTCCTGGACTACAAGAACTACACCAACCGCGTTTTCTTCCTGCCGTCCAAAGATGGAGCCAACGATGTCATGATCACTGGCAAGCTGGATATCCCAGAATCCCGCAGAGCCATTGTAGACCAGGCTCTCAACCAGTTCTCCAATCTCCTGAACAGCAAAACCTTCCTCATCAACGTGAGACCCTTAATATCATTTCCAGACTCCACTCTGATGGCATTTTGAAATGCATTTTCTACTCTGGATGTGATGTATAAGCTGACTTACTGTGTACTATATCTGTGTGTTGTAGTTCATTCGTACCCTGGAGGGCCGGCAGGAGTTCAATGCCAGGAATAAGGTTTACTTTGCCTCCCTGTTGACGGTGGCGCTACATGGCAAGCTGGAGTACTACACGGACATCATGAGAACCCTCCTGCTGGAGCTTATGGAGGAATATGTCCACAGCAAGAACCCCAAACTCATGCTCCGCAGGTCAGAACCGTCACCAAATCAAATTTGGCTCACTAATGTTACTCACTTAGCTATTACATTTCTAAGTGATCATACTTAAAAAAAAAAAAAAAAAAAAAAAAATTCTGCAATTGATTGAATGGATTAACGATGGACTTCAGACCAGTATATAAAAGACTTGGTCCTTTTAATTTGTACTACTAAACAACAACTCAGAACATTTTAGTAGGGGAGTCCATGATTCAATTTGATTTCAATTCACAAGCTTGTCATTCAGTTTGATTCCTGTTTTGATCCAATTTGATTTATTTAGGTATATTTTTGTTTTGTTGTTAATTTTGCTTACATATTCTTACATATGATGCTGTAAATTATACAGAACAGTGGGTCTCATTCACTAAGCATGGGTATGCACAAATTTGCGTACAAACGATTTTAAGAACATGAATGTTCACCAAAAATGTTGTAATAGAATTTATTCTAAATTTATGAAAAAATATAGAAACAACTGAAACCACACGTACGCAAAAAGCACTTACTCTGTATGGCCTTATAATCGTGTTAAAAAGTTACACTTCATCCTAACACGACTATAATTATATTGAAGTATGTTGCATTAATTGTATTATATAATCCATATATAAAATTATATAATAAAATGATTACATTTCATCTTGAATACATTCCATCATATACAGTGTAAGAAAAGCTGCGAGGTTTCTCTGAATAACGCAGATATACGCGTATGTACAGCTGGCTAATGAGAGGTCTGTTGTCTGGGATTGTATAAAAGGTGTTTATTGTGAGAACTGGTCAGAATGGCACACTTGGCATTGCTTGAGGATCGGGCAAGAGCGCGTCCGCAAACAGCGGCACGTTTGACAATAGTGACGAAGGGCTGTAAGGAAAAGCGTGTGTGGAAAGTCCTTATATGGAGATGGTTTGGGCGTGTTTTATGCAAATGACTAACCTTGTGCACGCGGCCGCTCATTTACAATACTCCAAATTCACTAACATCAGAACGATGTTAAGAACAAATTCATGTGCGTACGAACGTGTTGTGAATTAGTTGGAGATTTTTCGTGAGAAGTTCTCCTGTGCGTACAAATACGAAATAATCCACGCAATTATTAGTGAATGTGACCCAGTGTTTTAGACAACATGGCAACATGTCTTGAACCATTCATTAAATGAAACGGGTCATTTGTTTGTGAATCGTTCTACACTAGTTGCGTTGTACTTTGTTTTTGAACCTTCAAGCTTTCAACCATCAATATCAGGATCGTTCAAATGAAGATCATCATTTATCCGAGCTCGAGCTCAGGGGTTCTATTGAACAGTTTTATTGCTGTTGTTTTACGGTTTAATGCAACCACTGAAAAGAGACACTGAGAAAAGAACGTTCTTGTGATTATTAGCCATCAATATCAGGATAGTTCAAATGAAGATCATAATTTATCCGAATGCAAGATAATGTAGCCACATTTTTAGGAATTGACTGTACTGGCATGATATCGTCTGTCTGTGTTTCCTGTTTAGATCTGAGACGGTCGTGGAGAGGATGTTGTGTAACTGGATGTCCATATGTCTCTACCAGTTCCTGAAGGTGAACAATTTTGCTACGAAAAGAATTGCAGAAAGTATTTTCTGGCTATGGAGGCTGACTATGACTAATGTGTTCTTGCAGGACTCAGCTGGTGAGCCGCTCTATAAGCTTTTTAAGGCCATTAAACACCAGGTGGAAAAAGGTCCAGTTGATGCCAAGATGAAGAAAGCCAAGTACACTCTGAACGACACAGGACTTCTGGGGGATGATGTTGAGTACAGTATTTTGGTGAGTACTTGTAGTAGCTTTTTACCAAGTATTTTCTCATTTCCAGTAGAACAGTATAATTTCTGATAATGCAATTACCTGGAAGACATACTTTAGCATCCACACTTGTCTCTGAAGTGTGTGGCATGTCTGTTTACTCCTAATGTCTACAAATGCGGTTTCCTAGCAGAAATGGCCGGTAAGGGATCCATTCAATGTAGAGCTTGTTAATACAGAATGAGTCTCACTGTAAGAGAGACTTAGGAAAGCGGAGACAGTGTTAGTGTGTCCATCAGTGTTCTCCTAACACCATTTCATTGGCCAGCAGTGAGTCTGTAATCTCATTCTCGACCGTATAACTGCTCCTCAGAGACTGAACAGCCATTATCCGATAACGATTCATGCGATCTTGGACAACAAACAAAAACGATACTCTTATTTTGTTAGCGGATTACAATCAAGATTTAAGCCTAAGTAATTAACTAGTGATTCTTATCTGACCTTTGTACACTTGATGGTACCAGTATACTAAAGCCTATTTGAACTTTTTAGACCCTGCAGGTGTTGGTTCACGGTGAGGGTCCCGACGTGACCCCCGTCAAAGTCCTGAACTGCGACACCATCTCCCAGGTGAAGGAGAAGATCATCGAGCAGGTGTACAGGAATCTGCCCTACTCCCAGAGACCCACGGTGGACAGCGTCGCACTCGGTTAGACCTCGCCTGCTGCATACATTTGAATTTCCCTACCACCCAGCACTTATGATTCAGTACAGCAGGGGAATTTCCAAAAGCCTCTAACTCTATGAAAAGTAACACGCATAAATAGCTCTCTTTATTAACAACGTGATGCATTTAAAGGAATCGGAGGAAGACACGCTTTATCCTGGCTCTGGACAGATAGCGGTTTGATTAATGGTGGGATCTTGTGCATGTCGGTCTGCACTCCTGCAGTTCTTAATGAGTTGTTCTTCCAAATGTGCTGAATTGTTAAAGCCGATGTCTTGCATCATCCATCAGACAGATGAATCTGGCTAAAAAGAAGGAGTGTAGGGGAAAAACCAGCCAGGGATTTTCTTCTTCTCAGGTTGTCAAGTGTAATACGTGCCAAGTTTGTTGGGGTTTTTTTTCTTCCTCATACTGTGTTGTAAGACATTACTTCCTCTTCTTGCCACAGAGTGGCGCCCTGGCTCTACAGGGCAGATCCTGTCTGATCTGGACTTGACATCACAGAAAGAGGGAAGGTGGAAACGAATCAACACACTGGCTCATTACAATGTGAGTGTTTGCGTATGTGCTTCCTGTCAGAAATTTAAAAAAATGATAGCTCTTTTATGTTTCTCACTAATTAATGTTGTCTTGAAGAGCACGTCACTGTTCTGTAACTGTCAGTCTATTAAAATGATTTGATTTGTAGAATTATTTTGAATAATTTCTTTGTAGTTAATGCATTTTGTTATTTTTATTTTATTTTAGTCAGTTGCAAAGCTTCATTTTTATTTTATTTTATCACAGGGCTTTTATTTCATTTTATTTTATTTTGTTGCTTTATCACAAGGCTATTTTATTTTATTTTATTTTATTGTTTTATTTTGTATTATATATTGATATTCTGTATTATTTTATTATACAAGCAATATACAATACCATTGCATATTTACAATACAATTATAAAATGTTGATGGTTCTATTTTGTATTGTGTGTGTGTGTGTGTGTGTGTGTGTGTGTGTGTGTGTGTGTGTATTAGGTGAGGGATTGTGCCACCCTTGTCTTGTCTAGAGTTCTGCACACCCAGCAGTCTTTTGACCAGAATCAAGACAACCACGAAGAAAGTTAGTGACATTCAAGTGTATTTAAGTCTTAAACTACTTAGCCAATTGTATTTTAATGACACCAGTGCATTGCTTCTTATTGATCCCCTTAATAGTCCAAAACATATTGATAGTCCTTAATGATGGAAAAAGAAAGAAAGAATGAAATCTGCTAGTGCACTAAATGAACAGTGAAGTAGAACTGAATCCAAGCTAATGGCCTGAATAAGTATGTTTAAAATAACTGTTCTCCAAACAGGAAGAGCAATCAGTCCTTCAAATGTGCTTGTTTTATGTTGAACAGGAAATGCTTTGCTGGAGGACGATAAAGTATTTCACCTGGTGAGACCGGCGGATGAGCTTGATGACGTGAAATCAAAGAGAGGAAGTATGAAAGACAAGGCCACGACGAAAGCCATCACAGAGATTTACCTGACCAGACTGCTCTCTATGAAGGTGGATTAGACTGAATATTTGCTTTTACATTTAATTCACATTTAGACATGAATTTAATTGGAAACAGCTGAGGTGAATTGGAAAGTAATGTGCTATGTTTTTGTTGCAGGGGACACTGCAGCAGTTTGTGGATGATTTCTTCCGCAGTGTGTTGTGTCCCGGGACTGTGGTTCCGCCTGCAGTCAAGTATTTCTTTGACTTCTTGGATGAACAAGCACTAAAACATGACAATGTTGATGATGAGACCATCCACATTTGGAAGACCAACAGGTATGAAACTCTGTTAACACTGTATGACACTCAGCAGTTCTGAACATTCTCTTAAAGGGATGGTTCATTAAAAATGAAAGATTCTGTCATCATTTACTCACTTTCATGTCATTCCAAGCTGTATGACTTTCTTTCTTCAGGAGTTTCATTGACTTTTATTGTAAGCAATGAGACATTTTTCAAAATATCGAGAATCAGAATCGAGTTCTCTTTCATGCTTGAACGAACAATAACACAAAATTATGCCAAAATGCCAATTTTATCAAGTATGAGTTTAATAACGTCTTAAATGAACTCAAAGAGTTCTGAGAAAATGACATGCGCATGACAGCAGTTCGGCAGATCTTAAAGTGACAGCAGCCTAATAAACTAGTTGCTGTGATGTCTGTCATTAATGTTAATCAAAGAACAAAGGTAACAGAGAAAATTGTAGCTTTAATAAGGATTAATCTATATTTAATATATTATTTATGCAGTGCAGACTGTTTGATAACTTTATTAAAATTCAGTATATTTCCTACGTGTTAGACAGGTAGAAAGGTCACTGGTAAATTATTACAATGGGTTTATGTGAAAATTTGTTTTAAGTTCATTTAAATTAAAAGTTGTCATTTTTTTAAAGCCTAATAAATGTTGAAATTGATATAGCTTTCAATTATACTGTAATGTTAAATGTCTATCATTAATGTTTGAAAAAAAATGTATTTCATAAAGACATCAGTAGCTGTATTAGTATCAGTGATACTGGCCTTCATTCATAAAAAGATGCCATTACAACAAATATTTAAAATATACTGTCTTTAAGTTGTTTCTACATTAATTTGGAGAGTAACTGTGAAATTATTACAATATAAAAATATTAAAAACTCTGATGTTTTTAAATCACGATTAATTACAGAAAAAATGTGCGATTTAATTAATTTTTTTAATCAATTGACAGCACTAAAATATACGAGAAGGCCTGGCTCGCAGTCTCCGCTCTAATTCATCCCAAAGGTGTTCTATCGAGTTGAGGTCAGGACTCTGTGCAGACCAGTCAAGTTCCTCCACACCAAACTCACTCATCCATGTCTTTATGGACCTTGCTTTGTGCACTGGTGTGCAGTCATGTTGGAACAGGAAGGGGCCATCCCCAAACTGTTCCCACAAAGTTGGGAGCATGAAATTGTCCAAAATGTCTTGGTGTGCTGAAGTATTAAAGGGATAGTTCACCCTGAAATGAAAATAAAGCCATCTTTTACTCACCCTGCTGTTGTTCCAATACCCTATGTCCTTCTATCTTTTTCGGACCGCAAAAGCAGAAATTTTAAAAATAGTCCTGCACGCGCTCCTCCATATAATGGCAGTGAATAGCGACCAAGCTAAAACATTACAAAAATTATACAAAAGTATCACACAATGATACATATATGGAAAGTGTTCAGGCGGCATACTATAAGGTTTTGCGAGAAAGAAACCGTATTATTCAGTCAAAATACTGAGCTCGGCCGTTGAAAAACAACCCCACACCATAACCCCCCCTCCACCAAACATTACACTTGGCACAATGCAGTTAGGCAAGTACTGTTCTCCTGGCAACCGCCAAACCCAGACTCGTCCATCAGATTGCCAGACAGAGAAGCGTGATTCGTCACTCCAGAGAACATGTCTCCACTGCTCTAGAGTCCAGTGGCGGCGTGCTTTACACCACTGCATCCAACGCTTTGCATTGCACTTGGTGATGTAAGGCTTGGATGCAGCTGCTCGGCCATGGAAACCCATTCCATGAAGCTCTCTACACACTGTTCTTGAGCTAATCTGAAGGCCACACGAAGTTTGGAGGTCTGTAGCTATTGACTCTGCAGAAAGTTGATGACTTCTGCGCACTGTGCCTCAGCATGCGTTGACCTCGCTCTGTGATTTTACATGGCTTACCACTTTGTGGCTGAGTTGCTGTTGTTCCCAATTGCTCCCACTTTGTTATAATACCACAAACAGTTGACGTGGAATATTTAGTAGTGAGGAAATTTCACGAATGGACTTATTGCACAGGTGGCAACCGATCACGGTACCACGCTTGAATTCACTGAGCTCCTGAGAGCGACCCATTCTTTCACAAATGTTTGTAGAAGTAGTCTGCATGCCTAGGTGCTTCATTTTATACACCTGTGGCCTTGCAAGTGATTGGAACACCTGAATTCAATGATTTGGAGGGGTGTCCCAATACTTTTGGCAATATAGTGTGTAGATATATATATTAAGCACACTGTCTAACTTTTGGGACAAATTACAGTACATATCCATTTATAGCTATGCTCTTGTTCACATTTAACTAACCACAAAATTCCAGTTCTCACAATAACAAGAACAAACCATCCTATGCAGCAGAGATTTGAAAACACTGGAGGGAAATTCTCCAAACCCTTTTTTACTTAGCAGATTGAATTATGCGTGCTTTGTTGAGCCTTGATAAAATATTCACAGTGTGTCTTGTTCGATGAGCAGAGAGATTGACAGATGAGGTCTGTATCAGTGTGCTTGAAGTACTCTCTTCTCTGTTGCACCCCCTCTCTCATCCACTGCCATCAGCAGCCCATTAAATTACCCTTTTTGTTATTGTTTTGCAGAAGAACAGTGACTGCTGGGTAAGTCACGAACAACGTTTTGATTTATTTTCGAGGGTTTGTTCTAAGTCAAGGCCAACGGGACTCTGGTATTGACTCACTATGGATTGCTCCTTCTCCATAAGTGCCGCTGGGACGTTGTTGTATTAAAATCTCATTCCAAAACTCTGAGATTACTTTTTTCTGACAAATGATGTTCTTTGATTGAATGAAAAGGTGCTGATACAGGCGTTAGATCAAGGGATTAAGAACAGCTCTGGAGGAATGAGATAAAACTTTCAACAAAAAACAACGCCTTAGTTAAAATAAAATGGCATTTCTATTCAGTAGAGGGTTTGTTGTGGTTGTCTTCGGTAAGCTAAATTGATTGGTACTCCGAGCTTAATTTGACAGGTAGACTTTAGAGGAAAACAGATTTACCTTGGGTTGTCATTGTTTTTTAGTTTTACTGACAAATCTTGGCAGTTTTTATGTTAATATTTTACTTCATTTGTACCCATAGTATCGAAAACAATGCACTTTTTAAAAAAAATAGTGGTAGGCCCTCTTTCAAACTGTTTATTTTGATTTAAATTATATATAAATTTTATATATATATATATAAATATAAATATAAATTATATATTGTATATTGTATATTTGTTTTGTTTTGTTTTGCTGAGTTCCACCTGTGAATGTTGAAGATAACAGGTTTTTTTTTTTTTTTAATTGTTGTTTCCTTGCAAGTCATTTAATAAGAATTTATCTTTAAAGAAATTAATGTATATGGCTCTGTGTGTATTTCTGCAGTTTGCCTCTACGGTTCTGGGTGAACATTTTGAAAAACCCTCACTTCATTTTTGACGTTCATGTGACAGAAGTGGTGGACGCCTCTCTGTCCGTCATCGCCCAGACCTTCATGGATGCCTGCACCAAGACTGAGCACAAACTTACCCGGGTGAGCAGCAACGTTTGAAGATGCCGTTTATCAATCCTATAATTTCATCTTGGCTTTCTGTCTCATGTTCCTTCTCTTGATCTCTCGTTCACAGGAGTCCCCTAGCAACAAACTGCTTTATGCAAAGGAAATCTCCACTTACAAGAAGATGGTTGATGAGTAGGTTTCTATTCTGTTCATCAGTTTGTACATATGTAACCACAGCAAAAGTAACCATGTTCTCTTTGCTCCTCAGTTATTACAAAGGCATCCGTCAGATGGTTTCAGTCAGTGACCAAGACATGAACACACACCTTGCGGAGATTTCACGTGTACGTTTATTTTATTCTATTTTCTATTTCTATTCTTCTTTTTTTATATTTTGTCATTTTTGTTTTACTTAATGTAGTTTTTATTTAGTTTTATTTTATATTTTGTCATTTTTATATTTTGTCATTTTTATTTTATGTAATTTCTATTTTGTTTTGTTATATTTTGTCATTTTTATATTTTCTATTTTAATTTTAGTTTTGTTTATTTTTTATTTTCTATTTTATTTTTTCTATTTATTTTATTTTATGTAATTTTTATTTTTCATTTAATTTAATGTAAGTTTCATGTTTTATTTTAATTTATATTTTGTCATTTTATCAAATGCATGTTTTTGTAAATAACAGATTTGACTCTTTATCTTTCTCCAGTCTCACACAGATAAGTTGAATACGCAGGTTGCATTGCACCAACTTTACCAGTATGCCAGCAAGTACTACGACGGGGTAGGTGTTATTACACATCAGAGTATATGTGAGGCGACGGTCATTTCCATACCGACTCGCATACTCTGCTACACATATTTCTTGCTTGAGATCAATAAGTAAAACGTCACAAATTTGTCTCTTTCTTGCCATGCCATCCGTAGATTATCTCGTCGCTGGAGGAAGACCCTGCCGCCCAGAGCAAACAACTGACCCTCAGACTGCAGCAGATCGCCGCTGCATTGGAGAATAAAGTGACCGACCTTTAGTGTCGGGGAGCCCAGACTCGAGAAAGGAGACGGAAGTGCCACTAAAATCCAAGACGCAGCTCAATTTAATGGGCTCAAAAATAAGAACAGCCCTTCTGGAGGACTCTGGTTGATGGAGCTTCCGTCGAGTGAAAGATAAAGCGAGGTGGAACACAGACTAATTGCAGACCCTTCCTTTCCACATGGCTTTCAGCTTTGCTCTTGATTCAGTGGGACCAATATAAACTCTGACCTGAGAGGAACGTCACAAACGTCGCTGAGATTGAAAACTCACTATGGTACTTCTCAGATCAGCACCTGCACAATGAAAGCCCAGCAATTATTTTTATTTTTTTTGTTCTGCTATGCCAATAATCAGATGTTCAGTATATTCTTCCTGTGTAGATGAAATAAAATAGTATTATATGTAAATATATTTTTACACTTAAGGCTACGAGAAAGAGGCTTTAGACAAAACAAATTGATTATGGTTTCTGTGGAAGAGCACCGTTTTGTTTTCCTGTGTATTTTAAGTGCCACTTTCATTCCTGTGCAGTGATTGTCACATCCTGTGGGTTCTTTGACGCCATTGGCTCACGGTTCAGTTTGTGGTAGCACTATTGGTTTGTATTGGTGTTCGTGATGCTGATGTCCAAGCCAGTGCTTCTTTTGTCCCTCTCAAGAATTTTTTAATGTATTTTACCGGTGATTGCGTACAATAATGTCATTGAGTCAATTTCTAATTTTGCCACAGCACAAAAGAACAGAGGCCATTATTGCATAGTGAACGTCTCAAAAACACAACAAGTGCATTTGATCCATGACATGCAGACACTCAGAACAAAGGCCAAGGAAGTATCTCCTTTTGCTTTGGTGTCTGATCCAGCAGTTGCATTTTTATGTTTTGTACCATCTTTGCTTTTATATATGTGCACTTCGACACATGGCTTGCCTTATTTTATTACACAATTATGATTTTTGTATTTTAAATCAACAATATAAGACCGATTCAATCAAGGAAGTTCACATTGCTGGTTGCCTTTCTTAAAAAGAAGTGTAACGCATACGTATGGTAGAGAATTTTCTTTGAATGTGATAACGAAATACGAACGTGACTTTCTCAGCGTTTGTCTTAACAGCAATAGTTCGGACTGAGCGACTCGTATGCCAATTAAATCATGATATCATAGAATGAGTTTAATTTCGTTTATTGGTACGGTTTTATTTTGGAAAACTTTTTCTTTAAAAAAAGAAGTTACCAAAGTTTAAATAAATTTTTTTGCAGCTGTCCGCAACCATCTAATGCTTCTGTTGTTTTGTATGTATCAAATCATTTAGTTTAAAGTGTGAGTTTAATTGATATAAAAAACAAAAACAAAACAAAACAAAAATTTTATATATATATATATATATATATATATATATATACACATAAAATGGTAAGGCAGCTGATGGTAAGTCTGACAGAATTTGTTTTGGTAATTTTTGATTGGTACGGTTTTCCTACCTGTATGTTCTGACTCAAATGTGCCGCATACTCTTATTGATGAAAAGAATAATAAGGACAATATTGTTTATTCATGAACTTTACTAGTGGGAGTGCCTCATGTTGCCTTTGGTAGGCGGTGACAAAGTCACTCTGCAGCCAATCAGAGGCTGGCACCGCCCATTCTGAGCATGATGGACAGCAGGAAATGCCTTTGAACTGTAAATAATAGCCAGACTGCCAAGATTTCATATTTTCTCCTTTTTCTCGCTCCTCCTGTCAGTTCTTTTGTGTTGTCTAGCTACCGTGTCAATGGCTTATTGTAAAGCTTCTTGTTTGCCTTTCTTTACCAGGTAGTGCCTTACAAGTATGAGTAATAATGATCAGTTGTGTGGTGATTGTGTCTGCATTAAAAATTGCAATAGGGACCTTAGTTATGTTTCTCTGTTTTTGTACAGTAACTGTTCGCTACTTCATTTAAATGTGTATGTTGGCCTGTTAAATGATGTTACACACTAATATTTTCCAATATAGCCCTGGTTTGAAAAATGAAATGTTCCTTAGAACCAAACCGAGAGATACTTGCAAGCATCCCGATGAGGATCCTGCTACTCTAGATACGTCTTTATAGATGATGTCAGATGAGGTAAGAATCAGGTAAGTTGTTTTCTTAATTTTTAATAATCAGTCAGTTTAAACAGTATTATTGTTTTTTTTTTACCAACCATATAACAAAACGACTAACTAGTAATGAATAATCCTTATTAAATCAGCAGTCAGAGTTTGTTTAGTGGTCCACGCACTAATAAATACTTTTCAAGCAGCTGATGGGACATTTTAGACAGATTTACAACAATCAAAACCAAATTTAGAGGTAGTAAGATCAATGAGTCAACAAAGTGCAAAGTGCATTTTAAACCGGCTTCTGTCTAGAGACCAATACTGAAGGAAAATGATTGTACAGGTAGCTCTGATGTATGTAGATTAGAAAGCATCACATTAAACTTACTGCAAATGGGAGTGACTATAAATGGTTTGTACTGTATAATGTCAAGCCATTACTGCCAATGTCAATGTGTTGGATGTGCTTTCCAGGAAATGAATGCACCCCAGTCTGAAATAAATTACAGCATGAATATTTATTTAATTTCACACCGGTGTTGTGAACTAAAACTTAATCAAATGTTTTTGTTAATTGAAATAAAATTAAATGAAAAACTGTAATAAAATGTTGTCTTGGCAGTTAGATGGAATAAGTAGGCCTATAAGTACTAAAATTACTGAAATAAAACTAATTATAAACTATTTAGAAATTAGATTATATATATGCATATAGGCCTAATAATAGGCCTACATACACTATATTGCCAAAAATATTGGGACACCCCTCCAGATCATTGAATTCAGGTATTCCAATCACTTCCATGGCCAAAGGTGTATAAAATTAAGCACCTAGGCATGCAGACTGCTTCTACAAATATTTGTGAAAGAATGGTTCGCTCTCAGGAGCTCAGTGAATTCAAGTGTGGTACCATGATAGGTTGCCACCTGTGCAATAAGTCAATTCGTAAAATTTCCACGGTCAGCTGTTTGTGGTATTATAACAAAGTGGAAGCAATTGGGAACAACAGCAACTCAGCCACGAAGTGGTAGGCCACGTAACATCACAGAGTGGGGTCAGCGCATGCTGAGGCGCACAGTGCGCAGAAGTCGCAAACTTTCTGCAGAGTCAATAGCTACAGACCTCCAAACTTCGTGTGGCCTTCAGATTAGCTCAAGAACAGTGCGTAGAAAGCTTCATGGAATGGGTTTCCATGGCCGAGCAGCTGCTCGATGTAAGGCTTAGAGCCTTACATCACCAAGTGCAAAGCAAAGCGTCGGATGCAGTGGTGTAAAGCACGCCGCCACTGGACTCTAGAGCAGTGGAGACGTGTTCTCTGGAGTGACGAATCACGCTTCTCTGTCTGGCAATCCGATGGACGAGTCTGGGTTTGGAGGTTGCCAGGAGAGCGGTACTTGCCTGACTGCATTGTGCCAAGTGTAAAGTTTGGTGGAGGGGGGGGGGGGGGGGTTATGGTGTGGGGTTGTTTTTCAGGGTTTGGGCTTGGCCCCTTAGTTCCAGTGAAAGGAACTCTTAATTCTTCAGCATACCAAGACAATTTCATGCTCCCAATTTTGTGGGAACAGTTTGGGGATGGCCCCTTCCTGTTCCAACATGACTGCGCACCAGTGCACAAAGCAAGGTCCATAAGGACATGGATGAGCAAGTTTGGTGTGGAGGAACTTGACTGGCCTGCACAGAGTCCTGACCTCAACCCGATAAAACACCTTTGGGATGAATTGGAGCGGAGACTGCAAGCCAGGCCTTCTCGTCCAACATCAGTGCCTGACTTCACAAATGCGCTTCTAGAAGAATGGTCAAAAATTCACATAAACACACTCCTAAACCTTGTGGAAAGCCTTCCCAGAGGAGTTGAAGCTGTTATAGCTGCAAAGGATAGGCCAACTCCATATTAAACCATGGATTAAGAATGGGATGTCATTAAAGTTTATGTGCATGTAAAGGCAGATGTCCCAAAACTTTTGGCAATATAGTGTGCGTGTGTATGTGTGTGTGTGTATGTGTGTGTATATATATATATATATATATATATATATATATATATATATATACATAAAATATGGTTTGCACACTTACAAAGCATGTAGAGGTCTGTAATTTTTATCATAGGTAAACTATGAGTGACGGAATCTAAAACAAAAATCCAGAAAATCACATTGTATGATTTTTAAATAATTAATTAAAGAGCGAGTTTGACATGGGCCAAATTGTGATGGCTAGACGACTGGGTCAGAGCATCTCCAAAATTGCAACTCTTGTGGGGTGTTCCTGGTCTGCAGTGGTCAGTATCAAAAGTGGTCCAAGGAAGGAACAGTGGTCATGGGCGGCCAAGGCTCACTGATGCACGTGGGGAGCGAAGGCTGGGCCGTGTGGTCCGATCAAACAGACGAGCTACTGTAGCTCAAATTGCTCAAGAAGTTAATGCTGGTTCTGATAGAAAGGTGTCAGAATACACAGTGCATCGCAGTTTGTTGCGTATGGGGCTGCATAGCTGCAGACCAGACAGGGTGCCCATACTGACCCCTGTCCACCACTGAAAGCGCCAACAGTGGGTACGTGAGCATCAGAACTGGACCACGGAGCAATGGAAGAAGGTGGCCTGATCTGATGAATCACGTTTTCTCCGTCAATTTCCTCCACCGGCGGAGGCAGTGTGATGCTTTGGGCAATGTTCTGCTGGGAATCCTTGGGTCCTGCCATCCATGTGGATGTTACTTTAACACTAACAGGTGCCATGATGAAGAGATAATCAGTGTTATTCACTTCATAATGTTATGCCTGATCGGTGTGTATACTGCCTATACTCCCCATAGTGCATACTGGTGCAATGTGTTCCCCATATATATATATATATGCACTGCTGCTATTCAGTACAACAGCACTCTTGCTTGTGTATTTTTTGTGTATTTACTGTGTTTACATGTCTAAATGCCGGTCTGGAACGGAAGTGAGTGAGTGGAGCGGAAAACGGTCGTTTTTAATTGTTTGTTTTCTGCACTGGATCTACATTGGAAGACCGCAATTATAGTAAAAAATCCAGAAGAAGAGGTAAATATAGGGTTGCATCCTTCTAGGCTAGCCTGTAGTAGCCCCCTCCACACCTTTAACAGCTTTGGTTTATTTTTAAGTGGACATTAATTGTTTTCTCTGAATGGTCCTGCCTGAGAGCTTTCAGAGTAAATCAGGACACGGATCACGTCTAGTCCTAGGCGTGAGTGAAACATAGACATAGTATGTCAGTTAACTACAAAATAAAGACGAGGCTGTGACGCCATTTATGGCACGACAACAAGCTAAAGGACATTGAATTAGATGTTCTGTGCTGAAGTTGTTTGTTCTCTTTACTCTACGGCTATTTTCAGACTCTTTCCTCCTCAGGTTCTGACACTTGAACCTTTTCTTCATTTTGTTGAATTTATTTAGAATTTTGCTGTTCTGTTACAGAAATAGAAGGCCATGCCACATTTGTTTACTTAAATTAGCTAGAAACACTTACACATGTTAATATACTGCCCTCTGCTGCCTAAATGATTCACTACACCCATTATAGCTTGGACTAAAAAAGGAGAGAAAAATCTTAATTATGTTCCTGTGATGTCATTAACTACTCCTGCCTTTCTTTCTGTGACTAAGAATAACGCTGACTAGTCTAAGGTCTAATGGAGTTGTAAATTGGCCTGATGTCTCTAATCCATTCTCAGGAAGTTTTAATCTACATGTAAGTAGAGGCACATGGTGAAGGGAAGTAGCAGTTATGAAAAGGCCAAATGTGTGACTCATTACCGGTTGAGTACAGAAAGAGAAAATAACTAAAGTTATAAGCTAGAATTTATCAGGATGAAGACAACTTTAAAGATTTAAGGTTTTGCATATTTAATGAATAATTCATGTGCTTCCCAAGTTTAAAAGCTTCCCATTTTTGCTTTTAAACCCTCCAGTGCATTCGCCACATTGACTATACAGTAAGTGCATACTGTATGTGTTTTTTCTTTAAGTCTCAGGGTGGATTTAATCAGTAGTGTCTGTCCACATATCTTTTCCCAAGTTAGAAAACAGATAATGTGTACTGTGGTGTAGTCTTTAATCTTTTTTGATGCTCTAGGTCTATTGTATCACTGGTCAGAACGTTTTATCACCTGAGTGTCATGTTTCTTCTCTTTGTTCTGTGTTGTACATGGCTCAAAGAACCAGCATGTATAATTAGTCTATGTCCTCACCTGCCTGCTAAAATGACTGGGAACATGGATACAGAGACATTTACGGTGTGTGGTGTGGTGGCGTAAGCTGCACCTAATAAGATACAATCCATATATATCTGTCATTCTGCCATTTTCTCAGGCAAGGTACTTCTGTCTAGTTACATCACCTTTGGTTGCTTTTTATGTGTTTGTGTGTGTGTGTTTGTATGTGTATATGTATATTCCCCAATTGCGTTCTTCATCTCTGGTCTCAAGCTTTGACAATATTTATATAATATATAATTTATATAATTTTTATAATATAAGAATTTGCAATTATGGTCATAATATAAAAACTTCTAGTCACTTTTACTTCACAGCATAAAGAGTGGAAGACAATCCTCAAGATAAACCAATACAAATGTTTTCTTCTAACAGTTGTTGAAGGGACGAATTAAAAATGTCAATGTCAGAAAATGTCAAAGACTGAGTGAGATTTTACATCGGACCAAAAAAATATACAATATCAGTTTACATTTTGCACGGTATGTTGGTTTTAGCATTTTATTTGTTGAATTTTAAATGTTTATTATTATTATTATTATTATTATTATTATTACTACTATTATTATTATTATTACTACTAGTACTACTATTATTATTACTACTACTACTATTATCACTATATTGTTCTTCTTCACTACTATTTTTATTAGTATTATATATTATTGTATTTTATGTTAATATATTTAGGAATAATAATATCAAAAATTGAGCTAAAATGTTTTAAATTTCTGTCTTAAAATAATTAAAAATAAACAATTAAATGCTATTCTTATATGATAATATTTAAGTTTGCTATAGCCTCCTTGGCCCCTGGTAAAGAGCCACTGTTCTAAAGAGAATGTGAATTTGCACACATCGCATTTTTATTCTTGTAATTAGCTTTGCCTTTCCAACAGTGTTATCAGCCCTCTTCCCCACACATGCACACATCTCTGTTACCCGGGCAACCCTGCCAGGGTGGAGGAATACCTCTCACCACCTACATTTCCCTCCTCCCCTTTTCTCTCTCTCTCAGTCCCTCTCTCCCCCCTGTATAAGCGTCCTGCCTCTCTCTGAGAGACTCAAGGGAAGTGCAGGAAGTATAGCAGCTCAGACACATTCAGACTCAGCCATCAGACTGCACTTCCCTCATCCTCACTCTCTCCTTATCCCTCCATTCATCTCTCTCCTGTCTAATTCAAATAATCTCTTTATCTTTTCCCTTGTCATTCCCCTCGGCACTGTCCATATCTTCTCTTTCCATCTCTTAGATTCACTTTGGTAAATTTTAAACCATGGGCTGTGGGAATTCCACCGCTGCCGGCACAGCTGCAGGTAAGTGTGCTGCTTTTCTGCCCTATTTTCTGTGTGTGCGAGTGTATACGAGTCTGTGTGTGTGTGTGAGCTCTGTTAACAAGCCCATGTTTGCTCATGTGAGTTTAGCCATCTAGTTCTCTCTCTCTCTCTCTCTCTCTCTCTCTCTCTCTCTCTCTCTCTCTCTCTCTCTCTCTCTCTATATATATATATATATATATATATATATATATATATATATATATATATATATATATATATATATATATATATATATATATATATATATATATATATATATATATATATACACACACTAACCATTGGCTGCGGGCCAGGCACACTGTTGTGAATGGGAGATCTGAGAGTCTGTCAGGACTGAAACATTCATCAAGAGTCACTCAACCCAGTCCTTCAGATTTAAATAAATCAAATATATCTTCCAAATTGTTTAACGATTAGAAGTAAAGTGTTTTTTTTTTTTTGTGTCACATGAGCATACACACACGCACACACACGCACACAAATAAAGAGGAGCCTTGGCAGGAATGGGCATGAATCGATATGAATTGCTCTGTGAAGGTCGTAGTGGAGTCAACAAAACATTAGTATAATTTCAATCATTACAAAGGGATGAAAAGATGTAATTCGCATTGAAAATGCTTTGCATTGTTAAATCAGGTTTGTTTCTGCAGGAGGATACAGGTAATCTTAACAGAGTGTAATTATTAAGACTGTTATGTCTGTGAAGATTCAGCCCCCTGCCTATCATTTATATATAGATGCATAACTACATATCAGTTAACTTTTAGAACTGTACTTGCGCGCGCACACACACACACACACATTAGTGTTAGCTTGATGACTCATGGTTTGATTGACCAGAAGTTGGACAGAGCTCTCACTATACCAGCAAATGCCAAATCTGCCCGACAACACCTTCCTTATATATTTAACACTGTAATAACATAATAATAATATATTAATTGCTTATGCTTATTTTTATTATATCAGTTTTCTTTCAAACCAAGTCTGCACAAAGTGGGAATGTGTATTTTATGGAGGTTATAAGCAGATGAAGCAGATTCAATAGAGCAATACATATGTTCCTTTAAAATGATTCAGTGTGTGTATATAATGATCAAAAGGGACATGTGGTATTATTCTGTATATTAATCTGTATGTTTGTTTATTTCCACAGGTCCATCTGAGTCAGCCAAAGATGTGTGAGTATTCCCAGTACAACGAACATTTACTTTGGCAGCTTATAGTTTTTACAAAAACACCACAGTTATTCACAAAAAAAAAAAAAAGTTTTTGATCGGTAAGATTTGTAATGTTCTTAGAAGTCGTCTCTTATGCTCACCAAGGCTGCATTTATTTTATTAAAAATACCAAAAAAAAAAACCTAAGTAATATTGTGAAATATTATTAAAATGTAAAATAACTGTTTTCTATTTGAATATATTTTAAAATGTAATTTATTCCTGTGATGCAAAGCTGAATTTTGAGCATCATTACGCCAGTCTTCAGTGTCACATGATCCTTCAGAAATCATTCTAATATGATGATTTGCTGCTCAAGAAACATTTATGATTATTATCAGTGTTGAAAACAGTTGTGTAAAACATTTTTACTGTTTAAAAGTTTTGGGTCAGTAATTTTTTTTTTTTAGGAAAGAACTTAAAGAAATTAATACATTTATTCAGCAAGGATGCATTAAATTGATCCAAAGTGACAGTAAATACATTTATAATGTTACAAAAGATTTTATTTAAAATAAATGCTGTTCTTTTGAACTTTCTATTCATTAAATAATCCTGAAAAAAATGTTTTACACAACTGCTTTCAACATTGATAATAATCATAAATGTTTCTTGAGCAGCAAATCATCATATTAGAATGATTTCTGAAGGATCATGTGACACTGAGACTGGAGTAATGATGCTGAAAATTAAGCTTTTCACCACAGAAATAAATTACATTTTAAAATATTCAAATAGAAAAAATTTGTTTTACGTTTAATAATATTTCACAGTATTACTGTTTTTTTGTATTTTTAATAAAATAAATGTAGTCTTGGTGAGCATAAGAGACTTCTTCTAAAAACATTAAAAATCTTACAGATCAAAAACTTTTGAACGCAATGCATATATGTGTGTATATATATATATATATATATATATATATATATATATATATATATATATATATATATATATATATATATATATATATATATATATATATATATATATATGTGTATGTGTATGTGTTTTTGCCCCCATTTTTCATGAGCTCAACTCTTTTCTATGTACACAAAAGGCCTATTTCTCTCAAATATTGTTCACAAATCTGTCTAAATCTGTGTTAGTGAGCACTTCTATATATATATATATATATATATATATATATAAACAAACAAAAATAAATAAAACTGAATATTCTCTTTTTTTTCTTTTGGTTTTTCAGTTGTAACAATAACTATTAACTTTGGTATTTTGGTGAAAACTATGGTTACTTGGTACATTTTTATACATTTTGGTGGATTTTTGTACCCTGACAAGCCAGACCCACATCAAGATGTTGGGTCTGGGAACACACCATTGGCAGGGCTCAATCCGAGGGGCGGGATAAACGGTTGTCTTTCAAATTTCCTCTGTACGCAATAGGATAGCGCTACAACCAACCAGAGCAACGAAGAAGGTGAAGCGGAGCTAGTTGATAGATTAAACTTTTGCCGTATCTGGTCGGCAAAACTCCAAACACATCTTCCTTTTTTAAGAATGACTTCAGTGCCGTTCTTTGTTCTTTTCTCAAAGAAAAGCTTAACTCCAAGTCTTCCAGAGTCGCGGCCAAAGCCGATTCGAAAGACCGCTGTTCGCCAGCTTGTTTGTTTTCAAGTAGCACGCGGAACTGTCGCAACTCTGCCATCATTATGTTAAGCCCGCCCACCGACTCTATACATGATGTGATTGGCCTGACTAGAGTTTGGTTTTTCAAGCTCGCAAGCCAACGGAGAGTTGCTAGATGAACCTGGCTGCCGCTAGGGTGTGTCTAGATTTCTAGGCTAGGATTTTTTAATTTTCTTCAGCAATTTGTTTCGCGTCACTTTTTTCAAAGGCTTTGACTTCAAAGAGAGAGAGAATAAGATAAACAGGAGGGAAGTAAGCCTCACAGTGTCCTTCGGTTTTCTGGAACTGCTTGTCAATCAATTTCCCTTCAGAGAAAAAAAACCCAGTGGGGCTTAAACACTGCTTGTCATTTTCCAAAAAGGTTTCTGGACTTATTCTCCCACATGCGAACAAGAAGCACCAGCACTCAGCAGGAGAGAGTCTCACACACAGATATCAGGGCCCTGACTGCCACACACATTCACCACAATAACACACCATACTTGTAGAGATCTGATGCATCATACATATTCACAAGCCTCTTGTAAGATTTGCATTACTGTTAATACATGTTCATGGCTTCTAATCAAGGCTCAAAGTTAATCAGTCAAACAAACTGCTGTATGTGATGCTCAACATTTGTTCAGTCAAATGCAGTCTTACTAAAAGTTATAAAAAGTTTGTTGCTAATTTATCTTTCACAGTAATACGGATAATAAAGCATCAAACTTTTCTAAGTTGTGCTTTTGCCTCTTACATATGCCCATCGAATCATCTCTTAGTTCTGTTCTGGGCCCACAGGCAAGAAGATTCGTCTGTCGACGATGAGAAGAGGATGAACTATGGTGGAGTGTATGTGGGCTTACCTGCAGACCTCAGCAACGTGGCCACCGGCCAGACACCCTCCACACACAAAGGTGAGATAATGACCAGCTTTACAAGCACTTTCCATCTGTATTCTTTTATCATTAGTTGTAGTATTAGCTGCAGTAGTGCTAATATCAAATCACCTTTATTTATATAGCGCTTTTTACAATGCCAATTGTTTCAAAGCAGCTTCACAGTGGTAACAGGAAAATAATGCAACAGAATTTGATTCGGCTGTACAGCCGCTCTGGTGAAAACAGTGATATCATCCAGCTCATTTCAATTATCATATAGAGTCAATGCGGGCAGATCAGTAATATAGTTGAAATTTAAATAGTAGACAAAGTAAACAGTAGATGTAAAAACCATTGAACAGACAATCAAAACAGAGAGTGAATAGATAGATGCAATTAAGTATATAAATAAATGCAAGAAAATAAATCCAGTATGCATATTTTATGATGTAGTAAAACATTTACTTTATTTTATGACTAAAGTAGTCATATCAATATACAGCACACATTCTGGTGTTCAAATCTGGAGACGTTTTTTCAATTTTTTTTTATTTCAGTGTTAATTTGATTCCAGAAACTGCACACTTTGATGTTTATACCTTTTTTTTCCCTTTCCTTACCTTGTTAACCACTGAGGTATATACACATTTAAAAGAGAAAGAAGGTTAAAGGAAGTGTAAATACAGTGGGAATGAAGTTTCATCTGCCATCTCTTCCTGAAACTCATTACTCACACAATGGAAACCAATTTCCTCAATTTTCTCTGGTCTCATGACGAGAATTAACAAAGATGTGGAGAAAACAAAATCTTAAATTAAAGTAATGAATTATATTTCGGCTGTGGCTTGAGTTAGGACGTGTGTGTGTTTTGGGAGTGTTGTTCCTGGGGGCTCTGGGATGTGTTAATTGGAGAAACATCTTTCCGCAGGGAAAGCGGAAACTGCTGAGTGCCAAAGAGAGTGTTAACAAAGCTAAAGGTTTGTGTGTGAGGGGACGCACATCAGTGATGTTATTAACTAAAACTATATAAAAAAAATATTTTTGGTAATTGAATGAAATAGAATATAAATATTAGTTGAAAAACTTAAACGAAAATGTTGTCTTGTCAACTAACTTAAGTTGAAGTACTAAAAATACTAAATTCTAAAACTGAAATAAATTATAGCAATATAGAAATATCTTTTTTTTTTTTTTTTTTTAAAAAGCACAAAAAGTCAAAAGCACATAACAGAATTACTCAAACTTAAACTAAAATTAAAAAGAAAACAGAAAATATAAAAGCCAATTCAAAATAATATTATATAATAGTATATAAATAATACTAAAATAACACTGATGCACATGCATGTGTCCAGCTCAGATTGTGTTTAACTATATCAACTAACGCATATTTCCATCAACAGAATAATGATGTTCAGAGCTGAACGCACAGATAAAGGTAAGCCCATCTTTGCTTTCTTATACAAACTTCAAAGTATGCCACTTCTTACATTAAACCATTATTGATCAAATAGCAAATAACAAAAATCAAAACGAGTTGCCTCACCGCCTACAGCTTTCTAAGGCAACCTTACCGCACAAATATTGAGTACTACAATAGCTCAGTTTGAATTATACTGCACTATTTTAACAGTTTTCAGTACTGAATGAAGTAGCTACTGAAGTATTTTTGTTTTCCTACTTCGTCCACCATCTTGGATTTGTCACAATGCATTCTTGGTTGTCTTACTCCAAGAAGCATACATGCAGTGTTAACTGAAAATTGAGTTAAAACAAGGTACACTATATTGCCAAAAGTTTTGGGACGCCTGCCTTTACATGTACATGAGCTTTAATGACATCCCATTCTTAATCAGTAGGGTTTAATATGGAGTTGGCCCACCCTTTGCAGCTATAACAGCTTCAACTCTTCTGGGAAGGCTTTCCACAAGGTTTAGGAGTGTGTTTATGGGAATTTTTGACCATTCTTCTAGAAGCACATTTGTGAGGTCAGGAACTGATGTTGGACGAGAAGTCCTGGCTCGCAGTCTCCGCTCTAATTCATCCCAAAGGTGTTCTATCGGGTTGAGGTCAGGACTCTGTGCAGGCCAGTCAAGTTCCTCCACACCAAACTTGCTCATTCATGTCTTTATGGACCTTGCTTTGTGCACTGGTGTGCAGTCATGTTGGAACAGGAAGGGGCCATCCCCAAACTGTTCCCACAAAGCTGGGAGCATGAAATTGTCTAAAATGTCTTGGTATGCTGAAGCATTAAGAGTTCCTTTCACTGGAACTAAGGGGCCAAGCCCAACCCCTGAAAAACACCATAATCCCCCCTCCACCAAACTTTACACTTGGCACAATGCAGTCAGGCAAGTACCGTTCTTCTGGCAACCACCAAACCCAGACTCGTCTATCTTCATCGGATTGCCAGACAGAGAAGCGTGATTTGTCACTCCAGAGAACACGTCTCCACTGCTCTAGAGTCCAGTGACGGCGTGCTTTACACCACTGCATCCGACGCTTTGCATTGCACTTGGTGATGTAAGGCTTGGATGCAGCTGCTCGGCCATGGAAACCCATTCCATGAAGCTTTCTACGCACTGTTCTTGAGCAAATCTGAAGGCCGCACGAAGTTTGGAGGTCTGTAGCTAATGACTCTGCAGAAAGTTGGCGACTTCTGCGCACTGTGCCTCAGCATGCGCTGACCTCGCTCTGTGATTTTACGTGGCCTACCACTTCGTGACTGAGTTGCTGTTGTTCCCAATTGCTTCCACTTTGTTATAATACCACTAACAGTTGACCGTGGGATATTTAGTAGTGAGGAAATTTCAGGAATGGACTTATTGCACAGGTGGCAACCTATCACGGTACCACGCTTGAATTCACTGAGCTCCTGAGAGCGACCCATTCTTTCACAAATGTTTGTAGAAGCAGTCTGCATGCCGAGGTGCTTGATTTTATACACCTGTGGCCATGGAAGTGATTGGAATACCTGAATTCAATGATTTGGAGGGGTGTCCCAATACTTTTGGCAATATATTGTATTTGACAACCTTTTGGAAATTCTGACTTCATGTTGGTAGTGCCCTTAAAATGCTGTCTCAAAATAGGGGTTCCATTAAGGGATAGTTCACCCAAAAAAGTTGTTCCAAACCTGTATGAGTTTCTTTCTTCTGTTGAACACAAAAGAAGAAATGTCGGAAACCAAACAGTTGATGGACCCCATTGGCTTCCATAGTTGTTGTTTTTTTTCCTACTTTTTTTCCTAATGGGGTCCATCAACTGTCTGGTTACCCATAATCTTCTTTTGTGTTCAGCAGGAGAAAGAAATTCATATAGGTTTGGAACAACTTGAGGGCGAGTAAATGATGACAGAATTGTCATTTTTGGGTGAACTATTCCTATAAGGAATAGTTTCACAGTGATGCCATAAAAGAACCATTAGGTTCTCCAAAGAACATTTGAGTGAACGTTTTTTTCTTAGTGTGAAGAACATTTAAAAAAATCTAAAGAACTTTTTTTCCCTCACTGTGCACTGCAAATGTTCCATGGACGTTTAAAGTTTCTTCATGGAACCATCAATGCTAATAAAGAATCTTTTTTTTAAAAATTTTTAAGAATGTGTTTTGTAGGCCACTCACTACTGTATGTTTTAGAGCAAAGGTTTCTTAGAAACATAAGCTATGTATTTGCACGTACAGTACATTGACTGCTCTCTAATTTAACTTGCAGGGCTGTCCGGAGGGAATCTTGGCTGAAAAGTGCTGTGTAATAATCTCAACAGGACGCAATCTTCATCATTGTTGATTGGCTCGTTGGGACACAATGGAATCCTCTGAGAGCCAATCGTCTAATTGAACGCTCTGGAAACTGAACTGGAATTAGTTCTGTCAGAGGTCAGAGACAAATCTGAGTTTGTTTGCAACACTCAGCGCATTTAAGGGCAACTGCTACCAGCACCTTGTTTCTCAGGACAACGACACACAGGTGTTTGACAATCACAAAGCAATGGAGATTAAATGTGTCTCTGAGCTCAAACCTTTTCCCTCACAATGTTGCTCTGTACATGTCACGTTTATTAAGGGGGTTTTGCAAGGGTCAAGTGGTTTCCAAGGGGGAAAGGAGGCACTTTTTATGCACTCGTCCTTTTGCCCTTTCAACATGATCCACATCCTCTCAGGCACTCTTCTCTAGTCATAACAGGAAATCATGTATAAGAAAGAATTCATTTAGTGAGTGTCATGTTTGCAAGACGAGGTACATGAAGTGCCTTTGAAGGAGCTTTTTTCTTCTCTTATTGCTTCTGCCCTTTACTGTTATCCGGAGGTGAAATCAAGGGTTATGTGTTTGTGATTGGTTTTAAGGTTCCTCCATTCCTGTAACCCAATTAGAGTGACCCAGCGAGAGCCTCTGAAGAGCAAGTTTTAAAACGAGCGTATCTGCTAGCAGCGCCTGACCTGAGAGAACTCTGAGGACCGTGAAAGTAGGCCGGCGTTCGCACTTTTCAGCATCAGGTCAGCTGGAACACACACTGAGACACAGAGGAAATGAGCTGAGGAGTGAAAGACAGAGAGTGAAAGAAAGTGAGAGAGCGCGTGAGCCAGACTGTCTCCCAGCAGGTGCTGAATGAAAGGCCAGTTCTTGAACTCCCATGAACTTTCATTTTCCAACACCTACTGGCGGGCCTAACGGCGGCTTATTTTCACTGCACGATTTTCAAAGTCGTCGGATCGCTGTTCTTCTCACACTACACAACTGTCTGGGGTACAATTTAGTTGCTTTTGTGTGCACATCACACAATGAATTGGCGACAGGGTGTCACACATTGCGCAACATTTCAGTAGGAAGAATCCCAGACTGTTCTACAGACTACGTTTTACAACCAAACATGCAAGAATTGATACAGAAAATAACGTAAGATCACGTGTAAGAGAGGAGTTTTCGCACTAGACTGGTTTTCCTTTTAATTTAAATGATGCACGCAAGAAGCCTGTGATTCAAGTTGTCTGTGTGCTGATTTGCAGCAAAAAGAAGAAGAATATGAAGTAGAAAATGGTTGTTTGCTGTTCTGTTGCAGGTCTATGACTCCTCCCCCTAAATTCTCCCTTACCCTGTATCCTGAGCTCTCATTGGCTGTAGGTCGTCGCTGATGTAATTTCCAGTCAAAACACATTTCACACTAAATACTAAATATCTCACGGGCAGTGGCGACGTATGGGCACTTCTCTTGCATCTTTGATCATAAACACTGAACGTGAACAAGCACTCATTTGCCTCAGATTTCGGGCATTTGTCAGTGACTTCCACAAAACTGTCGGCGAGTGAAAATCAGGGATAAAATTGCATTGTGTACCAGGCATTAAAGGGTAGTTCACCTGAAACTAAAAAAAAATGTTTTCGTAATGTTGAAAATTATGAAAATTGTTATGTTGTTCCAAACCTGTATGACTTTTTTTACTCTGTGGAATCCAGAAGAAGAAATTTTGAAGAATGTATTGGTCATTAAGGTGCATTCTACAATATACATAATTTCAAAGACCATAAAATTAGTATAAAGCATCATAAAATTAAGAAAATTATGTATACAAGTTTTAAAAAGTCTCTTATGCTCACCAAGGCTGCATTTATTTGGTTTAAAATATAGTAAAAACTGTATTATTGTGAAATTAATACAATTTAAAATATTTGTTTCTATTTTAATATATTTTAAAATGTTATTTATTCCTGTGATGGCAAAGTTGAATTTTTAGTATCATTACTAAAGTCTTCAGTGTCACATGATCCTTCAGAAATCATTCTAATATGCTGATTTGGTGATCAAGAAACATTTTTTTTTATTTTTTATTATCAATGTTGAAAACCATTATGCTGCTTAACATTTTTGTAGAAACCATGCAGGATATATTTTTTCATGATTCTTTGTTCATGTTCAAAGTTCAAAAGAACAGCATTTATTTAAAATATAAATCTTTTGTAACATTATAAATGTCTTTACTGTAATTTTGGTTAATTTAATTAATTTATTTCTGACCCCAAACTTACTTTTGAACAAATATTTACAATATATTCTCTTACTAATATATATATATATATATATATATATATATATTAGTAAGAGAATATATTAGTAAGAGAATATATTGTAAACAGTAAGAGAATGTATGAACATTTGTGTCCTATTTTTAGGGCTAGACAGCATTTATTTATTTTTTTAAATCCCAAGTCCATTTGCACCCTTTCCCTCTCACACCACTAACCGTGAAAGCTCTTTCATGCATCATAGATGAGAGATTCTAAAAATGAGTGTTTTTCTCAGGTGGAGCTCTCACCAGCAACTTCACAAGTAAAGCAGCAGTTTCCTGAAAATACTGGAAAATTTTACTCTGAATAATAATAATAAGTTGATTGGCTACAGTGCCACCTAGAGTGATCATCCAAAGGCAAAATGTCATGTGATTGTTCCAGTGAATTTTTTTTTTTTCTTTTTCTCTTCATTCAGTTATTCAGATTTGAATAGATTTTATTGGAACAGACCGATTTCACATACCACTTTTCCCAGAAAGCTGTAGCACATAGTGGCTCTGTTAAAGCATTGGTCTTTTTGTTTGAGCATCCTAGATTGCTGTGAGTGTTGGGCAGGAGTGGCTGCTTGTCTGAAAACTGGTAGACAGGAGGACTGCTTGGAAAACTGTAAATAATTGTTTTTTGTATAGCTGCTAGTGGCACAGAAATGGCACACATTACCTTTAAAAAAAACAAAAAAACAACAACCTTTAACTCAAATTGCAGTTCTTTAACTGATTTAACCAACTCATGAGGGTATACCATGATGTTTAAAACTTATTTTAAAGGTATACATTTCCTTACAAAATAATACTTTAGGAGAAAAGGTGTCAACTTTTTTCAGAATGAATGTGAAAAAAAATTATTACAAATGGCATTTCAAATCTCAATTATGTACTCAGGAATTACATTTTTCCCCCCATTCACAGTAGTTATTCAGAGCTGCATAAATTTTAACATTACATAATACTATTGTCTCAAAAGCTCTTTAATTTCAACATGATGTTAATAAAAGTGAAATGAATGAGATTGTGTGTGTATATATGAGTGAAATAAGTTATTCTTGCCTTTCAGTACAGGTCATGTTAAACATTGATGTATCTGTCTTACACAAGTGATGGAGTGTGGCTTCAGGTGCAGTATGACTCTCTCACATGTACTTGTTGTTCTGTAATGATTGTAAGCTCTCATAATGGACTAATTCATTCTGCTGGAACCTGGCACAATGAGCTCTCTTTCTCAGATGTTCTTTATAATCTAACATTAGGAAAGGGATTGTGAACAAGCAGTTTCCGGTGCTGCATTTCATTACTGCTGCCAATGTTATTTTGTCCATTTTATATCAGCCCTTTTATGTTGGATTAAAGAGACATTTGCTAATAATACTAAATGTTCATATTAATCTACTGTCTGGAATGCATGATTCAATGCGGATGGATGGATGGATGGATGGATGGATGGATGGATGGATGGGTGGGTGGATGGATGGATGGATGGTAGATGGATGGATGGATGGATGGGGTAGATGGATGGATGGATGGTAGATAGAAGGATGGTGGATGGATGGTAGATAGAAGGATGGTAGATAGATGGATGGGATGGATAGGATGATGGATGGATGGTAGATAGAAGGATGGATGGGTGGGTGGGTGGGTGGATGGATGGTAGATAGATGGATGGGGTAGATGGATGATTGGGTGGGTGGGTGGATGGTGGGGTAGATGGATGATTGGGTGGGTGGGTGGATGGTAGATAGAAGGATGAGTGGGTGGCACACAAGAGGACAAGGTCTCGTTAAAAAGCATTTTAAATAATTAAATAAGATTTGTTCAACTCCTTTCTATTCTTTTTCTGAACAATGGAATTTTTTACTGTTATAAAGTGTCATGAAAATAAGTATAAAATGTGATGTTCATTGTTTTTGAGACAGAATGAAGTGGGAGGGAGAGGACATGGAAGTATAGAGAGATATAGAGAATTTTAACGGGTCCACGCAGAAGGGAGGAGATCCTAAGAGAATGACGCAAAGTAAATAGAAGATGGATGTATGGATGTATGTGGATGGATGGATGGATGGATGGATGGTAGATAGGAGGATGGGTGGGTGTATGGATGGTAGATACAGTGGGGAGAACAAGTATTTGATACACTGCCGATTTTGCAGGTTTGCCCACTTACAAAGCATGTAGAAGTCTGTAATTTTTATTGGCCTTGTGCAGGTCTACAATTTTATCCCTGATGTCCTTACACAGCTCTCTGGTCTTGGCCATTGTGGAGAGTGGAGTCTGTTTGATTGAGTGTGTGGACAGGTGTCTTTTATACAGGTAACGAGTTCAAACAGGTGCAGTTAATACAGGTAATGAGTGGAGAACAGGAGGGCTACCACGTAATTGTGTTCATTATTTATATTTTTTTATATATATATATATATATATATATATGAACACAATTACGTGGTAGAATGGACTGGATTCAGGGTACAATTTTTAAAACACAACCAACATATAAAACAACAACAATAAAAAACAAACCATCAATGCATTACCAGTGTTTCCACAACTTAGACTGATAACATGTAATGTTAGTGCTAAGGGGCACCAAGTAACATCTTGCCTAGGGCAGCAAATTGGTCAGGGCCGGCACTGGGATGGATGGATGGATGGATGGATGGGTGGATGGGTGGATGGATGGATGGATGGGTGGGTGGATGGGTGGATGGGTGGATGGATGGATGGTAGATAGATGGATGGGGGTAGATGGATGAATGGATGGTAGATAGATGAATGGATGGATGGTAGATAGATAGATGGATGGATGGATGTGTGGGTGGGTGGATGGTAGATAGAAGGATGGGTGGGTGACACACAAGAGGACAAGGTCTCTTTAAAAAGCATTTTAAATAATTAAATAAGATTTGTTCAACTCCTTTTTGTTATAAAGTGTCATGAAAATAAGTATAAAATGTGATATTCTTTGTTTTTGAGACAGAATGAAGTGGGAGGGAGAGGACATGGAAGTATAGAGAGAATTTTAACGGGTCCACGCAGAAGGGAGGAGATCCTAAGAGAATGACGCAAAGTACAAACCCGATTCCAAAAAAGTTGGGACACTGTACAAATTGTGAATAAAAAAGGAATGCAATAATTTACAAATCTCATAAACTTATATTTTATTCACAATAGAATATAGATAGCATATCGAATTTTGAAAGTGAGACATTTTGAAATGTCATGCCAAATATTGGCTCATTTTGGATTTCATGAGAGCTACACATTCCAAAAAAGTTGGGACAGGTAGCAATAAGAGGCCGGAAAATTTAAATGTACATATAAGGAACAGCTGGAGGACCAATTTGCAACTTATTAGGTCAATTGGCAGCATGATTGGGTATAAAAAGAGCCTCTCAGAGTGGCAGTGTCTCTCAGAAGTCAAGATGGGCAGAGGATCACCAATTCCCCCAATGCTGCGGCGAAAAATAGTGGAGCAATATCAGAAAGGAGTTTCTCAGAGAAAAATTGCAAAGAGTTTGAAGTTATCATCATCTACAGTGCATAATATCATCCGAAGATTCAGAGAATCTGGAACAATCTCTGTGCGTAAGGGTCAAGGCCGGAAAACCATACGGATGCCCGTGATCTTCGGGCCCTTAGACGGCACTGCATCACATACAGGAATGCTACTGTAATGGAAATCCCAACATGGGCTCAGGAATACTTCCAGAAAACATTGTCGGTGAACACAATACACCGTGCCATTCGCCGTTGCCGGCTAAAACTCTATAGGTCAAAAAAGAAGCCATATCTAAACATGATCCAGAAGCGCAGGCGTTTTCTCTGGGCCAAGGCTCATTTAAAATGGACTGTGGCAAAGTGGAAAACTGTTCTGTGGTCAGACGAATCAAAATTTGAAGTTCTTTTTGGAAAACTGGGACGCCATTTCATCCGCACTAAAGAGGACAAGGACAACCCAAGTTGTTATCAGCGCTCAGTTCAGAAGCCTGCATCTCTGATGGTATGGGGTTGCATGAGTGCGTGTGGCATGGGCAGCTTACACATCTGGAAAGGCACCATCAATGCTGAAAGGTATATCCAAGTTCTAGAACAACATATGCTCCCATCCAGACGTCGTCTCTTTCAGGGAAGACCTTGCATTTTCCGACATGACAATGCCAGACCACATACTGCATCAATTACAACATCATGGCTGCGTAGAAGAAGGATCCGGGTACTGAAATGGCCAGCCTGCAGTCCAGATCTTTCACCCATAGAAAACATTTGGCGCATCATAAAGAGGAAGATCCGACAAAGAAGACCTAAGACAGTTGAGCAACTAGAAGCCTGTATTAGACAAGAATGGGACAACATTCCTATTCCTAAACTTGAGCAACTTGTCTCCTCAGTCCCCAGACGTTTGCAGACTGTTATAAAAAGAAGAGGGGATGCCACACAGTGGTAAACATGGCCTTGTCCCAACTTTTTTGAGATGTGTTGATGCCATGAAATTTAAAATCAACTTATTTTTCCCTTAAAATTATACATTTTCTCAGTTTAAACATTTGATATGTCATCTATGTTGTATTCTGAATAAAATATTGAAATTTGAAACTTCCACATCATTGCATTCTGTTTTTATTAACAATTTGTACAGTGTCCCAACTTTTTTGGAATCGGGTTTGTAAATAGAATCGAAATTATGCCTTAAAAAGAGCATCCATATACTTCAAAAAATGTGATTTTTTTTAAAAACATGGATGATGATGTAACAAATTTAAATATTATTTCTTCTTTAACAAACGAATTACATTAAAAAAAGATTTGGGGGTGTTAAAGTTTCAAAGATATTTGCTCTGTCAAGGAGTCGCCGTTCATTTTGTTGATTTAAAAAAAAAAAAATTCATGTTGATATTGTTTGTATCAAAATGAAATTCTTTCTTCTTTGACTCATTCAAAGTTAAATAAAAATACTTTAATGCAATCACCACCATGTCTGTCCTTTGGTGTGACACATAAAAGAACCACAGATTTGTTTTTATCTCAAAATATCTTAAAAGAACAGTTGAGTATTGGGAGTAGGGGAGATATAATCATCACTCATCTTAAAATGATATAATTTTCAGCAGTTTTGAAAGGATGACAGCAAAGTTTTTCTCGTATTTATTGAAAATGTCCAAGTCGAGGGGAAAAATAATGTTATTCATAATTTTCAAATTAAAAAAATAGCACTATATGAAAATAAGAGTCTAACAATGAAGATAAATCTCTCTCATGCTATTTGTATATTATTAAAAGAGTTTTTTTTTCTTAATTTTTGCTATGTCACACCATAGGACACATTTACGGTAGTTCAGTAAAAAGTGAAAGAACTGATACATTTAGTGACCCCTTATATTTTCTCGAACTACAGACTTCAGTTATTTGTATAGCTTTAATAGGTTAATCTAAAGTGATATCCAGTCTAAATACATTGGATGTAATTACACCATTCTACCGTAAGGTGGTGCCATATTACCATTCAAAATATCAAAATTTCTCCATTGACCTTAATATAATCATCATGGGCTGCTGTGGGCATCTGTAAATTTTTTAATGATGGACAGTTGCCTTTTCAATGATTAAACAGTTCCTTGGTTGTTGAAGGACATATTGTCGGCTTCAGACTTCAGAAATTCAATTGCTTGGTGAGGAATAGAAAATATTTGGAGTATTATATGTCAGATTTGGGCACTAATGGGCCATTCTCAGTGTCCTAAGTAGGCCCGGAGCGGTATTCCCCCCCCCCCACCCCCCAACCCACATAGAAGTGCACCAGCGGCCCAAGAGACAGTGAGAGCAATGGCGGCCTCAAAATAGACACGGTGAGTTAAATTAGGTTTTCAGGTTATGTTCTCCCTGATTGAAATACGCTGCTGCAGAATGGATGGAGATGGTGAGGTTGAGCAGGTCCATTCTATTTACCCAGTTAAAGTGAGACCTTGTTTTCCTCATTTAAAATGCGTTCAGTAAGACTGCACATGTATTTAAACAATTACAAAAGCTTTTTTATTATATTTTTATTTTATTATAGCATCATCTCCCCCCCCCCCCCCCCCCCTTCCATGTTGACCACAACCTTATCAGAATAGACCTGTGACCCATTTTTGTGTAGCAATTCGCAACCCCTCAGTTCAGCACCACTGGTCTAAATACACTATATTGCCAAAAGTTTTGGGACACCTGCCTTTACATGCAACATTAATGACATCTCATTCTTTATCCGTAGGGTTTAATATGGAGTTGGCCCACCCTTTGCAGCTATAACAGCTTCAACTCTTCTGGGAAGGCTTTCCACAAGGTTTAGGAGTGTGTTTATGGGGATTTCTTCTAGAAGCGCATTTGTGAAGTCAGGCACTGATGTTGGACGAGAAGGCCTGGCTCGCAGTCTCCGCTCTAATTCATCCCAAAGGTGTTCTATCGGGTTGAGGTCAGGACTCTGTGCAGGCCAGTCAAGTTCCTCCACACCAAACTCGCTCATCCATGTCTTTATGGACCTTGCTTTGTGCACTGGGGCGCAGTCATGTTGGAACAGGAAGGGGCCATTCCCAAACTGTTCCCACAAAATTGGGAGCATGAAATTATCCGAAATGTCTTGATATGCTGAAGCATTAAGAGTTCCTTTCACTGGAACTAAGGGGCCAAGCCCAACCCCTGAAAAACAACCCCACATCAACCCCCTCCACCAAACTTTACACTTGGCACAATGCAGTCAGGCAAGTACCGTTCTCCTGGCAACCGCCAAACCCAGACTCGTCCATCGGATTGCCAGAGAGAGAAGCGTGATTCGTCACTCCAGAGAACACGTCTCCACTGTTCTAGAGTCCAGTGGCGGCGTGCTTTACACCACTGCATCCGGCGCTTTGCTTTGCACTTGGTGATGTAAGGCTTGGATGCAGCTGCTCGGCCATGGAAACCCATTCCATGAAGCTTCTTACGCACTGTTCTTGAGCTAATCTGAAGGCCACACGAAGTTTGGAGGTCTGTAGCTATTGACTCTGCAGAAAGTTGATGACTTCTGCGCACTGTGCCTCAGCATGCGCTGACCCCGCTCTGTGATTTTACGTGTTGCTGTTGTTCCCAATTGCTTCCACTTTGTTATAATACCACTAACAGTTGACGTGGAATATTTAGTAGTGAGGAAATTTCACGAATGGACTTATTGCACAGGTGGCAACCTATCACGGTACCACGCTTGAATTCACTGAGCTCCTGAGAGCAACCCATTCTTTCACAAATGTTTGTAGAAGCAATCTGCATGCCTAGGTGCTTGATTTTATACACCTGTGGCCATGGAAGTGATTGGAACACCTGTATTCAATGATTTGGAGGGGTGTCCCAATACTTTTTGCAATATAGTGTATGTCTGTCTGAGAATAAAAAAAGAGCTGTCCGGCATTGTCGAAAACGTGGGTTGCCGAGTTCATTTCGCATTATTGCTATTCTCAGGAAACCATTCATTATGGGCTATTAAGATGTTCGGAGCTCACTCTCACTAAACACACAAACACACACACGTCCCGTTAGCTGCCTATCTTGATTGACTAGCCTCAAACTCTCATAGTGCACATTATTTTTGGAAAGCCTTCGAGTTCAAACATGCAACTGTGTGTTCTTCAAACAGAATTCTTACAAATGTGACCTGCTTAATGAAGAGGAGAAATGGAGAGAGGAAGAAAGAGAGGATGATGAATAAATAAAGTTGTTGCATCTGTGGGTTGGATGAGCATCAGTCGGTTGAATGTGCAAGGGTTAATGGAGACTGAAATGTGTGTGATGGGTGGTGCCAAAAGCATGATTATCATGTAAGAGCTGCACCATTTTCATTTGGGTCTAGGCTGGTTGGTTAGTACTGATTTTATGTTGGACCATCCACAAAACTACATTTTTTATTAAGAAATTAAGCTGACATAACATATGAATTTTAGATGAAAAACTTAAAACCAAAATGAAAATTGTTGACTTGGCAGCTAGCTAAATTAAAATGAGTTTGTTGAAAGAGTAAAAAAAAAAACTATTAAAACTTAGTTAAAATTAAACCTGAAAATATAAAAAAGCTATTTCAAATTATCAATAAATACTGTAATAGTACAGGGTTTGGATGATAAAACCAAGCACCTGGTTTTAGACCACAATAATTTATTAGTATAGTGTAGGCCTCCTTTTGCTGCCAATTACAGATGCAAGTCCTTCACAGTGGACAGAGGGATTTTGAGTCATTCGTCTTCCAGAACCGTGGCCAGGTCACTATGTGATGCTGGTGGAGGAAAACATTTAGATCTAAATCAAAAAGATTTAGATCTGGTGACTGTGCAGGCCATTAGAGATGTTCAACTTCACTTTTATGTTCATGAAACCATTCTGTCACAAGTCTTACTGTGTGTTTTGGTGCAATATCATGCTGATACACGGCCCCACCTTCAGGGTACACTGTTTGAACCATTACACATGGTCCTCCACAATGGTTCAGTCCTTCATTGGCAGTGACGCACCCATCAAGCACAGTAGGGAATGCCATGATATTGCAGCCCAAACCATCACTGATCTGCCCCGTGCTTCACTCTGGCCACGCAACAGTCCGGATGTTAAGCTTCTTTGGGTCTTCTCCACACCGTAACTCACAGAAGTGGGAAACACAGTGAAGGTGGACTCATCAGAGAACAATACATGTTTCACATTGTCCACAGCCCAAGATTTGCACTGTTGGCACCATTGAAATTGACATTTGGCATTGGCGCGAGTGACCAACGGTTTGGCTATATCAGCTTGACCATATTGACTGTGAAGCTCCCCAAGAACAGATTTGGTGGAAACAGGAGAGTTGAGGTGCGCATTTAATTCAGAGATTTGGGCAGCTGTGGTTTTATGTTTTTTGGACACAGTCCAGGTTAGTTACTGGACATCCCTTTCAGACAGCTTCCTCTTGTGTCGACAGTTACTCCTGTTGGATGTGGTTCTTCTTTATACGCGGTGATATGCTGACATTACCCTGGATACCATAGCTCTTGATACACCACAAAGACTTGCTGTCCTGGTTACAGATGAGCCAGCGAGACGTGCACCAACAATTTGTCCACTTTTGAACTCTGATATGTCTTTCATTATGTTGTGTGGATTGCAATATTTTATGTATAGCTGTGCTATTGCTAACACTGCCAATTTAACCTTCACACTCTGCTCTTACTGATGGAATGTAAAATCAGTGAAGATTGACCACCATATATATATATATATATATAGGGCATCAAACCTCCAACACTATACTCGCCAGTGTTTCAGTTTCATTGTCCAACCCCTGTAAATAATAGTAAAATAACACTGGGACCATCTAAGACTTTGCAGTTCACAAAAAAAAGGAATATTCTGGGTTTAGTACAAGTTAAGTTCAATTGATAGCAACATAAGTTCAACTTATGGCATAATTCTGATACCCAAGTTCCCGAGTTGGGCGGGCCGTAAACATTAAAAATTGCTGCAGTGACTTTATTAGTTTTTTCCACAACAGCTACACCTTGTCTTGTTAAAGTAGTGGATATTTACTTAGCAAGCTGATAATCTAGATAGTGCAGTGAATTTTTATATGGTTGTCAATGAATAGGATGTTAAATATCATTTTGGCTTTAATTAGATTTTCGCAATAAATAGGCAAGAAAAAAAACCTGGTGTCCTTCAGGTTTCCTGTTCTTTCTGACAACAAAGCACTTGAATGCAATGAGCTCGTAATCACAACTTCAGAAGTGGGAAATAGGAAATTTCCAAAAACATGCGAAGGCAGCATTAGTGCTTTTATAAAATGGTAAACTTCACATTTCTTGTCCTCCAAAAAAATTATTAAACTTTATGCCACATATTGTCAGTTGAGTTTAACTGGTATTGAACCCGGAATATTATTATAAGGAGCCCTGTGACATGTTCCTGGATCAACATATTTTGTTGATCCTGGAACAACATTCCTGTCTGAAATTTTAATCCTTACCATATACCTATACCCAACCCATAACTTATCCCTAAAATCAGAGGTAAACGATAAGTGAATAACACTTTGGTTGTAAGCCTAAACTTGACATAGTGTAAATGTCCCTCAAATCTGATTGGTTGATACCATGTTGTACTTGGTGAAATCACGTTCACCGAGCCGGTCAGGGACACTAGCACGTGAATATTTGAGCATAAGTTGTAAAAACATAACGTAGTAGGGCCTGAATCGCTATAACAAAAAATAAAATAATAATAATAATAGCATAAAACTGGCTATGCGTCCATAACTAATCATAGACAGACAGGGAGCATGCTATGGAAAATAAGAGCAGGTCAGATATATCTGATTCTGTGCTTGTGTTGTCTGGGTCCCCACAAACTCATAACTCTGGAATCTGGTCTGTTTCCTGTGGCTAATGAGACTGCTGTAAATCTCCCATGGGCCTCTGTGATTGTGTACAAAATGAGGAGCAGGCTGAAGAGATTCAGGATAAGCATAAACCTGCAGCAACAGGCACTAAAGTAGAATTAATGGGTTCAGGTGCTATAAATAGCATTAAATGCTCTGCTAATGTCCTTATTCCAAACCTGATGTTCATGCCAGTGACCATTTATTTAAAAAGTCAATGTGAAATAAAACGTGATCCCATTGCAGGTTATTAGATAATGTTAACCAGTAGCCCAGGGGTTGGCGACCTTATGGCACGCGGAGGGATAATCACATGGTTTGTCGAATCTGCGTGCTCACACTTTAATAGTATCTATAGCTGCTGTGCTCACTTAATAAAACAGGCTGTGTGACTATGAGGAATGATTACTTGAAAATGTACGTCTGTATGCAAGTTTGATGGACTTTATTTGAATAAAATGCATACACTTCTTTAGCGATTGTCATGTCAGTGATTATCCCTTTGTGTGCCGATGTTGGCACGTGTGCCATAGGTTGTCGATCCCTGCAGACTGCAGTAAATAGATATTTAGGCATTATTTTAATAAACCTGCATTAAGGTCTTGCTCCACTTTTGATCCATTGCATTTCCTAAAATGGAAAACGGAAATGTCACACTACGAAAGTAAAATTGTTATAACGTTATAATTGTTATAAAGTGGAAAAGATGGATTTTTTTTTTAGCTAAAGAATTTTCTTGTTTTATTGCTGATTTGAATATATATTATTGAAACATACTCTTGAACATATTTAGATATTTCTGTCTCAATAGATTTTCACCTACAAAATAGTAGCCTGAGGGTGCTGCCAAGATGCAGAGTGAATTGACTTGCCTTAAGGGACTCTGGTATGTGTGATAATCTGGTTTCCAGTTAAACAAATTAGGAAAAATGCAAACACGAACTGTAAGTGATGATAGAGCTTGGATTCAGACTTTGGCTGAAGGGCAAATGAGTGTGCATGGTTTCGTGCTGTGTATGTGTATGTAGCATCATGTGAAGGCAGCATTTAGTGCCTTTATAAAGTGCATTAGTGTATTTACTTGAAAAGCTAAATTATTTAAGATAAAAAGTTTTGTTTTCTAAAAAAATGCATCAAAATTAATTGTTTAAGCTTAAAACAAGAACAAATATCTGCCAGAGGGGTCTGAATATTAAACACAATTAAAAGTGAACACAGTATTATTTTTCTCGCCCCATTGGAAGATATTATTTTTCTTGTTGTAAGTATAAACTCGCTTAATTTTGATAATTTTTTCAGAAAACATATTAATATCAAGTAATTTTGCTTCTCAAGTAAATGTACCTTGATTTAAGAATGTTTAGATATCTGTCCTGGAAAACAAGACTAACAGACTAGGTCCAATTCTCACTATTAACTAGTTGCTTATTAGCATGAATATTACTAGGATATTGGCTGTTTATTAGTAATTATAAAGCACATATTAATGCCGCCTTATGCATGACCATATTCTACATCCTTAATCCTACCCAATACCTAAACTTAACAACTACCTTACTAACTATTAATAAGCAGTAATTAGGAGTTTTTTGAGGCAAAAGTCGTCATTAATAGTTAATTAATAGTGAGAATTGGACCCTAAACTAGAGTGTGATAGAGACTGAATTTTTTTTTTTTTTTTTTTGCAGTATGGTATGTCCTCGTTGAGATAACTAAGTAAACTTATGTGAGTGTGTATGAAAGAGTCAGACTGTGTGTGAGCAGTTTTCAACACCAGGCTAGTGTGAGGTGTCGAGGGCTTTCCCACGCGTGTCACAGGTCAATAGAGATTACAGCAGAAGATTTGACCTCCCACATTCAGAGAGATTGAGTGTGTATGTGTGTGTAGGGCTGGGTATGCAGTGATGAGTGAGTTTCCTATTAGCGATGCTTGTAAAAGTGTATGCGTGTGTGAGTATGTTGGAGGTTATGCATACACATAGGGGTCATGTCTTGTTAGAACCTGCTATAATTTTTCTCTTTCTCCTGTTTTTCTTCTTGGTCTCCTTCACTGCAAAAAGCAACCAAACTCAGTAATTCAGTCAGACATGGTTTCATGTGCTCTTGTGAATATCAGGGCAAGGTTTGCAGGGTCACAGAAATCAGGCTCTTCTGTCATGAACTTCACAGCCTCTGTCCCAGATGAGCAACTAAAATTTGGCTTCTACATGTTTCATTTCAGGAGCCAATGGCTCCCTGCCAATTCACAGTCAATAAAGAGTCCAGAGGATTAAATCAGCTGCACAAATGAACAATTAGCCTATTAGTCTTTGATTCATTGAACCGAAAATTTTGAGGCTTTGTGTGAGATTATGGTTGTTAAAGTAACTGTTTCGCCGCCTTGTAATATTGTGTAATCTATGTAAACTGTAAGCCTCTAAGGATTAGTTTAGGTATTGTTTCTGTATCTTACACAGGCTATCAAGCTCTTACATCACAGCGTTGCATTCTGGGTTGCAAAGAGGGTGACATGAAATGAAGCTAAATTTTAATGAAAAAGTGAAAAATCAGAAAGATACTTATCATGTTAAATCATTTATCTGTCTCCTCCTGGGTTAAGATATTATCATAACGCACATTCCTCCGAGATCCCAGTTAATGCAAACCAGAAACCAGGTCTGTATCTGCAGGCCACTGACTTAAGTGTTTCTCAGGCTTTTAAAGCAAATCTGAAGGCAATCTCTTATGTAACATTGTGTTCACTGATTGGCATCTCAACTAAGTCCCCCTCAGTGCTTCCAGAGTTTAAGACTATTTAGTAATAATTGAGTTTGACCCTTACAGGCTCCGTTTGGCACCCAAAATCCTCGGCCACCTGGCACAACTGCATCTTTACAGAAAAAAAGCCAGAATGAGGGCACTTATGTAACCAGAAAGACTGGAACAGAGAAGCTATTAAAGATGATAACAGCTCTGATGGGCCAGGTAATAATCTCTTTGACAGTATTATTACATGCCATCAGTTCCACCCTCAGGTATGAGAGTTAAAAAGAGAGATGCAGTCAGTAGTTATGCATGACTGACTTTTATTTTATTATTATTATTATTTTTTTTTTTACAGCCAATAGAATAGAAAATAGAAAATGCTATATAAAATTATGTATTTGTTATCATTTTTCAAGCTATGATACACACTGAATATCAGCACAGTTGTCAATATTTTTATATATATATATATATATATATATATATATATATATATATATATATATATAAAAACTTTGGCAATATACAGCATAATTCCGAGTGTGCCATACTTCTATACAGCAGTTCAGTAAACATGAACTTAACATTTAGTTACATCTTGGCTCAGTATTAGCCTACTAGTTGCTCTTTGTCTATTTTTATGTTGTGAATGAAGATATTTCCAAAAGAAGTCCCAGCAGAATCCTTTTCCACGTCCTTTGCAAGTGGTGCTTCATCAGTCCCTGCGTCTAAATATGCTTAAGTCCCTATTATATTGTAGGTGAAAAACAGTATGTGAAATCTTTCACTGTTGTTATTGAGTAATTTGTACAAATAACAATTTAGTTGTATGAACAAAGAAATTCAACACAGGCGCCACTCTTCTGCATAATGGTAGCCACAAAATTCAAAAACATTTCAGAAACCCCTCTAAATGTCCAACGTAACTGAACATTAAACATTAACAAACTAAGAACATCTTTCCCTTTACTGAAAAACACATAAAATAACACTTTAATCCCTAAATTTACTCTCCTAATGCAGTCCCTTGCAAAGCATGCTGGGAACTACGGATCCACTGCCCAGTTATTTGTCAACATTAATTTGTGCGTTTCACTCAGCAATGTTAAGTTGACTGAACAAACACTTAAATGGTTAGTTCACCCAAAAATGAAAATTAGACCATGATTTACTCACCCTCAAGTCATCCTAGGTGTAAATGACATTCTTCTTTTAGACGAATAAAATCTGAGTTATATTAAAAATGTCCTGGCTCTTCCAAGCTTTATAATGGTAGTGAATTGTTGAGTTATTTTTGAAGTCCATAAAAGTGCGTCTATCCATCATATAACTGCTCCTGACAGCTCCGGGGGGATAATAAAGGCCTTCTGAAGCGAAGTGGCGCGTTTGTGTAAGAAAAATATCCATATTTAAAACTTTATAGACTAAAATAACTAACTTCCGACGGTCAGCAGTACGCAAGTTGACTTGCGCTAAAAGAGTAACCCCTGACACGATGTACAGGAGCATCGCAAGCTTTGACGCCTTTTGCGGATAGGGCTGGGCAACAAACTCAAGCCCCTCTTCTCTTATATCGAAATCCTCCGCCATTTCTCTTTAAAAATTCTCGTTTTAGACTCTAATTCATGACCGGTGTTTTGTTTTGCTCTATCCTCTGCGCTTCTGCCTTCATCAATATGCATGCGTCAAGGGTTCAAGGGTCAGGGGTTACTCTTTCACCGTAAGTCGACTTGCGTACCGCTGACCGCCGGAAGCTAGTTATTTTAGTCTATAAAGTTTTAAATATGGATATTTTTCTTACACAAACAACTTCGCTTCAGAAGGCCTTTATTAACCCCCTGGAGCTGTGTGGAGCAGTTATATGATGGATAGATGCACTTTTATGGACTTCAAAAATGACCCAACAAGTCACTGCCATTATAAAGCTTGGAAGAGCCAGGACATTTTTAATATAACTCCGATTTTATTCATCTGAAAGAAGAATGTCATATACACCTAGGATGACTTGAGGGTGAGTAAATCATGGTCTAATTTTCATTTTTGGGTGAACTAACCCTTTAAGTAAAGCTGACAATACACATTTTTAGTATACTAAAAATGAGTATTGTCAGCTTTACTTAAGTGTTTGTTCAGTCAACTTAACATTGCTGAGAGTCACTGGAATATAGCTGTCTCAAGCACAGGCGCGTGGACGTTGAAAAGTCGTAAAACAAAAAGTCATTGTTTTCCTCAGTGCTTTTGAAACTTCATAAAACTTGAAAATGTCTGAAAGACTGAGCAGAATGTACTTTTAAAAAGGTTTTGATCTCAAAAAAGATTTATTGCCTCCTTCATTTCCCTTTGGTTATGTGAGCGTCATGTTTTTACTTATTCCCTCTGTCATTACTGTTGTGACAGGGCCCTATGGCATCACACCTGGTCTCTATACACTGCCCACTCCCCAGTGATTGACCCACATGTGTGCAGCTGGCCTTGTAGAACACCTTGTTTCAGCAGATATTATGTAATACTCTTTGGTTTGAACATATGCACCTGTACATATAGCTCCGTGAACATGTCTTAGCTTGCCAGCTCACTTCATACAACGTGTTTGACTAAAATATGACATACTTACAACACAAAGCCTTTTAATGAGAGCCGATGAGGAAAGCAGTTAAGCTAATCCGTAAGAGTAATGGCGTTTGATAAAGATAAGCTTAAAATGATCCTTCATGTCATAAACAGATGATCCAAAGATCATAACCAGAGCCTCATTTGCACAGTTTGACAGATTATTTTAGGGGGCTACAAAGGAACCTTTTTTTTATGTTTATTGTGTGTTTGCGGTAATTTGGCTCATTCGCAAAACTAAAATACAAGTAGCAATTTGGTTTATTGTTAAGCTAAATGCTGTAAAGGGCAATCAACTGCGTTATTTTTGTTTATTATGTACACCAGAAAGAGGGTACTTATTTTTATATAATGATAGTTATCTATGATAGTTTTTGTAACCATTTTATACAAATTTTAATATTACATTTTATTTTAATGTTTTTTGAGCACCAAATCTGCACATTAGAATGATTTCTGAAGGATCATGTGACACTGAAGACTGGAGTAATGATGCTGAAAATTCAGCTTTGCCATCACACATACAGTATATAATCTCGCAAGTGTTCTTTATTTATTTATTGTACGTTTAAGATCAGCCGAGGGTCCAAGAAAGAGTTACTTGACCCTTAACTTGATTTTGCGTCACATGGTGATTCGTCAGGGTGGGACACTGGCCTCTTGTTCGCTTTCCCATTCAATTTGACCTTGGAGAGGCAGTATACACATACTTCACTTACACTGCACTGAGATGTGTGTGTGTGTATGCGCAATCGCTCTGACGTAATACTGTCCATGTGCAAGCTTGGGTGTGGTTATAGCAGAGGATGAACTGGCCAGAGATTGTCTCTGAAAGGCCAAACATCCTTCCTCCTTCCCCCTTACGACAGCACTACAGGATTTCCTTCTCACCTCTGTGGGAAATTGAAAGCGTTGGTGGCTGCCCTCTCCCATTGCTCTGACACCTGGTTTCCTGAACCTTATCTGTTAAATTAGGTGGGAACCCAGTCCTAGACCAGTGTGAAAGTACATCATCTACCTAAAGTGGTGTGGATGAACAGGATCTCCAGTTTTTTTTTTTCTTCCTCATCCTCTCATTTTTCAGTCAATGGCCTTATAATGGTACTTAAGTTCCACTTGTCTAACTAGTTCCATTGTGTTCTAGTATTGCACGGTAAATCTGTATTTGAACAAATATTCAATATCACTCTCAGGGCCGTACTGTCTGTTTCTTCTCATATAAATAATATACATTTAAATCAATCTTATTATTTATTTATTTGGCAAGTAATAAGATGCATATAGAAGCCTCTTTCCACTGCAATGTGAAACAAACAAAAATGTCATTGTGACACTTTGTCTCACAATGTGACTTTATATGTTACAGTGTGACTTTATTTGTTTATCGTAAATTTAATCTCACGATTACCTTTTTCTTTTACCTTTTTAACAGTCATTATACACTGTAAACCCTAATGCTCAAAATAATTAATTGGTTTGAGTAGGGTAAACTTCAATTAAACAAATTAGTTCAATCAAATGAACTTTTATGAGTATTTAGAACTTTCTTTTTCTTTTGAGTTCACAAAACTGACATTTTAATCTGAATTGTTTCATTGTTTTGAGTTTTGTGAACTTGTTTCTTTTCGTTTAGACTAACTTAAATTTAACTGAAACTGGGCTGGAAGTTCTATTTCCCAGAATGCTTTGCCATGACACTCGAAAGGGAGAGTAAATGTAAATACTTAAACTTTGAATTTCTTAACTAATTCTAATTCTAATTCTAATTTGATAAACTGATTACCTCAAATGTTTGGGTTTACAGTGTAGCAAAATAAACCCCTTCCAGGTGATGCAACATAATTCTGATTTTGCCATAATGACTGGCTTATCCCTTACCTAATCTTTTATATGGTAATAACATATATTGTTTTCACTTTCACACATTCTTTAACAACAAATTAGAATATAATTTATAAAAGTGCACTATTTGAATCCACAGGCACAAAACTTTCATGGGTGGGCTTTTCCCTATATACTTGGCAGTATAAAGACATGTTTAGCAGGCCCCCTTGTTACAGGGTGTGAAATTGTGATACTTTGGCCGGTATCGTAATGTAAGATGTGATTTAAAATATCATGACAACCCTATTGTGTACTTAAGATGAAGAAAAAAAAGATAGTGTTTGTGGGGCCGTTTTGTGTCAGCTGTGTGTGAGTGAGCTTGTGCGTCTGTGTGTGGCCCCTGAGTTGTAAAATGTTTTGCATTCCATGGATTAAACGGATTAAACTGTGGCGTTAGTCAATGGAGAACTCCATCACACTTTCTCACTCATACTTGTAAACTCAGATCAAGCCTCATTCATAACCACTGGGCTTGTCTCCAAAAAAAGAGAGACTCTGACCTAAAGAGCATTTGATTGGACAAAAATCTGTGTAGTGCAGGATGAGTCATCAAAATTTTTGCATAGAAATTACTTACCACACAAAAGTCGCTTTCAAACAAGCAGCTTTATGTTGGTCAACCTGAATCTTGAACCTGTTTGAACCTATTGCAAAATTTTCCACCGTCACATGAAATTCCTGATTGTGTGGATTCCAATTTAAATGGATTTTGGATTTTGATTAACTGGATTTTGCCCACAGAAATTCGTCGTACAACAGTAAATATGACCACCACGCATTACAAGTAACTTGAGTTACGTAATCAGATTACTTTGTTCAAGTAACTAGTAAAGTAATGCATTACTTAAAAAACTGAGTTACTTTTTCAAATAGTTTTCCTATTTATTGACTGACACCTTTTCTTTCCCCATGTTGAGAGAAATTGGGAGTTAGAGGCAGAAGTGTTGCGCTGTGTAAACATTATGGTTATTGTGGTTCTAGACCAAATGTGAGCATGCATTTACTTTCTCACTTGCACAAATACAGATTCAGTATTGCTCAAAATGAATAAAAACAATGAAATGCAAACTCAGAAAATTACGCAAACCTATTAAATATGTTAAATTACACAAATTTACTTTATGTATTTAATCTCACTTTATTAAGCACTGTCTTTGCTGCTGACATTTGATTCAATTTAACCATATAATAAGCAAAAATGAATTTAGATAAACATCATATTTGTTTCATTTTTTTGGTTTTTATTGCTGAAGAGTGTTGAACTTTCAACTCCTGTATCCTATTCTTCTGCAATCCAGATTTGTTTGAGCTGCGCCTTCTACTGTACAGGAATGCATTTGCATTTCCTCCAGCCTGAGGATTATTTATTTCACTTTTGGTGTGAAAAGGGCTTTGCATATGTCAAAAATATAACTTTTTTTTGTTATTAAAAAACAAACAAGCAAACCCAGCCATGAGAAAAAGTAATGTAATGCTTTACTTTCTATAAAAAGTAAATAAGTAACGCAACTAGTTACTTTTTTAGGCAATAACACAATATTGCAATGCATTCGTTTAATAGTACCTTTTCCCAACACTGGTGATCAAACCTTAACACATGGACTAAAAGTCACAATACTTTCTTAAAGGTGCGTTAAATCTGAACAGTTTTAACCTATGGTATCTTTAAAATGGTGCTTATGTTGTGTGATGCTGAAAAAATAGCACCGTAACCATGAAACACATCTTCCTACATAGAAAACTTTTTTTTAAAAGGACAGATTGTATGAATGGCCCCTAGTCTGGCTTGTTAATATTGCCAAGATTAGCTGTAATGCAATAAAATGTCCATGAATGGAAGTTGCAACTAAGTGTTTGGCTCAGTCTCCCTGCACAAATTATATTAACCAGTCACATGTGAACATTATAGCATCACTGTATTACATTCACACAAACCACTGATTACCCTCTATCAATGTCAAATACAAATGGGACAAAATAATAAGTAATGGATTGAAGTGGAAAAGCCATATTCTGGGTTTGCTCTGGTGGACAGGATTCTGAGTCCGGTATTTTTGCTTCTCTGTGGGAGTCTGTGGCCCGCAGGCTTGCTGCTGCTGATTTGGCTTCCTGGGAGGTCCGCCTTCACTGCCTTGTGTTCTGGATGGTCACGGGTGGATGGAGGCTTTACTCACTGCAGATTGAGGTACATGAGGCTAATGTGAGCTAATGGAAGGAAGCAAGAAGGAAGTTTTATTTTTAGTGTACACGTGTGTGTGATACGCAAATAGGCAGAGGCACGTTGTTAAAGTCAAAGAGGTTTATAATACCTTAAAGAAGCTATCCGTGAGCATCTCAGTGGCAGTTACTATACATTTTATTACATACTTTTATTTACAATGACTGCATTAAAGGTATGCATTAGGCATATGTTATTAGGCTATGCTCTGCTGTTTAAAATCTGCCATCTTTGCTCATGATATTCAGTTCTTGATGCAGTTGTTTTAGATCCAATCATCTGAGCCGTTGTCAGTTCGGTCCGCCATTGAATCAAGTCTACCTAGGACCGCAAAGTGATTCCATTGGCTGAAAGAACTTTTAATGGGTACTTAGTTCAGTGCCTGATAAGAATTAGGAAATTAGGTCCTTTTAAGATTCAAGAAAATCGTTTTATGATGTTTAGTTTGTTGTTGTAAACTGTTAATACCACTCTTAATGCCTTTTAGTAACATGGATTGTGCAGTTAAATTATTATTATTTTTTTTTTTAGTTAGTATACGTTTTGAAACCGGTCAGCATACTAGTTCAGCATACCGGTAGCCAGTTAGCCTGCTATCTTAGCTTATACCCTACACAATGTGTACAATTAGGCTATGTTTTGTTTTTGGTTTGATCAGGCATTACAAACGGATAATAACAGGATTCTTAGATGGACTGGATTGAATTGTTTGTGATACCGTAAATGTGATTAATCACCCTGAAGCCACTGGAAAATATGCCACAAGAGTCCCAAGCCATTCACTAGCAACTCTCCTGAGCTTTAGAGCACATCCTATATTGTTTGAAGAACTTTGTAATGCTTACCTTCATATATGTGTTTATAAGACTGTCACTCAACTCAACTCACCTCCCTTCATCTATAGCACTATTTGGTTACAGATAGGTTATTAATATAAGATGCCTCAGATTTCATGTACTACTTTGGATAGGATATGTGAAAAATTGAAGGTTTCCGGACACAAGACACAAAACCTGCTCAGCATCACTGTCAGGGCACGTTGGCTTGAGTCCTTTGTCCATGTGAAAAGGCCTAAATTTGGTTCCATGGGCCTGATCTTTCCGGCCCAAAGAAAAGCACTAAACCCTGAACAAACAGAGGTATATCTGCGACCCTTCAGGCTAGCGGAGTTCCGTTTTCTCTGGGTGGCCATTGTCAGAGATCGGTTTACACACACACACACACACACACACACACACACACACACACACACACACACACACACACACACACACACACACACACACACACCACACACACACCACACACACCACACACACCACACACACACCACACACACCACACACACCACACACACCACACACACACCACACACACCACACACACCACACACACCACACACACACACACACAGAGTCTCTCACGCCTGCAGGGAGGAAAATGTCAGTTGCACCTCATTGTTTGTCTAAGGTTATTCAATAGTTTTCAGTGATTTTGACAAGCCTTTTTTCATAAATGTTAAGAGCATTTTCTTCTCTCAGATTCTGATTAGTTTGAGTGTAAGCTGATTAAAACCTCCTCCCACCGTTCAACCCGTCAGCTGAAATTGTAGTTAGACTTTAATTTGGCTTCACGGTAAATGCAAAACTCTATCTGCCTTTCTGAATTTCTGTGAGATAAGCGAGAGTGTGTATACATACTTATATATATATATATATATACACTCACCTAAAGGATTATTAGGAACACCATACTAATACTGTGTTTGACCCCCTTTCGCCTTCAGAACTGCCTTAATTCTACGTGGCATTGATTCAACAAGGTGCTGAAAGCATTCTTTAGAAATGTTGGCCCATATTGATAGAATAGCATCTTGCAGTTGATGGAGATTTGTGGGATGCACATCCAGGGCACGAAGCTCCCGTTCCACCACATCCCAAAGATGCTCTATTGGGTTGAGATCTGGTGACTGTGGGGGCCATTTTAGTACAGTGAACTCATTGTCATGTTCAAGAAACCAATTTGAAATGATTCGAGCTTTGTGACATGGTGCATTATCCTGCTGGAAGTAGCCATCAGAGGATGGGTACATGGTGGTCATAAAGGGATGGACATGGTCAGAAACAATGCTCAGGTAGGCCGTGGCATTTAAACGATGCCCAATTGGCACTAAGGGGCCTAAAGTGTGCCAAGAAAACATCCCCCACACCATTACACCACCACCACCAGCCTGCACAGTGGTAACAAGGCATGATGGATCCATGTTCTCATTCTGTTTACGCCAAATTCTGACTCTACCATCTGAATGTCTCAACAGAAATCGAGACTCATCAGACCAGGCAACATTTTTCCAGTCTTCAACTGTCCAATTTTGGTGAGCTCGTGCAAATTGTAGCCTCTTTTTCCTATTTGTAGTGGAGATGAGTGGTACCCGGTGGGGTCTTCTGCTGTTGTAGCCCATCCGCCTCAAGGTTGTGCGTGTTGTGGCTTCACAAATGCTTTGCTGCATACCTCGGTTGTAACGAGTGGTTATTTCAGTCAAAGTTGCTCTTCTATCAGCTTGAATCAGTCGGCCCATTCTCCTCTGACCTCTAGCATCAACAAGGCATTTTCGCCCACAGGACTGCCGCATACTGGATGTTTTTCCCTTTTCACACCATTCTTTGTAAACTCTAGAAATGGTTGTGCGTGAAAATCCCAGTAACTGAGCAGATTGTGAAATACTCAGACCGGCCCGTCTGGCACCAACAACCATGCCACGCTCAAAATTGCTTAAATCACCTTTCTTTCCCATTCTGACATTCAGTTTGGAGTTCAGGAGATTGTCTTGACCAGGACCACACCCCTAAATGCATTGAAGCAACTGCCATGTGATTGGTTGATTAGATAATTGCATTAATGAGAAATTGAACAGGTGTTCCTAATAATCCTTTAGGTGAGTGTATATATATATATACAAAGTGTATATATATATATAAAACTGACTCATGGGAGACATCATTTCTTTATTTAAAATCTACCTGAATGAGGCCTGAGAATCCAGAGACCTGAAATTAGATCCATGTTATGTAAAGTCTAATTAGCCTCTAGCCTTTATTACTTTCGTGCACTTCGATGTTGCCACATGTAAACAACTGTTCGCTTCTTTCAAGACTTTCCTGGCCTGACCCACTTTTACGAGAAGCCGAGCATCTCACAGCAAACTTTGCTGTCCCCACACACACTCTGGACTCAGATGTTAGTTTGACCTCGAGGATGAGCAAAGTTGCTCTGATCTTCTTTGATGCGCCTCTTCACAGTGACTTCTAAACTCACACTGACATCCAAACCTCATTGTCAGAGCTTCTGCACTTTTGAACTGAATGTGCCATGTGTAATAAGTGGGTCAGGGCTTTAAAGGTATTGTTTTAATGGTTTTGGGAGCTGACAGCTGCTGTGTCCTCTGAGTGTATGCGGCACAGGGATTTTGGCTTTTGCTATTTTTTTTTTTTTTTTTTTAATCACTTTGGAAAATGTTCTTAAAGCATGCCTAAGCTGTTTCTGTTTTTTGTTTTTTGGCAGATTTGGGGCCCATGCACATTTATTTGCCCTCTCTGAGGGGGTTTTTATTTGCAAAGTTATTGATTTGTTTGCTTTCCTTTGCAGCATCAGAATCTGGGCACCAAAATCTGTTCCCTGGTAAAGGGAGCATCCATCCACCCATCCATCCATCCATCCATCGCACCCACCACTCCATCCATCCGTTCGTCCGTCCGTCCATCCACCACTCCATCCGTCCGTCCACACACCCCTTTTAAAACAGCTGTTTTTTGTGATGTAAATAATGTAACAAAGATATCATATCAGAACTTTTGCACCTTTAAAGGCACAATGTGTAATTTTCACAGCTAGAGGTCGCTTATTCAAAACATAGGTGTAGCTTGATGACGCCTTGATTTATTTTTTAATTTTTTTTTATTGTGGATATCTTCACTTCTACAGCCAGTGGAAGAGAATCCAACGGGACTTCAGAAATCATATTCATGGATGAGCTAATGTATTAAAGATTATATAACGTTACTGTAGTATGCAGCAGGATGGGGCTGAAAGCCGTTGAAGCGGAACGAGGCCGCTGGAGCGGTCATGCGTATGTTGGGTAACGCAGTGCTGTTTTATCATATTAGATACATTTGAGTGTGTTGAAAGTTATGTTATAATGCTACTCTGTGCGTTCCTTCTGAAGCTACTATGAGACACTTGTTGCACACTGCAGTAAGCTAGATTGATATTAGGCATGGTAAAACATGGTACTCATGGTAAATCAAGAAAACAGGGTTTAAATAATGACTAACTGGTTTGAGCCAGGGCCGGATTATCCATAGATGGGACTGGGCGAGTGTCCTGGGGCACCAGCTAATAGGGCGGCACCAAGTGATTAAAATAATGACTAGACCTTTAAAATATTTTTCATTTTTTCTATATATATTATTTAGCTGGAAGAGATGCCGATACAAAATGAACAGTTAATGATAAAATATATACAGAGAGAATATAAAATATATGCATATAAAGAATTGCGATTGGGTCAAATGTGGTCACCCTAGGGCACTACACTGTGTTAATCCGGACCCGGTTTGAGCTATATAACAACGATTAGTTTTCTGTCGATGAATGCATCCAAACAGTTGCCCATCTGTCTAATAAAACACATAATATATTAAAGCGTCTTTGGTGTTTCCATGATGTCTACAAAATTCGGAAAACCGGAAATCGAGGGCAACGCGGATAGGATGTCATTGATAAGCGACGCACGGACACGGTCTGTGTCCTGGTTAAAATTGCTTATTTAAACATTCTTGGAAACATTTGGGATAATGTAAGTACACAAGTCAACAAAATATATAACATTGTTATAGTTGTTTTTGGATATTTTAATCCAAAAATCTTATTGTGCCTTTTAATGCAAAAATTACAAACCATGCAATGCCACTTATAACCAAAATGACACATTTCAGAGAGAAAAAACTTTTTTTAATAATTGGGTATGTGGCTGTGTTCAGAATAAACTAAGCTCGTGAAATAACTCATGCTCGTATGAAGTCTCTCTCTATCTATTTTCATAATTGGATGTGTATGCATATGTGTTATACTTGATATGACCCATTAAAAGCTTTTAGGTGTGCGTTATAGTGATTTTACCATGGTTAAGGAGTGATGTTAGGCGCAACATCATTTTAACAGGAACTTTTCTCAGGCATACTAGTGCATACTGGTAATTTCCAGTTTAGTTTCTCTGTCTGACCAGCCCTGAATTGTGTAACTGATGACTGTTAATGCGTATGTTCCCAGAGCAGGGCTGAGTTATTGTTCTATATCTGACCTCCCGTGCTTTTTAACGTTTTAGCCTGGTAACAGGCGATTTTTCACTAAGAGCAGTCTGCGATTTAAGCCACCTGAACAAACTAGAGCCATTCAATTAGTGTGTGAGTGCATGTGTGTGCATTTGTGACCGTGAGATGTTTATCTTTGTATGACTAGTGTACATGGTTGTTGTATTAGTCTTTGTCTGCAAATGTTCTCCGAGTAGGGTGGATTCTTACCGACAATGCTCATTATTAACTGCGCTTCTCTCTTTTCTGATTGCCACCCATGAAGAGAAACTCACCTCAGAAGGAAAAGTCTCACTGTCCTCTTCAAACAAACACACACTCACATAATCACAGAGAGTTCAGACCGTCTGGGAGTCTCTCTGACACACACATCAGTCACAGTCCTATATGCGCTTGTATGTGTCACAGTTCTCAGCTGCTGGCCTGAACTTTTTGTACATTTTTCAATCATTCATCAAAGCACAAAGAACGATTTTCTGTTTTTAAATCACAGAAACAATGGTAATGTTCTTGATTTATTGTTGTGGTAACCTTCTGTGGCTTCACTTACAATAACGATGAATGAGGATTCTTCTGGGAAGTCTTTTGTTCTCCAACCGTTTAACGTTACTTCAATAGCATGTTGTTTACAAGCTATTAAATTTAGTTTTCCTTAATTACTATTACATAGTGTCTTAACCAGACAAGACGTGAGATGTTCCAAGTGTTGTTTATCTATTCACAATGAAAGTGTAAATGTGGTTCAGAATGTATTTGATGTTTGCCTGTGCAAAACTTGCATGTATGGCCTATATTAAACATCACATTTTATTCAGAAAATGTTACAATGTATTGGTACATAATTTCTCTTTATATCAGGTAGATTTTACCTTGGAGCAAGGGGAACACAGATGTGTTGCTTGAGATAGGCACAAAGAAAGATGATATCAGCAATGTACTAGTCGCTTATTGCTGCTCCTTAGTGACTGTGGAATCAAACCATCAGCATTTTAATAAGAAGCACAGATATTTAATTGCATGGTTACCACATCTCATCATTTTTGGGTTCATCAGATGTTTTTATTGATGCTTGGCATCTCTATTGCTTGCTTTATACTTAGGGTTAGTGAATTTTTTTAGCTTGTAACTTAATAAAATCACTGCGCTCTACCAACTTAGATCCTTGAATATTAATAATCACAAAAGAAAAAAACCTACACTTTTTACCATTCAAAAGTTTGGGGTCAGTAAGATTTTTTTTAAATCATATTTATATTTTTATTCAGCAAGGATGGATTCAATTAATAAAAAATGACAGTAAATACATTTAAGGCTGCATTCAAAGGTTAAATGTGTCACAGCAGTACGACGAAGGCTGTCCCAAAGTTTCCTCCGACTGCATCCTTATTTTCCTGGGCCGCAAAGGATAGAACGAGTGGATCCTTCGCAGCTTAGCATATCCCAAGATTCATTGCCTGCTGGTGATGATTGGATTTTTTTTTTGAGAGAGAGAGAGAGAGAGAGAGAGAGAGAGGAAAATTTCACTTTTCAATGCAAAGATTGTGGGGTTTCAACTTGTGGAATATCTAATAATACAAATGTTTTTTTTTTTTTTTTTAAAAAAACATTTTAAAACTTCAAATTTTGACATATCTTACCAATATGCAATTTTATAGATAGTTTATACTCTTTATCATGTACATAAATGGATAGGTGAACACATTTAGACAGGTTGTAAACCCAGTTTTTCAGACAGTTGAATATAACTTAAAAAAACCCCCAAAAAAAACAAGTACAAACAGTTTGTCACAGTTGTTAGGCGACAAGAACAATCCTCCGTAGACTAGACCGTCCCATTTAACAACGCTCGGTCTGGCCTTCGAAGGATGCAGCTTCTGAAGTAGGACACAGCGAATAACATATCTCTACCAAACCACAACTGCATAGCAACGACCAGGCAACTACTTTAAACAAATATATTTTGTGTTTCTGCTTATGTCTATAATTTCAAAGTAAAGTTATTCATCATTTGGCCTTATCTTTTTTAGATAAGGCAGTAATGTGAGCTCTTTCACACTGTATAGATGAGTGTTTGGAACCCGGGCAGCAGGTGACACTTTTCATATGGTTCCAAATGCAGTTTCAGGTTTACCCGTTCAGCCCGAAGACTTCTGCTCTCTGGCTGCCTAGACAGACACTCTCTTTCACATGGCCATTTATGCGCATTATTCTCGCTGTCTGTGTCTCAGTAACACGCTCTCTCACACACACACAGATACATGCTATTCATTTCGTTCAGCTGATACCTGAGCAGTTGCGACCTCCAACAGTCACTGAGACCTGCAGTTTGGCTGTCCTGAAATCAACCTCCTACTTCCTCCGTCCTCAGTGCACTCATGGGAATTTTCCCAGTCCGACTCCAGCCAGAGAGAGCGGCCTGGCAGATGTAAGATGGGGGTGGGGGTGGGGGTGAAAGCGAGAAACAGACACCACTGCCTCTCACGCACTGGAGATAAAGCTTCACCTGCTTGCCCTGGCTTGTGCCTTTCTCTGGTCTCTGGGTGTGGTGGGTGTGCCACAGAGAGACATACCTGACATTCCAATGGGCCTGTAAAAAAACAATTGAGGCAAAGATGAGACGGTGTGTTTGGGCTCAGAGCTGTTTAGTGATTCCCAGATGGTTTACTCACTGGGGGTGAATAGCTGAGGACTCTTAATGGCTTTTAGCACTAAGCTTAACCCTGGGTATATGGGTAAAACCTCTGGGTTAAGTAATGTCTCACACTCCAGAGCAGGGTTAGGCTAATTTTTTGTCGCACTAAACCCTGAATTGCAAAGGTTTACAATGTGAAACAATGCAATGCTAAAATGTTATAGCAAAATGTTTCGTAGTAGACAACCAATCATAAGCCAACTCAGTGTTTACCTTATTCAGTATTCATGCACTTGTACAACTGGAATATCTATCTAATCTATCTAATCTATCTATCCATCTTATCTATCCAATATATGTATATGTATGTGTGCGTGTAATAGTAGCATTCAAAAGTTTGGGGTTGGTATGATTTTTAAAATGTTTTTGAAATAAGCCTCTTATGCTCACCAAGGCTGCATTTATTTGATAAAAAATACAGTAGAGTAATACTGTGAAATATTATTACAATTTAAAATAACTGTTTTCAATTGTTTTAAAAGTAATTTATTGTGATGTCAAAAATTTTCAGCAGCCATTAAATAACAGCAAAATAAACAGCATCTATATAATAATAATAATTTATGCATTAGCTTTTAAATGAATATTTAGCAGGCACTTTTATCCAAAGCAAAATGAGGAATACAACAAGCAATTAATCTTAAAGGGATAGTTCACTCAAAAATGAAAATTCTGTCATCCTTTACTCACCCTCAAGTTGTTCCAAACCTGTATGAATTTCTTTCTTCTTCTGAACACAAAAGAAGATATTTTGAGGAATGTCAGTAACCAAACAATTGATTGGCCCCACTGACTTCCATAGTATTTTTTTTTTTCCCCATACTATGGAAGTCAATGGGGTCCATCAACTGTCTGGTTACTGACATTCCCTTTAAATGATACGGTGTGGATCCCTTCATCAATGTAAACTTTATAAAGCATTTTCTTCTGTTGTTTTATTGTTTGCCAGATGAAAATTGCATTTCTGATCACTTAGAGAAGGTCCATACTGTATATATCAGCTATTTTGAAACAACATGACTCAGATTTTACAGTCTAAACTATTCATCTCATATTTTGCAATTGCTTCAGCTAAGACATGATGTTTCCCCAGCACGTGCATTCTGATCTCAGGGCACGAACAAGCCCCATCACGACTGAAGCAGGCTGGCCTTTGACGCAACTCTGACCATGAATTGTGTGTGTGTGGGAGGGCAAGAAGCTCATAGCTCATTAAACTCAAGCACAGACCCAATTAAAGTCCAGCCAGTCTCAGTCTCAGCAGGACACGGACGCTTTGAATGAAGCCCTTCACTGGCTCTAATGAGGGGAAAACCCTGAATGTGACCTTGAGTTCTCCTCTTAGACATGAGATTGCATCGGTCACTCACGTGAGGCTTTGGGACGATGTTGCTGTAGTGCACTTGAAAATGTAAAAGGAAGAGCTGTTCGTACAATCCTGGTTGTTTTGGAAGCCTGTTGGGGTTCAAGTGTGTAGCTTTGGCAAAGCTTTTCGTGATTGCAAGTATGCATGCTTGTGTTTGTATACCTGGAAGTGATTACAGCTATTTAAAATACCGTGTGGTATTAGTTGCATCTGTTTTGAGTGTGATGCAACGTTATTGAGGATTGAAAGGGAAGACAGGCCAAATATTTCTCACACACATCTACTGAATGCACGGTTGATACTAAAATAGAGCAAGTGTAGCAGTTACTTACATACTGTGTGAATGGCCTGCACTTCATGCCAACTATTAAAGGAATAGTTCACCTTAAAAAAGGGGGAGTAAATTATGATTTTAGGTGAAATATCTCTTTAAACATACCAACAAACAGCCAAAGTCCAAACTCACGTTTCTCAGAAACCGGCCAAAACGTGTCCAACAACCACAAGGGGTTTGTATATATTAACATAAAGGAAATGCATGTGGAACAGGAATTTTTCTTGGCTGTTTGCATGCAAATGCTCATATTCAGGCATGGTGTACACATACATACTTGTACCTTTAACCTTCTCTCTCTCTTTCTCCTCCACACACAATCATTCTTTATTACTCAAGACCAGGTGGCAAACTGCTCTAGGTCCAAAAACATTTCAGCTCATTACTAACAAAAACAAACACTCCCCTCACTGCACCCTTCTCTTAAAACTTCTGTTTTCATAATCATTTATTTAGTTAGAAACGGGACCTCGTTGGTTCTGCGTTTCATCAAATGTCCCTTGACTATCCTGCATAAACATCAAGCTGCCAATAGAGGGCACCTGTGTATATTTGATGACCTAATTGTGCAAACTTTCCTTAAAAAAAATCTGATGTGCCTCACAGCAAGACTTCTGTGTTTTACTATAATGTTGAATCCAGTTTGATTATGTTTGTGCACTAATACTTCACATTCCTTTGTAACTTTTCTTGTTTGCTGTGAGGTAATGTAATTTGCAGACCTCTCTCAACGTTGACGGCATTTCTTTTCAGAGAAAACAGTTTTAGATTTGCTGGTTTCTTTTTTCCCCCTCAATTAAATGTTATTTCATAAACCTCTCAGCATGACCCAACTATGTCTGTCATCACATGACAAATCACATGACATCATTGGGTAAACTGCTTGCTGTCTTGAATGGCATGTGTTGCTTCACATATCAGCTGTGAAACAATGCAAATGGACTCTTAACATGTAAACATACAGCATGATGCTTGTCCAAATGTTAACCCAGACGGATGCACATAACTCTAATCTCAGATCTGATGGAAACTTTCAACAGTTTGTCACTGACAGTAGACTTTCCATGCCCCATTAGCCATATGGAGACACTAACTCAACTAATACAGTCTTCCTTAAAGGGACAGTACATCATCATTTACTCACCCTCATGTCCTTCCAAACCTGTTTGCATCTTTTTCATTATAATGTGGAACACATGCTATTCTAAAAATAGAATTTTTTTTTTTTTTAAGTTTTGTTTTGGACCCCATTTACTTTCATTGTATGGAGTTAAAAACAGCTTGAAATATCATCTTTTGTGTTCATGCAGGTTTGAATTGGCATTTTTTGGCTGAAATATAGACTTAAATTCAACATTTACTAATACATTATTAAAATCAGTTGTAGCTATCAAATATTATTTAATGGTCCTGAGCTAACAAGAATGAAGAATGAACCAACATTAACACAAAATAATAATACTGCAAGAAATGTATTGCTTATTGTTAGTTAAAGGGTTAGTTCACCCAAAAATGAAAATTACCCCATGATTTACTCACCATCAAGCCATCCTAGGTGTATATGACTTTCTTCTTTCAGACGAATGCAATCAGAGATATATTAAATAATGTCCTGGCTCTTGCAAGCTTTAAAATAGCAGTGAATAGAGGATTTGATTTTGAAGCCCAAAAAAGTGCATCCATCCATGATAAAATATATCCACACGGCTCCAGGGGATTAATAAAGGTATTCTGAAGCAAAGCGATGAGTTTGTGTAAGAAAAATATCCATATTTAAAACGTTTAAATCCATATTTAAATTAAAATAACTAGCTTCCAGCAGACGGCCGTAAGCATCGATTTACGGTGAAAGAGTAACCCCTGACCTGACGCATGACGTATTAATGAATGCGGAAGCGCAGAGGATAGAGCAAAACAAAACACTGGTCACGAATTAGAAGTCTAAAATGAGAATTTTTAAAGAGAAATGTCGGAGGATGTCGATATAAGAGAAGAGGAGCTTGAATTTGTTGCCCACCCCTATTTGTTTGAACCGTGAGAGGCGTCAAAGCTTACGCTACTCCTGCATCACGTCAGGGGTTACTCTTTTGCCGTAAATCGACTTGCGTAGGCCGTCTACCGAAAAGCTAGTTATTTTAGTTTTTAAAGTTTGGATATTTTTCGTACACAAACGCATCACTTCGCTTCAGAAGGCCTTTATTAACCCCCCGGAGCCGTGTGGATATCTTTTATGATGGATGGATGCACTTTTTTGGGCTTCAAAATCAAATCTTCTATTCACTGCTATTTATAAAGCTCGGAAGAGCCAGGATATTATTTAAAGTATCTCCGATTGCATTCGTCTGAAAGAAGAAAGTCATATACACCTAGGATGGCTTGAGGGTGAGTAAATCATGGGGTTATTTAAATTTTTTGGGTGAACTATCCCTTTAATGTTAAATAATGCATTAAATTGTTAACTAATGGGACCTTATTATAAAGTGTTACAGGAAAAGTAACAAGCCACACAATTTGAGATATTAGTTTAACAAAGCTTTAGACATGGGATTAGTTTTTGTTTTTTTTACAAATCCATAACTATAAATTTGATTATTAATAATAGTGATTTTAGCCATCACCATTAGCAATACATAATGTCAAAAAAAAAAAAATTCAACTGGAATTCAAAATGAGTAAATGAATAGATAATCTTGCTTTAAGGCTCATTACGTTTCAGCTTTCATTCTTTGCTGTTCCTTACCAAAATATTACGTTTGTTGTAGCCCTGAAACCTCATTCATGCCGTGCAATAACAAATTATGCAACTGTTCATACAGTTTCTAATATTCTGCCATTCTGAACCTTTTATCAACACAGTGCTGCATATGTTATATAATTACCCAAAACGGCAAACAAAAAGAGTGCTTTGGTAGTGAAAATACGCATGATTTCCCTTCAAACTCTTACAGTATTTATGCTAAAGTGAAATGGTATGCACCCATTTGGCCAAATTCTGCGTGATGTTTGGGCAGAGTTGGCAGACATTGATGGACTTTGTCCTGCCTGTGAGTTTGTGTGCAAAACAGCTATTTGGCTTTTCCTTTAATGGCCAAGTCAGTGGGCACAGACTGTGGAAGTGTTAGCATAACAGCCGAATAAAAATAGCGCACAGAACAACCACATTCCAATGTTTTGACTTTCGCCCTGTTAGTGGAATTGCAGTTATGCAGGCATGATGGTCAGGAGATAAAGTGATAATGAAATACCGATAAAGAAACCGGAGATGAATGTGCAGACATGAAAACATCAGGGATTATTTGTTTTCCATTTCATGCCAGCATAACATAATCAGTCAGGTTCTCATGGTTGCACTCATATCCTTCCTGATTGGTGGAAAGTAGAAAAGTTGGATTCTGATTGATGATTTTTGAACCAGTAATCAGTTGCTTAATTCAGATCAGCTGATAACCCTTTACCTTTGATTAACATTGTGGTTCATTAGTTGTACTCTGTTGTTTTGATAACGTCTGCATACTTTCTAGTTTCATATGTTAAAGGAGAACTGCGCAGGTGACACCAGACCTTCATATACTGCAGTAAGTGCTTCTGACTAATGCTAAATGTAACATTTTTACACAAATTGAATCAAAGATATAAACTGGAAACATAGCTAAATTGCTAAACATAATGAGATCATGCCAACAATGTGGCATACTGCTGTTTAAGTTAGTTATAATGTTAGCACAATGTGTATAAAATTACATAAAGAGGTTAATTCCTAGAGTACTGTGCCAAAACCTGGAAATATCAGATTAAATCAGCATTGAAGGCCAGAAAGCAAACACATAATTTCCATATACTGTATAACATTGCAAACAGCAATTCTGGGGATCAGATCTCTTTTCCTGTTTAGCTTTGGATGCACTGGGAAAAAAAATCTTACTAATGTCTCTTTTGATGTGAATTTTCTAATTTATTTAGTTTTTTATTCTAGTAACAAAGTAAATGTCAAAGTTGTTTTTAACATTGTTTACATTACATAATCTGCCAGTGCAAAGTACAGCGATAAATTAAAGATAAAATCTCTTATAAGTATTCTTAATATTTTAACTGGAAAATTTGAAAAAAAAAGTTATATACGATTCCAAAGTTTGAGGTCGGTAAGATTTTTTAAAAATGTTTTTGAAAGAAGTATCACTAACACTTTACAATAAGGTTTCTTTTGTTAAGACTAGTTAATTATTAGTTACTTTTATTTTTTAGATACTTTTATTTATTAATCTTAGTTAATGTCAACATTTACTAATACATTTTTAAGATAAAAAGTTGTATCTGTTAACATTGGTTAATGCACTGTGAACTAACATGAACATTTTTATTAACTAACATCAGTCTAAAAAAATGTGTTGGCTCAACAGAAAAAAAACAAACAAAAAAATAACGCTTTAAAAATAACGAGTTATGACAACTTTGAGTTAATTTACATTCAACCAACAAGCTACTTGAGTTAGAGGAACTTAATAATGTGTAGCATAAACACAAAATTTTAAGTTGATTGCTCAAAAAAAAATTAAGTCGCTCCAACTACCAGAGTTGTAGCTCTGGAACCAATTTCAGTTCAAATCAACAGCTGTCATAGCACGTTAACATAACTTATTTAACATTTAATGAACAAGATAGATATTACTTGTCACTGTGCAGTCATTGCTTATAGAGTCAATGTATTGTTTACATTCATGTATCTACTCTTCAGCACAATGGTAACCACAAAAACTTCAACATTACAGAAACTCTTTTAAATGTCAAATATAACAGCATTAAACACTAACAGGCATTCCCTTCACTAAAAACAAACTTAATTTCAACATTTATTCTCCTTATCCAGTCCTATGCAAAGCATGCTGGGAACAAGAAATCCACTGCATAATTTCCGAAGTTAAGACAATTTCATGTAAGCCGTGTTTCCACTGCAGGAACTTTCCCCAGGAACTAGGAACTAGGGACTTTGGGATGGTACTCGGTATATTTCGACTGCAGGAACCAGGGTCTGAATGAAGTTCCAGGTAAAAATTTCCCCCTCAAAATGTCCCTGCTCATAAGGGACTACTTTTTCAAAGTTCAGGAACTTTCAGAGGTGGGACTTGGGCGCTGAACATGCTGATTGGTTGAGTTCACGCAGCATTTTGATTGGCTGACTCCACGCAGCATTTTATTTCAACCACCATTTTTAAAAAGTCTGTCGCGGTGTATGCAGTAAGAGTTGTTTGCTATTCAGATCAACAATGAAGTTTAAAAAATAGGACCGATGGACCGACAACAAGCTTTGTTATGCTTATATGCGGAGGACGTTCCCAGCGGGAACTGGAAAGTCGCGTGCAGTCCTACGTCACTGGACTAATCTTCACGATACTTTAGACTGCGATGGAAACTCAGACAGCAACAGGTCTGAGGGAAAAAAATTTCCTGGGACAAATTGTTCCGGGTAATTTTGGTGGAAACGGGGCTTAAGTTAATACAACCTAAAAAAAGCCAATTAACACAAACTTAATATCGTCTGTAATTTAAACTCACATTTCTATGTAATGATCAACATTATTATGTCAACAGAACTCTACAAAATAATGTTTGCAACTTAAAAGGTTTAATTGAAACAATAAATTATAATTTTTAACTTGCAACCATGCTTTTAAGTTGTGGTAACAGGTCCCCTTTACAAAAGTTAATAAATGCTGTAAGAATGTATTGCTCATTGTTAGTTCATATTAGTTAATGCATTTTAATGCTTGTAAAGTGTTACCAAAGTCTCTTATGCTACACTAAAAGTCTAATATTGTGAAGTAGTATTACAAAAAAAGAGTAATTGTAATATATAATTTCTTTTGTAACAATATAAATGTCTTTACTGTCACTTTTGATCAATTTAATGCATCTTTTCACAGTAAAAGAATGAATTTCTCTTTAAAAACCACACCTCAACAGCAATTTTTGGTGGCTAACATGGCCTTTATCCTGACGTTGCCAGTCATGCAGAAGCAAAGTGTCTTTGATTAGAATCTGTAGAGGGAATTAAGAAGTGAAGAGGCTGTACAGACAAGCGCAGATTCTTTAAGAGTCATGCTCTTCATCCCCTGATGCATCTCGCTGAGTTCAGGCTCTAGACTGACCTACTGATTGGTCACAGAGGAATGTCTGGAATGCGTGTTCTCTCTGATCGCCGCAGGGCAATATATTGGCTTGGGAATCTTAAGTCAACTCCCATACATCCTGAGCTATCTTTAAACGTCTTGGAATTTCGCCCCCTCTATGTGTCCTCGGACCTGTTTGGAATTCTGAGGCTTTTGCTCCTGGTAGGGTTCAGTATCCATATGTGCACTATATGATTGTTTGCATCTTTGATGTCAAGCACCAGGAATGTCGGCCTGCTGTTGTCTTTGGCCGATACGGAGCTGAAATATCCATTAGGCATGGCATGGATCGGAACACACCAATGAAATGTTTGCGAATCCAAGACCACTGAAGAAAACAAAAAAGGGAAAAGAAGGGTGTAGCATGAAAGAGTTTGGGCAGGGACACTGAGCGAGTTTTTCCTTTCATGGTTGCTTGTTTTGGCAGTATTAGTCTTGTTCTGGTGACCAGGAGCATAAGGACAAACTATTTTACTTTCTATTACATTCTTCCTTGCATCGCTCAGAGTCAGTATGCACCTTCATTAGAAGTGTGGACATGAATGAATGTCTACTGTTCTATTATATTTGGAATCTATTGTTAAACAGGAGGAGATTGTTATCTAATGCTGTTAAGTGAAAACAATTAGTCTCAAATTCAATACAAATTCCTCATGCAGATGTTAGGGTGAAAAGAGGTCTAGTTCAATGAGTATGACATGAGTAGAGTTACAAATTCAACAAGATTTGATTAGATGGGTGTTATCCAAAATCACTTTTTAATGTGTTTTTGTTCAAATCTAGATTAACTACTAACCCCTTAGGCTACAGAGATTTGGATTACTGTAGATTTAGCCTAGTAAAGTTGTGAAATGCATGTGCTCAAGATTGCGGCTGGGTCTGCAATCTAAAATTTGAGGTGGTTCTAATTTGATGCTCAATATATTCCTCACAGCTCAGAGATCAATTAGACTTATTGCATGCAATTATTTTAGCCGATTATCATTCCCACACACAGTGCCAGCTCATTTCACTCCAGGCTGTATATGTCTGTGTAGATTTGGCTTACTTACTTCAAGTCTATTAGGTCTTCTTCAGCCAGTGGGATGTTTTACTCACCAAGCTGTCATCTGTTTAATATGAGACGTCTTCATCAAATGGAATGTACTGTATGTGGAGTATTTCACCAATTAGATCCAAAACAAAGGCTTTGATTCAGTCTTGAGCAATTTCTAAAATAACACAGTTGTTTAAATACTAATCCCATCCCATCCCATCCCACACTCAAACTCTTATCTAAATTAAAACTCTCAAGAAATTAATGGGGGTAAAAAAATTCCTGTTATAAATTCTTTCTTTCTTTCTTTCTTTCTTTCTTTCTTTCTTTCTTTCTTTCTTTCTTTCTTTCTTTCTTTCTTTCTTTCTTTCTTTCTTTCTTTCTTTCTTTCTTTCTTTCTTTCTTTCTTTCTTTCTTTCTTTCAAAATAGGCTCTTTATTAGGTATGTATATTATCACATACACTGAGATTAAATTATTCAGACTTTTATTAAATTAGACTTTTTAAAATTAGGGATGCACCCATATTAAAATTCTGGTCAATATTGATAATTATTTTCATGTTATGGCTGGTAAGCAATAAATTATATTTTATGCAATTTATACTATTTTGTCTGAGCAAATTAAAAAATAAAACGCTATATATATATATATATATATATATATATATATATATATATATACTTTAATGACATCCTATTCTTTATCCGTAGGGTTTAATATGGAGTTGGCCCACCCTTTGCAGCTATAACAGCTTAAACTCTTCTGGGAAGACTTTCCACAAGGTTTAGAAGTGTGTTTTTGACCATTCTTCTAGAAGCGCATGTGAGGTCAGGCACTGATGTTGGATGAGAAGGCCTGGCTCGCAGTCTCCGCTCTAATTCATCCCAAAGGTGTTCTATCGGGTTGAGTTCAGGACTCTGTGCAGGCCAGTCAAGTTCCTCCACACCAAACTCGTTCATCCATGTCTTTGGAACAGGAAGGGGCCATCCCCAAACTGTTCAGACAAAGTTGGGAGCATGAAATTATCCAAAATGTCTTGGTATGCTGAAGCATTGAGTTCCTTTCACTGGAACTAAGGGGCCAAGCCCAACCCCTGAAAAACAACCCCACACCATAATCCCCCCTCCACCAAACTTTACACTTGGCACAATGCAGTCAGGCAAGTACCGTTCTCCTGGCAACCACCAAACCCAGACTCGTCCATCTCTGACTGACAGACAGAGAAGCGTGATTCGTCACTCCAGAGAACACGTCTCCTGCTCTAGAGTCCAGTGGCGGCGTGCTTTACACCACTGCATCCGACCCTTTGCATTGCACTTGGTGATGTAAGGCTTGGATGCAGCTGCTCGGCCATGGAAACCCATTCCATGAAGCTCTCTACACACTGTTCTTGAGCTAATCTGAAGGCCACAAGAAGTTTAGAGGTCTGTAGCTGTTGACTCTGCAGAAAGTTGGTGACTTTGTGATTTTACGTGGCCTACCACTTCGTGGCTGAGTTGCTGTTGTTCCCAATTGCTTCCACTTTGTTATAATACCACTAACAGTTGACCGTGGAATATTTAGTAGTAAGGAAATTGTACAAATGTACTTATTTCACAGGTGGCAACCTATCACGGTACCACGCTTGAATTCACTGAGCTCCTGAGAGCGACCCATTCTTTCACAAATGTTTGTAGAAGCAGTCTGCATGCCTAGGTGCTTGATTTTATACACCTTTGCCCTTGGAAATTATTGAAACACCTACATTCAATGATTTGAAGGGGTGTCCCAATACTTTTGGCAATATAGTGTATATTATATGTATGTATGCATGTATGTATTGGATATTTAATTGTGCATGCTCATTTCCTTTATATTTGAAGATAAAACCTGTATGATCAGCTTTTAAGGATATTTTCCCAATAGACTGTGCATCGCTTCAATTCCAATCAAATATGGAATGAATGAATGTATTTGACGAAGGATGAAACATACAGACAATACTTACTCAACTCACAGACTGAATGTGTGGGCATGTTGCCATCATCCATATATTTTACATATTTAAGATCAGGTGAACTTTCATGAGCTTTTCTTTCCTTTCACCAGTGAAAACATCTACAGAATGCTAACGGTCTTCCAGGAGGAGTAAAGAATGAGTGGAACTTGAGGAAAAACATTTGGAGGGCTTTGATACTGGTGTGAAAGCGTACAGAGGAAAGAGGGGATTATGGGATAGGAGAAAGGATGGAAGTCTCGTCGTTCATCGCACCTAAGAGGACGCGGCTCATGAAGTTTCAGATAAACGGCTGGGTATTGGTAAATGTCAGGCATCTGGGCTGATCTGAGAACAGTTTCACCACATTTTTCTTTTCAATGGTTCAGGTTTGTATTAGAATAGTAAGCTGATCCTAATTCAGCAATAATAGACATCTATCTTTGATCTTGTTGCAGTGATTCAAGGCAGCTCCTTGAGAACAAAAGGGGGTTGTTTTCAATCAAGACCAGATGGGTTGAGCACTCTCTGGAATGAGAGAAAAAGCTTTTTTTCCTTCAGGAAAGAGAAAGCTATCCCGTTACGTCCTATTTGGATTCAGACGTTCTGTTTGGTTGGACCACACACAAACCTAAACATCAACAGTTTCACAAAAAGGCAAGAAAAAGAAAAGTGAAGAAGTGAATCTCTGCTGTTCTTGGCCTTTGTTTTGTATAATTCTGTGCTGTCAGTAGCCGTGGTTTCCATGCGGTCAGGATTTAAAATCAGGGCTTGACATCAGCTGTCCGACTGGAAGCGCTCTCACCTTTTTTGTCTGTTCATCCTCCTTCCCCCCCCCACCATCCCTTTCCTCTTTTTCTCTCTGTGTCTTTGTAGTGGTTGCTGCGCAAAGGCCAGACATTCCTAAGAGACAAGTAGCCTAGACTTCCAGAGCAGCTCATGCATTGATGCAAACTGTGGGCAGACGCTGAGCTAAAATTAGTTGAGATTTATGGGATGTGTGTTTGTATGTAGAGGAGGTGCCGACACAGAAGATTTTTCACAGATTCTTGCACAAACCCGCAAACATAAACACACACCTACTTAGTCACAGACGGGAGGTATTAGGACATGAATGATGAGTTTTACACCATGCGTCAGGGCGAGTGTCCACTAAAACAATCACACACACATACACACAAACTGTTCCCTGACTGGTGTTGATTATTTTTCCTGCCATACGAAGAGACAGGTTTTTTTTTTTCTTTTTCTGCAAAGCCTGGCCCATGCAAACACAATCTTGTGCTTGCTTTTTCCACACTAAATCCATCTAAACCTTTTTGGGTATTTAGGAAGTGAGTGACTTTTCCAGTTTAATCTTTTACAGCAGTTCCATCAAACAATGCATATATTCTTATATCTTGCACGGCCCCATGTTGCAAGGATCTGTACACAATTCCTGGAAGCTGAAAACATCCCAGTTCTTGCATGGCCAGCATACTCACCGGACACGTCACCCATTGAGCATGTTTGAGATGCTCTGGATCGGCGTATACGACAGCGTGTTCCAGTTCCTGCCAATATCCAGCAACTTCGCACAGCCATTGAAGAGGAGTGGACCAACATTCCACAGGAGTTTGCCTCACGCAGTGCAACGCATCTCCTTCGCATAGAGTTGATCAGGTTGTTGACCAACAACCTGATCAACTCTCTATGCGAAGGAGATGCGTTGCACTGTGTGAGGCAAATGGTGGTCACACCAGATACTGACTGGTTTTCAAAAAATGGGGGCAAAAACAAAAGTGTTGCGTTTATAATTTTGTTCAGTATATATTTGTGAGAGATTTAGCTGTTTTGGAAAAAGTCACATGAGAAGTAAATGCACTACATTGAGAATTGTGTGCTTGTGTTGCACTGTGATCATGCGGGCTGAGAAACAAACAACAAGAAACGTATGTGGCCTGACACAACAAGGTCAGCACGCCAGTCTCAACAATGAGTACAAGTTACAACACACAGCCGTTAAGACCAGCAAATATAAATAAATTAATTAAATTAAATTAATATATATATATATATATATATATATATATATATATATATATATATATATATATATATATATATATATATATACACACATATATATATATATATATATATATATATACATACACATATATATATATATATACACACATATATATATATATATATATACACATATATACACTCACCTAAAGGATTATTAGGAACACCTGTTCAATTTCTCATTAATGCAATTATCTAATCAACCAATCACATGGCAGTTGCTTCAATGCATTTAGGGGTGTGGTCCTGGTCAAGACAATCTCCTGAACTCCAAACTGAATGTCAGAATGGGAAAGAAAGGTGATTTAAGCAATTTTGAGCGTGGCATGGTTGTTGGTGCCAGACGGGCCGGTCTGAGTATTTCACAATCTGCTCAGTTACTGGGATTTTCACGCACAACCATTTCTAGAGTTTACAAAGAATGGTGTGAAAAGGGAAAAACATCCCGTATGCGGCAGTCCTGTGGGCGAAAATGCCTTGTTGATGCTAGAGGTCAGAGGAGAATGGGCCGACTGATTCAAGCTGATAGAAGAGCAACTTTGACTGAAATAACCACTCGTTACAACCGAGGTATGCAGCAAAGCATTTGTGAAGCCACAACACGCACATCCTTGAGGCGGATGGGCTACAACAGCAGAAGACCCCACCGGGTACCACTCATCTCCACTACAAATAGGAAAAAGAGGCTACAATTTGCACGAGCTCACCAAAATTGGACAGTTGAAGACTGGAAAAATGTTGGTCTGATGAGTCTCGATTTCTGTTGAGACATTCAGATGGTAGAGTCAGAATTTGGCGTAAACAGAATGAGAACATGGATCCATCATGCCTTGTTACCACTGTGCAGGCTGGTGGTGGTGGTGTAATGGTGTGGGGGATGTTTTCTTGGCACACTTTAGGCCCCTTAGTGCCAATTGGGCATCGTTTAAATGCCACGGCCTACCTGAGCATTGTTTCTGACCATGTCCATCCCTTTATGACCACCATGTACCCATCCTCTGATGGCTACTTCCAGCAGGATAATGCACCATGTCACAAAGCTCCAATCATTTCAAATTGGTTTCTTGAACATGACAATGAGTTCACTGTACTAAAATGGCCCCCACAGTCACCAGATCTCAACCCAATAGAGCATCTTTGGGATGTGGTGGAACGGGAGCTTCGTGCCCTGGATGTGCATCCCACAAATCTCCATCAACTGCAAGATGCTATCCTATCAATATGGGCCAACATTTCTAAAGAATGCTTTCAGCACCTTGTTGAATCAATGCCACGTAGAATTAAGGCAGTTCTGAAGGCGAAAGGGGGTCAAACACAGTATTAGTATGGTGTTCCTAATAATCCTTTAGGTGAGTGTATATATGTATATGTGTGTATGTGTATATATATACACACACATATATATATATATACATATATATATACACAATTTATTTAACACTGATCCTGGAACAGCTGGTTGGTTGGGTGGGAGGCTCTAAACTTTTATGAGTACTTTGTGTTCTACATTTAATGAAGTGAGCGGAGATGCACACATACACACAAATGGTATTTAGATCGAGACATTTATTAGAAGAAGTGACTGTTTTGCACTGAGCACAAACAGAACAGTACGGCTTAATACATCACCTAACTGTGTTCATAACAAACCATACAGACAGATCTTCTTTTCCATGGATGCCTATTTAAAGCCTTTAAAAACAATGCTGCAAATTATTTAAACTGAGAATAACATTAACATTATCAGGACAATCTTATGTCAATGAAGGCACAAATCAAGACAATCGTAAGTCCAAGTTGAAAAAAAAAAGTACAGAATAACAAATAGCCATGGCAATGTACAGTATATAATACAAGACAAATTAAATAACACCGTTTAAATATGTAGTATATCCAGTCAAGTTTTCTCAATGGCCTATAACAGATAGTCTATAGGATAAAATTATTTTTCCAGTTAATTTCATATATGTATATATTTTTTTAATGGTTACACTGTACTTCATATAAAACTGCCACATTGATGCTTAGGTTGACAGAAATGCTTTGTATATCTTAACGCAGATTTTAATATTAATCAAGTTTAAAGCGGTTCACACTTAACCTACAGTAAAAATGCATCATGCAACCAATATTAAGCCTGTGTGAGCAATTGTAGAAATGTAACTACCAAAAACAAACAGAAAATACTGGGAAAAAATGGCATAGTATCTTCAGTTTATCTTGGCATGCCATTGTATGTTGAACAAAAAAACAAAACAAAACATACACAATGTATACTACTTCCTGAAAATTTTACAGTTCGAAACGCGACCTTTTGATTCCCATTTTTTAAAAGAAACCTTTTCATTCTTAATCTTTGTTTTCAACATCTACTGCCTTCATAATAAGTAATAATAACTGTCTTTTAACACTCCACGTCATGAAAAGAATAGTTTGACATCTCTTTTCCTGTCTTAAATGGCATGTGTTGTTGAAATGCAGGACATTTCCATTCTGGACCAGAATTACACCATAGGTCAAAACTTGTCCTTCCACACTTTCATGCTTCAGGGAGCTCATATAATTGCCCGTGTGCACTAGCATTGTGTCTAAGTATGTGTGTGTGTGCTTGTGAAAGAGAATAAGAATGTATGGTATCATAACACTGATATAACCTTTGCCCTTTGACCTTTCATGTGATTTGTGTTCCACTAGTTGCTCTTTAACTGATCTCAGAGATATGTCAACGTTTGCATGGCTCTGTCTCTGTCACAATAAGTTAAAAATGAGCTCTGGGATCATGATATCCTCTCAGTGAGTATTTGGTACCCTCTATAACATCATCTAACTTCTCTTACAAAAAAGTAAGTACCATGGTACAGTGATGGCATCAAATGATAATATCATGGTACTTTGACATGGCATAGTAATGAAATTAATATTATACTCCAAGGAAGGTTTTTTTTTTTTTAGTTAGTTTGTAGTATTTTAGGGCTGCCAAAATTAACTGGTATTATTTTTTATTTTTTAAATATTAACCATGGTCCTATGGTACTATGGTCAATGTTAAAAAAAAACAGTTTCGGAGAGGCATATTACCTTTTTGGTACTTTTTGTGAGTGTTGTCAAAACAGTTTAGAAAAGATATTAATAAAGAGAAAATGTTCTTAATTCTGTTGCACTTCATTTTACAATATGTGCTCTTACTTGTACTTAATGTACTTACCTAAGAAAGTCCTAATATAAGGTAACTACATGGGTTGAGGTTAGGTTTAAGGGTAGGTTCAGGGTTAGTACCTAGTTATTACCCAGTTATTGTAGTTACTATAATAAGTACATAGTATGTACAAGGGGAACAGGACTGTAAAATAAAGTGCTACCATTATTTCTGTATATTAAACTTAAATCCTTCCAAATTCTTGGAAACATTCCTTTTCTTTAAGTCTTAGCATTACTGATGGACTGTTGTGCATGTACTTCACTGAAATTGCTGGTATTATACAATGATAATTTATTATACAGATATTTAAATGGCCTTTATCTAACACTTTTCATAATTCACGACCTGTATCGATGAAAACACTCTCCCAAGGACTATGAAATGGCCTTGGTATTTTCAAATGGCCAAAACATGAATGACAGATAAATAACTTAAATAACACAGTCCCAGCTCTCATGTACATTACACGCTGCATCTCGGAGAACAGCCGCTTTAAAGTGCTTCCGTTGTTCTCCCTCAACTGTCGATTTTAAAACGAGAATATCATGAGAAATGCTCATCAACACGAGTTGGTGAATGGAGATTTGAAATGTCCCGCTTCTCGACCTGTAAACGTTTACCTAGCAGCACTGTGACGAGAAGGACAAGCTGGGAATCATTCACTCTTCCAGTCTCTCTGTAAATTCAGCCTTTTTGTCCAAGTCTAGCTCAGCTGGCTGCTGATGTCCAGGGCTTTCTGGTACACCTGGGTAACATCATCCAGATCGGCCAGCAAGGAGAAGCTGCCGTTGTCTCCAGGGGAGCCGGGAGGGCTGCGGGCACCCTTTCCGCCGGGAAGGGGTGCAACGGTCTGAAGGCCCCTGAACCCAGCCATCTGCAGCAAGTCTTCCGCAGACTGTGAGCCCCGGATGTTGGGTTTCGGAGAGGCGGGCGGCCAGTCCAAGCCCATGCTCGAGAGACCCGTCTCCTCGTACACGATACTAGAGGGTCTGCTTTGGCTCCGTGAGAGGGTTGAGTCTGCCGGGACCTCCCCATGGACTCCCACAGCACTGTGTGTGGAATATTTTCCATTACGCTTCAGTATTCCTTTCCTCCCGACAGACCGTTTGGACGGTGAGCTGTTGGGAGGCTGCACAGTAGCGCCCCCTAACAGTTCGGAGGACTCACTACGCTCTGGTGAGGAGTAATACCCGGACTCGCGCTGCTGATTGTTTTTCAGAATGCCTTTCTTAGGTAACATGGACACCATTTTGGCTGGCGAGCCACCCAGGGTGTCCTCTCGCTCCGGACTGGAGCCGGACTCATCGTCTTGGTAGCAAATGGACCGCCTGAGCTCTAATTCACACAGACTCTGAGATCGTTGGTCTCCACTGCTCGCCCGAGTCTTCAGAATGCTCTTTGGTCTCTTGAGGCCTGGCTTCTCCTCCACAACACCCCATATTCCACCATCGTTCTCTTTCATGGACTTTCTCAAACGCCGGGCTGGAGTCAAGGCTGTATTAGTGACATTATTGTTACCAGACTCTGGGCGTTGGGCTTTGCCAGGACGGACCTCGGTGCGGTTCTGCCAGTCAATGAAGCGGGCAAGCATGGGGGAGCTGTTTTCCCTTTGTGTTTGGCAGTCGCACACACTGGTCTTCCAGCCCCAGTTCACCCACCAGTGATTTGCAATGTCCTCAACTGTAGCCCTGCGCTCTGGATTAACCATCAACATCCAGCGGATCAAACCACGAGCATCTGAATGAGATGGAGAGATTTGAACTCGGTCAGGAAACTTTGGGTTCAGTTGGGGTTGGGAGATTTGGGTTCAGACAACTTTGAAATGTCTGCAGAGAAGACACATACCTGATGACTGTGGCGGTTCCCTATACTCTCCATTGCTGATCTGGCGAATGAGTCTTTGGTGGTCTCCTCCATCGAAGGGCATTGTTCCATACACAAGAGTGTAGAGTAATACGCCCAGCGCCCAACTGTCAACCTGTCAAAACAACACTACACTGGTAAATAGGTCGACTGGGAGATACAGTTTTGGAAAATGGTTTATGGAACATTTTCAATTAAATTTGCATTTACATAAAGCAATTCCAGTGTTAATTCTTATAGGCTTTTTGTTTGTTGAAGTTTTTTTTGTTTTTGTCTATGGACTAAATATATATTTCATGATGTCATATTGATTTAATTTTACTATGAATACAAAAATTCTATTTTAATTTACTGTATGCATTGTGCAAAGTGACACAAAACAATTATATAATAATAATGTAACTTGTCTTTCTAGTCATATTTTTGTCAACCCTGTCAAATTGTTAAATGATCATCATGACGCATTTTATTTTTGTAATAATTTTTGATATATTTAATGGCTTCACAGACTGGTTGACCTTTTGTACTAGTTGAACACATGCCAGTAAAGACTCGTCGTCAGCAATAGATTAAAAGGTTCTGTGATTTTATTTTCCTGTCTGGGCCATAAAGTTAACTCCACCTTTATTTATGAACATTTAATTAAGATGTCATTGTACACCTAAAATGTATGAGAACAATAGGTATTCTCACATATATCTGCACAGTAACTGCCATCATAATTCCTGTTCGTTATTTAATCATTTCTCGTGCCTGACCTCGTCTGATCCCTTCTGCACCTCTGCTGATTAGCCAGGGGTGCAGGCCAGGAATGAGGAGGTATCGAGGGAAACAATGGCTGATTACAGCGCAGGAAGCGTCCACTCCCCTAACTCCAGACCTGTCTGACCCTGAGTAGATGTGAGGAGCTCTGTGATTGTTGGCCCTGATCCACTGATCTCTGACCAGTGAGAAGAATGCTGCCTTTCCCATGGTCTGCAGTTATGTAAGGATGATTGAGGGACCAGAGGGATCACTGTATGATTGAATGTCCAGAGGCTTTTAGAGTTGTGCATGTGTCATCATACAATAAAACCGGAAAAAGTATGGGAATTTTGATATATTCCTGTGCTCCAGACAGGCTTAGTGTTTGGCTATTAAATATTAGGAATCGTGAAAGGGGTGTAAGAATGCTTGATATCCTGAAAATAGCTTTGAGATTAGTTCTCATTCTTTTTGGCAGTCTTTGTTTCTCATTGGATTATAGAGGATGCTGACTGACTTGGCCTGTGGAATGATTCCTGTTAGGAGTGACTAAGTTTGGAGTGTGTTGGGATTTGGAATGAGGGATGGGGGTGGTTTCACCTCCCTCAGATATGAGTGAAAAAACTTTCTCTTTCTCTTTGTTATCTGTGTTTTGTTCTTTTATCTTTTCAGACAGGAAGTATGTGACTGTGTTTCCTAGCCCACATTTTTTAAAGGTGAAAAATGAAGACCTCTTAAATGGCAATATAGGGTTGCATAACTGGAGAATATTAGTTCATAGTGTACCTCTGGACCTTTATATGGTCGTCCATTCACAATCTCAGGGGAGGCATACAACGGGCTGCCGCAGAACGTTTGAAGAAGCTTGTCCTTGTGGTAGAGGTTGGACAAACCAAAATCTGCAATCTAGAAGACAAGACAGAGTCAGAACAGGCCAATATTGTGAGTAATAAATCACTGGAGGAAAATTATAATGTACCTTTATGTTACCGTTGTCGTCCAGGAGAATGTTTTCCAGCTTGAGATCTCGGTGTACTACTCCGTTCTGTAAGACATCATCAAAATAATTGATTTTTGATTAACTTCACTCTGTCAAGCGTTACAAAAACATCACTTTTTTTGTGCTCTAATGAAAAAATGGTGAACTGCGCTATGACCATTGCCCCCTTTTTTTCATATTTGATGACCTACAACAGGTTAATAGACCTAATAAAAAAAATTTTTTTTTAAAAAATGTGATTTTAGAAGGGAAAAAGTGACATTTCCCTTCATCTGGCATCATAACCCGAATGCCAAATGGCCTGATCTGTCTATCTCCTCCCCCGTTTTCGTGACGACCTCCTGGCTCTCCCCGATCAGAAGGGCTGAGCTGGAATCCCCCAGCTGAGTTGATGACATCATCAGCCCAGCTGTATAGGAACAAAGGCCAAGCCCACCCTGAATTCCCCCAGGACGTTTCACTTTCCAGCTGACACGGCCCAGGGTACCAGCTGACCCTTTGTACTGATCTAGAAACAGTATCTTCTGCTTTAATCCTACCTTTAATCTCTGTAAAACTAGAAAAATATGCACTATAATGTGAAATAAGAGCGAAAACAATGAAGAAATATGGGCTGGATCAGTGTGAAAGGTCAATTTGAATTATCAAGCTTGGAAAGTGGGAAAATATGAGATGAGGATGGGTTTGGCACCAGGACAGAAGAACACAGCTGCTCTCTGGCTCCACAACCTTTCGTATCGAGTCATTCTTGGAAGTTGAGTTTATCCCTCTCATATCATGTCAAGTCCTCCTTTATAGAGTAAATCATTTTACTGACATCTGCGCAATGTTCACGTGCGATCAACATGATTCACACATGAGCTCTCTATGTGCGAATCATGTCGTTTGCACGTGAACATTGCACAGATGTCAGTTGTTTAGTTTGAGAGGCTTCATTTAAGGTATGAGACGGTGGGCTAAAGCAAGTGTAGTTGCGGCACTGCATGTTGTACTTAGTGGTTAACGGCATGACATGCAGTAGAGCCTATATTTACAATATCCTTGCTGAAAAAAAAACACTTAAAACCAGCTTAAGCTAGTTTGCTGGTCTTAGATAGTTAAATCTGGCCTCCCAGCCTGCCCAAACTGGTCTTCAGCTGGTCTAGCAAGGGTGGCCAAGCTGACGTTTAGCTGGGCGACCAGGCTGACTAGCTGAATAGTACAAAAATCCCTTTAAAACCAGCCAAAAGACTAGCTTGAACAGGCTGGGAGACCAACTAGCTTAGGCTGTTTTGTTTTTTGTTTGTTTCTGTCTTTTTTTTTCTAGTAAGCAGGGTTTAAAAAAGGTTTTTATATTAAATAAAGTATTATGGACATATTTTTGTTCATTTCATTTTGTGATCAAAATCATTCAATGTAATCCTACAGCTAGAATTTAGCAACTAATTAGCATCCAGGGCCGAAACTAGCTGTTTTATAATATCAGACATAATACAGAAACTCTTTATTGAAAAATCATATATGCACTTTAGTTTGATCTAGTTTTAGTTTGATTGCTAACATATCTTGCACTAATATTATTAGAAAGGGTGAAAAAAATCTAAATGTATCTAAACATTCAAAGGGCTAGTTCACCCAAACATGACATTTCTATCTTAATTTACTCACCCTCATGTCATTCCAAACCTCTATGACTATTTTTTTTCTTTTATGGAAGAACGAACGTCATACAGGTTTGAAACAACACAAGGGTCAGTAAATTTAGTGTTTTATTTTTTTTCACCACACGGATATGATGTTTGTGGGCTCCGTCCTCACCTTGTGACAGTAATGGACAGCAGAGACGATCTGTCTGAAGAAATGTCTCGTCTCCCTTTCACTGAGCTTTCGGCGCTCACTGATGTAATCGTACAGCTCGCCCTTACTGGCATATTCCATCACGATCACAATCTTATCCTTATTCTCGAAAACTGTAAATAGACATAGAAGCAAATACAACATCAGTTTATTAGTTTACACAACATCATTGCATTATGCGTGTTAAAGGGACAGCACATTGAAAAGAAAATAGCATATTTCCATCAAGTCAGACTCACTAACTAAAGCTCTCTGTCATTGACATTAACTGTTTGGCTCGAGCTTTCGTTGGGCCATTGCCAGCACTGTATGTAGGAGTCAAAATCACCAGCGAGTCTGGCTTTAGTCAGGGTCATGGCGATTAGGAGCTGTCTTTGCAAGCGAGACCACAACTGTTAACAAGTGTTAAGTGCAGACAGGAAGTGAGATTTGGTGTACGTGAGCTGGGATGGTGGCGTAAACATTCCCGTTCTAAGAAAAGGTATGTGTTTTGCACAACACGATATTCTTAGTAGCAGCTCTTATATTATTAGCTATCATTTAAGCCCATCAGAGAAGTGTTTATCTTGAGAACCTGGTGGAAAAAATGGGAGCTCAGCAAATCTTTGTTTTTATTTTGCAGGGGAGTGAAGCTGTTGCTCCATTTAGATCCTCTTCCACCTTCTGCTGATACAGCAAGAGAATCTCCATAGTGACCCTTCAATGTTTAGTGCCCAGAGACTGGTCGTCACAGTGATGGTCAGTGGACCGAATAGACAATGAAGAATCCTGCTGATCAGGTGGGTTTCCTTCAGCTCTCTTGGTGCCACTTTCAACAACAACATGTGTATTTGGATACTTTTGACTGTCTAGGTCAGGACTAACCAAGGTTGTTAGAATAGCCTCTATGAAAACAAGTTAAGTTCACGTTCAAGGCACTGAACTCGATCTCAGGCCAGCGCTGAGTAATTACCTCTCTCGGCTAATCCGTATTAGACACAGGAGACTGAGCGTGCTCCGCTTTGGCACCGGCTCTCAGACCGATCCAGGGTCAGTAATAATGACCCCTGGCTGAGAGCGTGGCATGAGTCCACAGCCGTGGCGTCTCCCTCTGTCAGCGTAGAGATAAAGCAGCTTTGTCAAGTCTTTGTTTTGAGTATCCTGCTCAAGGCGTGCTGCGCTTGGGGCCTGATTTGATGGGTTTTTTGATTTATGTTCTGAGAGGCACAGCTACATGCGTGGGACATTTTAAACATGCTGATTGCTGCAGGACTGTAATGGCCTCAATGCATCTGCTTCATCTCTATTAGAGAGTTTACACCCCCAACAACGTTGTTGCCTGATCAACACCCTTGGGCTAGCAGGGTGCGGTCAGATCGCATAAATGAAACATGAGGGTAACTGATCTAGAAATGATTGGCAGTTGAGAAAAAACACACATTTTGCAGCAAAGGGTGTGGAGTTTACACCCAATGGGATTTTAAGACTTTAAACTGTGCTCTGTTTTCTGAATTCATAAGGTGGAGGTTTGTTGTCTCAGTTAGATTTGAACCTGCTTTTTAAGAGTATGAAAGACTAGGCCTACCTTCATATATAGAGATGATGTGTGGATGGCGGAGAGAAGACATGATTTCGATCTCTCTGCGGATGTGCACCATGTCTTGTTCATCTTTAATCTTCTCCTTACGGATGGATTTAATGGCCACCTGAGAACCAACACACATTATTAAAATCAACTATATGAATCCTATTTGTAGCACGCTTACATTAAGTGCAAAGTAGTATTAATGACTCTTTTGATTGGAGTAACCAGAAAATATTGATAGATTCCTGGTTTAGTAGCTCAGTTTCTGAGTTTGATTGAGCGGTATTGATGAATACATGGGTCAATGATATTTGTGTTGCAGTGACATCCTGCCTCGGGGGTCATAGATCATAGAAACAGAAGAGCCTACTCCCTTTTATGGTTCACAGAAAAAGTATTCCCTGTCTTAGTCAGTCAGTTGACCCACATATTAACTGAACAAACCAGTCTAGTTGTAGTAGTAGTCTTTTTATTTACCCTGCTGAGCAATTGTTTATAGTGGGTTTCAACATGGACATTTTTCACAATGATCAAATGGAATAGATACATAGTATCTTTAAAATAATATGATCACATACTAATGGTAAAAATGTTGGGGTCGGTTAGTTTTGTCATGGTTTTTGAAAGTCTCTAATGCCCATTTATTTGGTCGAAAATACAGTGAAACAGTAATGGTGTGAAATATTATTATAATTTAAAATGACTATTTTCTAAAATGTAAATTATTCATGGGATGGCAAAGCTGAAAGTTCAGTCTTCAGTTTTACGCGATCCTTCAGAAATCATTCTAATATGCTGATTTAATGCTCAAAAAACATTTCTTATTTATTATCAAAAGGGTTGTGCTGCTTAATATTTTTGTGGACAATATGATACATTTTTTTCTGAATTCTTTGAATACTTTCAAAAGAGCCGTACTCGCTTGTGTCTTCTTAATGATTTTTTTTTTACTCTGCAACAAAGCACATATAGATCAATCAAATGTTTCGGCAATCAGCCTTCTTCAGTGAGTCATACAATATTACTTTCCCCAGGAATTTTATATTTTTAAAAATTCATTAAGAATACACAAGCGAGTGCAGATCTTTTGTTTTTCATTTGAAAGTATTGCCATTTCCATAGATTTACACTCCCAAAAAAACGGTTGCGCGCAGTGACTCTACCTTTTTTGAGAATTCTTTGATTAGAAAGGTAAAAAAAACTGCATTTTTTTAAAATTATAAATTGTTATAAAAAATAAATGTCTTTACTGTCACTTTTGATCAATTTAACTCATCTTTGCTAAAACGTATTAAAAAAATTTAACTTTTGAAAAGATACATAATGTAAATCATATAAATAATTTTTAATTCCTTAGAAAACATTGGCATACTCCTATTTCAGTACTATTTTCTTTGTAAGTTCTAAAGAGAGATGTTTTTCTTGGTAAGCTTGGATTACAGTCTAGATCTGCCGTTAGAAGTCTTAACCTTGAGCAAAAATGGGTTTCTGTGAAGGTGAATGGCTTTTTCGGGAGAAGGCGCACCACAGGAGTTATTTTTAAATGTCCCATTTAGAAGCTCCCAAACAGGCTCTATCACAGAGATGTGTCAGCGCTCAAAAACCTGCTTTCAAAGAACCTATTTTTTGTTATCTAAAAAATGAATTGTATTAGCTGGTAAAGTAATTGTATTTACTCACTATCTAAAGCCTTATCCTATATATATATATATGTATGTGTGTGTGCTTGAGGATGCTGAGAAGATTTCTGCCTGGCTAAGTCTGACTGGTCATGAGGAGGGATTAAAGTTGCAGGAAGTTTGCAGCCTGTTCCTCCACTGACTCATAAAACACGCAGAAAGGGAAGTAGTGCTGACAGAGCTGACTTCCTGTCCACCCAGTGTTGTTCACGGCACCGATATACTGCCACCCCAAGCCTTTTAGGGACAAAATGAAAACGTCTGAGCAGGGTGTGCATGCAATGTATTGTTTTCTTGTCTAATTATATCTGCAATGCATGCATTGCATGTTACAGCCTTATCAATGGTGACTTATGTAACACTCATACTTGGATATGATCTGTCTGGTTTCAGTCTGGTGTTTGTCACTAGAATGGTGAATGGTTTTAAAGAGACTGTAAGATAGAGCCAGATAGTGTGTGTGTGTGTACCTAATTTCCGTTAAGAGCCACTTTAGGACCTTAATGTGATATAACGTCCTCTCAAACTTAAAAACAATTACAGTGAAAGCATTAACTCATTAAAATTGCATCGCAGCAGATGGGTGTGCAGGTGATTCTTTGACCGTGCTGAAGGAAGCGCACATGGTTGAGTGGTATTGTTTCCCTGCCTATGGCTACAGATCATTAAGCCAACCTGTGTTTGATGCCTATGCCAGCTGGCTATAGTCTTTGCTCTTCTCTAACCCCTGGCTATAACTGAAGCCTTCTCATTGTCTCACAGACATAGACCAGCCTATTGTCTAAGCCTCACACAACAGCTGTGTTGTTTTTACCTGTCCGCTGTTTAAGGGGAAAGGGGAGCACCTTTACTCACAGGAGCACTCGTGTGGAACAAGGAGCCATAGAGAATTGAACACAACGAATGAGCAAAAAAAGAAAGCCTGTCGTCACATTTGTTGTTTCTTTCCACCTTCCTCTGCCTTTTACATCTTTCTACCTCTCCGAACGTACACTATCAGTGTCCTTTCAATAAAAACACTCACATTTTCAGAATGTGTGTATACGCATTTAAATCGTCCAGAAATTAAGTACCTCATGCTGTAGCCTAACCTATTTTTTAAGGGTTGTTGTTTTTCTCTTTGTGACTTACGATTCAAAAGGGTAGTGCTGCTTAATATTTTTGTGGACGCTATGATATATTTTTTAAGAATTCTTTGAATAGAAAGGCCAAAAGAACAGCATTTTTTTAAATATAATTTTTTGTAACATTATAAATGTCTTCACTGTCACTTTTGATCAATTTAACTAAATCATAATAAAAGTATTAATTTCGGGAAAAAAATCTGAAAATCTGAAAAAGATACATACTGTAAATCAAATAAATAATTTTTTATTCCATAAAAAGCATTGGCATGCTCCTATTTCAGTACTGTTTTTCTTTGTAAGTTCTAAAGCGATATGTTTATATTGTATTATATTATACATAACTTATATTAAACCTGGAATATTCCTAATATTCCTAATAAATATATTTATGCTTTTAGAGTGTGTATGCCTGTCTCTCTATATTAAAGTGTACATAAAATCTGCTAAAGAGCATGAGCCAAGATTACACTACTATAAAGAAGCACGTGCAAAAGTTAAGAATTATTCTGGTTTAATTCACCCTACAGTGATGTGAATTCTTCCTTTCGCTACTAGCGTGAGTCATGCATTCTTAAGATTCAACCATCGGCCCATTCAGACAATGAGTGTGGACTGCGACTTCAGAATTTGTCTACTGAATGTGTTTGAGTTTATATATGCTACTTTATCATCTGCCCTGAAATCTACAATGTCTACCTGTTTTTTATTTCGCCCTGAACACAAACAACAAAGTTAACAAAGCAAATGACTGAAGCTCACTCATGTGTTGGCAGGGAAAGCTTTTAAATGCATATGCATGGAACATAACTTGCGGCTGCCAAAATCATCAGCACACAAACACTTGAGTTTATCTGCACCCTTCAGATTTAGCATTGGCCATCGACACTGAAAACACAACCCGCTGTGTTGGTCTCCACAGAACCACACCATCTAATGTGTCCGTCTAGTCAGATGGTGTTAATTCTGCGGAAACGCTCCTAAGTGGTTGCTTTTATTAGGTTACCATGTCCCGGACGTGACTCTGAGAACATCCTCTGCTCAAGCAGCTGTTGACATCAGGCCACATTTCTCGCCCACAGATCTGACCCAATAGGTCCATTTCTGCCCTACTCAAGATGCAGATCTATCTCAGGATTATTGTGCTGACCTAGTTCCAAAGCAGACGTGGTTTATCCTAGTTTTTCCCCACTTATCTCTACCTACAGATGTTATGCATTTCTTAGCAAAGTCCAGAGTGATACGTAAAGGAGCTTAGGTTACTTGCGACAAACATACCTCTCTTGCTTTGAAAACTTTGACCTGCTCAACTCCTAGATGACCTAAATGATCTGACCCCTGTTACTGAGGGACGGAAGACAGCACTTGCCCTGTGAAATTGTGCATGTAATGATGGCCATTAGAGGTGAATTTCCTTTCACCAACGTTTCAAGGAATGTTTAATTAAGTCAACTGATACAGAGTGAAACCCACACAATTTCTCCCATTAGAAAGGAAAAATTTGATCTTTTTAATATCTCTGTTCTATAACAACGAGTGTAAACGATGACCTTCTCTTGTCTCTTGCTTTTCCATGATGGGGGAAAAAAGAGTTTAGATTTGCCAAGACACTAAGAACAAATTCCCTGGTTCATGCAACTTGTGCATTTTATAGCTCCTTTTTATGTACCTTACACTCTAAAAAATGCTGGGTTGTTTCAACCCATGTTTGGGTCAAATATGGACAAACGTTGGGTTTAAAAATGTAATAAAAAAATTAAACCAATGTTTGGTTTGTCCATATTTGACCCAAACTTGGGTTGAAACAACCCAGCATGTTTTAAAGTGTTGATGTAATGTCTGTTTATCTCAAATAATTTTAGGAGAAACATCTGAAACATAGTTGATACCTTTTTGAGAACTGCACTGGGTTTCTTGAGCTATGTAAGAGCAATTTTTGAGTCTTTTATATGCATAATTGTCAACTCACCACTCGTCCAGTGTGCCTCTCTATGGCTTTTTTCACTTTTCCATATGTACCTCTCCCGAGGGTCTCGAACAGCTCGTAGCGGTGCTTCAGGTTATGTTTGTGGTGATGTTTCTTCACGCTGGACCCTCTCCGTACACCGAGATAAGCTGGCATCTCTCCTCCGGGATAGTCCACCGGTAGAAGCTCACTTTCATTGGCTCCGTTACTCCCTAACTGGGACGATTCCGTCTCCATGGTTTCCTCGACGACGTGTCCAGATGCTCGATAATTCTTAAGATCGCCGCTGAGACGCTGTTTAAAGTCGCAAATGTCCCGAACTCAGTGTCCAGTCGTTATTTAAGCTGATGAATGGGGTCAGGGTTTTGGGGGGTCGTCTAAGGAGAGCGACCCGTCATTCATTCATCGGTGAAGTGTTCAGAGCTCTCGTGTCGGGATGCGCTCGTCTCGCCTCGCCTCTGTCAGCTCAAATATGCGCGAGCAGACTCCATGCTTTCCCGGCCATCCCACTACCGGCGCGTGTTTCTCCTCCCCTCCTTTTCCCTTTTCTCCAGAGTAAAGACTACAGGAATAAAGAATGCAGCCTGATTGAAGCCGGAGGAGGAGTTATGATAGCAGGTCTCTCTCTCTCTCTCTCTCTCTCTCTCTCTCTCTCTCTCTCTCTCTCTCTCTCTCTCTCTCTCTCTCTCTCTCCTAATGGAATAATGGCGTAATGGAGAACACTTAACTGTATTTTGTTAGGTTTGGTCAGTGCTTTCCTTTCATCACTTTCTCTCTCAATTATTCTTCAATTTAAGGTAGGCCTACTTTATTGGCATGCCGAATAACTGTACATTTCTAAGACTAAAGCATTTCCAGTCGCATATAATGTAGCTAGGCCATGCCTGTGTTCTGCAGTAATAATTACAATTTGAACAAAATAATCACAATATAACACCAATTAAAAATATGACAGATGATGAAGATATGACTAAACGCAATGGCTTTTCTAATGAAGAATCTCTGGTTTGTATTTCCTTGAAATCCACTAAACATGGTATCATATCATGAATGTCTGGTTGTACTTCTCCTGTAGTCCAGTGTTTGTTTTTGTTTGTGTTGTGTTCCTAAACTTTGGTCATGCTCTCAGGACAGTAAGCAAACATTATGCAGTAGCAAAATGTGGCTCGGCAGCGCCCTCTAGCAATAGCACAATATTTGTGCAGCTGTCATAGAGGCTGCATACTGGATCATTGGCAAGTACTGCCATCATATGGAGGACATAAAAGTAGCATTAAAATAGGCTGTTTTCAGAAAACTCATTTTGTTTCTGAAGTATAGGCTATGTATTGTGCACAGTGCTGGGTAGTAACTGATTACATGTAATCTGGATTGTAATTAGATTCCAAAAATTAAGTACTTGTAATTAGATTATACTATGTTTTAAAATACTTGTTATCAGACTACAGTTACACTTTTATTGATTACATGATAACATGTTATTCTCACAATGGCAGTAAATTATTAATAATTTATTGTTTCCCCCTACTACTACTTTTTATATTTTAAACTTTTTTTTTTCTATAAAAGTCTGATGCTTACATACATTTAGATAGTCTTCCAGGTTTGTGGAATTGCACACACCGACCAGCCACTAGTCATGAGCCTATCACTGAAAACTGAGACCCACACAACATTTGATCACTGGATTTACAAAAATCATTTCACTTTTAAGAAGTTTTCTCAACATTGCATATCTAATCAACTACTGACAAACACATTAATGATTATTTGAATTATCACTTTTGTCTTTCAGGCACATTAAAATGTACAAATAATTTCATATTTACATGCAAAGCTAGGGATTCCCCAATTTTTATTGTCAGCTAAACCTCTTTGACCTAATATATTTACTTGAAGTACCACCTTAGATTTTATGTTAATAAGTTAGGTCAATAATAAAATTAAGTTAATAATAAAATTAAGTTAATAATAATAATAATAATAAATAATAATAAATAATAATAAAATTAAGTTCACTATTCTCTGATGTCAGTTAATTGTCACATGACATGCAGCTAAACAAATAAAATATTTCATATTTTTTATTTTTTTCATATTATTTGGATTGTTTTTATTTTAAAATTATTTACTTTTTTTTTTAAATTATGATTCCATCAAGAACCCCAGTCCATATTGTCTCATGACCTCATACATCTGCATCCAAATAATAGCAAGTAACACATCATGATTTGTGTCTGTGACAACTGTAGCCTGTTGGCCATCTTTAAAACAAGCCTTTTGATATGTCCTGATATGTTTGCTGATGTATATGAATGATGTAAGAATGATGCGTGTATTATCATTTTAAATCTAAGAATAGAAAAAAATACAGTTTTGCTGATCTGTATTTTTTTCTATTCTGAATTTCTCAAACTGAATGAATGAATTATTTTTCAATATTAATAAGAAATGCAGTAATGATGCTGAAAATTCAGCTTGGAAATCACAGGAATAAATTACATTTTAAAATATATTCATATAGAAAACAGTTATTTAAAAATTTAATAGTATTTCACAATATTAGTGTTTTTAATTTTGATTTTTAATAAATGCAGCCTCTGTAAAAAAAAAATCTGATAAACACTGCCAAAGATTGTATTCCCATAGCACTGTGTGTGTGGTTATACTTGCCATTGTATCATCATGCAACTGATTTTTCACCATCACAGAAATAAAGGAGGAAACAAAATGATATCATGATAAATACAATGATGAAACCCTGGAGACAAACCACTAATCTAGGCTGATGGAAATGAAATATAAAGGAGACTCAAGAATGTCGTAGTAATGTACAGTACATGTCATGCCACAGGCAAGAGTCACAGTACATTCAACAACCTTGATTATTCATTTCCTGTACACCACATGGATTGAATCATGCAGATATGACTAATGCCATATGAGCTAATGACCCCAAAGTCGTCTAACGAACAATTCAGGACCTTTCTGTATGCCCTATGACCTTTCTATATTTCACTTCCATCCATACTCACCACAGCAAGTCTTGCATGCTTGTCTTATTGCTGTTGGGTCTCTGACTGTCAATCTCAGAATGAGAATGAGAATGAGAATGAGAGTCAGCTCTTAGGCTGACTCTGGTGGGTAACATAAGATGAGCATCATCCATCTCATCTGATTTTAGGAGCTGTCCATCAAAATATAGCCCAGAATGCCAGAGGACAATGATCCACTAAAGTAAAGCATTTAGCCTACCAAGGAAAAGAGGCTCTAAACTATATCAAGCATGCCTTATCAGGTCTGATATTTATCTTTAATGCACCTATTGTTTATTATACTGCGCAGAATTGTTGAAATACTGATTTATATCTTCTCTGCACCTCAGCACCCTCTAGTGACAAAGCAAAGGTTGACAATTCTCTGAAAATCTATGGCTACCGTACTAACTATTGCAGCATATGGTACGTACTCTATGCACATAATACCCAGATGACTTGTGACATTTGCTAGAATGTGGAACAGTCCTTGTGCTAAACTTCACCTTCCATTTACAGTATGATGAATGAAGGATGTAATAGCATTTTCTAAAAGACAAATATTTAAAGATATCTGTATAATGAATCAATCTAAGCACAACTACTACAATAAACTTAAAACATGGACTAAAAACTATGCAGTTTACCAAGGCGAACCTGTTGTGTTGTTTCAAAGCTTTTTCCTCTTTAAACATGACAGTGCACCTGATTCTGTCACATGTTCTGGTAAAATGGTAAAGTTCAGGCAAAAGCACAGGCCCCAGGCTGAGACTGAACTCTTGGATGTCTTTCTGTCCTACTGTATGAAGAGTAACTTGTCATTATATGCAGAGGGCAAGCTAGAGACACACACATCTCCCATCCACAATAGTCAAGGCCAGATTAAATTTAATTCAATCATTATTCATCCTAAAGCACTTGTAGTTTTTCCCTACCCAAATTAGTCATGATTAAATGGCTAAATAAATAAAACTCAGAAACTGTCTCCATATGATTATTGTCGTGTGTGTGTGTGTGTGCGTGTGTGTATATATATATATATATATATACAAACCCGATTCCAAAAAAGTTGGGACACTGTACAAATTGTGAATAAAAAAGGAATGCAATAATTTACAAATCTCGTAAACTTATATTTTATTCACAATAGAATATAGATAACATATCAAATGTTGAAAGTGAGACATTTTGAAATGTCATGCCAAATATTGGCTCATTTTGGATTTCATGAGAGCTACACATTCCAAAAAAGTTGGGACAGGTAGCCATAAGAGGCCGGAAAAGTTAAATGTACATATAAGGAACAACTGGAGGACCAATTTGCAACTTATTAGGTCAATTGGCAACATGATTGGGTATAAAAAGAGCCTCTCAGAGTGGCAGTGTCTCTCAGAAGTCAAGATGGGCAGAGGATCACCAATTCCCCCAATGCTGCGGCGAAAAATAGTGGAGCAATATCAGAAAGGAGTTTCTCAGAGAAAAATTGCAAAGAGTTTGAAGTTATCATCATCTACAGTGCATAATATCATCCAAAGATTCAGAGAATCTGGAACAATTTCTGTGCGTAAGAGTCAAGGCCGGAAAACCATACTGGATGCCCGTGATCTTCGGGCCCTTAGACGGCACTGCATCACATACAGGAATGCTACTGTAATGGAAATCACAACATGGGCTCAGGAATACTTCCAGAAAACATTGTCGGTGAACACAATCCACCGTGCCATTCGCCGTTGCCGGCTAAAACTCTATAGGTCAAAAAAGAAGCCGTATCTAAACATGATCCAGAAGCGCAGGCGTTTTCTCTGGGCCAAGGCTCACTTAAAATGTACTGTGGCAAAGTGGAAAACTGTTCTGTGGTCAGACGAATCAAAATTGGAAGTTCTTTTTGGAAAACTAGGACGCCATGTCATCCGGACTAAAGAGGACAAGGACAACCCAAGTTGTTATCAGCGCTCAGTTCAGAAGCCTGCATCTCTGATGGTATGGGGTTGCATGAGTGCGTGTGGCATGGGCAGCTTACACATCTGGAAAGGCACCATCAATGCTGAAAGGTATATCCAAGTTCTAGAACAACATATGCTCCCATCCAGACGTCGTCTCTTTCAGGGAAGACCTTGCATTTTCCAACATGACAATGCCAGACCACATACTGCATCAATTACAACATCATGGCTGCGTAGAAGAAGGATCCAGGTACTGAAATGGCCAGCCTGCAGTCCAGATCTTTCACCCATAGAAAATATTTGGCGCATCATAAAGAGGAAGATGCGACAAAGAAGACCTAAGACAGTTGAGAAACTAGAAGCCTGTATTAGACAAGAATGGGACAACATTCCTATTCCTAAACTTGAGCAACTTGTCTCCTCAGTCCCCAGACGTTTGCAGACTGTTATAAAAAGAAGAGGGGATGCCACACAGTGGTAAACATGGCCTTGTCCCAACTTTTTTGAGATGTGTTGATGCCATGAAATTTAAAATCAACTTATTTTTCCCTTAAAATGATACATTTTCTCAGTTTAAACATTTGATATGTCATCTATGTTGTATTCTGAATAAAATATTGAAATTTGAAACTTCCACATCATTGCATTCTGTTTTTATTCACAATTTGTACAGTGTCCCAACTTTTTTGGAATCGGGTTTGTATATATGTATGTATATATGTATGTATGTATGTGTGTGTGTGTGTGTGTGTGTGTGTATCGCGATTAATAGCATCCAAAATAAAAGTTTGTGTTTACATAAAATATGTGTGTGTTCTGTGTATAATTATTATGTATATATAAATACTCATTCATGTATATATTTAAGAAATATTTGCATGTATATACTGTATATATATTTATATAATTTATATTATATATAAATATAAATATTTTATATATAAATATATATTTTTTTAAATAAATACATGCATGTATGTGTATTTATATATATATATATATATATATAATAATTATACACAGTACATACACACATATATTATGTAAACACAAACATTTATTTTGGATGCGATTAATCGCGATTAATTGGTTTGACAGTACTATATGGTTTATTTTAATAATGTCATCCCACTGGACATTTGTAATTGTTTATATTAAAAGAATATTTAATAATAATTGTCAATGTTCAGTGTTGTGTAGTAGGAAATGTGCTTGGAACACAATTTCAAGATGTTTAATTCATATTCTTTAATAAATACAGTAAACATTGCGTCTCTGCTGAAAAATCTACAGTTTTATTTCTAATTTTGTGTTGTCAGTTCATTCAGCGAAAATTTTGAAAGCAAAAAAATAAAATATGATTAAAAGGAGTGTAACTGATGTGCAAATATAAATAGAAAGCATTTGGTACATAGAAAAATATTTTAAAGAATGAATTGACTTTAGAGATATTCTGGTTAGAGGCGAAACAGAATTTCCCCCTCTCCTGCTGCATACTATTTATGTTTTGATAATTATAGCAATAAATTGGTTTGGAGCTCTAGCGATGCAATAAGGATCTGACGAAGTCTTAATTGATGGCACAGAGCCAAACATGCTTGATAAGCATGTGTAGTCTATTAGTGCAGGTGAAAGGCCCATATCTTTTTTCCTAACAGTCATGCTCAGGTACGATTCTGCACTTAAGGATCTTTAGATAGTTCTGGATTTTGTTAGAATCACGGCGAAAGCAGTACAGGAGCTCGTAGTCGCTCATGGCCTCTCCGCTGTCAGATAAAGGAAGCATGGTTTCTGGTGCCGACAGACCTGTCACAGAGTTTCCAAGCATTCCCAGTACCCTCATCTGACAGAGGACGAGAGAGAAACAATGAATGAATAACAGTGTTGCAGGCATTTTCCACAAATATAGGGAAAGAATGTTCAGAAGCTTGTCAACCACAAGAGGTCAAACTGAACATTCATTCATTCATTCATTCATTCAAAGTTTTTTTTATTTTCCTTTTTTATTTTATTTTGTGTATTTTATTTTTATTTATTTTCCATTTTTGCAACCCTGTTCCAAATGTTGTTGGATGTTTGATTTAATGTGTCTTTTTACATAAATATAAAACATTTAATAGTGTATATATAGGCCACATGTTGGTTTAGATATTGATTAAACTATACATTTCCCATGAATTTAAGAACATTTTTAAATGTATACGTTATTATTTTTTCTTGCAACTTGAGTAAGGTTAAACGGTTAAGCTTGACAAATATAGTAAATACTAACATTTGTTTTAAAATGAAGAAAATGAAACGGGTCCAAACGGGTCCATGTAACAATTTTAAGGAATGTTGGTTTTTTTTTGTAATTAGAAAAAATGTGTTAGATAAATATTTTGTTTAAAGTAATTACAATTAATTTAAAATAGTTTTTACTATTATGGATGAAATGTTAATTATAATTCTAAAATTTAAAAATATATATTATTTCAACAGATGTGTCAAAATGATTACATACATTGTGACTATATACATTTTGTGTATATAGTGTGTATATAGATATAAAATGTTTAAAATCAGCTACTTTTCATTAGTATTCATAATGTTATGTTCAATGATAGTTGATCTAACATATCTAATACTGTAGTTTTCACAATAGAAATAATCTCTAATGCTTATAGTAGGAAATCAAAGTGCCTAATAATGGCACACTCATACACACAATCACACAGGTGTCACATGCACCTTTCTTTTCTGCTTATTTCTAATAAATGACACAGACACACTCTGACCTTTGTCATACACCCCTCTCCTGGACCTTGCACTTCTGTTTCTTATTTCCTGCTTTGATGTGACTCACCTTTTCAGCTACTTTCTCCACCCCTTTCCTCAGCTCGTGAGCCATGTCACCCATCTCCAGAGCTTTGTTACTGCTGAAGCTGTTGAAGTCCTGCTGGTGAGCCATGCTTTTGTGCAGCTGGAAAAGGGGGTCCCTCCAGGCCAACAGCAATTTAAGAATCACCTCGGTTAACTCTTCACGCTACAAGATTGAAACGGATTAAAGAGTTAGAAGCTACAGGTATGCATGAAGTTATTTCTCATTTCTTCAGCTGTTGATTTGTCCGAAACGGCATAACATCAACTAATGAGGCTTAAGAGTTTGAGGAGATTTTGAGGAGGTTGCTGGGTTACTTAATTTAGCAGATGTGGCTTTAAGTACATTAATTGATGGGACAGTCCTCATGGGATGGGCTGCGGTTAAGTGCTTTGCTCAGAGGCACAGAGGTGATAAGACAGCAGTGGGAGCAGAGAACACAGTCTATTAATGACAAGGTTTTTTTTTAGGAAAGGTTTGTTGGGATGTTATACTCACAGCTAGTTTCTGTGCATTTTCTTTGCCATTTGGAGTCAGTATGTTGGAGGTGTGACACTTGCGATAGATCTTTCCAATATGGTTTTTGCTGGGCAGGAAATACTGTTCCTTTAAACAAAAAGAAAAAGAGAGAAGATGTGGGAAAAAGCAAAAAATGTTATTAAAGCTATCTTTAAAAAAAAAAAAAAAAAAAAAGCTGATGCCACACTTTCACAATTTTGTATTGTTATAATACTATTTAACTGTTAGAATAACATTATTATTCATCATATTAGTCAACCTTTAAATTGCATACAATTAATATATATTTTTAATAAATTAAATAATTTACATGTTATTTAAAAGCTGTTATGCATTTTCTTATTATGTATAATAAAATATCTGAGATCTAAATATCTGCAAAAATCTGAAAATGTCTATTATTATTTAAATTCATTCTTTATATTAGCAAAGAAAAGCACATTTTGCTGTTAAGCTGTTATACATTTTATTATCATTCATTCTTAATTATTTATAACGTCTATTATTATTTGATTTGATTTGACTTGATTTTAGCAAAAAGATCATTTCAAAAAAGTCAGATTGTAATTTGTAATTTTTTGTGTGCTTGTGTAATGATTTGACATCTAACAAATGGTTATTTTTTTTCCTTTTGAGATAAGTACATTGTTTACTTTAGATTCTTGTAATAATCATCCATATTTGCAAATCATACACCATAGATTTTGAAATAGGATCATACTTATTTTTATATATATGTTTAGCGCTAAAAATGCACTTGCATTACAAAATGTAGAAATAAAATTTTACTTTAGCATCTGCACAACATTTTACAACCTCCTTGCTACAATGACAGTTGCATTAGAACTATTAGAAGAAGAAGAAGAAAAAGAGACAGATGTGACTCACAAACTCTGAGTGCAGATCGTTGGAGAGGCTGTGCATTCTGGCAGAGTGCTGAATGACCCTGTCGAAGAGATCTGCCAGGGATGGGACGTGGCATCCTGATGGCCCATGTGCGCAGATGGGTGCAGAGCCCACCCGGCCATGAGGATCCAGGCACAGAAGTGCCACAAGCAGCACAGCCACTGCCAGCAGAGACAAACCCACAGGGAGAGAGAGAGAAAGAGAAATGCAGACAGAGAGTAGAGGAGCAGAGGGTTAGAGAAAATATAAGTTCCGCCGAGAAATACATCCACAGATGGAGAAAGAGATTTGATTTCTAACTGTGGACAGCCACACAGGCTTCAAAAGCTAGCCAGTCTCCTTGAATCAGAGTCTCTGTCAGTTCATGGAAATACCTTGTTTCAGGCTCCTAGACATTCTGAGAGGAGAGGAGAGGTTGTGGAAAAGCAAGGGGTCGGACTGCTATTTAAAGTGTCCAGAGTTTAGGTGCTGAGGGACGAATCTGCCCATTAAAGAGAAGGAAGGAACGAAGGGGGCGGGCATGAAAAGTATGCGTGCGTGATGATGGCGTGATTGTCGTAGTCCATTGTGTCTGTTCCTTCAATCAGATGGTGACTAATGCATCTTCCCCCCCAGTCCCTGCAGGCTGCCCGCTTCGATTTTGTGTTCTTACCTCTTTAACCCTCTCTCTTTCCTGTCATCTGTCCCATCAGAGCAACCGGTGCTCTTGCCTTCTGACATCCTACATGACCCAAAACGCCAGTGAGTCATGCACTTTAAATAGTCATTGTAGAAAATAAATAGTTGACAGAGCTGGACTGAGTTGACTTTAGAGTTTTTAAGTAATTCAGCCTTGTTCAGGCCTGCATTTGAATAAGACTGGAAAATGTCATGGATAGAAATAAATATATATAATAAATAAAAATAAGTAATGTATTTTTTGTATGTCTTGCATTTTACAATTAAATGAAGTAGTTACAGAAATATATAATATAATATAATATAATATAATATAATAATTTATACACATTATATTATGTTATATTATATTAATGTTGAATAGTCACACTTTTGACTTCAGTCAATATTTCTTGATGCAGATTTATTTTGTCAATTTATTAGATTTATTCTAAATAAATACAGCAAAAGCTATTTATTTTAAATAAATAAATAAATGTTTGACTCCAGTCAATATTTCTCAATGTATATTAATATGATATAATATAATAAATATATTTATACATGTTCTATTATATTACTTATATAATTATATAATTTAATTTAATTTAATTTATGTATTATTTTATTTTATTTATTTTATATATTTACAATTAATTTAATATAATATAAATGTTATATTTATACACATATTACATTACATTATTATATTATATTAATTATAATTATTATATTATATTAATGTGGGTGAGGGGTCTATTAAAATATTTGGAAAAGAGAATAAAAGAACGATAGCAAATACAAATAAAAATCAATGTATTTATAAAATGGGTGCAACATTCACAAATTATTATTGTTTGTCTTTTCAGTGTTTTGGGGTGCAGGAAAATGGACTATGTATATGCTGATGACAAAATAGAGCTTGCTTAAGGTATGAAATAGGAAGGAAAAATACTTTGTGTGTTTTTGAGTCAGAGCGAACACTTGAAAGTGAAAGCAAAGAACACAGTTTCTGCTTGTTAAGGCCCAGTGCACTCAGGGTGAACACACTGTTCCAACAAAACCCAACAACCTTTGAAATGTGATGATTGATGTGCAAGTATGTGTGTTTAAATTCAGCATTTCTTGCTGCATGTGCTCAGTAAGAGTGTTAATATGGTTGGATGTTCACTGTGACGACGATCATACGCCACCCAACCCTCAAGTCATGATATGTGCGGCTATGACGGGTCAATGTTAAACTGAATGTAACTATGACGTCAGCCAGCTGGAAATGGGTCAAACAAGACAGGAGGACTATTATTAGATGCAAAATCTTACAAACTATCATAAAACAGTGAGTCTTCCTCTCAAATGTGCAGGGATGAAAATAGCATGTGGACAAAATGCCACCTTATAAAATGATGTGCTTGAAACAAGCTGACAGAAGTGATAAGGATGAGGTGACTGGATAAAACTCTCTTCTATCTACAACTAAAAATAGTTTTTTTTTTGTTGCTAAAGTATTGCCATTCAAAAGTTTAGGGTCGGTAAGATTTTTAAATGTTTTTGAAAGAAGTGTCTTATGCTAACGAAGGCTGCATTTATTTGATCAAAAAATATAGTAAAAGTAGTATTATTTTGAAATATTATTACAACTTGCAACTTATTTTTTAACTGATTTAACCTGTGTCCTTCAGAAATCATTCTAATATGCTGATTTGGTGCTCAAGAAACAATTATTATTATTATTATTATTATTATTATTATTATTATTGTTATTATTATTATCAATGTTGAAAACAATTGTTCTGCTTAATATTTTTGTGGAAACCTTGATGCATATTTTTGTCAGGATATTAAAAAGTTCTAAAGAACAGCATTTATTTGAAATGTAAATCGTTTTTAACATTATAAATGTCTTTGTCACTTTTGACTAATTCGAACTAATGCGTCTTTGCTGAATATTTCTGAAATTCTAAGTTTTAATTTCTTTAAAAAAACAACTTTTGAATGGTATAGTGTTCTTCAATGCTGTTCAAGAACATTATGGGGGAAAACTGTCTTCACCGTCATTAGTAATTGAGCCACAAAACAGGATTTCTGCCTGTGGGAAAGAAAAAAAAAATATTGTTAAAAAAGTCTCCTAATGAGGTTGATGACAAAGATCTTTGCCTCAAAAATCTGCATTTTGTGCTGAAAAGACCCAGTCTTGTTTATACTGACAATTGTTGGGTTTGGTAAGGTATAGGGTCAAAGAAGTGTATATATCACATCTTTTGGCTCCACGTGAGGATGAACAGAATTAATGACTCCGTCTCCGTTCACACACAGCACAATGTGGGGGGGAAATCAGACCCAAACACCCGGTGGGGCTCCATGCAGTGTATTCAAATTATGCAACATTGTTTAATACAGGGCATCATACTTCATATTGTCTGTTTATTTTCTGGATTGTCTGCTCTTATATCTGTCTCTCTCAGTGACTTGTTGTCTCATTTCATCATATAGATGTGGTATGACTCTCTTCCTCAGCTAGGTACGAGATCACCAGCTCCCAAGTCTACACATCCTGTAAGTATGAATCTTTTAAGAAATATTTAAAGCACTAAGTTGTTACTGAGCAAAAATTTATAGAAACCCTCATAACATAAACAGGAGAGCAATTATTTTACATGATTATTTTATTTTATTGTATTTTATTTATTATTTTGTTTTGTTTTGTTTTGATATATTTTTTATTTTATTATTTTATTTTATTTATTTATTTATTTATTTTCTTGCTTGATTGCTTATTTATTTTATTATAAAGACTTTCAATAAAGAAATCAATTGCTTTCTTTTTACTAATAAGAAGCAAAAAGCTAATGGGATCCAGCACCATGGACAGCAACTACGTGTCTTTTTTAATTCTTCGAGGCAGGACATGTGGAGAATGCAAAATGATTGCAAAATGAGTTATTGCTTGATGTCCATTTGATGTGAATGTAAATGAGTTCTGCAAAGTCAACACCAACAAATGCTTAACTAATGACCTAATGACAGTGATTATGACGCGTTTAAGTCAAAGTATAAGTCAAACTTTCATGCTCTGCAAAAGTCAAAAAGTCAAACTGCATTCAATCGCAAAAAAAGAACTAATTAACTTTAAAAAAGACTTTATGAATCATACATCGAGTGGGTACATGCCAGATTGACATTTCCACCCATAAAGATGGACAAATGCACTCTCAAGTATACGGCTGACTCTCAGTATACAGTCAATATATGTACATAAATAGCATCAGTGTCTTCTAGATCCTTTTAAACATGAGAGCAATCAGTACTTTGAGAAAATTGTTGGTGAATTGAAAAAGATTTCTTAGAAATCTCCGTCTAATTGCACAATGTTGTTTTCTGACCTCCTGTCCAGCATGCATGACTACTGTGCTTAAAGACATCATTTATAATAGACATACATCCTTTCCTACACTTTGAGTACAGATTTATTTGGCAACAATGCCTGCCATCCAGCCTGCCATGCTTATCCATACAGCTGATCTGGCAGGCTGGGTAGGAGATTTTACGTCGATCCAGCCCGCAGGGGACTCCTCCTAAGTGTTTGGAAAAAGTGTGTGTGTGTGTGTGTGTGTGTGTGTGTGTGTATATATATATATATATATATATATATACAAACCCGATTCCAAAAAAGTTGGGACACTGTACAAATTGTAAATAAAAACAGAATGCAATAATGTGGAAGTTTCAAATTTCAATATTTTATTCAGAATGCAACATAGATGACATATCAAATGTTTAAACTGAGAAAATGTATCATTTTAAGGGAAAAATAAGTTGATTTTAAATTTCATGGCATCAACACATCTCAAAAAAGTTGGGACAAGGCCATGTTCACCACTGTGTGGCATCCCCTCTTCTTTTTATAACAGTCTGCAAACGTCTGGGGACTGAGGAGACAAGTTGCTCAAGTTTAGGAATAGGAATGTTGTCCCATTCTTGTCTAATACAGGCTTCTAGTTTCTCAACTGTCTTAGGTCTTCTTTGTCGCATCTTCCTCTTTATGATGCGCCAAATGTTTTCTATGGGTGAAAGATCTGGACTGCAGGCTGGCCATTTCAGTACCCGGATCCTTCTTCTACGCAGCCATGATGTTGTAATTGATGCAGTATGTGGTCTGGCATTGTCATGTTGGAAAATGCAAGGACTTCCCTGAAAGAGACGACGTCTGGATGGGAGCATATGTTGTTCTAGAACTTGGATATACCTTTCAGCATTGATGGTGCCTTTCCAGATGTGTAAGCTGCCCATGCCACACGCACTCATGCAACCCCATACCATCAGAGATGCAGGCTTCTGAACTGAGGGCTGATAACAACTTGGGTTGTCCTTGTCCTCTTTAGTCCGGATGACATGGCGTCCCAGTTTTCCAAAAAGAACTTCAAATTTTGATTCGTCTGACCACAGAACAGTTTTCCACTTTGCCACAGTACATTTTAAATGAGCCTTGGCCCAGAGAAAATGCCTGCGCTTCTGGATCATGTTTAGATATGGCTTCTTTTTTGACCTATAGAGTTTTAGCCGGCAACGGCGAATGGCACGGTGGATTGTGTTCACCGACAATGTTTTCTGGAAGTATTTCTGAGCCCATGTTGTGATTTCCATTACAGTAGCGTTCCTGTATGTGATGCAGTGCCGTCTAAGGGCCCGAAGATCACAGGCATCCAGTATGGTTTTCCGGCCTTGACCCTTACGCACAGAGATTGTTCCAGATTCTCTGAATCTTTCGATGATATTATGCACTGTAGATGATGATAACTTCAAACTTTTTGCAATTTTTCTCTGAGAAACTCCTTTCTGATATTGCTCCACTATTTTTCGCCGCAACATTGGGGGAATTGGTGATCCTCTGCCCATCTTGACTTCTGAGAGACACTGCCACTCTGAGAGGCTCTTTTTATACCCAATCATGTTGCCAATTGACCTAATAAGTTGCAAATTGGTCCTCCAGCTGTTCCTTATATGTGCATTTAACTTTTCCGGCCTCTTATTGCTACCTGTCCCAACTTTTTTGGAATGTGTAGCTCTCATGAAATCCAAAATAAGCCAATATTTGGCATGACATTTCAAAATGTCTCACTTTCAACATTTGATATGTTATCTATATTCTATTGTGAATTAAATATAAGTTTATGAGATTTGTAAATTATTGCATTCCTTTTTTATTCACAATTTGTACAGTGTCCCAACTTTTTTGGAATCGGGTTTGTATTAGCAAAGCAGTTAGTTGATATGGCATGACACGGGGTGGCAGAGGTCTTCACAATTGGCTGCGTGTTCGTGTAGTCTGTGCAGCCTTTAAACTTAGCGTGCAGCTGAATGGCTGATTCACGCTAATATTGTGGCAGCAGTAAGACTCACCTTTGACCACTCGCACTGCCTCACATGGCTTATGATGTCGCACAGTGAACTGATGTAAATAAACACTGACAGGAAAGGGTAAAGAGTGTAAGAACAGTGTGTTCATTTCAGTTAAGTTGTGGATTTTATGCTGAGGATATGCGTATGTCATTTTGAGCTTGGGCTGCCTATTTATGCTTATATTCCTGTTTACTTTTTTAGCAACATGGATAACTATGCGCTTTGCTTAATGCATGTTTTGCACATTTTTTGAGGTATTTTGTTGTCATTTAACAGGATATTTTTCATTCCAGCAGTATTAGACTTTCTACTGCCACTTTTGTCTGTTTTTGGTCAGTTGCACGACACAACTGTCATTTTTATAGCATCTAAATATTTGATAAATACACTTTATGTAATCTTTTGCCAAATCGGAAAATGAATATACTGCATTGTAATGTTGTGATGACTAAATATACAAATACAAGTCAATTATATTCCTTTATATTTAGTTAAGAATATGCGTATCTGTTATTTTCCACTAGATGTCAGTATTGTAACTCCTATAATTTTTTGTTCTTCTATCTATCTATCTATCTATCTATCTATCTATCTATCTATCTATCTATCTATCTATCTATCTATCTATCTATCTATCTATCTATCTATCTATCTATCTATCTGTCTGTCTGTCTGTCTGGATATTATTTACTGTATATTCAGAACGTTTTATTATTTATTACAATGTATAATAATGTATACATTGCAAGTATAGAGTTCAGCTATACTTTTATGTTTTCCTTATGCTATACTCTTTATGAATGCTTTTAAATAAATCTGCATGATAACTTTTTTTTAACATTCACAGTGCAATATTTGTTTGTTTCTTAGTGACAGGTTGAGGAACAAGCTTTTGAAGATGAGAAATAACGCTCCATCCTCCGTAATTGTACTTTCACATTGGATAAGTGTTTTCATGGTGCACTTGCAGAGCTGTGTGTGCCTCTCACAGGTTTAGAGAGGCTCATTCGTTAGCGAAGTGGAGACAGCAGTGAGTGCTTGTTTGAGTGAAGAGTAGTCATGTTGGATAAAGGGATCTGCAGTCATCTCTGAGTGGCTGCTTAGGTTAAGATGGCTTTGTGCTGATTAATTAAAAACATAGAAGCCACAGCGAACCTGTCAAGTTCTCAGCAGCAGCAGCAGCGATATAGGCCTACTGTAAGACAGAATTTTTACATATTAGTAATTTTTATGGGGTGTACTGTAGATGTACATAGGTGCAAAGGTCTCCTTTATCTTTTGCATTGCTGTATAATATGCTTGTGCCAGCCCATACCATGCTGAAAAACCCTAAACCAGCCTAAGCTGGTCTTAGCTGGTCTAAGCTGATTTTAGATGGTGTAAACTGATCTTCCAGCATGACCAAGGTGAATGACCAGCATTATCTACACTGATCAGGCATAACATTATGATCAAATGTGCGTCGCTTACCTGGGGAACACATGGCACCAGGATGCACTATGGGAAGAAGGCAAGCCGGCGGAGGCAGTGCGATGCTTTGGGCAATGTTCTGCTGGGAAACCTTGGGTCCTGCCATCCATGTGGATGTTACTTTGACAAGTACCACCTACCTAAGCATTGTTGCAGACCATGTACACCCTTTCATGGAAACGGTATTCCCTGGTGGCTGTGACCTCTTTCAGCAGGATAATGCGCCCTGCCACAAAGCAAAAATGTTTCAGGAATGGTTTGAGGAGCACAACGAGTTTGAGGTGTTGACTTGGCCTCCAAATTCCCCAGATCTCAATCCAATCGAGCATCTGTGGGATGTGCTGAACAAACAAGTCCGATCCATGGAGACCCCACCTCGCAACTTACAGGATTTAAAAGATCTGCTGCTAACATCTTGGTGCCCGATACCACAGCAAACCTTCAGGGGTCTAGGGGAGGCCATGCCTTGACGGGTCAGGGCTGTTTTGGCAGCAAAAGGGGGACCAACTGTCTGTCTGTCTATCTAAGATGATCACAGCACTCATAGCCTATACTACAGTCCCCAACTGCTGCTTTTATTGGAGACAGGCTGTTGTCTGTAACACTTGTTGTTATGTAGTGCCTGAACTGATATCGAGGACAGCTACCTCCCTGTGCATTGCTTTTTAAGCTGCCTTCTGTCTAACTGATGCCTTGAGCTGTCATTGTGAAAACTGAAAGGTGCGCACAATGACATCCAACAGTGTCTCGCTCTCTTTCTCTCTGTTTTCACCGCTGGTTTCTTGTTTATATGCATTTACTTTAATATCATGCATACTGCTATAGTGGCCTAATAAATAATAAGTGATGGTGGGATCATGCAATCAGATTTATAGGTTTGCCACCCAGATGCTTCATTAATAATGCATGAGCTATCACTGCACATGCACACACAAACTCCCTGATTTTTTCTTTAATGCTGTGCGTTGCAGCCATATTCGCATGGAAAGATAACAGATACAACTGTAATGTTTTCAAAAAGCAGAAAGCAGACCACACAGTGCTGTGCTTCATGTATCAAGGGTGCAAGTCTGACACGTGGCGTTGTATAATGCTGGCTGGATGCATGACCTGTATGACTGGTCCTGCAATTATCAATTCTGCCTCACATGACCGTCTTCTTTGACCCTTCTTCATATGCAAATGCACTGCAGATGCCATGGCAACGTGCTTTAGTTATTTAAGCACCATAACACTGGATATCCAAACAACATGTACATATGGCTTTAGTGGAAGAATATTTAATCAGTTAATCTCCACTGATTTACTTTAGTTATTTTAGGTCATTAACATATTGGGGAGTAGTTACAGTAAATCTTCAAAGTAGCAGATTTAAAAAGTCAAGAATAATTAATAATTGATATAAAATTATTAAAGTGATTTCTTTTAAATATCATTGTTTTAAATATCAGTATTTTATAACTTCATAACTTTCATTTAAAATGAATTAAAACAAAAATAGCATTGGGTTTTATGGCTTTTCAGCGAAATTGAAACAGTAAAACAGTTATGAAAAAGGAAAAAAAAATGTAAAAAAGAAATACACATTTAAAATCAACTAGCCCTCTCTGTGAAACTGTATTGTGATACTGTATGCGTATATAGCATTGTAATGTATCTGCAAACTTCAAATGTTTTGTGAACGTTATATTAAACATGTTCATGTGCATGACCAGCAGGTGGCAGGATTTATGAGCTGCAGGTGCGTGTGTTCAATCTCTCTGTCTTTCTCTCTCTCTCTCTCTCTCTCTCTCTCTCTCTCTCTCTCTCACACTCTCTCTCTCTCTCTCTCTCTCTCTCTCTCTCTCTCTCTCTCTCTCTCTCTCTGGTCGTAAGAGAAGGGAGGACAGACGCACCTGCATCTCTCCACTGACCGCTCATTCACAAGAAGACACTGCATCTCCTTAAGCTGAATTTTCGCCTCATGGAGTTTTCACTCTTGCTTTATATCCCCGTGTTTATTTGCTAAAGTTTTGCCGAAGTATAATGAAGGTTTGAGGATGCGTTTATTGGAGATGTATCACTGATGCGCATCTCGCTCAGTTTCCAGCAGAACATCAGCATGATGGAATAGGCGTTTTTCTCTCCTCCTTCACAATGGGATTATTCAAACTTTATTTTGCGTTTTGCTCTGTCGGATTTGGTAAGATCAGTTTTTGTCAGACGTCTTATTGCTAGTGAATGGTATCCACTGGTTTTAGGCTACTCAGTGGATTATGGTCACATGTAACATTTATACTATTTGAACAACTTATTATATTAATATGTAAAAAATAAATAAATAAATAAAAAATATAAACATTTATGGAAGTAATCTATAATTCTATAATAATATAATATTATATATATATATATATATATATATATATATATATATATACACATACATATATATGTATATATGTATGTGTGTGTGTGTGTGTGTGTATATATATATATATATATATATAGTAACATATTTAAATATATAATGCATATTTTCTATATATTAAAATGATATATAAAAACACTTGTGGGGAAAACAGTAAGTTTATGTACACTAGGGTGTTTTATGCTAAAAAATTTTGTTAACATACCATTTTGTGTTATGGTGTTGTGGAGTTTTTGTGAGCACATGTTTATTATTCATGGATCTTGGAAAAACCAGTGTTGATTAAATTGAATATACTGTATATTAAAATATTATGTGGTTTTCTGTTTTACCAGATGTATCATTGTGGTGGTCATCAGTATATTTAAATATACAAAAGCAGATTTTTGTTAAGTGTTATTTTTTATATTTTCTACAAATATAGAATGTGACTCACTATATATAATTGCTGTTTTATTCAGTTCTGTTTGTATTGGAGAAAGTGATTCCTCATGTTAATGTTCCCTTAGTTTCAGGTTTCGGGGTTGATCCAGCATTACATGTGGACATTTTCCAGGAGTTTGATCTTGTGAGGTCAAGTGCTGGAGTCTCCCAGGTCCAGGGGTTCCACAATGAGAGTAGAGCATATCTGTTTGAAGGTACGAGTAACTGGATTTTCAGTTGAACTGGCATGTGGGTCTTTGCTTTTGTTTCAGCGTCAGAGTGTAACTGACATCAGAGTAGCTTTCCAGAAAAAGCATTTGCAGTGAGCCTCATCAATTTAGAGAAATTGGAATTCATTGTCAACATCTGGTGAGAGGAAAGAGCCAGGCAGACAGCTGGTTTAGAACGGCATAATTCCAGATCCCACTTAATCTCTCATGAAAAATGGATCAACCCAACAGTGAAACATCAGTCCCAGGAGTAAACAGGCTCCTGTGTTGAGCAGCAAGTTCTTGCCCATCAAAGAATTGTCATCTCATTCAGGAGATGCAGTTAATGAGGACAGTGAGTATAGAGAAGGGAATAACATCTGGCTCCATGGCTCATTCTGAATGCCACGATGATGCTGTTTATGGCATCTAGAGTTACAGTATGATAAATAGAATCAGTTATTAAACTCAGTTTCTAGAGCTTTTAAAATTAAGTTTTTCCATGACATTGTCTGCTGGTCACATTTGTTCACTATCCTATTCTGTTCTGTTCTATTCTATTCTATTCTATTTTATTCTATTCTACTACTGTCAGCGAGGTTTGAAACAAAGCAAACAGTCTCTTTAATTAAACTCATAATAACACTATCTCAGGGTAACCGGAATAAAAAGCACGATGAACAGAACCACAATTTAGCGACAAGATCAGACAAAGCTGAACGAAACACAGGGCTAAATATACACCGGGACACACTGGGACTAAACAAGATAATTAACAAGACACAGGTGAGACACATAAGGGGTAAATCAAAAACCATGTTAACAAATGAACACAGACAACGGAAACTGATCTAAAGACAGTGAAAACCAACTCAAACACAGACCAAACGTGACAATTACTCTATTTTGTTCTGTTATATTATTGCTCTATTCTATACTATTAAGTCTTTGCTCTGTTCTATTCTATTCTGTTCTATTCTAAACTGCTCTGCTGTATTCTGTTTTTTTGTGTGGGTGCTGTACTGCACTTCTATTATATTTTATTCTGTTCTGTTTTATTCTATGTCTGCTCTGCTGTGTTCTATTTTGTTCTGTTCTATTATCTGTCTATTCTATGCTATTCAATGTCTACTATATTCTATTCTATGTCTGGCTTTATTCTATTCACTTGGTTCTGTTCTATTCTTTGTCATTCTATTCTATTCAGTGTCTGGTTCTATTCTCTTCTATATGTCTGATTCTATTGTATTCTATATGCTGATTCTACTGTATTCTATTCTGTTCTGTTTTTTCTGTTCGTTGTCTGTTCCATTCTACTCTATTCTTATTCTAATCTGCGGTATTCAATTCTTTTTATACTCTATTATTTGTGTAGTTTACTGTCTTCAGTTTTATGCCTTCTATTCTATTCTATTCTATTCTATTCTATTCTATTCTATGCTATGCTATTCTAAACTGCTCTGCTGCATTCTTTTTTTGTGTGGGTGCTATACTGCACATATATTTTATTCTGTTCTGTTTTATTCAATGTCTGCTCTACTGTGTTCTATTTTGTTCTGTTTTATTCTCTGTCTATTCTATGATATTCAGTGTCTACTGTATTCTATTCTATGTCTGGCTTTATTCTATTCTTTTTGGTTCTGTTCTATTCTTTGTCTGTTCTGTTCTATTCTATTCTATATGTCTGGTCTACTGTATTCTGTTCTATTTTGTTCTTTTCCATTTTTTGTCTGTTCTATTCTACACTATTCCACATCTATTCTATTCTTCTTCTAATCTGCTGTATTCAATTATTTTTATAGTCTATTATTTGTGTAGTATACTGTATTCTGTTTGTTTCTATTCTATTCTATTCTAAATTGCTCTGCTGTATTCAGTTTTCTTTGTGTGTGGGTGCTATACTGCAATTCTATTCTATTTTATTCTGTTCTGTTTTATTCTATGTCTGCTCTACGATATTCAATGTCTACTGTAATCTAATTTATGTCTGGCTTTATTCTAATTCTTTTTGGTTCTGTTCTATTCTTTGTCTGTTCTATTATATTCTGTTCAGTGTCTGATTCTACTGTACTCCATTCTATTTTGTTTTTTCTATTCGTTGTCTTTTCTATTCTACACTGTTCCACATCTGTTCTATTCTTATTCTAATCTGCTGTATTCAATTCTTTTTATACTCGATTATTTGAGTAATTTACTGTATTCTGTTATATGCCTTCTATTCTATTCTAAACTGCTCTAATGTATTCTGTTTTTTGTGTGGGTGCTGTACTGCACTTCTATTGTATTTTATTCTGTTCTGTTTTATTCTATGTCTGCTCTTCTGTGTTCTATTTTGTTCTGTTCTGTTCTCTGTCTATTCTATGATATTCAATGTCTACTATATTCTATTCTATGTCTGGCTTTATTCTATTCTTTTTGGTTCTGTTCTATTATTTGTTTATTCTATTCTATTCAGTCTCTGATTCTATTCTATTCTATTCTATTCTATTCTATTCTATTCTATTGTCTGGTCTACTGTATTCTGTTCCATTCTTTGTCTGTTATATTTTACACTATTCTACATCTATTCTTATTCTGATCTGCTGTATTCAATTCTTTTAATACTCTATTATTTGTGTAGTTTACTGTATTCAGCTCTATGCTTGCTCTTCTATTCTATTCTATTCTATTCTATTCTATTCTATTCTATTCATATGTCTGCTCTGCTGTATTCTACTCTGTTCTACTCTGTTTAGTGTTTGTATTTTTGTTCTGTTCTACTCCATTCCATTCTGTTCATCTGGAGGGCTGTTTTAGCAGATTTGTCTATAGCATCGGTGTCCCTCTGGTGATTTATGGATGGTTGTTTATCCAGATTGACATCCCATTTTGAGCAGTTTGGGTTAAGTGTCTTGCTCAAGGGCACAATGGTGATGGTCATTCTCTGCTTTCTGGCTCAACCATTCTTCAGCACCTTAGGAGACAACCACCAACCTTTTATTTACTTAAGCGCTATGCTGTCACCACTCCCATGACCTATAATGATGACAGATTTTTATGCATGCAGTAATGTTCTGGGTTTGCAGTTAACCAGCATCTGTGTCATCACTTCTGTTCCGCACTGCAGTATGAATGGTGTATGAGAGACTGCAATTCTGGGGAATGTATTTATACTGTGTACAATCTACGTGTGCAACTATACACCCATTAACACGCACACACACAAAAGGTACACACTGCATTAGACAGAGTTAGGATGCATACATATTTGGTGAAAAAAAAACACAAAGTCTGATACTCTAGGATAAGCAGAGGCATTTGATATCTATGGAAGCAATAGTCTTGTTCTAATTTGGGCAGGTGGCACCTCCACAGTATTGACTGGCGCTCCAGTAAATGCCAGTGGGATTGCGGAATTGGGATCTAACAGACAAGCTCCGAGACAAGGTCATAAATGTGCAGAATGCAGATGAGAGACCTATCAATGTCGTCAATGACATCCATGCTGTGCTGTTTATGAAGAAGGGGAAAGGAGAAAAGAGAAGAGGGGAGGATGGGGAGATATTAGAGGTAATTCAAGGCTAAGCATGCTGTTGTGACACTGTAGCTAGACAATGTGGCATTGAGTAAGTGTGGGTGGGTGGTAGGAACAAAATCTTATATCCAGTGGCGGAGCCAGAGAGGTGTCCGGGATAGCACTGGACACCCTTGACATCTGATTGGCCTCCCTGGGTGCCTCACCAACATTTAATTTACTATACTGGCTGATTGAAATTTCACCTCTTGTTGAAAGCAGCATTTGTTTTGATGTGCGGCGGCCACCCCATGTATAAAATTCTAGTTCCGCCACTGCTTATATCATGGAAAGAGTAATTCTGTATCACAGTAACGTATATATGACAGTAGTTATTTTTGTTTGAAATTCAACAAAAGTAGTTTATATATTAAGCACATTAAGTAACTGTTGGAGAATGGAATGAATTAAAGGGATAATTATTCTGCCATTATTTACTCATCATTCCAAACCCCTATGAATTTTGTGGACAGCATTAGGTGAATTTTGGAATATCCTGGCCACTGTTCTCAATATAATGAAAGTGATTGAGGATTGAGGCTGTCAAGCTCCAAAATGTCAAAATAAGCCCCCAAAAGTATCATAAAATTAGTCCATACTGTATATCTTGTAGAAGCTAGAGCAAAGATAGAAAAATAGCAATGGCCATTGAGTCAATTCTCTTTAATGAATCTGTTGATTCAATTCACAAATCTTGAATGATTTGTTCATGAATTGGACTAATCTGGTTCTCAAGTCACTGATTCAGTGACTCAATCACAGCCCACTGGATGGGAAGATTGTCAGTAAACAATGTCTTAAATTTCACTCACATGAGACATTTGAACCACAATTAAGACACTTCCAACAGAAGATTTGGAATAGCATGAGAGTGGGAAGATGGCAGAATTTAAATTTTTGTATAAACTATCCCTTTATATACTTTAATAATGGTACTTTGATTATTTCCTCTTTTAATTGTAAAAATTATAGCCGAATCTCTACCCTTAAAATGTATAACATTACAGTTCCCAGTGCTAATACGCGTCTATAAGTCTGAGTGTGAATGTTTTGCTGAATAACTTGCCTTGACTGAAGGAATTAATGAGCAAATGGGTGGAACAGAGCAGAAGCAAACAATAAAAGAAAGAAGTTTGGCACAATTGTACCTCTTCCGTCAGACCAGGTGCTGACTGGGTCTTTTAAGTGCCAGGATCAGATTCCTGCTCATTCATCAGCTATTTCAGCAAGCAGCAGCCAACAGGGATATCAGCTAAGTGTTTCTCCTGCCCGAGGATGCGGTCTGGACCAGACAAATACTCTACGTCACTCATATCACTCACATTCCCCAACTGAGATTCCATGTCTCGACTTGGTGTCTGCAGTATGATCACATATTTGCAGAGACTTAAAGGGATACTTCACCCATAGAAAATAGAAATTCTGTCATCATTTACTTACCCTATATGACTTTCTTTCTTGTATGGAATACAAAAGAAGATGTTTAGCAAATTGAAAAGACAAGAGTGTAAGTAAATGACAGAATTTTCATTCATAAACTGTTTATTTAATACTCTCATCTGCTGCATTGCTTCTGTCCCAAGCCACTGTTTTGGTCACACAGCTTTGAGGAATAATGGACCTATGTCTTCTGATTAATGCAATGTTAATTTGAGGAGAGACACTTGTTCGTTTTGTCATTATAAAAGGTTGTGAATAATTCATCAGTTGTAAATGAGGTTTTTCATTTTACATGGGCTTTAAACTTTCATTAAGGTACGCTACAATGGTGTTAGGACACACTTTTAAGTGCTTGCATCATAAGTAGCCTGACTTTTGATCAATTTAAGTGCTTTTTAGATGTAATTGCTGGCACAGATACTCAACGTCATTAGAAAAAAACTCACCAGCAACCTTCTTGAAAGGTTTTCAATTTAAATTCTGCCAGAATATGTCGACCGAGTTACATAATTTGCATCACACCGTGTTTATCTTGCTCCCAGGAGCACAGTTCTCGTTTATCATTATTGAAGTTATTGGTTCTCTTGAGGCGCATAGCTGGGCTGGGGTGTTTGATAACTGGGAGCGATTGATTACAGATTCATGGTGTAAAAAAAAAACCCTCCTTGCTGAAAGGTGAGTGTATCCTCATGGCCTGAAAATGGAGAAGTTGAATGTCAGCGATGAATAAACTAGCCTTTTTCTATGTTTATTTAAAAAAAAACGAACTAATATATAAATATTAAAATGTATTTTATTCAATCAATTTATATTTAAATATTTAGCTAAAGAGTCATTACTGGTAATTTGGATAGCCAGAAGTCCCTAGCTGCTCTTTGACCTTTAAATGCTGCCATCGAACGTCTAGCCTTTGATTTACAGCACACAATAGCAATGGCTATAGAAGGATAGCACATCTGAGATGAAGTGTCGATCCAAGGGAATTAATCAGAGAGATGTCAGAAAAAACCTGTTTTCCTAGCACTATCCCAGAGGACTTTAATGCTGATACTTGTGAACTGTCCTGGAATCCATTAGATCAGCTGTGGTGTCCTCTGCGGATTGTTGAGGTTACCAGGTTAGCTTCGGCTCACTGTCGTACAGTGTATTTGATTAATGAAGGTGGCGAAACTCTGCCTCATCCCTGCCATACAATAGGCTCACGGCTGCAGCTTACAACTCCCCTGAGCTTTACTTGACAATAGCTACAGAACATTAGTGTTCCCCGGTTGGCCTTAATGTGTGTGTGAGTGTGTGTGTGTGTGTTGCATTTTTTTTCACCCTTTGAGAAGACCTAGACATTTCTTATGTTTTGACAGGACTGATTTAAACATTAGTCCCTGAGGAGGCAGTCAACTTCCTCTGTCCTCCTCAGCTAACTCATCACATCTCCCAGTGTGTTTCCTCCTTCCTTCTGTCTCTCTTTTCTTTACTTCTGTGCTATTGCCACTCACATCAGTGTCACGACATGACCCACATGTCTGTCGAACATCCTCATTTCCTTAAAATTGTCATTTGTATGCTCCAAGGAGATCTATAATTGTCATGATCATTTTTGATCATGTTTTTTGTTTAGTCTGGTTTCTAGTCTTAGGGGCCATTTACACGACAACAGCGTTTTGAAAACATTTGAAAATGATACCATTATTGTCTCCGTGTAGACTACAAAAACACGAATTGGTGAAAATGGTGACATCATGCGAATGCATAATACAGTGGGGAGAACAAGTATTTGATACACTGCCGATTTTGCAGGTTTGCCCACTTACAAAGCATGTAGAAGTCTGTAATTTTTATCATAGGTACTCTTCAACTGTGAGAGACAGAATCTAAAACAAAAATCCAGAAAATCACATTGTATGATTTTTAAGTAATTAATTTGCATTTTATTGCATGACATAAGTATTTGATACATCAGAAAAGCAGAACTTAATATTTGGTACAGAAACCTTTGTTTGCAATTACAGAGATCATACGTTTCCTGTAGTTCTTGACCAGGTTTGCACACACTGCAGCAGGGATTTTGGCCCACTCCTCCATACAGACCTTCAGGTTTCGGGGCTGTCGCTGGGCAATATGGACTTTCAGCTCCCTCCAAAGATTTTCTATTGGGTTCAGGTCTGGAGACTGGCTAGGCCACTCCTTAGTTGCCCTGGCTGTGTGTTTCGGGTCGTTGTCATGCTGGAAGACCCAGCCACGACCCATCTTCAATGCTCTTACTGAGGGAAGGAGGTTGTTGGCCAAGATCTCGCGATACATGGCCCCATCCATCCTCCCCTCAATACGGTGCAGTCGTCCTGTCCCCTTTGCAGAAAAGCATCCCCAAAGAATGATGTTTCCACCTCCATGCTTCACGGTTGGGATGGTGTTCTTGGGGTTGTACTCATCCTTCTTCTTCCTCCAAACACGGCGAGTGGAGTTTAGACCAAAAAGCTCTATTTTTGTCTCATCAGACCACATGACCTTCTCCCATTCCTCCTCTGGATCATCCAGATGGTCATTGGCAAACTTCAGACGGGCCTGGACATGCGCTGGCTTGAGCAGGGGGACCTTGCGTGCACTGCAGGATTTTAATCCATGACGGCGTAGTGTGTTAATAATGGTTTTCTTTGAGACTGTGGTCCCAGCTCTGTTCAGGTCATTGACCAGGTCCTGCCGTGTAGTTCTGGGCTGATCCCTCACCTTCCTCATGATCATTGATGCCCCACGAGGTGAGATCTTGCATGGTGCCCCAGACCGAGGGAGATTGACCGTCATCTTGAACTTCTTCCATTTTCTAATAATTGCGCCAACAGTTGTTGCCTTCTCACCAAGCTGCTTGCCTATTGTCCTGTAGCCCATCCCAGCCTTGTGCAGGTCTACAATTTTATCCCTGATGTCCTTACACAGTTCTCTGGTCTTGGCCATTGTGGAGAGGTTGGAGTCTGTTTTATTGAGTGTGTGGACAGGTGTCTTTTATACAGGTAACGAGTTCAAACAGGTGCAGTTAATACAGTGGAGAACAGGAGGGCTTCTTAAAGAAAAACTAACAGGTCTGTGAGAGCCACAATTCTTACTGGTTGGTAGGTGATCAAATACTTATGTCATGCAATAAAATGCAAATTAATTATTTAAAAATCATACAATGTGATTTTCTGGATTTTTGTTTTAGATTCCGTCACTCACAGTTGAAGTGTACCTATGATAAAAATTACAGACCTCTACATGCTTTGTAAGTAGGAAAACCTGCAGAATCGGCAGTGTATCAAATACTTGCTCTCCCCACTGTATGTGTTCAGTCTGTAGGCATGTAGCTTTTCTTTACACAGTAACATCCCCAACTACTGGCCTGGCAGCAGAATACAGCGTTTTTAATTGTTTTCGCGGATCCATGTGAACGGAGATCGTTTTTGACATTGTTGTCGTGCTAGAGTGTGCAGATGGTGCACACAATTTTATTTTTTTATAAATCCCGATATGTGCATGGAAAATTGCAACGTTTATACATCAGGCCCCAGAGCTGTAAATGGCATTTGACTAATCGTTCTGAAAAATGACATAATGACAATGATTATTACAGTAAGAATGTGCACAGTCCTAAACCCTTCAATGGTGTCTATCCTGCTCTATGATGTAAAAAGGCAGCAAGGAAATGGCGAAAAATGCTTTTTAGGTCCAGATGGTGTAGTTTCTTATCAGCGGGGGCTAACCGGACCATGCTAACCAGCAAAACTTTGACCCCTTGGTATTTATCATGCTTAGTTCAGTATTCACACTGGCTCCAGAGTAGATATTTAAACATAAATATCACCAGATGGTCCCTTTGGTGCAAAACAGCCACTTGCTTTCTGCCTCTATGCCACTTTTGTTTTGTAGCAGTAGTTACAAGCCTAAATGATTAACAAATTCACTTACAGGCTAATGATTGTGTTGTATACTTGACATAACAGTGACACGGTGATGGATGGATCAAACATTTTCATCTGTCTGATCTGTTCTGTCTTCCTTTAATATATAAAGCCATATATGATCATATACGTATGATCATATATACAGGTGATCTAAGTTGAATGAGTAAGAGCATCAGAATTTCCTGAACACCGAATTTATCTCTTTTTAAATGATGAATTTGTCAGTTGATTCAGAAGTGATTTAGGAAGTGTAATTTCAAATTTGAATGGAAAGAATACAGAATAGTTACAGAATAGTCCAACATCTATGGACAACCATGGAATGAATTGTTTCATAACTCTTCATTTTATGGTCAGCTCTCTATGAAATCCCTGTATGCCTCATGTCTCATGACTCATGATTGCATATTGTTTCTTAATAGGGTAGTGTCTGCTTTTAATGTATTGCATTCCTCTCCTTTTCTGTCTTTTCTGTCACTCTCTCCATCAGGCTCATCAAGGAATGCAAGAGCTTCCCTCAAGGCAGCAGAGAGAATTCTTCAGAAGTTGAGAGGAAGAACAGAGTTCACTCTTCTACTGACCCTCAAACAAGAGAAATTCAGCTCAGGAGTGCTGCTGTCCATCCACTATGGAGAACAGAGGTATCCATCTATCCATCCATCTATCTGTCTGTCTATCTATCTATCTGTCTGTCTATCTATCTATCTATCTATCTATCTATCTATCTATCTATCTATCTATCTATCTATCTATCTATCTATCTATCTATCTATCTATCTGTCTGTCTGTCTGTCTGTCTGTCTGTCTGTCTGTCTGTCTGTCTGTCTGTCTGTCTGAGTCCACTATCCATCTGTGCATCCATACAGTAGGTAGGCTTTTGCTCCAGTAAAACCCTCTTTCTATTTTTTCTTTTTTAATTTACTGTTTCTCAGAGGAACACATAATCTCCCTGATGTAACATTTCTGATTAGGGTGTCCACTGACATTTCTTAAACACACACAGTATTGGTTCTACCACCTCTTTAAGGTCAGCACTCGGAGTACAGGCCAAGAGATTTATGGATCACTGCTCGTCTTCACATTCATTCAGAACTCACACATTCCCTTGAGCTCTCTTTTTTTCCCTGCTGCTTTGCAATATTCCAGATTTTAATAACGACCATTTGGCAGCTTAACCTGCAGAAGTCTTATGCATGGGAACATAAGAGCTATGGCAGCAGTTATTTCCCGGAGTTCTTAGATGTTAAGCAACTGATTCATGATTATGACTTTTCATGAAGTAAATCTGTTTCCTTGGCTTCCTCCTCAGGTTTCTGGAGGTAGAGAGCAGTGGTCTGCGTAATGAGATCCGTCTCTTCTTCCAGACCTCAGATCAGCGGCAGCAGAAAGAGGTCTTCCCCTATAGTCTGGCAGATGGACACTGGCACAAAGTCTCCCTGGCATTCAGCGCCACCCAAGTGGTGCTCCATATTGACTGCAACAGGTGAATGGCTTGAAAATAAAAGAACCACCAGAGCCGAATTTGAATGCCTTCCTTATCAATGTTCACTCATTGCTTTTTATTTGTACTTGCTTTCAGAATTTACGAAAGAATTGTGGAGACGCCATCTATGGACTTTCCCAGAGGAACAAACATCTGGCTTGGTCAAAGAAATGACGCCCATGGTTTTTTCAGGGTACAACATAGCCTTGCACATTGAAAATATACCATAAAATATGTAAAAGTTGTACATTCGTCCTGTCTACATCTCTCTGACTTGCTTTCTGCAATATCTTACTGTCAGGGAGTAATGGAAGATATTCAGTTGGTAGTCGTACCCCATGGATACATCGTCCAGTGTCCAGATCTCAATCGTAGTAAGTGCACAGAAAAAAAAAAAAAAATGTATGCACTTTGTTTACTCACTGGTCTGGAAATGCCATTAATGCACGTTAACCACTTTTGCAGCTTGTCCCACTTGTAATGATTTCCATGGGCTGGTTCAGAAGATAATGGAACTGCAAGATATTTTAGCTAAAACGTCAAACAAGGCAAGTTTGTAAAAATGTTTAGCATTGGGGGGACTTCAAAAACTGATTTTTCTGCTTGCTCAATTTATACAATTATACTGAGCTAAAAACAATTGTTGAATTTGGTTTCATTTTCATTCTGTGCATTGAATTGAAATGTGTAATATAGAAGTTTATTTAATCTGTTTGCATTGGGACTACATTAATCATTCTTTTGAGAAGGGAATTTCCAGTTCCCAGCATGCTTTGCATGGAACTGGATGAGAAATGTTGAAATTAAGCATTATTTTATGTGGTTTTGAGCAAAACGACAAAAGAAGGAGATCTGTTAGGGTTAACTTGGGCTTTAAATGAGTTTTTGTTATATTTTGGTGTTTACCTATATGGTGAAGAGAAAAAATATTACTATTAGCATATTTTAATGCTTTTGCGTTCTCTTGCAAAAGTTCTGCATTCCCCCGAGAAACTTTGTATTCCCTTGCAAAATGTTTGCGTTCTCCTAAGAAACTTTGCGTTTGCCTGCAAAACTTTTGAGTTCTTTGCAAGTAACACAAAGTTTCTCAGGAGAATGCAAAACATTTTCAAGAGAACGCAAAAGCATTGACATATAATTTTTTCCTTCAATCTCATATTTTTTTTCCATCAGCATGTCTCTTTAGGGGCTCGATAGTAGTAGTAGTATTATGTGTGTGTGTGTGAGTTTGAATGTCACTAGTTTTTATGTGCTATGGTCTGTTAATGTCCTTAATAGTGAACACCACAAACGCTGCCTTCATCATAAATCTCTTATTTCCCTCTCCTTCTAACATTTATTTTTTGCTTGCTCTTCTTTTTTTGTATCGCTTCCCACTATATTGATTCATTCAGTCACACCCTCTCTTCTTCCTCATGTCTTTATTGTGCTCTAGTTGGCACTTGCCGAAGAGAAGATGAAGTACTTGGATGGCTGTTACTGTGAGAGGACGTGCACCCTGAATGGAGAGATATATAGGGACGATGATGCTTGGATTGATGGATGCAGAAACTGCACATGCTCAGTAAGCTCATGTATTCCCAGGACGGGGTAATTTAGGATTGTTTGTTTGGGATTTTAAACAAGAGATGGCTCTCCAAATTATAAACTCAAGGGCCGTTCACAGTGGCACTGATTTTCAGCAACAAAACAACTAGAAATCATTATTTTTCATTGATAGTTGGCTAATTGAGACATGAGTGACAGTGCAAATTATGGAAATAAACTATGATTTGACTACTATGTGTGGGAGCAAAGCATTTTTTCCTGTCCCCTAAGAGGACAATGTGATGGGGAAAAAAAAGTTTCAATGCTTTTGCGTTCTCTCACAAAACTTTTGCATTCTCTTGCAAAAGTATTGCGTTTCACCCCAAAACTTTTGTTTTTTTCTAGCAAAACTACTGCGTTCCGCAAGAAACTAAAAAAATATATATAGTTTTTCCTACCACGTTATTTCCATCACAAAATTTTTGTGAGTGGACACAAAGTTTCTCAGAAGAAACCAAAAGTTTTGTAGAAAGCACAAAACTATTGACATTTTTTTGACATTTTTTCCTCACATCCTATTTTTTTTAACATCACCATGTCCCTTTAGGCCAGGGCTCCATAATATGTAAGCTTGTCTCTGCCACGAAATGAAAAAAATAAAAAAAGCGAATTGTATCTCACAATTCAGACTTTTTTCTCATAATTGCAATTTTTTATTTCACAATTCATGCTTGTTTTTTTCAGAATTGCGAGTTTATATCTCGCAATTTGGACTTTATAACTCGCAATAATGAGTTCATATCTCATAATTCTGAGACTTTTTTCCTCAGAAATGTGAGATATAAACTCACTATTGCGAGTTATAAAGTCCAAATTGCGAGATATAATCTCGCAATTCTGAAATATAAACTCGTATTTCTCTATAAAGTCAGAATTGCAAGAAAAAAAAGGCTGAATTGTAAGATTAAAACTCACAGTTACCTTTTTATTTTTTATTCCCTGCTTCCATCACGGAATAAAATATCCAAACACCCTTAAAGCATTGTACATTTATTAAAGATAAAATGTTGAGTTTTGTAGCCATGTTATAGTACAGAAGTTTGGCAAGTCAAGCTGTTTTGTAGCTGTCAGTGTGGGAATGCACCCTCAAGTATTTTTTGGGTTTTGTTTTAGTTGTGAAGATTTTGAAGATCTGACAATTTGAGTTGCCAGCATCACTCACGAAATGTCTAATTCCGTTAGCTTATTTTGCAGAATCATGTGATTGTGAAGCTCTTTTATTGATGATGATGATGATGATGATGATGGTGTGTGTGTGTTCCACCTGCAGAATGGTACAGTGGAGTGTGAGAGTATTTTCTGCCCACCACCTCAGTGTCCCCCTGATACAGCTCCAATCTACATGCCTGGAGCATGCTGTAAAGAGTGCCAGCGTGAGTGTTTACACACACACACACACACCTACACACAAAATGAGGCCATGCATCTATAGAGCTGCATATATTTTACAACTTTGCCTCTCTTTTTCCCTTTGTCTCATATTTGCTCCTTTATCTCTCCATCTTCTCGATTCTCTCCTCACTATCGTTCTTTCCACCAAAATCTTTTTTATAATCATGCTGCGGTCTTGATGACAAACTGACCACATCCCTGTGTTGCTAGGTTACCGCTGCCACAAATTCAATGTCAACACACATACAACGCAGTCACGCACTTTCTCTGGTATCGTTAATAATTCAAGGCCAGTGTGCGGCATGTTGTGTTTGAGTGAGCAGAGCTAATGTGCAGAAGCTAATAGCAGTTTGACTGATGACCAGGGCTTTATTTAACACTGCGCTCTGGTAGGCTTAATCTAACATGCTTGTGCGATCGATGCTTTACTGGTTTGTTTTGTCTCTAGCCTCTTAATTTCTTCTTTTTCTCTTTATATCTTTTCTGTCTTTAGCCGTGTGTCTGTTCAGGGGAAGAGTGTACGTGGAAGGTGACCGTAAGAGCGTACACGACTCTGAGGGAAACTGTCTGCTGTTTGAATGCAGGGTAAGTTCCAGTGTAACTGCAGGCCGGTGGTCTGAAGTTTTTCAGCAGACCCATACCAGAATCTGTCCCTTCTGCATTTTTTTGCACTCATTTTTGGAGAAATCTTCTGATTTGTGTAAGGTGGATGTGTTAATTGGAGCTGTGAGTACTGCACTCTTATTTGTAGATGAAAGCATAATCATAATATGTCATAAATCAACACACAATGGGTGGATGACATGAAAGATGGGAATTTGAATTCTGCGGAAATCTGAACCTGGGCCTGGTTATGAATTGGAATGCCAAGCAGCATGTGAATTCTGTCGGGTTTGATTTATGAATTTGAATTTGAAATTAAAAAAAATTCTGAGCCTGGTTATGAATTGGAATTCCAGGCAGAATTTGAATCTGAACTTGAATTCTGTCTGGGTCTGGTTCTGATTATGAATTTGAATTACAGGCAGAATTTGAATCTGAATTTGAATTCTGTCTGGGTCTAATTATGAATTTGAATTACAGGCAGAATTTGAATTCTTTCTGTGTCTGATTATGAATTTGAATTCCAGGCAAAATTTAAAGTCTGTCTGGTCTTGGTTAAAAATTGTAATTCCAGGCGGAATTTGATTTTTTTTGAATGTGGTTATGAATTGGAATTCTAGGCAGAATTTGAATTCTGTCTGAGCCTGGTTAAGAATCTTAATTCCGAGCAGCCTTTGAATTCAGGCTGAATTAGAATTCTGTCTGGGATGGATTATGAATTTGGTTATATATTTGAATAACAGGCAGAATTTAAATTCTGTCTGGGTCTAATTATGAATTTGATTTCCAGGCAGAATTTGAAGAGTGTCTGGTTTGGTTATAAATTTTAATTCCAAGCAGAATCTGAATTTGTATTTTGTCTGGATCTGTTTATGAGTTTGAATTCTAGGGAGAATTTGATTATTCTCTGAGTATGGTTATGAATTTGAATTCCAGGCAGAATTTGAATTCTGTCTGAGCCTGGTTAAGAATCTAAATTCCAAGCAGCCTTTGAATTCAGGCTGAATTTAAATTCTGTCTGGGACAGATTATGAATTTGGTTATACATTTGAATTCCAGGCAGAATCTGAATTTGTATTTTGTCTGGATCTGTTTATGAGTTTGAATTCTAGGGAGAATTTGATTATTCTCTGAGTATGGTTATGAATTTGAATTCCAGGCAGAATTTGAATTCTGTCTGAGCCTGGTTAAGAATCTAAATTCCAAGCAGCCTTTGAATTCAGGCTGAATTTAAATTCTGTCTGGGACAGATTATGAATTTGGTTATACATTTGAATTCCAGGCAGAATCTGAATTCTGTGTGGATCTGTTTGTGAGTTTAAATCCTAGGCAGAATTAGATTATTTTCTGAGTATGGTTATGAATTTGAATTCCAGGCTGAATTTGAATTCTGTCTTACTGCTGGCAAATTCTAGTTCCACGAAGCATTTGAATTTGAAAATCCATCTTAAACTCATAACTGTTTGTTTTTTTGGAACGTAATAGCTCGTCAAAGCTAGTCATTAGCTGGTTGGTCATGTTCCAGAAACCATCTGGACCATCTTGGAAGTTAGTTTGTTGCTTAAACCAGCTAAGACAAGCTTAGAAACAGCTACCATGTTCCAAAGTTTAAGCTGAATGTTTGACTTTTTTGACTGCAAGGTTAATTGAACAAACACTTGTTTATGTGTTTGCAGGATCGAAGTATGCGTAGGGTTGAGATGACTACTTGTCCAGAGCTGAACTGCCCAGAGTCAGAGCAGATCACACTCACAGACCGCTGCTGCAAAGTGTGCAGAGGTGCGACACACTCACACACCCAGGAACAACACACATCCTCTACACTCCACTGATTGGAGTCATATTAAGGGCAGCCACCTTTGACCACTTTCGCACACAAACTAGATTTGTGCTCAACACCAAGCCATGACTGTGCATTACAGCAAACATCTATTTTTGCACCCTTCACACATATAACCACACACACATAACACACACAAGTGTAACAGTGATATTGCTCGACTTTACCACACCTCTCATAGTTCACAGATTGAGCCACAGTGTGCAGTAACACTTTTGAACCATTTTGTACAGGGATACAGAAGGTTGACACATAGTAATACATTTTGTTTTCTTTTTTTTCTTTTCTTTTCGTTTCGTTTCATTCGCAAAAGCACTGAAATACAGATTTTTCTCCCATCTAATTTTTTAATCACAATTTTGTGAAAAGTATATTTTTAAAAGTACAAATAGTCCATGTATTCTCTCTATTTATTTGAGATCATATAAGCACTGCAAAAAAATAAAAAAAATAAATTAAATAAAAATAAATAAATAAATAGTAAAATATCTAAAAATCATTGAAACGAGCAATTTATTTGTCAAGCAACACTGCATAAGATATTATATTTTTTTCACTTGTTTTCAGTGTAAAGAAGTTAAAAACAAGTGAAACCAGTGCAGTAGGAGAATATACAGTTACATTTAAGATATAATCTATAAAATCAAGGCTTAATAGGCTTAGTAAACTGATCTAGTTTTAAGGATGTTTGTTGGAAAACAAGTAAAAAAGACCAATTAAAAACTCATTAAGAAGTCATTTATTAACAATTATAAAATAATTAGCAAAATGCTGTTTAAAATAGTTTTAGATGGTGTATAGCCTGTTACACCGTAGGACATGCAGTGTCCCAAAACGTCCCAACATCCTATTTCATGTCAATTAGCCAGGAGTGAACAATAAATCCTCCCCAATTGAATAGTCTTACTATGTGAACGTTTGTCAACACGGGAAAAAAAGTGTCATTTATAATCCATCAATTATAAATGTCAGATTTAGGCACTGCATAGCACTTCTACTCTATTTATCTCACTCCCAGGGCATGATTTCTGTGCTGAGGGTTACAACCGCAATTGTGTGGAGAATTCAGACTGCATTAACCTAGAGGCAGGAGCTTGCTGCAGCTGTAAAGAGGGATACCATGCGCTCAGGGATGACAGCGCCTACTGCCAAGGTATTCAAACTCCCAAAGACAAACCTGCCAATCATTGATATATGTATGTTTCTAAACACTATACAAACAAATGAAACTCTAAATCCATCAAGCCCTTTTGCCGCTCCATACATAGCACCTGTTTTTTTGAACCCCCACAGATTTGCTTGCTTAATTTTTGTTTTGTATAAGCAAATAACAGGGCTTTCACAAATCACTAAATTGCCTGCAATTACAGATAGAGGAGTTACCGATGAAAGCTGTTGACTGGTGTTTACTTAGTGTCTCGCTGAATGAATATTTCAGCACCACTATTATCTTTACAGCTGTAATTAATGCATTGTAAACCCTGGAGTTCATGCTGTGCGAGTGTATGTACAGATGTGAAGGGGGATTCCTGTGGCTCGCTGGCTTTTAATAGGCTCTACCCTTGTCTAAACAAACACGGCAGCCCAGCGAGTATGTGATGGATATCTCTTTCCACACAAAAGACCAATGACTATTTTTTAGTTTTAACAGTGTTGCTTGCAAACGTGCTTTTGCGTAACACTGTGTTCTCTTTTGGTTTTTATGTCCTGTTATTTTACCCAGAACAGGGATAGTTCACCCAAAATAAGAAAATTCTGTCATCATTTACTCACCCCCATGACTTTATAAACAGAACAGAAAGGAAGAACATGTTAAATTTTTTTTGTCTATACAATGAGTAAAAAACATAATGTGCTCTGCTGTATAACAGTTTTGACTTGCCTCTAAAATTTTGGGGAAGTCTGAAAGCGTATTAATCGAAAACTGTGAAAAATCAATGGTGATGGCTACGGATTAAAGTGATGTGTAGGCGACAGTAGGACCTCCAGCATAGACAATCAATAGACAATTTGGGGGGTGACATTAGAAGAACTTTTGGTCACCAGAAATGCACAGAAAGCTTCTGTAAGTGCCTGGAAGAATTTACACAACACAGTTGTTACAGTAATGTTACTGTACAACATATCAGTATGACTTGATAAAATCTGAGACACATCTGAGAGGACCTGCTGGGTCATAATAGCGCTCTTTATCAAGCAACTTTTTTACCATTTGGGAATGTATGTGATTTTCCCTGTTGTGATACTTTTTGTCTTTTTGTTCATCTGTTTATGCTTTTTGTGGCAATTAACCAGTGCATTTTAGTTACTATAGTTGTCTTTGCACATTAAGCTGGGATAATATATAATATATAACTGTTTTAACATTGAAATTACACACATCAGCTGTAAATAACTGGCAAGGTTAAATAAGGTTAAATAACCTGCTAGTTTGGGAGAAATTCAGCATGTTTGCGTGGATTGTTGTAGTCTGTAGTTTGCAGCAGCCTCAGGCATATGAATAATACCAATGCCAATGCAGCTCTGAAATAAACTTTAAATTATTAATTTGGAATTCATATCTTCTAGAACAAAAGCGGCTGAAAAAGACATTACATTTTCATTTAGGTTTAGGCTCTGAATCCTCCACAGCAGACACATTGGGACAGATAAGACTTTGAAGAATTTCTCTCCACTCTTTACTGTTATTCCAGTCACATTGCTCTGATGGATCAAACAGTGGTTTTCAGAGAATGTATCTTGTTTTGAGAATTCTTTTTATTAATTTTTTTATATGGATGGATGGATGGAGTGGTGGGTGCAATAAATGGATGGATGGAGTGGGTGAGTAGGATGGATGGATGATGGTGTCGGTGGGATGGATGGATGGTTTGGTTGGTTGGATGGATGGTTGGATGTGGAGTGGTTGGAGTGGTGGGATGATGGATGGATGGATGGTTGGTTGGTTGGAGTGGTGGGTGCGATGGATGGATGGTTGGTTGGAGTGGTGGGTGCGATGGATGGATGGTTGGAGTGGTGGGTGCGATGGATGGATGAATGGATGGTTTGGTTGGTTGGATGGATGGTTGGTTGGATGTGGAGTGGTTGGTTGGTTGGAGTGGTGTGTGCGATGGATGGATGGATGGATGGTTGGTTGGAGTGGTGGGTGCAATGGATGGATGAATGGATGGATGGATGGATGAATGGTTGGTTTGAGTGGTGGGTACTATGGATGGATGGTTGGAGTGGTGGGTGCGATGGATGGATGGATGGATGGTTGGTTGGTTGGTTGGATGGTTGGAGTGGTGGGTGCGATGGATGGTTGGAGTGGTCGGTGCGATGGATGGATGGTTGGAGTGGTGGGTGCGATGGATGGTTGGTTGGTTGGTTGGTTGGTTGGAGGGATGGATGGATGGATGGTTGGTTGGTTGGTTGGAGGGATGGTTGGAGTGGTGGGTGCGATGGATGGATGGTTGGAGTGGTCGGTGCGATGGATGGTTGGTTGGAGTGGTGGGTGCGATGGATGGTTGGTTGGAGTGGTGGGTGCGATGGATGGATGGGTTGGTTGGTTGGAGGGATGTATAGATGGATTGATGGATGGATGGGTTTGTTGGATGGTTGGAGTGGTTGGGTGGTTGGATGGATGGATGGATGGATGGATGATTGGTTGGTTGGTTGGAGGGATGGTTGGAGTGGTGGTGCGATGGATGGATGGTTGGAGTGGTTGGTGCGATGGATGGTTGGTTGGAGTGGTGGGTGCGATGGATGGATGGGTTGGTTGGTTGGAGGGATGGATAGATGGTTGGATGGTTGGATGGCTGGAATAGATGGTTGGAGTGGTTGGATGGATGCATGGATGGATTGTTGGTTGGAGTGGTTGGATGGTTGGATGGATGGATGGATGGATGGATGGGTTGGTTGGTTGGAGTGGTTGGTTGGTTGGATGGATGGATGGATGGATGGATGGATGGATGGATTGTTGGTTGGTTGGAGTGGTGGGTGCGATGGATGGATGGATGGTTGGTTGGAGGGATGGTTGGAGTGGTGGGTGCGATGGATGGATTTTTATTTTAAGCATAAAAGTCAAAAAATCTGTTGATTTATGGTTACATCTGCTAATGGGGTAAGCAAAATAAACTATTGTCTGAAAACAAGTCTTAATGCTGTATCTCAAGCAACTGTTTCTTCATTAAATATGTATCTTGTTTTAAGGATTTTTTTTTTTACCGAAATAGAGACAAAATGCTGATTAAGAACATGATTTTGTGCTGTGTAGATTTAAACAGAGAAAAGAAATGTGAGGAAGATTATATAAACTGTTCTTGAGGAGGAGAGAGTGGGTGGACCGAAGGACAAGAGCGTGTCTATGAAAAGTGTAAGAGAAAAAACTGGAGGCTGAGAAAGTGAAGGAGGTGGAAGAAAGGTCTAGAAGTGCTCTGTGTTTTGTTAATGCAGTTTAAGGACTGAATTGAGTCACACGTACAGTACTGTATATTATTTTCAAAAGTTATTCAAACCTTTAACTCTTTATTGTAGATGTATTCATCTTGTCTCTGTTATCAAGGCTGCCAAACCTTCAGTTTAAAAAATTTAAATGCTGAACCTGCAGCGACTGACTAGTTTGCTTAATTTTTTTTGTTCCATTGAAGACAAGCACTCAAATGGGTTTGGAGGCAACAGAAGCTTGATTAAATAATGACAGAATTTTTGTGCTTTCCCTTAAATATTCTTTGAAACATTCAAACATGGTGTTGGCGTTCCTGTTATATTACAGTCTTAGCAGTTTCCTGCAGCAGTGTGAACAGTAATGTTGTTCGTACAACAGAACGCTCATGATGTAATGACTGGATCTTCCAGCACCCTTGACAAATGCTGTTAATTGATCACAGCTGCAGTGTGAATGGTGGTTTTTGGCAAAGCTTCTTCCCAAATGTTTTGAAAACCGTGTTGTGTTCAGGTCATAGTACAGAGTGTCTTGTGTTATGCTATGGTTGCAGATATCGATGAGTGTGCAGAGGGGAAACACTACTGCAGGGAGAACACAATGTGTATGAACACACCCGGCTCCTTTATGTGTGTCTGTCACACCGGCTACGTCCGTATTGATGATTACTCCTGCACAGGTGAGTACTGAGATCATTATAATGTGCTTTTTTGACACGGATTTATTAGGAATTATTGGGGAAAAGGAGAATGGGACTCAGTGAAGGCAGGATTCAAACCTGAATTTATCAGATGAGCACCATGGCTTAATGTGTATAGGTCATTAAAATGTTTTAAAGACCCTGTAAAATCATTTAATAAGCTACTTTTGACATATTTGCTGTTATTTACATTTTTGCTGAGAAAAGCCAATTTAATTGCTTTTTTCACTGATTAAAAAGTGTGATTCACATTTGACTTAATTTAAAAATCATATAAAAAAATCATCTGAATTTATTTATTTATATTTTTTATATTTCAATTAATTATCATACTATATTTTATTTTATATATATATATTATGCAGCGATTTTATTTTTAATTTTATTTATTTTATTTTATTTTATTTATTTTATTTACTTTATTTGTGTTATAGCATATTTTAGTGTTTATTTAAAACATGAAAAAAACTACAGTAGGCGCCAGTTCTGTTATGTAGTGTTTAGTATGATTTTAATAGCATTATTTTTTGCTATTTTTATATTTTAACATAAGTAAAAGAAAAGGAAAGTAATTTAATTTAATTACTAATATTTAAATAATTAAAATGGTAAATATATTACATCTCCAGGCAACGTACAGACCCAACAAAATATTATTGTATATAAATAAAAATATTATTTTAGTTTTTTTTGTACTAATGAGATTTGTTTTATGCATCTTATCAGGCATTGATTAACATTGTTTTAATAATGCGTGCAATAGAGGTAGAACAAGAATGAGACAAAAAAAAGTTAAAGACAGACAGCATATTTGAAAGTTTTCACTGATGGAAAGTACAGATGGTATACGTGCTCCTGATTTTTAACTTAAAAAAGCAATTAAATCTCTTCAGGAGCACAGGATAAGGAAGCGAGACACCGCGCAAGGGAACAGCTACACGATAAATGAGCCTTAGTCCTTCTGTGACCTACTTTAAAACTGAATTAATTACAACAGAGAGTCCAGGAAGGTTTCTGTCTCAATAAATACGCAAAAAAGCATAGAAAACAGCACCTGGGCTGTAAGGTGCATCACGGCCAACAACAATTCAGCTTTTATTTTGGAAACTATTCTAGATTTTTTTTCTTCTGCTGATCATCTCAGAAATCCATGGGTAATCAAGACCAGCTGCATTGTTATCATTTATTGTTATTATTTTCAAGTAGTCTGCATTATACCAACCACGCAGTCAAGTTCTCTGACCTAATGTTGTTATTTTGTAATGGAAAGGGCTGGATTCATGTATGAAAGCACAAGTGCACTGTGGAACAAGCTTCAACATTGCTTGCTTTTCATTTCTTTCTTCAAGCAAATGAGGAAACTTATCATTTGAACAGGATTGAGCCTTAACCATATGTGGAGGTGTCGAGTCATTTATTCCATAATGTTAAATTTGCCTTAGAGCGCGTTTTTTGATCTCGTCATAGAAACTGATCAATAAATGGTGTTCACAATGACCTTTCAAAGGCTAAAACTCTCACAAAATTGATTCAGAATCAGATTTTGTTTGTTCCTCCGAGTTTGTCTCTTCTCAGAACGTGCAGGTGAGAGATGCTTTTTAATTTAAATGCACACCCTGCCGCTTTTATATAAATTTAATAAAACCATTACTTGCAGCAGTTATCAGTTTAACTCTATATGTTTCATTTCTCTTCCTTCCCTCTGGATCTCTAGCCCATTGATGATTGGTTGAAAGCCATGCGTCTGTTGTTGATTGGCTCAAAGCTGTGCATCTGCTTCTGTAATTACTTAGAGTCTCAGTGAGGCTGGCGTTCTGATGGCAAAACATTATTATTTTCAATTATTCATGTGTGCAGTCACACAGAGAAATATATTGCATATTTTGCCTGTGGGATTATTATGAGATAATCTGCAGGCTGCCTTCACGTCGGTTGAAACTGGAATTCATTTAATTTGAAGCTGGAATAGACGTTACCTGGTATAAAACGAGAATAATTTTAATCAGCCCATCTTATTTTAATTTAAAACATCAGACGCTATTTGAATTACTGTATTGATTTTAATTGTGCTCTACTGTTTCCATATCTGTTCATTAAAGCTCTGTCTTGCCTTCATGATCGGCTCAGTGATATTTACTAATTATGTCCTTTACTCGGCAATGAACAAACTTGTTGGCACGATAAGAGGTTTTGTCAGTTACATGAACAGTACCAGTCATTAGTTAGCGTTTGTTGTTTCAAAAAAGAATATATGGAATTAAGAATGGACATTATGGAGTTCCTTTTTCTCCTTTCTTTCTGTGTCTTTCACACAATTCCTCATTAGTTCCTCTTGAGCAGTCAGCAGATGTTAAGCTTAAAAGGACGTTAGTCTCCAATCAGCTCATTTATGTGCTGTTCTGGACAGAGATGTCAGTGTAAATGTGTCTTCAAAGATCAGAGAGATTTCACTTTTGTTTAGTTTATATTTTTCAAGGAATAGTTCACCCGTCGTCATTTACTCACCCTCATGTCATTCCAAACCCGTGTTACTTTTCTTCTTGTAACACAAAAGGAGATATTTTGAAGAATGTTCACACTGTTCTGTTACATACAATGAAAGTTGATGGTGACCAGGGGCTTTCAAACTCCAAAAAACACCATGAAAGCATCATAAAGGTGGTTCCTTTGACTCACTATTTAAAGTCTTCTAAAGCTACAGTGGGGAGAACAAGTATTTGATACACTGCCGATTTTGCAGGTTTGCCCACTTACAAAGCATGCAGAGGTCTGTAATTTTTATCATAGGTACACTTCAACTGTGAGAGACGGAATTTAAAACAAAAATCCATAAAATCACATTGTATGATTTTTAAATAATTAATTTGCATTTTATTGCATGACATAAGTATTTGATCACCTACCAACCAGTAAGAATTCCGGCTCTCACAGACCCCTTAGTTTTTCTTTAAGAAGCCTTCCTGTTCTCCACTCATTACCTGTATTAACTGCACCTGTTTGAACTCGTTACCTGTATAAAAGACACCTGTCCACACACTCAATCAGACATACTCCAACCTCTCCAGAGAGCTGTGTAAGGACATCAGGGATAAAACTGTAGACCTGCACAAGGCTGGGATGGGCTACAGGACAATAGGCGAGCAGCTTGGTGAGAAGGCAACAACTGTTGGCGCAATTATTAGAAAATGGAAGAAGTTCAAGATGACGGTCAATCTCCCTCGGTCTGGGGCACCATGCAAGATCTCACCTCATGGGGCATCAATGATCATGAGGAAGGTGAGGGATCAGCCCAGAACTACACGGCAGGACCTGGTCAATGACCAGAAGAGAGCTGGGACCACAGTCTCAAAGAAAACCATTAGTAACACACTACGCCGTCATGGATTAAAATCCTGCAGCGCACGCAAGGTCCCCCTGCTCAAGCCAGCGCATGTCCAGGCCCGTCTGAAGTTTGCCAATGACCATCTGGATGATCCAGAGGAGGAATGGGAGAAGGTCATGTGGTCTGATGAGACAAAAATAGAGCTTTTTGGTCTAAACTCCACTCGCCATGTTTGGAGAAAGAAGAAGGATGAGTACAACCCCAAGAACACCATCCCAACCGTGAAGCATGGAGGTGGAAACATCATTCTTTGGGGATGCTTTTCTGCAAAGGGGACAGGACGACTGCACCGTATTGAGGGGAGGATGGATGGGGCCATGTATCGCGAGATCTTGGCCAACAACCTCCTTCCCTCAGTAAGAGCATTGAAGATGGGTCGTGGTTGGGTCTTCCAGCATGACAACGACCCGAAACACACAGCCAGGGCAACTAAGGAGTGGCTCCGTAAGAAGCATCTCAATGTCCTGGAGTGGCCTAGCCAGTCTCCAGACCTGAACCCAATAGAAAATCTTTGGAGGGAGCTGAAAGTCCGTATTGCCCAGTGACAGCACCGAAACCTGAAGGATCTGGAGAAGGTCTGTATGGAGGAGTGGGCCAAAATCCCTGCTGCAGTGTGTGCAAACCTGGTCAAGAACTACAGGAAACGTATGATCTCTGTAATTGCAAACAAAGTTTTCTGTACCAAATATTAAGTTCTGCTTTTCTGATGTATCAAATACTTATGTCATGCAATAAAATGCAAATTAATTACTTAAAAATCATACAATGTGATTTTCTGCATTTTTGTTTTAGATTCCGTCTCTCACAATTGAAGAGTACCTATAATAAAAATTACAGACTTCTACATGCTTTGTAAGTGGGCAAACCTGCAAAATCGGCAGTGTATCAAATACTTGTTCTCCCCACTGTATATGATATGTTTGTGTGAGAAACTTAAACTGAAAAGCCTTTTCACAATCATGGTTAGCATTCTTTTACATTGTAGAAAAGAGCAGCTTGGATGTTCTGCTAAACATCTCCTTTTGTTGTCCACAGAATAAACAATCATACAGGTTTCGAAAGATATGAGGATGAGTAAATGATGTAATTTTTTGGATGTACTATCCCTTTCATGTACAAACACAAAGAATCATCTTTTCCAAAAGCGATTTTGTTGCATTCTTGATAAGAGACAGAACAAATATGGTTTTTGTCTCTCCGTTTGATGTGAAAAGAAGCAGAGCATTCAGACTGAATATGTGATCTGCATTATGTTGGTGAATGATCCTCAATTCAGCTGGAAATGCATCCTGAGATATTCATAGATGAGGAACCACAGCATAAAAACGCCCAGCCAATCAGCATCATTCATCAGTCAAAGTGCATTTTAATGAGATGATTTAATGACATTTTAATGAGTGTGATTTAAAGATCTGTGTTGTAAGATTTATGACTAAAGTTGATTAGGCAGTTTCACTTCACTGGAGGGAATCTGAGGAGATGAAAAGTAACACATAGTGAAGAAAAAGACACCAGACTGGGATTTGGTGTAAACTGGGATTTTGGGAGATAAAACAGAAGAGAAGGAAACGCTAAGGAGGATATATACACCGATCAGGCATGTGTTAGAAGCAGGAAAAATGGGCAAGCGTAAGGATTTGAGCGAGTTTGACAAGGGCCAAATTGTGATGGCTAGATGACTGGGTCAGAGCATCTCCAAAACTGTAGCTCTTGTGGGGTGTTCCCGGTCTGCAGTGGTCAGTATCTATCAAAAGTGGTCCAAGGAAGGAACAGTGGTGAACCAGCAACAGGGTCATGGTTCATTGATGCACATGGGAAGCGAAGGCTGGCCCGTGTGGTCCAATCAAACAGACGAGCTACTGTAGCTCAATTTGCTCAAGAAGTTAACGCAGACCAGTCAGGGTGCCCATGCTGACCCCTGTCCACCGCCGAAAGCGCCAACTGTGGGCATGTGAGCATCAGAACTGGACCACGGAGCAATGGAAGAAGGTTGCCTGGTCTGATGAATCATGTTTTCTTTTACATCACGTGGATGGCCGGGTGCGTCGCTTACCTGGGGAGCACATGGCACCCGGATGCACTATGGGAAGAAGGCAAGCCGGTGATGCTTTGGGCAATGTTCTGCTAGGAAACATTGGGTCCTGCCATCCATGTGGATGTTACTTTGACACGTACCACCTACCTAAGCATTGTTGCAGACCATGTACACCCTTTCATGGAAACGGTATTCCCTGGTGGCTGTGGCCTCTTTTAGCAGGATAATGTGCCCTGCCACAAAGCAAAAATGCTTCAGGAATGGTTTGAGGAGCACAACAACGAGTTTGAGGTGTTGACTTGGCCTCCAAATTCCCCAGATCTCAATCCAATCGAGCATCTGTGGGATGTGCTGAACAAACAAGTTCGATCCATGGAGGCCCCACCTCGCAACTTACAGGACTTAAAGGATCTACTGCTAACATCTTGGTGCCAGATACCACAGCACACCTTCAGGGGTCTAGTGGAGTCCATGCCTTGACGGGTCAGGGCTGTTTTGGCAGCAAAAGGGGGACCAACACAATATTAGGAATGTTGTCATAATGTTATGCCTGATCTGTATATATATATATATATATATATATATATATCCGTCCATCCATCCATCCATATATATATAGACAGATAGACAGATGGTTAGATAGACACAGACAGACAGATAGATAGATAGATACAGTGGGGAGAACAAGTATTTGATACACTGCCGATTTTGCAGGTTTGCCCACTTACAAAGCATGTAGAAGTCTGTAATTTTTATCATAGGTACTCTTCAACTGTGAGAGACGGAATTTAAAACAAAAAAACAGAAAATCACATTGTATGATTTTTAAGTAATTCATTTGCATTTTATTGCATGACATAAGTATTTGATACATCAGAAAAGCAGAACTTAATATTTGGTACAGAAACCTTTGTTTGCAATTACAGAGATCATACGTTTCCTGTAGTTCTTGACCAGGTTTGCACACACTGCAGCAGGGATTTTGGCCCACTCCTCCATACAGACCTTCTCCAGATCCTTCAGGTTTCGGGGCTGTCGCTGGGCAATACGGACTTTCAGCTCCCTCCAAAGATTTTCTATTGGGTTCAGGTCTGGAGACTGGCTAGGCCACTCCAGGACCTTGAGATGCTTCTTACGGAGCCACTCCTTAGTTGCCCTGGCTGTGTGTTTCGGGTCGTTGTCATGCTGGAAGACCCAGCCACGACCCATCTTCAATGCTCTTACTGAGGGAAGGAGGTTGTTGGCCAAGATCTCGTGATACATGGCCCCATTCATCCTCCCCTCAATACGGTGCAGTCGTCCCCTTTGCAGAAAAGCATCCCCAAAGAATGATGTTTCCACCTCCATGCTTCACGGTTGGGATGGTGTTCTTGGGGTTGTACTCATCCTTCTTCTTCCTCCAAACACGGCGAGTGGAGTTTAGACCAAAAAGCTCTATTTTTGTCTCATCAGACCACATGACCTTCTCCCATTCCTCCTCTGGATCATCCAGATGGTCATTGGCAAACTTCAGACGGGCCTGGACATGCGCTGGCTTGAGCAGGGGGACCTTGCGTGCACTGCAGGATTTTAATCCATGACGGCGTAGTGTGTTACTAATGGTTTTCTTTGAGACTGTGGTCCCAGCTCTCTTCAGGTCATTGACCAGGTCCTGCCGTGTAGTTCTGGGCTGATCCCTCACCTTCCTCATGATCGTTGATGCCCCACGAGGTGAGATCTTGCATGGTGCCCCAGAGCGAGGGAGATTGACCGTCATCTTGAACTTCTTCCATTTTCTAATAATTGCGTCAACAGTTGTTGCCTTCTCACCAAGCTGCTTGCCTATTGTCCTGTAGCCCATCCCAGCCTTGTGCAGGTCTACAATTTTATCCCTGATGTCCTTACACAGCTCTCTGGTCTTGGCCATTGTGGAGAGGTTGGAGTCTGTTTGATTGAATGTGTGGACAGGTGTCTTTTATACAGGTAACGAGTTCAAACAGGTGCAGTTAATACAGGTAATGAGTGGAGAACAGGAGGGCTTCTTAAAGAAAATCTAACAGGTCTGTGAGAGCCGAAATTCTTACTGGTTGGTAGGTGATCAAATACTTATGTCATGCAATAAAATGCAAATTAATTATTTAAAAATCATACAATGTGATTTTCTGGATTTTAGATTCCGTCTCTCACAGTTGAAGAGTACCTATGATAAAAATTACAGACCTCTACATGCTTTGTAAGTAGGAAAACCTGCAAAATCGGCAGTGTATCAAATACTTGTTCTTCCCACTGTAGATAGATAGAAGGACGGACGGACGGACGGATGGATGGTCAGTGTTTGCCTGAGAAGCAGAGAGAACATTCTCTATTTTTCATCTGGTGGTAGCTGACAGATCTGCCCATCTGGAAGATAGAAATTGAATGAACATGTGTGAGAGAAGGAGAGAAGAGCTTTGTTAATGAATAATTAGAAGGATAATTGGTGTCACTTTAGCTGTCATGGGCAGATGAGTCAACACAGATGAGAAATTAGACCACACAAACACGTCCACTGTGAGGGATTCGTCTCAGTCAAACGCTGCTTGGCATGACTGTAATATCACTGACTGAGGTAAACCGAGCTGGCGTCAGGGAAGCCAGTGGAGCTGGTATTGGGCCAAATTGTATATTGGCTTAATTTTTTGTCTTTTGGGTCTTACGATGAGGAGAAAAAGTACTAAATCAATCATTTTAAAAGCTACAGATGATTTTAGGCTTCACAGCATTATAATGTAAAGTATGAAAAATGGATGTTCATATTTAGATTTGCTAAAATTTTCACTGAAGTTTCACCACTGTTTTTACAGAGTAACTTCACAATTCTCTCTGAAAGTCTCTCCGATTATCGTTGATTCTTGGCTGCTTTGGGAACATTTTGCCCCAAACAGAAATATTAATGACATGAGTCTCTGAAGCAGAGGACCTTTCACTGGCATTTCAGGCAGGCTGAGTGAAGACTTTATTTTAGTACGGGGTCATCTGGAGGTCATTGTAAGACTATAAAATTGTGAGATGATTGTTGAATGTTTCATGATCAAGTTCAATTCAAGATTCAAGAAAGATTTTTTATTATTATTACTGACCCCTGTTCTTTTAAACAATATATGGACTGCTTTGCTGTCTTTATTATAAATCAGTGTTTTAGTCCAGTTATGTCAGAGTAGCTGAAGATTTTTACCAGTGTCCCTGTTCATTGCAGTCATACTTTAACCATTCGATTGCCATTTTTTAGTGCATATTGTAGTAAACCTATCAAAATGTAATGAGGATAGAAGGATGGAACAGTGCAAGCTAATTTTGAGCCTGCATAACTCATACAAAGAGAGCAGTTACATTAAAGTCTTAATTGAACAGTACCATAAAATAGCCTGGTATATTCTAAAGACCCGTTCATGCGTTCAATGATAACCATAAAGATATTGTTCTAAAAATTGTTTTAAATATAAAGGAATAGCAGAATCCACAAGGTAGGTAGACAGACAGACAGACAGACAGACAGACAGATAGATAGATAGATAGATAGATAGATAGATAGATAGATAGATAGATAGATAGATAGATAGATACATAGATAGATAGATAGATACATAGATAGATAGATAACATTGAATGACAAACGTTGAAATCACTTTCAGAAAAAAAAAAATCCCAGCTGATGAGCAACAAAAACATTGACAGCCAATCAGAATCCTGCTTTAAGAGCGTAAGCATTTAAAGTGGCAGATGTCAAAACTGCAGCGCGCGCTTACGATAAACAGAATGATATTGTGCGCTGGTGTGGGTGCTAATATAGTTATTAACATCATAAACTACATGCTTTTTTCAGGGTTTTGATTGATTGACGAGCTACTGCCTTTGAATCTGCCTGCCTGAATTGTATCCCCTTAGAGAAAAACAGCAGCAAGGAAAGTGCAGAACGTGCAAAAAGTTAGAGGAAAGTGTGCAAAAACGCACTGACGCACACTCCCCTTGTGTTTTCAGAGCATGATGAGTGTGTGCGTGGACTGAATACCTGTGATGAAAACGCTCTTTGCTTCAATATGGTTGGCGGACACAGCTGCTCCTGTAAACCAGGGTACGTCGGTAACGGGACCGTCTGCAGAGGTAAGCACAAACATCTGAACTCCATACTATACTGCACTAGCTTCTGTATTACCTAGTTCTGGCATGAAACTGGCGCAGACTGATAGGTCTAACTTATTTGGCAGTGATCACGTCATTATCTACATAGCACAGCTGATTGGTTGTTGTTGCATCAGCGGCCAATGAGCTGCGGCTCAACATTCAAACAAATACCGGTAGTGTTGCTGTTAGCAGTCTGCAGCGTGCTTTCAGAAACCCTCCACCTTCCCCAGCTCCACCTGTATAGATCTGCTACAGGGGTTATTTCATGTATGTTACATGTTCAGCAGCAGCAGCATGTCTTACATGCTCAAACGTCTGTGAATGTGTTGGCAGTAGCAAGTCTCGGTACTTGCTCTGTAGCAGCAGCGGCAGTTCAGCAGATCTATTCCGTCAAGACCAAATACATTAACATTGCCATATCCATTACCATGCCAATATTACCATACCAATCTCCCGAGAGTTGTCATGACAGAACTAATATTACAGTAAAAATTCACGATTTTCAATAGCAAATGTAATTGTTTATATAAAAATTAATATGAATACATTTATAAGGTTATGTTAATTTAAATGTTAATTTTAATATTTCTCAATTAATAAAATGAATGAGTAATTAAGTAAACAGTATTAAAAATAAGACCAAAAAACAAATGACAAGCAAATAAAACAATACAAATAATGGAACAAATATATACACTAAGCAAATAGTTTATGAATTATAAATTAATATAAATATTAACATATTTTATTAAAAAAATTGTATTTTTAATTAAAGTTTTTCACGTTATTCAAGTAAACAGTTCATAATAAAATAATAAACAAAGAAACAAATTAACAGCAAATAAAATAAATAGAACTATTATGAATAAATTATGCTAAAAGTTCTTGTAGTTTTCCTTTCATTGTAAATAAATTATTTTATATTTATTGGTATTAATTGTTGACATGAGTATTAATGAATTAACATATATACGTTTTATTTCTCAATTAAGTAAACAGGTTTTTTCCTAAAGTAGTTATACAATTAAACAAAGGAAAGCAAATAAAGCAATAAGTGGCAGGTCCATTAGACTGTATTTGCACTGTATGACCTAATGCTTAAATTCAGAATGTTACATTTTCTCTCCATATACATGTCAGTCAGACAGTACACAGGAACTAAACTCATTAAATTGGAGGGGAAAAATTATAGTATTGACTTGGTACCAAGAATGCAGTGTTGGGGGTAACACATTACTACTGTAACTTGAGTTACATAATCAGATTACTTTAAAGGGGTCATGAACTGAGAAATCACATTTTCCTTGAGCTTTTGACATATAAGAGGTCATCATACTATAAGAATATCCTGAAAAGTTTCAGAACTGAAAACTTCCTTGTTAGTCCAATAAAAGCTTTTATTGACACCAGGCCCAGCAAACGACAGGTTTTTCAAAGTGGGAATCTATGACGTCAAAGGGAGGCCAGCACCGCCTCTGCAGAAGAAGATCAAAGCCTACTTCATCACTGCCTTTTTAGCCCCGCCCACCGATTCGTGCATGACATGCAATAGAATAGGTAGCCTTTAGTAACATAGGCCTACGTGGTGTTAAACCAGATCGAGCTACCAAGCAATAAACATGCCGTTGAGGATTACAAAATATTGTGCAGTGCCTGGGCTCGACAGTAATGCAACATGTAAGTAACTGTGTTAATTCTAATGCCTGATCTGAAATGTAATGATTCATGTACAGTCAGATGTTCTTTGTCTGTGTGTCAGTAAATCAAACCAGTGACTAAACGTCAACTTGCGTTTCTCTTAGTAGGATGAAAATAATCTGTTATTTAACGGTGATTAAATTCTATAAAGAAAGCGATCAAAGAAAGCTCCCTTTGCAATTGTTGGCGCAGCGCGCGCTGAATCTGTCAATCAAACAGCGAGAGTTTATCAGTGACGCGTTTATCAGTGACTCCCGTTTTATTCAACGAATCAACGAATCTCTTAACTATATCACGTTTGCACTGTTAGTGAAGATAAAAGCATTCGTTAGTGTACAGAAACTGAGTTACACTATGTTTCTGAGTTACAGAAACATGTTGAGCGCACTTTCATGCGCTCAACATGTCTGTGATCAGCTACAATGTTTATCTTTGCATCCTTTCATGCCACGATCTAAATATAATGCCATAGATCTAAATATAATGCCATAGATCTAAATGTAATGTAACACTTTTCACGATTAGTTAACCATGAGAGCTGTAATAGTAAAAACGCGCTAAAAGAGAGAGTAATACTTAGCTATTTCGAATAGAAAGACGTTAGCCAATCACAGCAGTGGGCATTTACGCTGAAGTCTCACAGCAGACACGCCCCTTAAAACAGAGCGTTCAAACCAGAGGGCTAAAATCAGGGTAGGAAAAATGCTATGCAAAAAAAAGTTATGACAATTTTTGATGTAAAAAGCATTCTAACATTATAAGTGCACCCCAGGAAACATTATAAAACAATAAAACAACGCAGTTCATGACCCCTTTAAGTAACAAGTAAACTAAAGCATTACCTTTAAATTTACAACAAAATATATGAGTTACTCAAATATATAAGTATAAAGTTACTTTAGTACGTTTTCCCATTAATTGACCTCTACTGTATAGGTGTGAATGTGCATTTCCTTCAGCCTGAGGCTTATTCATTTCACTTTTGGTGTGAAACGACCTTTACATTTGACAAAAATAGAACTTTTTTTATCATCAAAAAACAAAGAAGCAAGCCCAGCCCAAGTGACAAAAAGTAAAGCTAAAATAACATGACACAGTTACTTTTTATGGAAAGTAATAAGTAACTCAATTAGTTACTTTTTAAGGAGTAACACAATATTTAACGCATTACTTTTAAAGGTAACTTTCCCCAACACTGAGAATCAGTAGTTTTTGCATCACTACATTGTACACGTGCATTAGCTCAGCCTCTGGTTTGCAGAGACTCTTTTTCATTGGTATGGTGAAGCCCTGCTGAAATGTGTGTTGACCCCTGTGTCTTGTGTTTGGTGTGCAGCGCTCTGTGATGGCCAGTGTCTCAACGGAGGATCCTGTGTCAATCCAGATACCTGCATCTGCCAGCAAGGCTTCACTGGAAAGAGATGTGAGACAGGTAAGACGCAATTAGTGAAAAGTGAAAGAGAAAAGTGCACAACATATTCACATACTGTCGCCTCCCAAGTGTTTTCATATTACAGTGATGGACTGAGTTGGTAGAAATTTTGAGCTAGGAGCTGCAGAAGGCATGGAGGAGAGGAGATTTATTTTTTTATATTTTCCAGGCGGGTGAGGTTTATGTCAGATGATTTCCACGAATGTGAACATGACCAGAGATGTCGCTCTGTGGACTGTGTAATATTTCATGACACTGTAGATATGCATGTTTGCTATGAATTTGATGAATAGTGCACTGTAACCCCAACTAAGTTGGCAAAACTCAAAAAAATTGAGGCAATCAGTTGCCTCAAATTTTAAAGTTAAGAAATGTAAAGTTTAAGTAAGCAGAATTTGCAGATTTTTATTTTGTAATCATACATTTTAATTGCTCTGAACTTGAAATATTTGAGTAAGCTAATTCATACATTTAACTTAAAAATATAATGTCATCAAATTTTTAGTAGTGGAAACTTGACTAGCTTTAACTAGCTAATTCAATAAATGCCACCTTGGTTACACAGTGCTTTGGTAGCATTAGCATAGTATAGCAAAGCACTTTCTGAATGAGAACAGCAATATAATACATTTAACATATATCTGTTCTCAAACTAAGCTCGTGCTCCACTCGTCACCATGATGGTTATGTGCCAAGTCTGCCAAAATTAAAAATAAATAAATACATAAATAAATATACAAAGAAATGTAAAAAAGCAAAAATAAATAAATAAATATATAAATAAATATACATAGAAAAGCAAAAAAACAAAAATAAATAATTATTTATACATTTATTTCCTTATTTATGTATATATTTATTTTTTTCCACATTTATTTATTTATTCTTTTATTTATTTCTACATTTATTCATTTCTGTTTTTATTTATTTCCACATTTATTCATTTCAACATTTATTTATTTCTACATTTATGCATTTTTACATTTATGTATTTCTACATTTATTTATTTCTACATTTATGCATTTTTACATTTCTTTGTCCGTAGGGTAATGAGGAGGGCGTGGTTTACCTCAGACATAGCAATCGAGCTCAGATTAGGCGAGGGCGAAGCGTTGAGACCACAGTGACACCTTGTGGTGAGGCCGAAATACAATAAGTATAGCCTACTGACGTTGATACTGTCTGTGATGAATGACTTGGATAGGTATATGGCCAAAATCTTATATCACGGGTTAAGTCATATCACCATAACTGTACTGTGTGACATGGATAGGCTACTCTTTATTCCAGACATGGCCGTAGAACATCGTCTGGTCTGGATTTGTAAAATGTCCTGGGCTAACAAACATAAACAGCAACATCTTCAACAGATCTGATAACAGGGACTCTGAAATGGAAGCGCTTGATATTTTCCATTACCGGTCAGAAAAATAAATTGTGTCTAGAATGGTGAAGTTATAACAACTAATATCTTCTTCAGTCTTCTTGTACTCTGTCAGTCAGCAAGATTCAGTGGTCAGCTTTGTGTCGTTGCATTTTAAATATACGTATGTCTGACTGTGAAGATAGATGTAACCTGTCTCCCCCGACAACGTGTTTTAACCAAATGTGACATGAAAGCGTCAAGATACACACACAGATCACATCTCTTCCATGTAATTTCAGTTTGTGTCCTAATCAACCATGACAAGTGACGCACGACAAGACGTCTTGCCAGTTGCTTTGTTTGTATTTTGTCACACTGCATTGACTAGCCCCATCCACTCATAGCTGTATATTAAACATTAAATATATTCTGAAGGGCTGTGATTGTGTGGCTTCATGCAGTATTTTGCTTTTATTGTTGACAGAAAAATTACTTGATGCTGGGAATATCATGTCATATCATGGTGAGGACAAGTTCTCCCTGAGTGGGTGCAAACTTGTACTGTAAATTCAGAAAGGAAACAGACTGCAAAAAAAATAGTATTTTGTCTTTTCTTTCATTAAAAAAATATCTATATCCTTTTAAAACAATATACATTTTTTCTTAAATTATTTTCTTACCCAATTGGGTAAGAAATTATTTTTACTTGTTTTAAACATGAATCTAACAATATTTTACAAGGGTTACACTTAAAATAAGAAATATATACACTATATTGCCAAAAGTTTTGGGACATCTCCCTTTACATGCACATGAACTTTAATGACATCCCATTCTTAATCAGTAGGGTTTAATATGGAGTTGGCCCACCCTTTGTAGCTATAACAGCTTCAACTCTTCTGGGAAGGCTTTCCACAAGGTTTAGGAGTGTGTTTATGGGAATTTTTGACCATTCTTCTAGAAGTGCATTTGTGAGGTCAGGCACTGATGTTGGACGAGAAGGCCTGGCTCGCAGTCTCCGCTCTAATTCATCCCAAAGGTGTTCTATCGGGTTGAGGTCAGGACCATACACACAAACAGGCCAGTCAAGTTCCTCCACACCAAACTCGCTCATCCATGTCTTTATGGGCCTTGCTTTGTGCACTGGTTCGCAGTCATGTTGGAACAGGAAGGGGCCATTCCCAAACTGTTCTCACAAAGTTGGGAGCATGAAATTGTCCAAAATGTCTTGGTATGCTGAAGCATTAAGTGTTCCTTTCACTGGAACTGAGGGGCCAAGCCCAACCCCTGAAAAACAACCCCACATAACCCCCCCTCCACCAAACATTACACTTGGGACAATGCAGTGAGGTAAGTACTGTTCTCCTGGCAACCGCCAAACCCAGACTCATCCATCAGATTGCCAGACAGAGAAGCGTGATTCGTCACTCCAGAGAACACGTCTCCACTGCTCTAGAGTCCAGTGGCGGCGTGCTTTACACCACTGCATCCGACGCTTTGCATTGCACTTGGTGATGTAAGGCTTGAATGCAGCTGCTCGGCCATGGAAACCCATTCCATGAAGCTCTCTATGCACTGTTCTTGAGCTAATCTGAAGGCCACACGAAGTTTGGAGGTCTGTAGCTATTGACTCTGCAGAAAGTTTGTGACTTCTGCTCACTGTGCCTCAGCATGCACTGACCCCGCTCTGTGATTTTACATGGCTTACCATTTTGTGGCTGAGTTGCTGTTGTTCCCAATTGCTTCCACTTTGTTATAATACCACTAACAGTTGACCGTGGAATATTTAGTAGTGAGGAAATTTCCAGAATGGACTTATTGCACAGGTAACAACCTATCACGGTACCACGCTTGAATTCACTGAGCTCCTGAGTGTGACCCATTCTTTCACAAATGTTTGTAGAAGTAGTCTGCATTCCGAGGTGCTTGATTTTATACACCTGTGGCCATGAAAGTGATTGGAACACCTGAATTCAATGATTTGGAGAGGTGTCCCAATACTTTTGGCATTATAGTGTATTTTCTGAAATCAAACCTAAAATCTTGTGCAGTTTTTCCTTCTCTAGTAAATTATAGTTCTAAGGAAGTTTCAAAATTTTACTCCAAAACAAGCCAAAAATACTGATTAAGAAAATATTTCTTTTTCAGTCCAGGCTTCTATTGGTAGGTACAATTTCAAGCGAGCCACTGAACTCTAGAACAGCAAAAGAGAGATAGACATGAAGCTTTTTTATGGCTCTGGGGATATATATGTGTGTGTGTGTGTGTGTGTGTGTGTGTGTGTGTGTGTGTGTGTGTGTGTGTGTGTGTGTGTGTGTGTGTGTGTGTGTGTGTGTGTGTGTGTGAGAGAGATAGAAAAGCAGAGACCTCAGAACCTTTTGCTCAACATTACCCAGCAGGGCATCTGCCGGTGGTTTTTTACAAACTGGTCCAACACCCACTCACTCCTATGTGTGAGTGACAGAGGGATGATGAAGGGAAAGAGAAAAAGAGGAGAGAGGAAATGAGGAGGCATGGGGACTAAAGGAGACAGCTGGTGGAGAGATAGAGAGAAGATAGAGTGAGGTGTGGTTTGCGAGACACTGTGTGTGCTGAACGCCTGACTCACCGTTCTTGGAGGGAGAACTGGCTGACACACAGACAAACTCACAGCTATGTTACGTGGGTCAGGTTTTGCATGCATTACACCAAATGTCCCCACAAGGATTGTAAAAGCTGAAAATAACTACATAGGAAAACATGGCAAAACCTTTTTAGCTTAATAAATGTATTTAGTTAGTTAGTTAGTTAGTAACACTTTACAATAAGGTCCCATTAGTTAATGGTGGTTAATGCATTAACTGATATTAACTAACAATGAGCAATACATTTGTTACGGTATTTATTAATCTTTGTTAATGTTAGTCAACTGTTCATTGTTAACTGATTGTAGTTCATATTAGATCAGGTCCATTAAATAATATTAACAGATACAAATTTTTATTTTTTGATGTATTAGTAAATGTTTAAATTAACATTAACTATTAATAAATGCTTTTGAAGTATTTTTAATTTTAATTAATGTTAGCTAATGTAGTTAACTGATGTTAACAAATGGAACCTTATTGTAATGTGTTATTATTTATTTATTGTTTGTTTGTTTGTGAATTACAGAGCTAAATTAACAAAAAGTAAAGACAAAGACAAAAACCAAAAACTTTTTACAAAGAAATAAAGACAAGAAAAAAAACAGAGAACAAAAAAATTCCCAAAAATGTTGAGAAAGAAACAAGACCACATTTATTTATTTGTTTGTTTGATCGTTCGTTCATTCGTTCGTTCGTTCATTCGTTCGTTCGTTTGTTCCTTCCTTCCTTCCTTCCTTCCTTCCTTCCTTCCTTCCTTCCTTCCTTCCTTCCTTCCTTTGTTCATTTAACAATCATTCAATCAGTCATTATTTGTTTGTTTGTGAATTACAGAGAGAAATTAACAAAATTTTTAAAAAAATTACAAAATCTTTTTTACAGATTAAGAAAAATTAAGTAAAAACATTTTTTAGAGAGGAAAAACACCAAGAACACAATATTTTATTTATTCATTTATTTATTTTTAGAAAAATCATAAATATTTAATTATATTTTATGTCATAAAGTTTCTTTTTTTCTTCTTTTTTTTTTTAATTTGTCAAAATCCTACAACTTTTTCTTATTTTCACAACAAATTAGATAATGTAATGAAACCCATATTTTTATTGAGGGCTTTGACATTTGGACATTTATGGAAGAGGGTTTTTTAAGTGGGGAGAACAAGTATTTGATACACTGCCGATTTTGCAGGTTTGCCCACTTACAAAGCATGTAAAAGTCTGTAATTTTTATCATAGGTACTCTTCAACTGTGAGAGACGGAATCTAAAACAAAAATCCAGAAAATCACATTGTATGATTTTTAAATAATTAATTTGCATTTTATTGCATGACATAAGTATCTGATCACCTACCAACCAGTAAGAATTCCGGCTCTCACAGACCTGTTAGTTTTTCTTTAAGAAGCCCTCCTGTTCTCCACTCATTACCTGTATTAACTGCACCTGTTTGAACCCATTACCTGTATAAAAGACACCTGTCCACACACTCCATCAAACAGACTCCAACCTCTCCACAATGGCCAAGACCAGAGAGCTGTGTAAGGACATCAGGGATAAAATTGTAGACCTGCACAAGGCTGGGATGGGCTACAGGACATTAGGCAAGCAGCTTGGTGAGAAGGCAACAACTGTTGGCGCAATTATTAGAAAATGGAAGAAGTTCAAGATGACGGTCAATCTCCCTTGGTCTGGGGCACCATGCAAGATCTCACCTCGTGGGGCATCAATGATCACGAGGAAGGTGAGGGATCAGCCCAGAACTACACGGCAGGACCTGGTCAATGACCTGAAGAGAGCTGGGACCACAGTCTCAAAGAAAACCATTAGTAACACACTACGCCGTCATGGATTAAAATCCTGCAGCGCACGCAAGGTCCCCCTGCTCAAGCCAGCGCATGTCCAGGCCCGTCTGAAGTTTGCCAATGACCATCTGGATGATCCAGAGGAGGAATGGGAGAAGGTCATGTGGTCTGATGAGACAAAAATAGAGATTTTTGGTCTAAACTCCACTCGCCGTGTTTGGAGGAAGAAGGATGAGTACAACCCCAAGAACACCATCCCAACTGTGAAGCATGGAGGTGGAAACATCATTCTTTGGGGATGCTTTTCTGCAAAGGGGACAGGACGACTGCACCGTATTGAGGGGAGGATGGATGGGGCCATGTATTGCGAGATCTTGGCCAACAACCTCCTTCCCTCAGTAAGAGCATTGAAGATGGGTCGTGGCTGGGTCTTCCAGCATGACAACGACCCGAAACACACAGCCAGGGCAACTAAGGAGTGGCTCCGTAAGAAGCATCTCAAGGTCCTGGAGTGGCCTAGCCAGTCTCCAGACCTGAACCCAATAGAAAATCTTTGGAGGGAGCTGAAAGTCCGTATTGCCCAGCGACAGCCCCGAAACCTGAAGGATCTGGAGAAGGTCTGTATGGAGGAGTGGGCCAAAATCCCTGCTGCAGTGTGTGCAAACCTGGTCAAGAACTGCAGGAAACATATGATCTCTGTAATTGCAAACAAAGGTTTCTGTACCAAATATTAAGTTCTGCTTTTCTGATGTATCAAATACTTATGTCATGCAATAAAATGCAAATTAATTACTTAAAAATCATACAATGTGATTTTCTGGATTTTTGTTTTAGATTCCGTCACTCACAGTTGAAGAGTACCTATGATAAAAATTACAGACTTCTACATGCTTTGTAAGTGGGCAAATCTGCAAAATCGGCAGTGTATCAAATACTTGTTCTCCCCACTGTATATATATATATATATACTGAACGAAATTATAAACGCAACACTTTTGTTTTTGCCCCCATTTTTCATGAGCTGAACTCAAAGATCTAAGACTTTTTCTATGTACACAAAAGACCTATTTCTCTCAAATATTGTTCACAAATCTGTCTAAATCTGTGTTAGTGAGCACTTCTCCTTTGCCGAGATAATCCATCCACCTCACAGGTGTGGCATATCAAGATGCTGATTAGACAGCATGATTATTGCACAGGTGTGCCTTAGGCTGGCCACAATAAAAGGCCACTCTAAAATGTGCAGTTTTACTGTATTTGGGGGGTCCGGGGGGATCCGGGCCAGGGGGGTCCAAAAAAAAAGTCAATATCTGGTGTGACCACCATTTGCCTCACGCAGTGCAACACATCTGCTTCGCATAGAGTTGATCAGGATGTTGATTGTGGCCTGTGGAATGTTGGTCCACTCCTCTTCAATGGCTGTGCGAAGTTGCTGGATATTGGCAGGAACTGGAACACGCTGTCGTATACGCTGATCCAGAGCATCCCAAACATGCTCAATGAGTGACATGTCAGGTGAGTATGCTGGCCAGCTTCCAGGAATTGTGTACAGATCCTTGCAACATGGGGCCGTGCATTATCTCGCTGCAACATGAGGTGATGGTCATGGATGAATGGCACAACAATGGGCCTCAGGATCTTGTCACGGTATCTCTGTGCATTCAAAATGCCATAAATAAAATGCACCTGTGTTCGTTGTCCATAACATACGCCTGCCCATACCATAACCCCACCGCCACCATGGGCCACTCGATCCACAACGTTGACATCAGCAAACCGCTCACTCATACGACGCCATACACGCTGTCTGCCATCTGCCCTTTACAGTGAAAACCGGGATTCATCCGTGAAGAGAACACCTCTCCAAAGTGCCAGACGGCATCGAATGTGAGCATTTGCCCACTCAAGTTGGTTATGACGACAAACTGCAGTCAGGTCGAGACCCCGATGAGGACGACGAGCATGCAGATGAGCTTTCCTGAGACGGTTTCTGACAGTTTGTGCAGAAATTCTTTGGTTATGCAAACCGATAGTTGCAGCATGATAATGCACGGCCCCATGTTGCAAGGATCTGTACACAATTCCTGGAAGCTGAAAACATCCCAGTTCTTGCATGGCCAGCATACTCACCGGACATGTCACCCATTGAGCATGTTTGGGATGCTCTGGATCAGCGTATATGATAGCGTGTTCCAGTTCCTGCCAATATCCAGCAACTTCGCACAGCCATTGAAGAGGAGTGGACCAACATTCCACAGGCCACAATCAACATCCTGATCAACTCTACGCAAAGCAGATATGTTGCACTGCGTGAGGCAAATGGTGGTCACACCAGATATTGACTTTTTTTTTGGACCCCCCTGGCCCGGACCCCCCCAATACAGTAAAACTACACATTTTAGAGTGGCCTTTTATTGTGGCCAGCCTAAGGCACACCTGTGCAATAATCATGCTGTCTAATCAGCATCTTGATATGCCACACCTGTGAGGTGGATGGATTATCTCGGAAAAGGAGAAGTGCTCACTAACACAGATTTAGACAGATTTGTGAACAATATTTGAGAGAAATAGGCCTTTTGTGTACATAGAAAAAGTCTTAGACCTTTGAGTTCAGATCATGAAAAATGGGGGCAAAAACAAAAGTGTTGCGTTTATAACTTTGTTCAGTGTGTGTGTGTATATACAAACCCGATTCCAAAAAAGTTGGGACACTGTACAAATTGTGAAAAAAAAGGAATGCAATAATTTACAAATCTCATAAACTTATATTTTATTCACAATAGAATATAGATAACATATCAAATGTTGAAAGTGAGACATTTTGAAATGTCATGCCAAATATTGGCTCATTTTGGATTTCATGAGAGCTACACATTCCAAAAAAGTTGGGACAGGTAGCAATATGAGACCGGAAAAGTTAAATGTACATATAAGGAACAGCTGGAGGACCAATTTGCAACTTATTAGGTCAATTGGCAACATGATTGGGTATAAAAAGAGCCTCTCAGAGTGGCAGTGTCTCTCAGAAGTCAAGATGGGCAGAGAATCACCAATTCCCCCAGTGCTGCGGCGAAAAATAGTGGAGCAATATCAGAAAGGAGTTTCTCAGAGAAAAATTGCAAAGAGTTTGAAGTTATCATCATCTACAGTGCATAATATCATCCAAAGATTCAGAGAATCTGGAACAATCTCTGTGCGTAAGGGTCAAGGCCGGAAAACCATACTGGATGCCCGTGATCTTCGGGCCCTTAGATGGCACTGCATCACATACAGGAATGCTACTGTAATGGAAATCACAACATGGGCTCAGAAATACTTCCAGAAAACATTGTCGGTGAACACAATCCACCGTGCCATTCGCCGTTGCCGGCTAAAACTCTATAGGTCAAAAAAGAAGCCATATCTAAACATGATCCAGAAGCGCAGGCGTTTTCTCTGGGCCAAGGCTCATTTAAAATGGACTGTGGCAAAGTGGAAAACTGTTCTGTGGTCAGACGAATCAAAATTTGAAGTTCTTTTTGGAAAACTGGGACGCCATGTCATCCGGACTAAAGAGAACAAGAACAAACCAAGTTGTTATCAGCGCTCAGTTCAGAAGCCTGCATCTCTGATGGTATGGGGTTGCATGAGTGCGTGTGGCATGGGCAGCTTACACATCTGGAAAGGCACCATCAATGCTGAAAGGTATATCCAAGTTCTAGAACAACATATGCTCCCATCCAGATGTCGTCTCTTTCAGGGAAGACCTTGCGTTTTCCAACATGACAATGCCAGACCACATACTGCATCAATTACAACATCATGGCTGCGTAGAAGAAGGATCCGGGTACTGAAATGGCCAGCCTGCAGTCCAGATCTTTCACCCATAGAAAACATTTGCCGCATCATAAAGAGGAAGATGCGACAAAGAAGACCTAAGACAGTTGAGCAACTAGAAGCCTGTATTAGACAAGAATGGGACAACATTCCTATTCCTAAACTTGAGCAACTTGTCTCCTCAGTCCCCAGACGTTTGCAGACTGTTATAAAAAGAAGAGGGGATGCCACACAGTGGTAAACATGGCCTTGTCCCAACTTTTTTGAGATGTGTTGATGCCATGAAATTTAAAATCAACTTATTTTTCCCTTAAAATGATACATTTTCTCAGTTTAAACATTTGATATATCATCTATGTTGTATTCTGAATAAAATATTGAAATTTGAAACTTCCACATCATTGCATTCTGTTTTTATTCACAATTTGTACAGTGTCCCAACTTTTTTGGAATCGGGTTTGTGTGTATATATATATATATATATATGTGAGAGAGACATTATGTGCTTTATGCTTGTTTTGTGTGCTCAGTCGTCTGTAATCCCTCACGGTTTCTCCCTCATTCTTTCTTCCTCTAAGGGGAAATATAATGTTATGACAAAGGCACAAAGAGGAAAAATATTGCACAAACAAACATAAGAGGCAAAGAAAAGTCTGTTCTCCGTCCCTTTGAAACCTCCTATCCCTCCACTAAAGGAACTGCATTATTAAACTCTCCATCTTTGTCAGTAAGCCTCCCTTCTTCTTTTTTTCATGTCTATGCCAGCTTGACGTTGGCACATATGACCACATTTGGCGACTCCCTGCCAGTTTTGTAAATACAAAGCAATCCATTAGTTCAGGGGATATTGTACTCCTGGTAAAATAGAGAAATTATTTGATAAGAGCATTGTTTTTATTGTTATTCTGTTCTTTAATGAGAGTAATCAACTGAAGCACAAAGACAAAGAATTATCTTCTCCATCAAATATCCTGCCACAGAGATGCTTTCTGAATAAGAATCACTTTCTTTTTATCTTCCTCTGAAAAAGAAAGCTGTAGAGAGTCACATTACTTTTCATATTCAGCTCTTACCTCTTAGAAGACTGGCACCATGTATTATCCATCAGATTGGCTCAGATGCTTCACACATGCTCTGTTCATAAAGGAAACCCAATTACAGCAGGTCCTCAGGGGTTAAACGCCCTGAGCTCTGGGGTCCTTCCTCTTAAACAAGACGTTTCTGCAGGCTACTTGTTAATTCTTTATGTGATAGGTGTATAGCAAGGCGACGTAAGCACCTTCAACTTGCAGATAAAATGGTTGCATTCTGTCACTGAACACCCTAAATGTGTCTTTGCACCAGGACGGGAGTCTTGAGAAGTGTTTACTCATAATATAAAGCTAGACTGGAGCCCTACCCTTATCAAATTTTAATGAGGATATCTTCAGAAGCTCTAGTGAGAAAGTCCCACAGGGAGGAGCGTAACACTGTGTGTACAAAGAGATTCAAAACAGCTGCTGGTTCTGTCCTCCGATAAAACTTCTCCATGTTTATTTAAGCGCTCTGATTATGTTTGCTTCATTGGGTTCATGTAATCCAAGGAGTTACTCATCATGTCTAATGAGGTGGAGCTAATTAGAGTTTAGCTGTTGAACGTCTACCCTTACTGTGCAACACAGACCTCTGTTTTCTGCTGATTAACACTGCACAACTAATATATAATATTATATATAATGTAATAATATAATGTAAAATGATGATTATATGTTTTATATTTTTATATATTGTATTATCTTTATATTATTTTATATATTTTTATATATTTTATTATCCAATAAATAATAAATAAATAAATCCAATACAATAAAACATGACATTTTCATCATAATTACCAATATATTATTAATTATATATTTATAGTAATTTTTTTTTGTATTTTTTATTTTGTGTACAGTGCTTTGAGAAGATGCTTTTAAAGGCACTATATAAAGTATATATATATATTTATATATATATATATATATATATATATATATGTCATCACATATTTACATATATAATTTTGAATGAATATTATAGTTATTATTATAAATTTTTATGTAGAATATAATATAATTATATAATTATTATATAATTAAATATAATTATTGAAATAATTATTTATAATTATATTATATAATTAAATATAATTATTGAAATAATTATTTATAATTATATTATATAATTAAATATAATAATTATTATTAAAAATATATTATACAATTTTTTTTCCATAGAATAACTATATTTTTAATTAAATGTATTTATCTTACCTGTTTGTTCTAGTTGTTCTTGCACCTCTCTAAATTTTTATATATATATCAGGTATTCCAAGACTTTAATTCGTCAAAATACGTCATCACATATTTACATATTTAATTTTGTATGAATATTATAGTTATTATTATAAATTTTAATGTACAATATAATATAAAAGTTCCATTATAATTATTTATAATTATAATTAGTATTATTATAATTATATAATTATTATATGATTAAATATAATTATTATTATTATTATTAAAGATATATCATAAATTAAAAATTTTCCATAGAATAACTATATTTTTAATTAAGTGTATTTATCTTACCTGTTGTAAGTTCTAGTTGTTTTTGCACCTCTCTAAATTTGTTTAAAACGAGAAAGAAACCGTTGAAAAAATTAGGTATGAAAAATAAACGTAAAAATTTGCATTTAGACTGTATTCGGTCAGTTAAAGGGTTAGTTCACCCAAAAATGAAAATTAGCCCATGATTTACTCAAGCCATCCTAGGTGTATATGACATTCTTCTTTCAGACGAATAAAATCGGAGTTATATTAAAAATGTCCTGGCTCTTCCAAGCTTTATAATGGTAGTGAATTGTTGGGTCATTTTTAAAGTCCATAAAAGTGCATCTATCCATCATATTAACCCCGGGGGGTTAATAAAGGCTTCCTGAAGCGAAGTGCCGCATTTGTGTAAGAAAAATATATTTTATTCGTCTGAAAGAAGAATGTCATATACACCTAGGATGGCTTGAGGGTGAGTAAATCATGGTCTAATTTTCATTTTTGGGTGAACTAACCCTTTAAAGTCAACAGTGTTTACTTTCTAAATGCTCATTCCATGTCCTATTGTTTCATCATGTTATTCCAAAGAAACTGTGTCTCACTGAATATCAGTTTCACTCTGAAATAGGTCATTATTGCCAATAAAATGGTTTGCGAAAAGTAATTCACTTCGACTTTAAAGATAAGAGTTTCCTCTGAATCACTGCTTTTATTGGGGAAACTCTGAGGATCTGCTATCTGTCTTCTCAGTAAGAAAAGGTGTGCTTTTAAACTTCCTTTGAGAATGGGACCAGGCTTTCATGCACACAACCGCACTTAGAGTCCCTCGTTTGCATCGAGGCCCTTTTACAGTGCCGAGCTCCCCAGCGAGGCCCAGCAGTGGGTGTGAATCTGTTCATTAGTGTGAGGATGGAGGGGGAGGATGAAGGGAAGTGGTGGGGGGAATCGAGAGCAGGACAGATGAAAGAAATAACTGGGATGGGAACAGCCAAGATGTTAAGGGACTGAGTGGATTGATGACTTACCGTTTGAAGAATCATCCCTGATGAAATTGACTTGAGGATACCACGGTGGACACATAACTATTCCCATCCTCATGGGATTGTAGATTGTGTGTATACACCCTGATCCTCTTGATTATCTTAAAGGGGACCTATTATGCTTTTTTTACATTTTCAACTTTCTTTAATGTTGCTGTTTGAGCATGAAAAAGGTCTGCAACGATACGAAGCACAAAGTCCATTCCATTCCATTCTCTATATCAGTAAGCACTGTTTCTGAACTCCCTGAAATGCCTCGATTGTAGTCTTGAGTTTTCTTTCAGGAACGCTCACGTCACAATATTCCTAATTTAAATCATTCCTGTCTAAGGCATACTCAAAAAAGGGACGAGGCCTGGTTGAGTTGTTTTAGTAGTGTGTTGAAACTCGTGGTTATGCTTGAAGCAGTTGACCAATCACAACACACTGGTCCAGGCGACCAATCAGAGCACATTAAGCTTTTCGGAAAGAAGAGGTTTCATAAGGCATGACACACCAAGCCGACATAAAAGAACTAGCGGCGACGAAAGCACCGACTCGTTTGCTAAACTGAGCAGCCACTCTCTCTCACCAACAGCGCTGACGCCAACAGGCGCTGATTCAACATGCTCAATCGGCCAAAATTTGTGCCGAACTGGGCCGACCAATGCTTAACATATCAGGGCCTATAGAGACAGGAACTAAACAGAGTGTTACTGACAGACTGGGAAGAGAGGTGCTGCAATAATGCAAAATATGTAAAAAAAAATAAAAAAAATCTGGTGTTTTTTTTGAACATTCAAACATTAAAACCTAAAACAAGCATTAAAACCCTAAAAACAAAATCAAGGTCCCCTTTAAAAGAAACTGCACCCTTGGTTTTTTACTAGAGCAAAACTCACCAATGCAAACAAATGGAAGTGTATGAGGATCCCAAATGCTGAAGATGGAGCAAATGAGATGGAGACTATGTATTGTGCCATCGACTTGTGACATTCCGTGACAAATTAGTGGCAGGGCTGCAGGACAGCGGGAACCCTGGGGGTTTGCCCATGAATACACAGTCAATCAATACTCGCCACTGCTTTCTGACAGCACAAATGCCAGCCGTTCCTCTGAGGGAGATGAGTGCGGTGTGTGTTTGTGCTCAAGGAAGAAAATGAATAAATGTCATCAGCACTGCCTACATCTATGTATTATTCAGTATTGTTTGTGTTATTTTTGCCATCGAGGAGGGATTTCGTGTTAGGGGAGCGAAATCTTGACAAAAGTGTTGGAATCTTAGAAGTGATATGTTGAGAACTCTTGCATGAAAAATGTTCATATCAGATTTTTTTTGATGAAATGTTCCTCAGAATGTTTCTCAGAATAAAAGGACAGTTCCGTCAAAAAAAAAGAATGTTCTGTCTTCATTTACAAACCCAAAAAGGTACAATAACCCTCTGTCAATGCACTCAAATTTAATTAGTGTGATTTGAATATGTACATATTCAAATGTTCACAGTGTTATGCCTGCTCTGATGCATTTTAATGTGCAATATTTGAATTTACACAAAAATTAATGACATTTATGTGAAAGACATTCATAATGTTATTTCAAATAAATGCTGTTCTTTTGAATTTTCTATTCATCAAAGAATCCTGAAATAAATGTATCATGGTTTCCACAAAACAGTTTTCAACATTGATAATAATAATGAATGTTTCTTGAGCAACAAATCAGCATATCAGCATGATTTCTGAAACATTATGTGACCCTGAAGACTGGAGTAATTCGAATAGGAAAAAAAAGTTATTTTAACTTGTAATAATATTCACAATATTACTTTTACTGTAATTTTAAGAAATGCAGTCTTGGTGAGCATAGGAGACTTTCAAAACTCTTACACATTTTTGAATGCTGTGTATTTTTTTTTTTCTCTCAGAAGTCATCCTTTGGCTTCAGAAGACTTTAAATATAGTACATGAGCTGCATTGACTACTTTTATTGGTTGATTTATGCTGTTTTTTGTATTTCCTTGTATGGAAAAGAGCAGCATGAACATTCTGCTTAACGTCTATTTTTGTGTTCAATGTGAAGTCAAACATGTTTAGATCAACTTAAGGGTGAATAATATCAGAATTTTCATTTCTTTTGGGGGGAACTATCCCTTTAAAGATTTCTCAGCCTGCGTGCAATACTAACAAGCAACACATGCAAACCTAATTCACAAGATCCTTTAGGCAGTTTCTCATATTCTATGCTCTTTCACAAAGAGACTCAAGGCTACATAAATTTTTTCCTCTCTCACACATACCCACAAACCCATAGTATTCATCAGCTTTCGTTTAACCCTCTCAACTCAGCCTTGCCTTTATTTCAGACATTAAAATTGGCACTGAAATACAACACAATGTAATTCTCCCATAGCAATCTATTGAGGTGGGTGAGGTGAGACACATTCTGTAGCCTAAGGTTAAAGTCACAAAATCATTTCTAACCCAGTATGCCATTGTGCTTGAAGCTGTCATTGAACTGACTGGGTCTGAGTGACGCTCTGTGTGGCTTTCTGTGAGAGTGTAATCCAAGGACAAGGACTGGAAGTTGAATAGATTCTGAAGAGCATCATTATCAACAGCTGTTGGATACGTGCCTTTCAAGACGACCATGGCAAAAACTTGTCTCACTTCCTTTGTGTTTGGTGTGAGGACAGACATCAAATATACTTATGACGATTTGCATTCATTTAGGAATTTTAAAAGTTGTGTAGATATAATACAGTCTAGCATAACAACATTTGTATATGAACGTTATGGCAGTTTTTTCTTTGTTTGTTTGTTTGTTCAAATAGATGGCAAAGCTGAATATTCAACATCATTACTCCAGTCTTCAGTGTCACATGATCCTTCAGAAATCAGATTTGGTGCTCAAGAAACATTTATTCTTATTATCAATGTTAAAAACAATAGAGAGTGGCACTGCTTTTTTCATACATTTCTTGGCTTTCCTCATGTATTTCTCCACCTTGTCACCTTAGACATCGACGAGTGCTCCGATGGATTTGTGGAGTGTGACAGTCGAGCCATTTGCGTCAACCTACCTGGCTGGTACCACTGCGAGTGTCGTGACGGATACCATGACAACGGAATGTTCTCAGCCAATGGAGAGTCATGTGAAGGTAACTTATTTCTAATGAAACTGTGCTTCTTTTGAATGGAAGTCACTGGAAGTCATTTCCCTTTCAGCGTGGTTGTAGTTACGACATCTGCCAACAGGGGCCATGCTAACCAGCTAAACCTTGACCCCTTGGATTTAACTATTGTGTTTGTTTCTTGTTGGTAGACATTGATGAATGTGAGATGGGGAGGCACAGCTGTGCTAATGACACCGTGTGCTTTAACGTGGACGGAGGTTACGACTGCCGCTGTCCGCACGGTAGGAACTGCACGGGAGACTGCGCCCACGACGGGAAGGTGAAACACAATGGGCAGATCTGGGTGCTGGATGACGACAGGTGCTCGGTCTGTTCTTGTCAGGTGAGACAAAGGGGCAGATGGGAACTGTGGTCAAAGGAAAACTGAGAAACGAGCTTTTACTAAATCTCTGTCTTTATTTCTTTGTTTTAGTCAGGGTTGGTGATGTGCAGACGGATGGTGTGTGATTGTGAGAATCCCACTGTGGATGTGTTGTGCTGTCCTGAATGCGATCCTCGTCTGAGTTCTCAGTGTTTGCATCAGAACGGTCTGCTTGCATACAGTAATGGAGAAACCTGGGTGGAAAACTGCCAGCAGTGCCAGTGTATGGTGAGTGGCAGTATGTTAAACCAACTCCATGTGGTAATACATTATAAGTACCAGTATATATTTATAAACTAGTATATATTATATGGTCAATGTTAGAACTATTGCTGAAGAACATTATAAAAGGTTCTTTCAAAACATTTTTTGAAATATATCAACATTTAGAGATATACATTGGGGTCCAAATGTCTGAGGCCACTAGTGAAAATGCTTGTATTTTGCATTCTTTTCTAATTTAAAACTTTTTTTTTTATTTGTTATTACAATTTAAATTATGGAACCTGATATACAATAAAACCTGATGGTTCTTACAACATGATCCGAGAACAAAGAGCATCTTGTGTATTTTAGTAGCAGCTATGAAATTTGTTAACATGGTAAATGTCATATATAATACAATCTATTATAAATATGTGTTATTTAAACATATAAATTATATATTTATTAAATATTGAAAATAATATATTATACATTTTATATTATAAAATAATATATGTAAATATGCCTAACTATTTTTTATTAAAATGTTCTAGTATTATTAATTACACATTACTTATTTAATAATAATAATAATTAGTTGCAGTAGTAGTAGTAGAACATTTTGAATGTTTTTGGAAACTATTTAGAAAATATTTTTGGAGTTTTTGGAAGACCATCCAAAACCAAGGTTTTTACCATCAATAAAATAAAAGCACTATGACCAGCCACATTGATATATAACAGTTGTTCAGTATTCAGCAGGATGGACTTCCTTGATTGAAAATTGTATGAACTTCGCATATGAGGGGATTAGCATATGAGAAAATGATCAAAACTGAATATTTTTTTCAAGAATGAAAACGTTAGCCTTGACTATGAAAAATGAAACCTTGACTAACGTTAGTATTGGACTCGGGGGAAAGAATATGATGCAAAAGTGTGAAATATGTCATCTCTAGCAAACAGTATGCATTCACATATGCACAGAATAAACTCCTCTGTCATTCTGTTCTCTGTGTATTAGATTCAGATCCATTACACAAAGAAACTGCTGGTCACAGTGGAACTTTCTGCAATATCTCAGTCAGGAAGTCTTGCTCCAAACATTGAACAATGCAGTTTTCAGCCCCTCTGGTGTTTGTCCCTCCTGTGTGCTGTGGTTCAGCACTGAACAGCACTGAGCATTTTTTTTCTTTCTTTATGCACTTTTTTGCACTTTGTGAAGAATTGAATTAGCTCCATATTCCTCTCCAGTGAAAATCCTTACAACAGTATTTGCTGAACTAACAATGGGCTCAAACAGGGCTCCTAAACTTGTTAGAAGTTTTCATGACTTGCCAGGCTCCCAGCTTACTTTTTTCTCTGTCTGAGAAGTTTTTTGGTACACAGAGAATGAAGCTTTTTCCTCAGGGTTTAGGACTGCTAAACTTGTAGGTCTGCAATGAATTGCTAAAGCCAGGCTCTGGATTAATTGCTCAAAAACTGACTTTCAATTGAAAACTCTTTTTAATCCTACACAAGTGTAATCTGTGTCCATTAAACCAGCTTTGAGAAAGGAACATGATCAAACAGAGCCAGTTTTGCGTGGCATTATTGACATTCATTAGGTATCAGAACAGCTGATTTTTGTTTGTCTCTTTTATGTTGTTCTTACACTGGACTGTTATCACATTCTCTTTCAGTCAGCGCTTTCTTTTAGTCATTTTCAACCCCCTTTACACTTCGAATCCTGGTTCTCATCAGTTTTTTTTTCTTGTTCCCTGTAAAGTAGAAGGTACACAGAACTTGAAAGAGAGGAAGAGACACAGAAAAAAAAAGAATGAGGCAGGAAGAATGCTTTGTATTTTAAGGATACAAAAGTGTGAGGAGTGAAAGAACAAAGAATGTTTCCGGAACGGAAAACTCCAGGAGGTGGGAGAGAGAGACTTTCAGAGAAATATCTGCATTCCCCTTGTAATCAAGGTCTATATTCGCTGCTCGGTCTGATTCAGGATGTAATCTGAAAAATACGCTGTCTTGCAGTGGAATCAAATAAGTTCACCCAAAAATGAACCTGTATGACTTTTTATCTTCTCTGAAATACAAAACGAGAATGATTAATGTACAGATAAACCTTAAAATAAATATAAAATAAATATTAAAAAAATAATATAAATGACTTTCATGATTCAAAACTAAAACGGTGTCATTTCAGTAGTCTATATGACTTCAACTCAAAATTTAAGTTTATTATTTACTCACCTGACATTAAGTCACTGAGTTAAACTGTCACGTTGGTTTGGGTTTTGTTGGGGTTCATGTCTTTTATTTTGAAATTCTCAGTCATGTTTCCTGCTAAACCACTCCGACAAACCGACAGCAGGGTTACATAAATCCAATACACAACAAGAGACAATGGAAACATGAGGGCTATATATCAGAAATTGTCTATGGGAGATGAGAGGGTGTGTATCTCTTGTAATGGCAGTGCCATCAGTGCCCGCTGTTCAAAGTTTTATGTGTTTTATGACAGTCAGTTACATTTTACGTTAATCAGTTTCTTGTGGATTAGAGCGCTGGTCTTGTGAATAAATGTTCTATATTTGGTGTTATAATCGCTAGTAAACGTACAGTAGGACTACATTGTTTGCGGAATGTGCTTTATTGAGCGAAAGAAAAAAAAAAAGAGCGCAATTATCTCTATTTTCTTAGAATACACTAAAAACTTCATTGTAATTTAATACATGTTTAATTCATTAATTATATGTATTGTTTTACCTTCATTCATTAAAAAGCGTTATATCATCATCAGTAGGCACACAGCAGAGTCATAAATCATTACAACACAAGATTAACCTGGCAGCGATAGAAAGAATAGTTTTTTTTTTTTTAATTTTCATTAAACAACATACAATATAACATAATAATTCATTTCTTATTCATTCATTCATTATTACTTTTCTCTTTATTCATAAAAAAATGCATAATATCAGCATCATGTGCATACATGCAGTTATAATCATTACCATTCAAGTCTTATCATAATTGGTAAAACCTGAAAGCCAAAGAAAGAAAACATCAGTATTTTCTACTTTCTTTAGACAATATACAATATCACTCAATATTACTGTTAAATACTATGGTAATGCCATAAATGAGTCCTACCTGTCGCAACATTCCCTTCTCTGCCTTCTCTTATAAAATAACCTTTTTATCATAGTAAAATTTACATATCGTTCCCAACAAACGTATTGTTTAGCGTAAAACATGTTGAAGATTAGCAGACAGGCAGTCGATTCATTAAATGATAATCTGTTTCCTCACAAAAGCGGTTTATTCAGTGTAGTGAAGCCTCTTCTCCATTGACTTCTATTTATTTATAAAAAAAAAAACAGGAAGCTGCAGTGTTAACATTAGCCATTACACTTTTTTGGCTAATGGTTGCAGGCTTGTCGTCTAGTGGCTTTGTATATATACACAGAGGCTAATGACTAACAAGGAACACGTGTGCACAATCAAACAATGAACCAGTGACAAAACAGAACTGATAAGCACATGACCAAAAACAACCAATGAGAACATAGCCTAAGGGTCTGCCATAGCCATAGCCTGAGTCTAAGGGAAGCACATGACATGATCACATGAGGACAAAGGAATCACATGACAAACAGGAAGCAGAAAACATGACTACACTGAAAAAAATGATTTTGTAGTGAAGTAAATACTACAGAAAAAAACAAATGCAATTTCTATATGAAAAAGTTAGTTCAGGCAAGAATTAAAAAAACAAAGTAAATTCTATATTAGTACTCAATTCAAGCTTGTAGAAATTAAAGCATAAATATCTACGTTATAAAATTAAGTAAAACTACTCACCTTTTCTGATACTGGTGTTCCCAGATAATTAATAATTAATGTTTTACAGCTGTATCTACACTGTTTTATCATTTTCTTTTGTTGTTAGGTTTAGTAACTTGCCATTTTGTGACATTTGGAGTTCATGTTCTACTCAAAATTAAACATTTATGCTCAAAACCGATCAGTTGAATGTTACCATCACTGTGTATTGTGTACCAAGTATTGAGAGGTCTCTGCGTTCAGGAGCCACTTTACTTCTATTATGTAGATATGGTGTCTACACAATATCTACTGTATTATTTACTTAGCCTAGATGTTTCTAAGTAAAGCATACACTTTTAAAGCATGGTTTAATTCAGTGTTATATTGTTTGAGTAAAAAGTATTTCAAAGGAAACTTCAACTAAGTAGAAATTACTCAACCTTTTACTGGACAAGTTAAAATTACTTATTTTCTTTGATAGTTTTACTTAGTTAAGTAGAGTTTACTTAATTCCATATGTGAAATTTACTTAAAAAAACTTGCAAAAGAATAATTAAGTAAATTTTACTTGTTGTATTCAGTGTATGAGAATTTCAAAGTAAAAGACATGAACACCAACAAAACCCAAACCAACGTGACATGAACATAAGAACTAGATTAGTCCCATTCCATTAGAAATTTTAAAAAAAGCAGGTGAAGCCTCTATCAAAAAAGTGAGTGACTTTTTATTAACTGAAAGGCAGGATCTATTAGAAAAATATAATCTCCTCATATGCTCTCTGGATAGACTAGAAGTCTGTCTTAAACATAACATGCAGTGTTTGACCGGAGTGACTTTCACACACTTTAATATTTAGCATTCCAAGTACTCCATCACTTTATCCTTGCACCTGTGGAAAACATCCAAAAAGGACCGAAGCCTTGATATATTTTGACACATCACCTGCAGTCTAACAGATGTTACACAAAGTTTTAAAGAATACAGAACGGAGATAGCCATGTGTGTGTGTATGACTATATTAAACCAGCACTGACCTAGGAATGTTGTATCGATCCTTCCTGAATTACACGCTCCTCTCTGGATCAGTGAGCACAACATAGTATTTGTGATTTGCAGCTTGTTAAAGTGGAAGTGTGTAATTTATGTGCCACTAGCGTCACCGAACGGAATTGCAAAAATATTGATTCTTTTCAGTGTGGGAATGAAATATGTCTCCGTCTGTGTGTTTCTCAGAGGGGTGAAGTGGACTGCTGGCCGATATCATGCCCGCCGGTCTCTGACTGTGAGTTTACAGTGATTCCTGAGGGCGAGTGCTGTCCGCGCTGCGTCACGGACCCCTGCCTGGCCGATACCGTTCGGAATGACATCACCAAGACCTGCGTGGATGAATACGGAATCACTCGCTTCAGCGGCTCCGCTTGGACCAAACACGGCACGGAGTGTTCCCTCTGCCAGTGCAAGGTATTTGACACTTACATAACCACCTACAGACACACACATTACAATTCACAAAGGTCAAGCACTTTATTGAGTGTTTGAGTATTAAGGCGTAAACCACTGTGGTTGTATATGTTTAAAGTCAACATTAAATTAAAATCGACAATTCTTGTTTTTTATGGAATATTACAGTATTTATTATAAATGATTTATCCATGCACAAAAAATGTATTTACCTTCGTAATCTTTAATCACAATAACTCTCCCTCCCTCTTGCAATGACATCTCTTCTCTGATAATGTGTTTACTGGCACGAGGGCGGGACAACCTGACTTGTCACTCACATGACATCACAGTAATAGCTAACCACAACCATCCAATCAAAATCAAGTCCCGCCCTACATTTTTTCTTGTTCGAGAAGAATAAGAACAACATATCTGGAAGAAAAAGCTATCGCAACTGCCATTTCATGCCGACTTTGTGCTGGATCCTTTCACATAAAATGAACACAGCTTCCACAGGCCCTCTAACACCGTGTCTACACCGGACGCGACCGCAACAGCTAGAAGCTGTCTGCACTAGACGCGACAAAGCGACCGTTGCAAAGCATTTATCCTTCATGTCAGTACGTCATAAATAGAACGAGGCATCAGTTTACTGTCTGGGATTTGTTGTGTTGCGCCGCGCCGCATCCAGTGTAGACAACATCACGGATTATAATGGGTTATATTGTCTTTTGTCGCGTCGCATCGCGCCACTTGAGTTCGGTGTAGACACGGTGTAAGGGTTTCATGGACATTTCATGGCTAATTTACTTTTAAACATTTTAATACAAATTCAGTCAAAGGCAAATGCACTTGGTTGTGTGCCCAGTCAAAGCTTTGATTTTATTGTTTTGGTGCATATAAATATTCACAAAACACTTACAGTGAAATCCAAAAGTCTGAGACCACATTGAAAATCTGAGATTTGGAATCTAATTTAAACCTGGAAATAAACAACGTTTAAACCAAATAAACTTTATGATGTAAAGAAACTTTATTTTACAGTGTCCTTGTTACATATATTACATGTAATTACCATAGTAATAACAGTAAATTATGCATACATGTTAATTAATATTACTCAGTACTTAAATACTTGTATATAAATACACTGTAACAATGACACATTAAAATAAAGTGCAACCCATATTTGTTTTTTTTTTTTAAATTATATATATTTTTAAGTTTCTTAGTTTTTTTCTATGTCACTAATCAAATAAGCAAATTTGAGACTTTTTTTTATACAAACAGTCAGATGTTTTTCCATTGAAGCTCAATATGCTCTTTGGATCATGTTATGTTTTATACAAACTTTTATGAGTTTATGCAGCAAAAAGAGAGATCAAAAAATTGCTTTAATATATATATATATATATATATATATATAGCTTTAAGATGTTACGTGCAAGATTATATATTTCATATAAAAGATCCATATATGTTTTATAATTGTATTATTTATTATGTATGTATTAATACATATGTATTATGTCTGTAAAATTCATGTTTGTTTTTTAGTTCAACTTTTCAATCGAATGATGCTGAAAATAAAAATTATAGATAAAACATAATAATAATAATAAATATATTTTTAATTATGAAATATATTATAATGAAAAGATATAATGATAAATTCAGTTAATAATTAATAAATTAGTAAAAAAAATTATAAAGATATTAATTAAAATAGATGTACTTTCAACTAGTGGTCTCAGGCATTGGTACTCCTCTCTAAATGATGGGATAAGTCATTTATAGATAGATGGCTAAGAAACATGGACAATCCAGCTGAGCACACAGAAAACGGTCCCGGGTACTGTGAGATAAATGCGGGAATAAAGAACTGTGCTCATGGACAGGACAGAATTCATCTACTTTAGATTAAAAGCACCTTAGGTGACTGGCCAAGGTCATCAGCATCGTTTGAGCTGAAAGATGAATTGTGAGAGAGTGAGAGGCTGTGCCGATGCTTAGTCGATGCTTTATGCACATACAGTATGGAAGTGGTTGAGTGAGTGATTTTCTTTTTTTGACTAATGCCTCTTTTCCTTTTCCTTCCCTCCCTCCCTCTCTTTTTTCTCTACAGAATGGTCACATCTGTTGCTCTGTGGACCCTTTGTGCCTCTAGTCCTATTCAAAGGCAAAATGTCTGACTACTTTTCCTTTACTCTCTCTCCTTTTGCCTGTTTTTCTTTGCCCCCTCTTTGTCTCGGCTCTCAGTTTCATCCCTTTCAGAAGATCATTTTATACCAAATCTTCATGTGTATTATAACATAAACAATATACAGATAGCTCAGTCAGTCATAACAAAAAAATAAAGCAACAATCAGACAACTGAATCGTTTTAGCTTTGAGCGGTGTTTCAGATTTGCTTGATGCATTTGATAACGTGTTTATTTGACGCAATATTCGGATAAAGAGATCAACCTTTGTGAATTCCATTCAATTTTCAGGTTTCATTGTCAAAACTACGTTGGAAATAAAGGTTAACTTATTGTCGATCGCAGTGTTTTGTGCTTGATGGGTTGAGCAGACTGCAGACATGGTAAAACCCCTTTGTATAAATGACCTACAGGTATTACCAGTGTTTAATTCTTTCAGTATTAATGCTAGTTCCGCTCCCTTTCAGGGGGAAATATGATCTTGATGTTGTGAATAGTTTATTCAATGTGTTTGTTTCTCATGTCCTTTGAATTCTGTCTTTACTTTGATGTTTTATGTTGCACCTTTTGTCAAATTGATGTTTTGTTTCCTTCAATGGCTCGGTGCACTATTGTGTCATGGTGAAATAAAAGGTTTCCATGGAAAAATTTCCTTTTTTCCTTTTTGCTTTTTTGTCTTTTTATTTATTTAAACAAAAGCACAATATAAATTCAAATTAGTGTGTATCAGAAAATCTTAGCATGTAGAAATTCATTACAGTTATTCATGTTTTACACCTGAGACCCTCAGAAGAAGTCATACAATATTTTTATGGAGGATGTTTAAAGCATATCAAGTTGAATTTTCTTTTATAATCAAGAATAATATTTTTAATGTGACAGTCAATATGAACTGCAGTTTGCAACCCATTTTACTTCCTTCATGTGGAGTATTCCAGAGGGTTATTATATTTTGATTTTGAGTTTGATCACATTTTGATTAAAGATTACAGCTTGCAAAGACAAATATTTTCTCTTTGGAATAACATGCACAGATGAATCTTGCACGATAAGTCTAGATAAGATAAATCTTGACTGTAAGTATATTTTTGAGATATTAAAGGGGCTTTGGGATCTCTCAGGCCGCAACAAAAAGAACATGAGGGTTCAAAATAGACAATGAAAAATCGGAATAATGATATTTTCTTTTCTGCATCATTATTTTGTCCATTTGTTTCCATTCTTGCTGATTCATTGTCACCTTCCATGTATCTTTCCTTTTCCAGCCTTCCAGGCTCTTTTTATCAAACTGGTGTCTGGGCTCTTCTCATGCAGGCTGAACTTGCGGGTTTATTTCAATGCCAGTAATCCTGTGCAATTACACATGGTTTAAATAGTTGGTTGATCATGGCTGGTGCTGTTTAACGGCCTCTCTCATCGTCTCTCATCTCACATTATCCTTCTCTCTTTCACCCACTCACACACACAGGAGATTACTGCAGTGTGATGGCGCTCATTTCCGTGATTTTACTGATCCCACATATTAGTGACCATACTGCAGATCTGATGTGGCTGTGCCAGCCCTCTGCTCTATGAGGGCCTCGCCATGTCCCAATCTGACCTATAGTGTGTGCTTGCTTCTGTGGACATATGGGTGTTGGTATGTTTCTGTGTTTTCTCTTGATTAAATACATGTGTATTGTGAGTAGCTATTTATAGAATCAGCATTTTTGTGCTATGTATGAAATACTTTTGTGAAGTTGGTGTTAGGGTTAGTGCTAAACTCCATCTAAAAAAATGTAAAAGCATTTACAATATTTTTTTTTTTTTAAATATTGTAATTGTAACTGTAAAAGACTGTAAAATGTAACAGTAAAAAGCTGTTAATTGATTATCAGTAAGTTACCCTACTATATATGTGGAAAGAAACCTGTAATAGTAAAATACATTAAAATATGTTTACATTTTTACTGTATTTTTACAGAATTATTCTGGCAACCACAGCTGCCAGTTTTATATAGTAAAAACAATTGAATATTTAAAAAAATGTTTTTAATGTTAACTTACATTTTTATTCATTTTTAATTTGTATTACATTTTAATTATTCATTTTGATTATTTTGCAATACAGATTTTTATCACCACATAATAATAATAATAATAATAATAATAATAATAATAATAATAATAATAATAATAATATTTGTCTAACTGCAGAAGCACTTTAGTTAATTAATTTCATTTAATATTAATTAGTCATTAAATTTAAAATTAATTAGGCAAATATGATTAGATATGGTGGAATGGAATTGTGGAAACAGCTACATATAAAACTATTTTAAATGGCATTTATTAATTGTGTAAATTATGTATTTGTTTCATTTTTACATTTTCATTTACATTTTAATTATATTGACCACATATAAATAATATTTATATTTGTAATAATAATGATGATAATAATAATAATAATAATAGTAATAACAATAATAATAATAATAATTATTATTATTATTATTATTAGTAGTAGTAGTAGTAGTAATAGTATCATTAACGTTGTTATTGTTGTTGTTTATGTATTAGATTTATTTGTCACTAAAGGAGCACTTAAAACTGTGGGGGGAAAGATATACAGTTTCCTTTTTTTTTTTTTGTAGTCATATTAAACATATCATCATGTTCAATACTTAGTGGCAGGAGTGTAGTATAAGACCAAAGTTTTCAGTGTCTAGTGCCCTTAATGTGCTATTCACAATCAGCCATAAATAATTTATGCCATGAGCAAAGTTGTCCGATAACAAAGATAAAATTAGTAGTATTCGTTATGGTCATGTGATCAATTTGACCCCCCAAGAGGTGACCCTCCATGTTAAATAAAACACGAGTTAATTAATTTCATGTGAGCTAAAGTGCTATTCATTTCTTCTTTTTTAAAGTAGTAAAAAATTACTAAGTGCACCTTTGACCTGTAATCACCATGTTGATTACATTTTTTTGAGGCCATGCTTATTATTCTTCTCTTTGTCTCACCAAGAGCTTGTTTTTTTAATCTCTTGCCCTTTTCAGCTCAGTGTGTAATCTTGCTGAAGTGGTGAATCCGGTCCCTGCCAAAACTAACTGGCAATGTCTCTTTCCCCGTGCTGTTGGGCACTTTGGCTCTATATTTGTCTGCCTGTCCTGGCAAATGGAGAGCCATGAGTCTGACTAGTGCTTCCTCATGCCTGTGAAGTGCAGAGAGGAAGAGAGGGGAGGGGAGACGAAGTGACCCGGCATGTTGTCTGGTTATCCAGCTGGCTCTGAAAAGCCTGTAGCAGAGAAGAGCCCCACGCTTCAGCGGAAATATCAGCACCATGGAGAGCTCCTTTGAGATCTTCTCTTACGTCAGCGCCTGTGGGACAGACTGCCAGGAAATCTGAAAGAGGATAGAGCCTTTCTTTATGAGTGTTTGAGTAAGTTTTACAGACTTGAAGGGAGAGTTAACCACAAAATGAACATTCAGGCATCATCTACTCACCTTCATATTGTTCCAAACCTGTTCTGTTCTACTATATTTCTGATGAGGAAACCAAAAGAAGAATTCTGAAGTCTTTTCTATGCAATTCAAATGTATGGGGTCTGAACCTTACAAGCTTCGTGAAGGATGTAAAAGCACCATAAAAGTGACCCATATGAAGCCATGTGACAGTTTGTATGAACAGACTGGTATTTAAGTCATTATACACTAAAAATTAGACATTTTTAAAACTTCTAAAAGTGTGAGAGACATATTCAGTTAATTTTTTATCCCTCATGCTCTGTTAAGATGGACTCTAATATGTTTGGGGTGCATAAAAATAATAGTAAAATCATTTTGAAATTTACCTATTAATTTCCCTTTAGATTTTTTATCAGCTGAACCCTTTTGACCAAAATGCTGTTTTACTATTGTTTAATATTTACAGTTATCACTGAGATTTTAAGTTATGGGGTTAGTTCACCCAAAAATTTTCGGAACACAAATGAAGATATTTTTAATATAATCTGAGCCAGTTCTATACTCTGCATTGACAGCTACGCAACTACCCCTTTCACTTTCAAAGAGTTAATAAAGAGATCGTAAAGAGATTGAAGAACCTCATTGGTTCTTGCAGAAGCTCAAACGTGTTGCGTAACACAAGAATGAACCTCATTGGTTTTTGAGGAAGCTCAAACATTCTGCATATTAGAGAATAAACCTCATTGGTTCTTGCGGAAGCTCAAACATACTGCGTAACACGAGAATGAACCTCATTGGTTCTTGAGGAAGCTCAAACGTGCTGTGTAACACACGAGAATGAACCTCATTGGTTCTTGAGAAAGCTCAAACGTGCTGTGTAACACACGAGAATGAACCTCATTGGTTCTTGAGGAAGCTCAAACGTGCTGCGTAACACGAGAATGAACCTCACTGGTTCTTGAGGAAGCTCAAACATGCTGCGTAACACACAAGAATGAACATCATTGGTTCCTGAGGAAGCTCAAACGTACTGAGTAACACGAGAATGAACCTCATTGGTTCTTGAGGAAGCTCAAACGTGCTGCTTAACACACGAGAATGAACCTCACTGGTTCTTGCGGAAGCTCAAACATGCTGCGTAACACGAGAATGAACATCATTGGTTCCTGAAGAAGCTCAAACGTGCTGCGTAACACACAAGAATGAACCTCAATGGTTCTTGAGGAATCTCAAACGTGCTGCGTAACACGAGAATGAACCTCATTGGTTCTTAAGGAAGCTCAAACATGCTGCGTAACATGAGAATGAACCTCAGTGGTTCTTGCGGAAGCTCAAACGTGCTGCGTAACACACGAGAATGAACATCATTGGTTCTTGCGGAAGCTCAAACGTGCTGCGTAACACACAAGAATGAACCTCATTGGTTCTTGAGGAAGCTTAAACGTGCTGCGTAACACAAGAGAATGAACCTTATTGTTTCTTGAGGAAGCTCAAACGTGCTGCGTGACACGAGAATGAATCTCATTGGTTTTTGAGGAAGCTCAAATGTGCTGCGTAACACGAGAATGAACCTCGCTGGTTCTTGTGGAAACTCAAACGTGCTGCGTAACACGAGAATGGACCTCATTGGTTCTTGAGGAAGCTCAAACATGCTGCGTAACACGAGAATGAACCTCACTGGTTCTTGCGGAAGCTCAAACATGCTGCATAACACAAGAATGAACCTCGCTGGTTCTTGTGGAAGCTCAAACGTGCTGCGTAATACGAGAATGAACCTCATTGGTTCTTGCGGAAGCTCAAACGTGCTGCGTAACACGAGAATGAACCTCACTGGTTCTTGCGGAAGCTCCAACGTGCTGTGTAACACGAGAATGAACCTCATTGTTTCTTGTGGAAGCTCAAACGTGCTGCGTAACATGAGAATGAACCTCATTGGTTCTTGAGGAAGCTCAAACATGCTGCGTATCACACGAGAATGAACCTTACTGGTTCTTGCGGAAGCTCAAACGTGCTGCGTAACACGAGAATGAACCTCATTGTTTCTTGTGGAAGCTCAAACGTGCTGCGTAACACAAGAATGAACCTCATTGTTTCTTGTGGAAGCTCAAACGTGCTGCATAACACGAGAATGAACCTCACTGGTTCTTGTGGAAGCTCAAACGTGCTGCGTAACACGAGAATGAACCTCATTGGTTCTTGTGGAAGCTCAAACGTGCTGCGTAACACGAGAATTAACCTCATTGGTTCTTGTGGAAGCTCAAACGTGCTGTGTAACACGAGAATGAACCACATTGGTTCTTGAGGAATCTCAAACGTGCTGCGTAACACGAGAATGAACATCATTGGTTCTTGTGGAAGCTCAAACGTGCTGCGTAACACACGAGAATAAACCTCATTGGTTCCTGAGGAAGCTCAAACGTGCTGCGTAACATGAGAATGAACCTCATTGGTTCTTGAGGAAGCTCAAACGTGCTGCGTAACACGAGAATGAACCTCATTGTTTCTTGAGGAAGCTCAAACGTGCTGTGTAACACGAGAATGAACCTCATTGGTTCTTGTGGAAGCTCAAACGTGCTGCGTAACACACGAGAATGAACCTCATTGGTTCCTGAGGAACCTCAAACGTGCTGCATAACATGAGAATGAACCTCATTGGTTCTTGAGGAAGCTCAAACGTGCTGCGTAACACGAGAATGAACCTCATTGTTTCTTGAGGAAGCTCAAACGTGCTGTGTAACACGAGAATGAACCTCATTGTTTCTTGTGGAAGCTCAAATGTGCTGCGTCACACGAGAATGAACCTCATTGTTTCTTGTGGAAGCTCAAACCTGCTGCGTAACACAAGAATGAACCTCATTGGTTCTTGCGGAAGCTCAAACGTGCTGCGTAACACAAGAATGAACCTCTTTGGTTCTTGAGGAAGCTCAAACGTACTGCGTAACACACGAGAATGAACCTCTTTGGTTCTTGAGAAAGCTCAAACGTGCTGCGTAACACGAGAATGAACCTCACTGGTTCTTGCGGAAGCTCAAATGTGCTGAATAACACAAGAATGAACCTCGCTGGTACCTGTGGAAGCTCAAACGTGCTGCGTAACACGAGAATGAACCTCATTGGTTCTTGAGGAAGCTCAAACGTCCTGCATAGCAAACGAGCATGAACCTCATTGGTTCCTGTGGAAGCTCAAACGTGCTGCGTAACACGAGAATGAACCACACTGGTTCCTGAGGAAGCTCAAACGTGCTGCGTAACACACGAGAATGAACCTCATTGGTTCTTGCAGAAGCTCAAACGTGCTGCGTAACACGAAAATGAACCTCACTGGTTCTTGCGGAAGCTCAAACGTGGTGCATAATACAAGAATGAACCTCATTGTTTCTTGTGGAAGCTCAAACGTGCTGCGTAACACGAGAATGAACCTCACTGGTTCTTGCAGAAGCTCAAACATGCTGCGTAACACACGAGAATGAACCTCACTGGTTCTTGCAGAAGCTCAAACGTGCTGCGTAACACGAGAATGAACCACATTGGTTCTTCTGGAAGTTTAATTGTGCTGCGTAACACGAGAATGAACCAACTTGGTTCTTGTGGAAGTTTAAACGTGCTGCGTAACACACAAGAATGAATCTCACTGGTTCTCGCGGAAGCTCAAACGTGCTGCGTAACACACGAGAATGAACCTCATTGGTTCTTGCAGAAGCTCAAACGTGCTGCATAACATGAGAATGAACCTCATTGGTTCTTGAGGAAGCTCAAACGTGCTGCGTAATACGATAATGAACCTCATTCTTTCTTGTGGAAGCTCAAACGTGCTGCGTAACACGAGAATGAATCTCACTGGTTCTTGCGGAAGCTCAAACGTGCTGCGTAACACGAGAATGAACCACATTGATTCTTGTGGAAGTTTAAACATGCTGCGTAACACGAGAATGAACCTCACTGGTTCTTGTGGAAGCTCAAACGTGCTGCGTAACACGAGAATGAACCTCATTGGTTCTTGCAGAAGCTCAAACGTGCTGCATAACACACGAGAATGAACCTCTTTGGTTCTTGAGGAAGCTCAAACGTTCTGCGTAACACGAGAATGAACCTCACTGGTTCTTGCGGAAGCTCATATCTGCTGCGTAACACACGAGAATGAACCTCATTGGTTGTTGCGGAAGCTCAAACGTGCTGCCTAACATGAAAATGAACCTCATTGGTTCTTGAGGAAGCTCAAACGTGCTGCGTAACACACGAGAATGAACCTCATTGTTTCTTGTGGAAGCTCAAACGTGCTACGTGACACGAGAATGAACCTCACTGGTTCTTGCGGAAGCTCAAACGTGCTGCATAACACAAGAATGAACCTCACTGGTTCTTGTGGAAGCTCAAACGTGCTGCGTAACACGAGAATGTACCTCATTGGTTCTTGTGGAAGCTCAAACGTGCTGCGTAACACGAGAATGAACCTCATTATTTCTTGTGGAAGCTCAAACGTGCAACGTAACACAAGAGTGAACCTCATTGTTTCTTGTGGAAGCTCATACGTGCTACGTGACACGAGAATGAATCTCATTGGTTCTTGCAGAAGCTCAAACGTGCTGCGTAACACGAGAATGAACCTCACTGGTTCTTGCGGAAGCTCAAACGTGGTGCATAACACAAGAATGAACCTCATTGTTTCTTGTGGAAGCTCAAACGTGCTGCGTAACAAGAATGAACCTCATTGTTTCTTGTGGAAGCTCAAACGTGCTGCGTAACACAAGAATGAACCTCATTGTTTCTTGTGGAAGCTCAAACATGCTGCGTAACACGAGAATGAACCTCATTGGTTCTTGTGGAAGCTCAAACGTGCTGCGTAACACGAGAATGAACCTCATTGGTTCTTGTGGAAGCTCAAACGTGCTGCGTAACATGAGAATGAACCTCACTGGTTCTTGAGGAAGCTCAAACATGCTGCGTAACACGAGAATGAACCTCATTGTTTCTTGTGGAAGCTCAAACGTGCTGCGTAACACGAGAATGAACCTCATTGGTTCTTGTGGAAGCTCAAACGTGCTGCGTAACACGAGAATGAACCTCATTGGTTCTTGTGGAAGCTCAAACGTGCTGCGTAACATGAGAATGAACCTCACTGGTTCTTGAGGAAGCTCAAACATGCTGCGTAACACGAGAATGAACCTCATTGTTTCTTGTGGAAGCTCAAACGTGCTGCGTAACACGAGAATCAGCGTCATTGGTTCTTGCACATCAAGCAAACATGCTTGAGCTTCCATTTACTATATCTGAGAATGAATGAATCTGAATGTTTATATGTCAATAAAAGCCTAAATTAAATCTGTTTATCATATGAAGCGATCAAGTCTCTTCAGAAAATTTGGACTAAGCTGCTCAATTCATATGGATTACTTTTACGTTCTTTTTATGACCTTTTAGAAACGTCAATGTGGTAGTTGTGTGGACTGTCAATGGCGGGACAGAAATCACTCAGATTTTATTAAAATTATCTTCATTTGTGTTTTGAAGATGAGCAAAAGTTTTACGGGTTTGGAACAACATTAGGGTTAGTAATTAATGACAGAATTTTAATTTTTCTGTGTACGTTAACATTTGCACAGTTGTCTGATGCTGGTTAATGGTCACATGACATGCAGGTAAACAAATCAAATATTTGGTTATATGTAATATCTTTACATATAAATATTTAATTTTTAGTGTTTTTATTTATTTATTTATTTTATTCAGAAAACAACACTGTAGAAATACAAGAAAATAAATCAAAGCAAACGACTGTCAGACTTTCATAAAGTATCAACCTAATACTTCAATGGTAAATATTCTTTTGAGCTATTAAAATGTTGCTGGGGTTTCCTCAAACCCTTAACACAGCATGAGGGTTATACTAATTTTCCATAATATGAAAAAAAAAAAATGCTTTACCATTTAAGATGAAGTGATGTTGTACGTTTCATAATATAGTAACTGTTCTTGACAGGAGGAAATGTTCATTGAGGTTATCGAAGGGTGTAATATTCTGACCAGTCGTATCCAGTTCAGCAAGACAGCACTTTAGAGAAAAGCAGACACATTAAAAACCTCTGATCCGGCAGAAGAAAAGGAATCATGTTACCTTTGATCTTCACTGAATGAAAAAATTCACGGTGTGAAATCTCTTGCTCTCTTTCACTCTCCCTTGCTTTCCCCCTCCCTATTTCCTTCAATCCCACCTTTTCAGTTCACTTCAGTCAATTGAAATTAAAGAAGCATGGTCATGAGATACATTTCCTCTGACATATCACTATTATGGACCTATAGAAGCAGCTTGAATTATCTAATTTCACTGCATGGAAAGTGAATTTATCCTTTTTTTACATCATATTTGCTAGTTAAACCGTTTCCACCAGCACTATGCCTGCAGTTTAAAGTCATTTTGAACCAATCTGAAGTCAAAACCTCTTCTTTGAGATGATTTTACTCTGATATAAAGTCACCTAAGCACTCAATGTGTGAAAAGTATAAATATTGAAGGATGGCAGAAGGGGGATTAGTTATGCTGTTGAAGGTTCAGCAGATCTATGGCCAGGGCTTTTCCTTTGATGTCTGTGCCATCGAGCGTGTTCATGCAGTAATGAACACTCTTGAATAGCATGAATATTTTGAGCAGGCACTTTTTTTATTTTATTATTTCTCCCTAATAAAGCTCGGTGATACAGTTAAGGGTCTTAATGCAGAGTTTAAAAGCAGTCCTTGTCGCTAAGAAATAAATCCTTTTTTATTCCTGCTATGTGGTGTTCTTTTCATGTGTCTGGCAAAAAAGGATTTATTTTCAATTTATGGCTTGAATAATTTAGGCCTATAGACTTCATTATTCATAGTTTTGTGTTCAGTAGAAAAGGATAGTTTACAGTTACAGGCCTATAATGGGACATGATCTAGGGGTGATATACTATAACACACCACAGATGTAAACCTGAATATTTTCACTCCAAATTCTGATTATTATTAAAAGGCTTAATAATCCTTATCACCTCTAACTATGGGTGTCATCGTGCGGAGAAGCAAGCTTGCATGATTGTCTCTGATTGCAGAGACAGATATACTGTACATCTCTCTTGAACACAGAGCTTACAGGCTGATCGGTACTGTCATTGTTCTATATTATTCTGAAAAAGAGAGATAAAGAGCTCAGATGAGTGTACAAGAACAAAGATGATGAAATGACACTATTCTTGGGAATATAAAAAGGCTGAGTGGTAAACAGAGACTGGTGGTAAACATCTGCATGATATGATTGGTCACAAGATATGCAACAACCAATGTATTAGGATATTCAGTGCACTGTAAAAAAAAAAAAATTCAACTTAAAGTACGTGTTCATGCTGCCTTAAAATTTTAAGTTTAGTCAACTTGAAATGTGAACTTGTACTAAGTGACAACTTGGATATTTAAGTTGGCTAAACTTAAAATTTTAGGGCAGCACGAACACTTACTTTTTAAGTTGAAACAACGTTTTTACAGTGAAAAGTGGTAACTTGCAATTGTTACAATAAAGATCTATTTCTACCTGTTTTAACGCATACAGGTTAGTTTTGTTGGTATATGATTGTGATTTAACCGTTCAGTCGAGGCCGACTTTTGGTCACTTTATGGATCATCCTTCTCCATGCTTTACAACTTTGACTGCTTCTTTAAATTCTTTCACAGGCATGTTCGTGTCAGCCTTGATTATGTCCAGCCAGTGTGTTCTTTGATGTCCTCTTCTTCTCTTACCACTCTTAATTCACTGCCAAGAATTAATGTTGTTTCCAAGGAATTAGCTTGCATGATATGACCAAAATATGAGAGCTGCTGCTTGGTGATTTTGCCCTCCATGATCTTTGTTTTGACTCGCTCTAGGATCGTCTTGTTGCAACATTGCGCAGCATTCGCCCTCACACCATAGTTCGAAAATGCAGATTTTCCTTCTGTCCACCTTCTTAAGTGTTCAGCTTTCACATGCATACATGGAGATCGGGAAAACAATTGTGTTGATTATTCGAATCTTTAGCTGGGTTTTCACCACAGGAACTTTCCCCAGGAACTAGGTACTTTGGGGTGGTACTCTGTGTGTTTCGACCGCAGGAACCAGGGTCTAAATGAAGTTCCGGGGAAATTGAAAAATTTCCCCCTCAAAACGTCCCTGCTCGTGAGGTAGTACTTTTTCAAAGTTCAGGAACTTTTGGGGGTGGGACTTGGGCACTGAACATGCTGATTGGTTGACTCGCACGCAGTCCTACGTCACCAGACTAATCTTCATGGTACTTTAGACCGCGATGGATACGCAAGAGGTCTGGGGGAAAAAAGTTCTTGGGAAAAAAGTTCCTGGGACAAATTTTTCTGGGTAATTTCGGTGGAAACAGGGCTTTAGTTGCAGTGCTAATACCTTTCCTCTTCCAAATTTTTGCCATTCCTTGAATCGCGTTGTGACCAAGTGCTTTTCTTCTTGATTCCGGTCTCAATTCTATTTCTTCATTGTCGATTGTTATGTGTGCCATTGCCTGCTGTTTTCATTACCTTTGTTTTTTTGATATTAAGGTACAGTTCTATGCACTCGCTTGCTTCTTTGAATCTTTGAACCAGATATTCCAGGTCCTTTTCACTTTCCGCAGCAAGGTCGCATCGTCGGCACATCGAAGGTTGTTGATGTTTCTCCCACTAATTTTCAACAATTGGTGATTCTTCCAGATTTCATAGCCTGAACAGGGCCGGTGATAGGATGCATCCTGTCTTTGTTGGTAGCCTATAAATCAATGTATTTAGGTGGATTTCAGTGATGTTAAATAATATTTTTTACTTAAATAAAACCAGTTAAATTAGATGTTACCATTTTTTAGTGTTAATCTGCATATCTATAAAAAGAACAAAATATAGACCTTATTTAGCCCGCCCCCTTTTCAGCGCTGCGCTTGTTCTGTTCTGTCTTCCGGTTTGTATTTCCACAGCACGAAGGTAAGATCTTACGGATTTATGAATGAACTGCTCCTTTTAAAATCTTCCCAGTCTACTGACATTTGTTATGACATCCACTTCAAACATTACAATGCTCAAGATAACTTTCAATAAGTAAATCCACTTCACCAGCTAATTACTCTTCGACAGCGATGCCATAGAAATATATAGAGATACTGCAAAAATGAAGTTCAAAGATAAAATTCTAAAGATGCGCGCTTGTTTCTCTGGTGCATAAGGTCTATAGTCCTATTAAATTGGACTTTTGATACTTAAGTACATTTTTAAAATGGGCACCTTTGTGCTTTTACTCAAGCATAATATTCAAATATTTTGGAATTTTGAGTAACAAAACATTTTTTGGGGGTCTATAGATTTCTCTCTCTTTTTTGAAAGAAAATACTTTTATTCAGCAAAGATGCATTCAGTTGAATGAAAAAAGTGATAGTAACAACATTTGTATACTGTTATAAAAGATTTCTATTTCTAATAAATGCTGTTCTTTTGAGCTTTCAAATTCATCAAAGAATCATGAATAAAAAAAATAATATAAATATAATATAATATAAAAATATATTTTGTGTTTCCAGCACCACAACTTGTTTTTAACATTGATAATAAGAAATGTTTCTTAAGAACCAAATCACCATATCAGAATTTCTGAAGGATACACTGAAGACATCACAGGAATAAATTACATTTTAAAATATATTAAAATAGAAAACAGTTTTTTTAAATTCACAATATTACTGCTTTACTGTATTTTTGATCAAATAAATGCAGCCTTGTGGAGCAGAAAAGACTTTCAAAAACTAAAAAAAAAATCTTATCAACCTCAAACTTACGGTATCTGTACTTTAACTCAGATGTGTTTGAAGAGGAAAGAGAATTTAATTTGGGTTATGTTGCTGTTTAGAGACCGAATCTGTGTTAGCATGTGGCTCTATTGAAATGTATAGTTTTATTCCAGTTTCTTGTTGATGGTGCCGCACCATCAGTTTGATGTATTTTATCCAGTATCTGTCATGCTTAAAAAAGTAGGACATTAACCATTACTGACAGTTTGTAGAAAGAGACAGATATTAACAACTACCAGACTGTGTCATATGAATAACCTGTCAGTCAGCATTGGTAGTTCAGGACTCCTGGGATGAGAGTCCAATCAAGAAAAGGAGGTTTCGGAGTAATAATATTTTAAAACCATATCACATTCACATGGGATTAAAAGAGAGCTGTATTTGATCAAACATGCACAAATGTGTAATTAGCAGTCTTTAACCTCAAACTCAGGCAAAAATTCAATGTAAAAGTGACCTATTCAAGAAAGCAATAAATTAGCATGCTAATACTGGAGCATACTGGAGTCAGTGAGGTCTTGCGTTCTCCGTTACTTATATTCATAAATAACCTGCTTTATCTACTAACAATAAATAAACCGTTCTGCAAAAAACCTGCTTGAACAGCAAGGAAACGGTAAGCCATTAACGGACCCCAGCATTTTTCATCTGTTTGAAATGTCAATAAACCCTGAGAACAAAGACTATACTGCGGCAAATGTTTATTTTCCTCCCCAAGTGCAAAATGGAGTCCGAGTGTGTGCGCAGATGCGTGAGGAAAGTGAATTTCCTCACAAAAGGACTACTTTTGAATAATTTGTGCTTAAAAAGCCTTCTTGTAATATCAGCAGGATTCAGCACTCTGTCCTGCCCTTACATGCATTCTCTCTCCGCCTGGCGAATGCTAATGCAGGTGTTACACTGAGCTGTCAGGCCGCTCTCTCCTGCCGGCTATCAGATAGCTGCAAGACTGCAGTGTAAAGTCTTGACAGATGGCTGCTCGCTCGCTCTCTCTCTTTTTCTCTTGAAGGAAGCAGAAAAGGTGTTTTAAAGGACACTGTCAGAGCACTTTCAAACTCAGTCTCATCATTATCCTTCCAGTCAGCCCATCTCTCCGTTCTCTTTCCTTTATCTCAAACCCATTTTTTCCCTCCTCCCCTTCAAGTTCCATCCAACTTCTTCTCTCTGACCTTAAAGAATCTCATGCACTCATGCCATTCTTTTCTCCATCTTGTATTATTCTCTATCTGTTGTCTCTGAATAGCTTGCTGCTTTCTATTGTGTGGCTGGACACTTACTCACAGCACTTTAAGATTGCTGGTGTAGACAGGATCCAAAATGTTTTATATGCACTGTACTTGTAGTGTAAATTTGTTGACAATCAAGCACTGCATTAAAATGTTTTACATTTTTTAAACTCCAAATGAATATGTCATGGCGAAGATGTTGAAGATTAGTATCAAGGCACTTTATTTATATTAGTCCCCACAAGTGTGCCGCACACGTCCTGAGAAGTGAAGCCAAAGCGTCTCGATCGCCCCCAGGTGGTTGGTCCCAGTATAGCTCATAAACCCCGCCCCCTCCATGTATTCTAATGGGACGCAAGACAAGCTAAAAATATCAACGGCACATTCGGACATTGGCGGCTTCACTTTTCTACAATGGAAGATAGTGAAGGGGCGTCATCCATCTTTTTTTTACAGTCTATGGTCCCACACAAAAGAAGTTTATTCACTGCTTTTTCTTATTTTCCAGTTATATTTAAAAATCCTTAAAACAAAATACATTTTCTTGATTGGCAAAGGGATAGATCACCCAAAAATGAAAATTCTGTCATCATTTACTCACCCTCGTGTTGTTCCAAACCTGTATGAGTTTCTTTCTTCTGTTGAACACAAAAGAAGATATTTTGAAGAATGTTTGTAACCAGACAAAGACACTTCCATATAATTTTTTTCCTACTATGTAAGTCAATGTCTACTGCCAACTGTTTGATTACCAGCTTTCATTAAAATATCTTCTTTTGGTTTTGGATTTTGAGGGTAAGTGATGACAAAATTTACATTTTTGGGTGAGCTATCCCTTTAAGTTTCCGGATAATACATCTTTAATATCCAGATGTATAAGCATTTTTTTTTAAGTATAAAAACAAGTATAACATCTGTTAGTGCAGTAAGAAAAAAATACATTTGTATTGAAGATGTGTTCTCTGAAAACAAGTCTTAATATCTTATCCAGTGCTTCTTAAGTTTTTTATTCAAGGATTTGTAGATATTTTATTGGGAAACAAGTCAAAAAATATTAATTAAAAACTCATTAAAAAGTAATTTCTTCTCCATGGATACATTGGATACTGCCATGTTAAGCCATTTTTAAGATCGCTTTAGGGAGAGGGGCTCTGGTTCATATTGGCCTGCTCAAACCGAGCAATGAATATTTATTTTCAATGTTAAAATACTTTTACCTACCCAACTTATGAATACAAATACGTATGTATGCATGTATTTATTCGTTCGTTCGTTCGTTCGTTCGTTCGTTCGTTCGTTCGTTCGTTCGTTCGTTCGTTCGTTCGTTCGTTCGTTCGTTCGTTCGTTCGTTCGTTCGTTCGTTCATTCATTCATTCATTCATTCATTCATTCATTCATTCATTCATTCATTCATTCATTCATTCATTCATTCATTCATTCATTCATTCATTCATTCATTCATTCATTCATTCATTCATTCATTCATTCTCCCCTTATAATATTTAAAAATCCTTCAAATGCCTAAAAATACATTTTCTTTTGAAGCAGTACAACCTACTGTTGGATATTAAGTTTCCAGAGAATATATAAACAAGTATAAAAAATTATATATTAAAAATGTATTAAAACAAGTCTAAAATCTGCCGGTGCAGTGAGAAAAAAAATACACTTAAAGATGAAGACCGTTTTCTGAAAACATATCTTAATATCTTATGCAGTGTTTTTTCTCAAGAATTTTTTTTCCCAAAGACTTTTAGATATTTTATTGGAAAAGTCCGAAAAGAATAATTAAAAACTCATCAAAAAGTCATTTCTTCTTCATTAACTTCCATTCAAAATATTTGTTTGTTTATCTTTAAAACTGATTAAATTAATCAGATCAAATGTACTGTAGCACAGTCCTATGGTGAACATTAGGGTGTTACCAGTTGTAGGATGTGTAATATTAATTACCTTATGTCTGGGTAATAAATCAAATCCACCTATCCATGTTTTCACTGACAGACAGATGGCTATACAGAACAAAATCAATTCAACCGCACCACTCTGTGTGGTTCAGAATAACCCCATTTAACATAAATTTCTTTGGAAACACAAGGGCCGATCTTTTTTTTTAGAGTCTTCCCATGACTTACAACAGAAGCAGCATCTTGAGAGAAAAGAGAGATGCGTACTAGGAGAAAAAAAAAGAAAATGAGTGGGAGAAAGTGTTACAGAGTGAACGTGTGAATGAGTGAGTGAGTGAGTGCCAATCAGTATGGATGAGTGTGACTGCCGTCAAAGTCTCTCACTGTGTGTGTGTGTGTGTGTGTGTGTGTGTGTGTGTGTGTGTGTGTGTGTGTGTGTGTGTGTGTGTGTGTTTGAATCACAATGAGGGATTCAGTCCCACTCACACAGTCTGTTTGAACATTATCCATGTCAGTTATGTAATGACTGTTTGTCCAAACAAAAAGTGATCCATCATCCTTGTGATTTATGATATTTATGGTAAAACATTATAGGAAGTATTTATTTATATATTTATTTATTTAAGAGTAATATTTACATTTAATTATATTTTTAGAATGTATTTTTTTGTAAATAATTTATAACAGAAAGTAAGGTGTACAATTTGTAACTACATGAAGGTAAATAAATAATGAAAATTTTCATTTTCATTTTGGATGAACTTTCTTTATTTCCTCCTTTAAGAAAATCACTTTGTGTAAGTCAGTGGCGTAGGCAGAAAGTGGATGGGTGGGCCGGAATAATTCGCATTACCCCTTAATTTGGAAGAAAAATCCGATTGAAACATAGCAACACAGCTAAAAGTATTCCTCATATGTTGGACCTTTTATTGTCTATTGTCTTTTAATATAGTCTACTTCTACATGTTGATGCCTTCTCAAGCCCCCGTACGACCTGTGTTTGTGATGTTTGAGCGCGACGCGCGAAAGGACCGTTTGCAAGGTTGCTTCATTTTTTAAATTCCTCTAGGTGCTACTAGTGTCGCAGAAACGAAATACTTCACCTGTAAGCGCTAGCTCTGTGCGATCAAGTGTGAGCGGCTGCAACGTGAAAAAAATTGAAAACAAAAACAAAGCAGGAGAGAGATCCAACCCGAGTCCTAATAACTATATCACGAAGAGAAATCACAATGCCTGAGTCCTGTATCAACCTGCCATTGCTAATACAGTACAAGTGGCTTATGTACATTTCAGAAAACCACTTGCTCACAAATATTACATGCAAATATTGCATAGCCATGCCACAGCAGGCCAGACTAAAAACCTACCCATAGCTTACCTTATATGGCTGATGTCTGTTCTAAACAAGTCGGAGTTGGCTGGGTTTTGAATTGAAGCTGTTGATAATATCATCATAATCCTAATTATCTGTTAGTTCACTTTCAAACAGCAAAAGTGTTATGGCGTCCTGTCATCTTTGTCAAGACGTGTTTCTTTCTTAAATGTGTCGTAAATGGCAGTTTAGACATTTTTTTAATAACATTAAAAGGGCGCTGCTAGTTGGAATCGAATCCGGATATTGGCGCGAAGAAGAACATAACATTACTACTGCCATGACGTAACTGAAGAGACGAATTAGCATATTTTTTATTAATATTAGAATAAAGTTCTAATGCATGACAAAATAAATCACATTTAAAATAATTATTGAAGAATTGTTAAATGTTAGAAAATAGCATTATATTAAAAAAATAATGTATTTCCCTGGATCTGACAGGATGGGCAAGCTGTCAGTCTGGGTGGGCCTAAGCCCACCCGTAGCTACGCTAGTGGTATAAGTGTAAATTCAAAATAATCAGCAATCCCTCAATCCACTGCCTAAACTTGAAAAGCCGACACAATCCTAGTGTGTTCAATCATATCTAATCCTAAATACACCGAAAAGTCATTGTTTTGTCTGCTAAAACACATAGTAAACCCTTAAAGATTCATATTGATAATAATATGTCAGTGAAAATGCCATACGACCATAACATATGAGGACTCTTTACTCTCGATACCTGACTATTAGCTGCTTTATATGAAGAAAAGGCTAATTAGTAACATCTACACCATCCATCCCTTTATTCAAGACTGTTTTCAGTTATAATCATGTATCGTTGATTAGTAGGTGGGCTTGTTCACTGTATATGGGCCACGCTGAGATAGTTTGCTCTCTAGTCTCAGTGATAGTGCCCAGTGAATCTGGGTCACTTGCTTTCCCTTGAGTGGATCTAGACCATCTTGCAAGTAGATGAATGAAGAGCCAAAGCTCCAGGGACTATAATGCACCTATGCGCATGTGTGTTTGTGTATGTGTGTAGCACAGTTTGGGTGAAGGTTAAAGGTCAGAGGAATGGGGGAAGTTTGCACCTGATGCCGCTCTAAAATGATTTAAAGCTTTAAAGCGTATATCAAATGGAATTACAAAAATAATGATTGTTTTCAATCAGGTTTCCCGAAAAACACTCTCGTCATCTGCCATTAGTCGGACAAACAGTCATTATCTTGTAAAAACTGAACAGCCTAAAAGAAAGTTAGTAGGATTTAAAAGGCTCGCCAGTCAACTTTGCTTAGCTTATTTGGCCCGTTTAAACAGAAGACAGTCGCTGCATCCGAAATTGAATACTTCCCTACTATATAGTATGCGAAAAACAGTACGCCAACAGAGTAGTATGTCTGAATGAATAGTATTCAAAAAACAGTAGGCGAAAAGTCCCCGGATGACTAATTACTTGAGGAGATGTGCATACAATAGACATTTATTTACAATTTACTATCCCATGAGGCCACTATAGAGGATTTATGAATGGCAGTGAAGCAGCGCAACTGACACTGGTAGGTCACGTGACAGTAACAACATGGCGGATGTAGCATTCGTCCGAATTTCATTCATACTACCCACATTCATACTATAGGACATACTTTTTAATGGTCACAAAGAATGTTCAAATTCAAATGCAGTACCTACTCAGTATGTGATTTCAGACACAGCAAGAGACAAACAACCACATTTTAGTTTTACATGTCATTTAGGGGTAAATGAATGATAATATAAATGACTCCCACAGAAAAAAAAGAAACATATTATTTATTTAAATATATATATATTGCCAAAAGTATTGGGACACCCCTCTAAATCATTGAATTCAGGTGTTCTAATCACTTCCATGGCCACAGGTGTGTAAAATCAAGCACCTAGGCATGCAGACTGCTTCTACAAGCATTTGTGAAAGAATGGGTCACACTCAGGAGCTCAGTGAATTCAAGCGTGGTACCGTGATAGGTTGCCACCTGTGCAATAAGTCCACTAAGTTCACTACTAAATATTCCACGATCAACTGTTAGTGGTATTATAACAAAGTGGAAGCAATTGGGAACAACAGCAACTCAGCCACGAAGTGGTAGGCCACGTAAAATCGCAGAGCGGGGTCAGCGCATGCTGAGGCACACAGTGCGCAGAAGTCGCAAACTTTCTGCAGAGTCAATAGCTACAGACCTCTAAACTTCGTGTGGCCTTCAGATTAGCTCAAGAACAGTGCGTAGAGAGCTTCATGGAATGGGTTTCCATGGCCGAGCAGCTGCATCCAAGCCTTACATCACCAAGTGCAATACAAAGGGTCGGATGCAGTGGTGTAAAGCACGCCACCACTGGACTCTAGAGCAGTGGAGACGTGTTCTCTGGAGTGACGAATCACACTTCTCTGTCTGGCAATCCAATGGACAAGTCTGGGTTTGGCGGTTGCCAGGAGAACGGTACTTGCCTGACTGCATTGTGCCAAGTGTAAAGTTTGGTGGAGGGGGGATTATGATGTGGGGTTGTTTTTCAAGGGTTGGGCTTGGCCCCTTATAGTTTCAGTGAAAGGAACTCTTAATGCTTCAGCATACCAAGACATTTTGGACAATTTCGGACAATTTCATGCTCCCAACTTTGTGGGAACAGTTTGGGGATGGCCCCTTTCTGTTCCAACATGACTGCGCACCAGTGCACAAAGCAAGGTCCATAAAGACATGGATGAGTGAGTTTGGTGTGGAGGAACTTGACTGGTCTGCACAGAATCCTGACCTCAACCCGATAGAACACCTTTGGGATGAATTAGAGCAGAGACTGCAAGACAGGCCTTCTCATCCAACATCAGTGCCTGACCTCACATGCGCTTCTAGAAGAATGGTCAAAAATTCCCATAAACACACTCCTAAACCTTGTGGAAAGCCTTTCCAGAAGAGTTGAAGCTGTTATACCTGCAAATTAAACCCTACGGATAAAGAATGGGATGTCATATATATACTAACTGTTACATTGACTCATCTCTCCCTGTCGCTCTCATGCCCACATATTGCCACTGTACATACACTAAACAAAATTATAAACGCAACACTTTTGTTTTTGCCCCCATTTTTCATGAGCTGAACTCAAAGATCTAAGACTTTTTCTATGTACATAAAAGGCCTGTTTCTCTCAAATATTGTTCACAAATCTGTCTAAATCTGTGTTAGTGAGCACTTCTCCTTTGCCGAGATAATCCATCAACCTCACAGGTGTGGCATATCAAGATGCTGATTAGACAGCATGATTATTGCACAGGTGTGCCTTAGGCTGGCCACAATAAAAGGCCACTCTAAAATGTGCAGTTTTACTGTATTGGGGGGGATCCGGGGGGGTCCCAGGGGGTCCAAAAAAAAAGTCAATATCTGGTGCGACCACCATTTGCCTCACGCAGTGCAACACATCTGCTTCGCATAGAGTTGATCAGGATGTTGATTGTGGCCTGTGGAATGTTGGTCCACTCCTCTTCAATGGCTGTGCGAAGTTGCTGGATATTGGCAGGAACTGGAACACGCTGTCGTATACGCTGATCCAGAGCATCCCAAACATGCTCAATGGGTGACATATCCGGTGAGTATGCTGGCCATGCAAGAACTGGGATGTTTTCAGCTTCCAGGAATTGTGTACAGATCCTTGCAACATGGGGCCGTGCATTATCATGCTGCAACATGAGGTGATGGTCGTGGATGAATGGCACAACAATGGGTCTCAGGATCTCGTCACGGTATCTCCATCAATGCCATCAATAAAATGCACCTATGTTCGTTGTCCATAACATACGCCTGCCCATACCATAACCCCACCGCCACCATGGGCCACTCGATCCACAACGTTGACATCAGCAAACCGCTCACTCACACGACGCCATACACGCTGTCTGCCATCTGCCCTTTACAGTGAAAACCGGGATTCATCCTTAAAGAGAACACCTCTCCAAAGTGCCAGACACCATCGAATGTGAGCATTTGCCCACTCAAGTCGGTTACGATGACGAACTGCAGTCAGGTCGAGACCCCGATGAGGACGACGAGCATGCAGATGAGCTTTCCTGAGACGGTTTCTGACAGTTTGGGCAGAAATTCTTTGGTTATGCAAACCGATAGTTGCAGCATGATAATGCACAGCCCCATGTTGCAAGGATCTGTACACAATTCCTGGAAGCTGAAAACATCCCAGTTCTTGCATGGCCAGCATACTCACCGGACACGTCACCCATTGAGCATGTTTGGGATGCTCTGGATCAGCATATACGACAGCGTGTTCCAGTTCCTGCCAATATCCAGCAACTTCGCACAGCCATTGAAGAGGAGTGGACCAACATTCCACAGGCCACAATCAACAACCTGATCAACTCTATGCGAAGGAGATGTGTTGCACTGCGTGAGGCAAATGGTGGTCGCACCAGATATTGACTTTTTTTTTTGGACCCCCCGGGTCTTGTTCAGTGTATATATTGCATATATTTACCACTCAGGTTAAGCTGAGCTCATGGTTCAGTTAGATAATTTACATCTTGTTCGGTGGACCCGTGTAGGTGTAGGCAATGTTCAAACCGACACTGAATACTGTATAAATTATTGCCACATCATTCCCCTCAAACACAACAGTAATACTGTTCACTCAATATCAGCCATAAAGAGAACTAAATGATCGACTCCAGATACAAATTCACTCCTGCCTGATCCTCAAAGCCTAGTTATTTTATTCCATATAAAAAATGTCAAAACAATGTGAGCTAACTCCAGCCCACACATACATCACACGGCTCTCGCCGGGCCTGCGCTGCCTGTTCCTCACAGATTGAAACAATTTTTCTCTCCCATTCTCTATATCTCCTCTTCTTATTCGCGATTGCAAATTGAGGCAGGAAATTGAGAGCGGATGGCAGAAAGAGAGAGGGGAGAAAATGAAAAGCCCCTCACTGTTGGACCTCCTGCATATTTCCTTTTGTTAAATCGTTTTTGGCTGACTCGCTGCAGGAAATATTCTACACAGCTCATTAGACCTGAAGATCCCCATCGTCCGTCAAACCCACAGTAGCCTGGGAACCTCTCGTGTCCTGAACCTGTGCCTCTTCCAGAGAAGAGGCCACCTTTGTGTTATCTCTCGAGTGCAGGGGTTTGTCATAACAGAATTGCAGTTCAATTTATGGGTTCATATCTTAAAATCCATTTAAATCACATTTTTTAGAATTGGTCCAAATGGACTTCTGTGACATATAAACAATGAAGCCTGTATTTGTTTTGTCAAATTCCTACAATTTGAATGACCCTGGGCAGTGTGAACAGTCTTATGGGAAATTTGATCTCACTTTTTTTTTCCTTCAAAAATTGCCCAGCTGTCTGACATGTAAAGTTACAAAAAAAAAAAATGCCAACATATTAAATGCCATTTAGGTATGGGTATATAAAGTAACCTTTTATTTTATTTTGTTTTGTTTTTTAATCACATTTTATTTTATTACATTTTATTTTGCTGTTTTCAATGGTGTAAGAAAAATAAATCTAATTAACATTCAAGATATATTCTCTAAAACCATGCCCTAAAATATATTGCAAGTAAAAATATATTTTATTTTAAAGTTGTTCAGATATTTTATTGGGAAAAGTCCAAAAATACTGGTTAAGAAAATGTTTGTAGTACAAGGCAATACATATTATTATTATTATTATTATTATTATTATTATTATTATTAGTAGTAGTAGTAGTAGTAGTAGTATTATATGGTAATTATTTATTTTAAATATTTTAGTTTATTATGTGTGTGTATATATATACACACACATGTATACACGTGTGTGTGTGTGTGTATGTATATACAGTAGGGAGAACAAGTATTTGATACACTGATGTTTTTCCAGGTTTGCCCACTTACAAAGCATGTAGAAGTCTGTAATTTTTATCATAGGTACACTTCAACTGTGAGAATCTAAAACAAAAATCCAGAAAATCACATTGTATGATTTTTAAATAATTAATTTGCATTTTATTGCATGACATAAGTCTTTGATCACCTACCAACCAGTAAGAATTCCGGCTCTCACAGACCTGTTAGTTTTTCTTTAAGAAGCCCTCCTGTTCTCCACTCATTACCTGTATTAACTGCACCTGTTTGAACTCGTTACCTGTATAAAAGACACCTGTCCACACACTCAATCAAACAGACTCCAACCTCTCCACAATGGCCAAGACCAGAGAGCTGTGTAAGGACATCAGGGATAAAATTGTAGACCTGCACAAGGCTGGGATGGCGCTACAGGACAATAGGCAAGCAGCTTGGTGAGAAGGCAACAACTGTTGGCGCAATTATTAGAAAATGGAAGAAGTTCAAGATGACGGTCAATCTCCCTCGGTCTGGGGCACCATGCAAGATCTCACCTCATGGGGCATCAATGATCATGAGGAAGGTGAGGGATCAGCCCAGAACTACACGGCAGGACCTAGTCAATGACCTGAAGAGAGCTGGGACCACAGTCTCAAAGAAAACCATTAGTAACACACTACGCCGTCATGGATTAAAATCCTGCAGCGCACCTCAAGGTCCCTCTGCTCAAGCCAGCGCATGTCCAGGCCCGTCTGAAGTTTGCCAGTGACCATCTGGATGATCCAGAGGAGGAATGGGAGAAGGTCATGTGGTCTGATGAGACAAAAATAGAGCTTTTTGGTCTAAACTCCATTCGCCGTGTTTGGAGGAAGAAGAAGAATGAGTACAACCCCAAGAACACCATCCCAACCGTGAAGCATGGAGGTGGAAACATCATTCTTTGGGGATGCTTTTCTGCAAAGGGGACAGGACGACTGCACCATATTGAGGGGAGGATGGATGGGGCCATGTATCGCGAGATCTTGGCCAACAACCTCCTTCCCTCAGTAAGAGCATTGAAGATGGGTCATGGCTGGGTCTTCCAGCATGACAACAACCCGAAACACACAGCCAGGGCAACTAAGGAGTGGCCTAGCCAGTCTCCAGACCTGAACCCAATAGAAAATCTTTGGAGGGAGCTGAAAGTCCGTATTGCCCAGCGACAGCCCCGAAACCTGAAGGATCTGGAGAAGGTCTGTATGGAGGAGTGGGCCAAAATCCCTGCTGCAGTGTGTGCAAACCTGGTCAAGAACTACAGGAAACGTATGATCTCTGTAATTGCAAACAAAGGTTTCTGTACCAAATATTAAGTTCTGCTTTTCTGATGTATCAAATACTTATGTCATGCAATAAAATGCAAATTAATTACTTAAAAATCATACAATGTGATTTTCTTGATTTTTGTTTTAGATTCCGTCTCTCAGTGTATCAAATACTTATTCTCCCCACTGTATATATATATATATATATATATATTTTTTTTTTTTTTTTTTTTTTTTTTAAATGAAATAAAATGACATAAAAAAGATAAAAAATCTAATCAAATCAAATCTTTGGCTATATGTAATGACTGTACCAAAACTAGTTAAGCGTTAAAAAAAAAAAAGTCTGAAAAAAATATGCATATGCGCCATTGAAGCTGAGACAGGGCTCACGTTTGTTCTCACATGCTGATCTAAAAAATTTTAAATCATTCGGTCAATCATGTTTCCATTGTTCCTCTTGCGTGCTTTATTAATGTATGCTACAGTTTGAAACAGGCAGAATGTAAGACACCTGTCAGAGCCAGCATGGCCATAAACCCCAGGTCTTCTCCTGCTTGTGTGGGTTAATCTTTGAACTCCCTCTGAGACTCATTAGCCATTTTAGTTCACTAGTGCTAATTATTAGTTTGTGAGGGGAGCAGCATTTGTGAAATACAAACTGGACCAGTTTGCCTTACCATCAGAGCGACCCACATTCATACATTCACATCGGCACACTCATGAATATATACAAAAAAACCTCCAAAACACATTCAGCCCACCTGTGGTGTGCATCTGTTCGGCAGCACACACCTGGAGAGAGACCCCCCCAGTCGTCTGGTACAAAGGAAAAGATGTAAGATTATGGATTCTTGCTTTTTCCAACAGACTTAAGAAAGCTTTTGCTCATCAGACTCTTACAAAATAAGCAAAAAATAATGTTAAAAGGCAGAAGTTTTTCAGTAATTTTTTTCAGTGTGGCTTGAGATTTATATTTGATTTTACAAATGTTCGAGTTTGCCTTCAGCAATGAATATTAATTCAAGCATCCTCAATTCCTTTGAGTTCCAATAATTGTTACCGTGGCTCACTTTTAAGTGGCCGAACGGACTCAGGTGTTCTGGATCCACCAGCTGTACCTCTGGACCCCCATAAGGCATCATTATCATACTAAAGCAATGAGAGACTAGCAGATTCAGCCATTCAGTCTCCACTGAGAGGCCATGAACAGCATGGCGGCCCCTACAACCATTCGTCATTAAATTACTGTCTGCTCCAGCGTTCTCCAATCACCAAACCCCCTCAGGCTTAAAAAGTACCTTGTCCAAAAGGACAAATCACAAATAAGGTCAATAATTTCCTCTTGAGGGCCTCACATGTTCTGTTACTGATATTGAATTTGTGACAAAACCAAAGGTTATTCGTACAATATGCAAATACCTTCTTTCATGCGTTTGTTAATCATTAACCTAATTTCTCACATTGCAAACCAGCATTTTTTGTCTAAACATCCGTAAAAAAAACAAAGTAAATTTATGTTTTCAGATAACAACTTGAATTAAGGTAGTTTTCTTAGTCAGTTGGTAAATAGTTTTTTCTTATTAGGTTAAATAATATAAATTTTTTAATATTTATATATAAACTATATTAAATGTTTAATATACAAATGATATTACATGCTGTTGATTTAAGAAAAACTATTTGCCAATGGTGTAAGAAAAATACATCTTATTTTTATGTATTCTCTAAAACCATGTCCTAAAATATTATCGAATTTTTGCTTCTTAAGTAAATGATTTATTTGAAAGATGTTCAGATATTTTTATTGGAAAACAAATAATACTATTTAAGAAAATGTTTGTAGTAGGCCTACAGGGCAAAAAATATATTTTATTTTATTATTGTATTTATTTTATTTTATTATTTTATTTATTTTATTTTATTATTTTATTTATTTATTTATTTGTTATTTTATTATATTTACATTTTTTATTTTAATTATTTGTTTGTTTGATTATTTTTTATTTATTTTATTTAAAAAAAAAAAATTTATTTCTTTTTTTTTTTCTTCTTTTTTTTTTTCTTGTGCAAGGCAAATATGCATATGCAAAACATTAACCTCAATTTTCAGGAGGGGTCTCTTCAAAATTTTTGGTGAAATTTTATAATTCAGCTGCTTTTCCAGACCTGAAAAACTGACCACATCTGTCTGCTGCTTCTGCAGATTTTGCTATGCATAGGCAGCAGATTTCATTCATTTATTTACCAAACCGTGCTCAGTATGTCCCACCAGCTCTGACTGAAGAGCACCAAGCGGTCATGAACAGCAATCATCTACATCCATTAAACAGCTCCTCTTTGCATCATTCCTGTGAGAAGCAAAATCTTAATATTCCCCTCAGCAAAGCAGCGCACGGCTCCGGACTAGCTTGTAGAAATGTCATTAGCAAGCTGTGGGGGTCACGTTCCCAGCCCTCTAATCGTTTTTCAGCGGGCAGCTCTCCTACCCACTACAGCAGTATGAAAAGGTGTCCGTTCATATGATGCCATGCATCACTCTGATAGCCGGACCCCCTGGGCTCTTCATTAGGCCTCCAGATTGTGTCTGAGGGCCTGGATTTGAATATACAATGGGCCTTCTGCACAGATCAGGAGCTGATTGGAAGACGTGAACGGAAGTGTAGGATCCTTTGCATTGGCAAAAATATAAACATTTTGGCCGTATGTTTAATATGTTGCTTAGAAGAATTGTGGAATTGTGTTTAATATATATCTTTGTACCAGATATAGTAAACCGAAATGAGAGATCACATAATGTTTTTAAAAACACATTATATATATATACAATATATATATATATATATATATATATATATATATATATATATATATATAAAACAGAACATTTGTGATAGTAGCTGTAATGCTGCTTAATACAGCACCTTTATATGCCAATTTATGTTTTCCAATCCATCGTTAGGTGTAATATTAGCCTAAAAAGCTGCACAGTTAATCACTATTTACAATGAATTTGGAGAAACAGTGAATGGGGTCAACAGGAGGGAGAATGGAAGACAATGAAAGGGAGGAGATGAATGGAAAACTGAACTAGCTGCATGCTGTAATCAGACTAAGCAGGCGTTTCTAATGGCCCTCTCAGTGTAAGACATTTACTGCCTCAAAATCCCCCTCACAATATATCATTCTAAATAAATCCCTCTGCACCACTCCCCAACACACACAGTGCTGTACCAGTACTTGATAAATGGTGGTGTGTAAACTGAGGTGATGTTAATTGAATCAGAGAGAGTTATTCCTGCTGAGAGAAGCATTTTCAGCGGTTTGACTGGAATTTTCACGGTCAAATACATTTCTGTACAATTAAGCCAGTTCATTAGTATTACCAGCACAGCCATCTGCCTCCCACAACAGAGAAAACCCCTCTATAGGACTTTAGAAAATCAGCTATAAGGGGAGAATGTAATGATAATGAGATCTAAATATAGGTTCAGTGTAATTAGGTAGGCTACAGGGATAATTTCTTGCCAATTTTGGGACTTTTATTGTCATATTGAACAATGCAATTTGCTAATATTTTAATGCACAATTTGAAACCATTTAATTTAAACTTCACTTATTGCTTTAGGACTAATTTTGGTCAGGCACAGACACTTGTTTTCCCCCCCTTTACATTTCCACAGGTACCAAACCAGGCCAAAGATGCACAGCAAAGTTACAATGTGAAGTGGTTCTCTGGTTTTGCTTCAGGAACCAGATTTTACTTTGGACATTAACTGCATGGTGATCCAGCACAGTACCAAAGTTGTTTATGGTACAAAATTATTGTATTTTTGCATTTTTCATTTTTGTACTGTATATACTCAGGGGCTGGAGCTGACACTGGAGCGGACCCGGGGAACGGAGCCGACACTGGAACGGACCCAGGGTCTCTGGAATTTTCCTCTCGAGAGCAGGCTCGGGAATTTCAGCCTCTGGAACAGACTCTCAGTCTCTAGGCTGGTGTCTGTGACGCTGGTTTTCTCCTCGCATTCACCGTTGGTAAAGGGAGAACAGATTAACACAACTATGATGACAGATGACAGAACTAATTAACAACCTAGAAAGCTGACCTGGAAACAGACACGAACAGAACAGAAAAAGAGATCAAAAACAAACTCTAAACATGAACAAACAGACTCAAAACCTGACCTATATGTGTATATATATATATATATATATGAAAATAAAAAAATAGTATATGATATATTTAATAATATATGGGGTGCTTTTTATCATTCATTTTAATATTTAACAAGCTTATTTATTTTGGTATCTCAACTATGCATGATTATAATTGCACTTTCTTTTTTGTGTGTTTTTTCTGCTGTTTGTGGGTTAAATTTTGGGTTGACGTATGTGCCAAATGGCACCTAAAGAAATCCGCTCAATACTACACATCTTCTGCTTTGGGTGTGTATCTGTAAAACGTACTATAAAGAAGCGTGGTGGTCTTCACTAGGTTCTAAGATTGCTTTCAATAAGACATCAAATATACACATAATTACAGAGAGAGTTTTAGAAAGGTGTATTCAGCTGAAAAAAAGAGGGAAATAACAGGTGATATGTGTCTTAATGGAAGGTGCTGTCAAAGCTGACCATCTAATTTCCTGTCCTCATGCCACACCCAACTCTTCAGCAAGAGAACAATGAACAAAAGCATGAGATGGTCTTCAAAAGCACAAAGAAAGATGTTTCTCTTCATTTTTTTTTCTGTCTATTTTTTTCATCTGGTCCAAAAGATTAATTTGCTATTGGTACTATAAGTGAAATTAAATTACAAGATAATTGCGATGTGTCAAAGTGATCTCTCCATGCCTATCCAGAAGATGTCCCTCCCCCATCCCATGACTGATGTCTTCACCACCTTTCATGACCTGAGTAATGGATGGGGTGATTACAAAACCATGTACCCTGCCCCCCAAAAGAAAAGCGAAGAGAAATATCCTGCTTTCAGTCGCTCTTAATGTACGCACATCATGAGTTGGCCTGCATTGGTAAAACTGTAAAATATGAGTTTAATAAAATAGACAGTGGAGCACTGGAGCACTGTTCTGTCACCAATCATATCTTGATTCATTGATAAGTCAGTGCTGTAAAATTGTGGGAGCGAGTTGCTCATCCCGCAGGGGCAACCTTGTGTTTCGTGTAGAGTGTTGTTAGAGAATGCCACAAAATATAATTTTGGAGCAAAATTGTGCTTGGTTCTAAACTTGTTTGGAGCACAGAGAGGGAAAGGAAGGGAACGGGGTCATTTGTTTTATTAACCGCAAACTGGACGCAACCTAGCATACAAATTTGTGTTTGATCTCTTAGAATGTTCCATGAAGGTTCTTGCAAAAACAAAAAAAAACATTAACACTTTTAGAATGTTCTTTGAACATTAACAGGCTTTTACAAAACATTAGCATGAAAGGGTGCAACATTTTCACCAAGTGCAACATGTTTCTGGATCAACATCTTTGTTGGAATCATTCCAAACAACCAATCAGATTTGAGGGACATTTACAGCTTATGTTAAATTTAGGCTTACAACCAGGGTTAGGTGCTTCGACATCAGTGTTATTCACTTATCGTTTACCTCTGATTTTAGGGATACGTTATGGGTTAGGTTTAAGGGTAGGGATATGGTTAGGACTAAATTTTCAGACAGGAATGTTGTTACACGGTGACCAGAATGAAGGTGTTTATAACTTTTTGTTATTTTAACATTATTACAGGGCAGTTTAACTATTCCTGTTTAAAATAACTACATCCAGAATGATTCAACTGCAGTTATCAGAAATTATCAGAAATGTCTTACAATGTACTTAAAAGTCACAAGACACTTTATTGTCTATTAAGGAAATGTTGAAAGAATGAATAACATTATTGTGCTATCAGATCAATAATGGCACACTTTTGCAACATTAACGCTGTTATTTTAATGTTTATTACTGTGACGCTGTTTTGAAATTATTCATTTAACTGTATAAAGTGCTATGTAAATAAATGTAAATTATTCATTTATAATTATTAATTTACTTAATTATGCAATAATAGTGAATGGAGCCCCTGTCCACCCCATGTTATATATACACCGATCAGGCATAACATTATGACCATATGAACATTATGAGGGGAAGTGAATAACACTGATTATCTCTTCATCACGGCACCTGTTAGTGGGTGGGATATATTAGGCAGCAAGTGAACATTTTGTCCTCAAAGTTGATGTGTTAGAAGCAGGAAAAATGGGCAAGCGTAAGGATTTGAGCGAGTTTGACAAGGGCCAAATTGTGATGGCTAGATGACTGGGTCAGAGCATCTCCAAAACTGCAGCTCTTGTGAGGTGTTCCCGGTCTGCAATGGTCAGTGTTTATCAAAAGTGCTCCAAAGAAGGAACAGTGGTGAACCGGCGACAGGGTCGTGGGCGGCCAAGGCTCATTGATGCACGTGGGGAGTGAAGGCTGACCTGTGTAGTCCGATCAAACAGACGAGCTACTGTAGCTCAAATTGCTCAAGAAGGTAATGCTGGTTCTGATAGAAAGGTGTCAGAATACACAGTGTATCGCAGTTTGTTGCGTATGGGGCTGCATAGCCGCAGACCAGTCAGGGTGCCCATGCTGACCCCTGTCCACCGCCGAAAGCGCCAACACTGGGCACGTGAGTATCAGAACTGGACCACGGAGCAATGGAAGAAGGTGGCCTGGTCTGATGAATCACGTTTTCTTTTACATCACGTGGATGGCCGGGTGCGTGTGCATCACTTACCTGGGAAACACATGGCACCAGGATGCACTATGGAAGAAGGCAAACCGGCGGAGGCAGTGTGATGCTATATATATAGTCAAAATGTTTATGTTCTAAGAACATTTCCCTAATGTTACCATGGAATTATGAAACCATTATTTCTGAACTTTCAAATGTCTTCAACATTTCTGAAACACTGAAAAGAGTGAACAGGCCTAACTTAATGAGAATGTGTAAAAACATACAAATTTGTTCTAAGAATGTTCAAATATCCAAGGAAAAAACTTTCTTAAAACATTAAAAAAATCGATGTTTAGAATGTTCATAGAAGTTTCATTCACATAATGGAGATGGAAAACGTTCTTAGAACAAAATATTGTTATGTTATCAATTGTTGTGTTTGATTTCCTGTAATGCATCAAGAGATGTATGCAGGCTTGCTGCTCGATAATATGTCATTCAGAAAGAACTAAATTGGTACAGAAATGTTTGAAATCTCACAGATTTGAGGAAATCTCATAAATTATCGAAAATTGTGTTCCATGCATGATTCATAGAAGCCACAACTTGAAAATGATTTCATAACCAAGAAGCACAATATAGTCATTACACCCCATGCAAACACACACTTTGGCAGATCAACATGTCTCAGAGAGACAATAATTGCCTTGGTACATACAAAAATGCATCAAATCACATTGTGAAATGAAACATACTTGAATATAAATTCAAGTCCATGAACCTCCTTCATAAATGTAGCACTGGATGTTGTGCGGCGACCATAAATTTCTTACTCTGCTGCTGAAGGTCATGAAATTTTAAGCACCAAAAGTTGGTGATGTCCATCTGGATATGAGCTATAAAGCAGCCACGCGGTGCCAAAGCCACTATACCAGGAGCCCAGTGACAGATGAAAGCAAGAACGCTTTTAGTGGCGATAAAAATGAGAAAGCATTAATCCATTTCATGACTAATGCCTGTGAATTTTCCTGCAAATCTTTCAAACACAGGTATAACATCTTCTTTAGGGTATAATTTGGTTTGGGTTAGAGGATGAATGGTGGGATTTTCCTGTATGGTTTATTCAGTAATGGCATTTGAAAAGGCGCTAACAGTTGGAACCATTATACAGTAGCTCATATTAGTCGGCATACAGTGTGCATCATTACAGTAGGTGCTTTTATAAGCCTATGCATAATTATGTACACTAATATCATAGTCATGGACAGAAATATCTTTTCAGGCTCTATCTATTCTGTTCTCTACCTTTCTCTATCTCCCTCCCACGCACACACACACACACACACACACACACACACACAAACAAAAAAACATAAGCCTGCACATTCACATTTTCATTCTCTTTCTCAGTCTGTGCCGTAGCCACACACACACACACACACACACACATACACTCAAACAAATGAGACAGCTTGAGTTATGGCTTCTATATGTATCTTGATATGGCCTTTCAGTTCTGGACAAACACCTGATGGCAGCTTTGGATGGGTCTATTTATTTTCCCATTACAGGAAGGCCAGACAATATTGGGCCTTTTGTGTGTACTTTATATGTGTACTTGCATGAGGACCGTCTTGACTGTCTGGGTGTGTGACAGCTTGTTAACTCAGTATTGTGCATTTAATCAAGTTTTTGTTTGTTTTGTGTCACTGTGTTTTAGAGGTGGCTTTAAAGATAATGAAGACTCACGCTCTGTTAAGTCTATAAAATGAAACATCTGTAGAAAGTGAATACTGCAATCTGCAACTGCTTTCCTGGATTTACAATTCATATGCAGTAGAAACTTAAAAATAGAAGTCTAGAGGAGCTCCAAAAACGAATAGGATAATGGCGCCACCTAGTGGTTAAACGAGCGTTAACGGTATTGGCATTAATTGAAATAGAATACCAGTTTACTATTAATTAAATACTGTGCAAAATGCACTGTATGTGTACACTCTCAGAAAATGGCACAAAAGCTGTCAATGGGACGGTACCCCTTGAAAGGTTTCTAATATGTACCATTTATGTACTATTATGTACACTTTAGTACCTTTAATGTACTAATATTTTATAGGGGAAAATAAGGTACAAAAGTGTACCTTCTGAAGGTACCGCCTTAGTAACAGCTTTTGTAACTTTTTTTTCTGAGAGTGTACAATTTAAAAAAAAAACAGTAGACATTATTCCATTATAGACATTTCAAACAGTTTTGCATTTGCATTCACATTGCATGTGAATGGCATCCATATCATTTTGAAAATCAAACTAAACTTGCATTTTCAATCCAATTTTGAAAAGTCTTAACATCTGGCAAATGATGAGTCAAAAAGCGATGTTAAAAATTGTGAATGATGTTACTTCCTGTTCATTAATCACAATGGATTTGGAAGTTTTGCATTATAAAATACTGTTGTTGTTTTTTGGGGGGGTTGCACTTTATTTTACAGTATGTGCGGTATATGTGTACTCACAGTGTATACTTACCTAAGAAAGTACTGGGTAATATAAGGTAACTACATGGGTTAAGTTTAGGTTTAGAGGTAGTTTTGGGGTTAGTTCAGCACCAAGTTATTGTAATTACTATAAGTATGTACATCATGCAGAACAGGACTGTAAAATAAAGCACTACCTGTTTTTCTTGTAGTGTAGTCTTTTGTGCTTTTTGGCTTGGATAGTAGGTCTTTATTCCATGCACAGAAAAACATTGCATACCATATATTCCAGAAATAGCTTATGATTCATGTGCATTTGAATGCTTGTGCTTCTAATTTTATTAGTCATATTGTATACTGCCCTAGTTTGCTTTGATGATAAATGATCCTCGAGAACATGTTGAATATGAGTAGTTGTGAGAATCCAGGCTCTCTGCATTTTCACAGCTGTGATATGTGACTTTTGCTTGTCCTTTGTGTGCTTTACATAACCAGATAAACAGGAGCTGCACAAATCACAATGACTGTCCCCTGCTGCATGAATCAGGTATTCAGACAATATTACAAAATACATTGTTTTATCAGGTCAGAATTAATTAATTGATGAAGGAGGGATGGAAAGTTAGAATTCATTCTTTCTTGGAATGCTAAATTCAACACTCTCAGAAAAAAAAGGTACAAAAGTTGTCACTGGGGCGGTACCTTTTCAAAAGGTACACTTTTGTACCTAAAGGGTGCACATTAGTATCTTAAAGGTACATATTAGTAGGCTACCTAAAAGGAACAAAAGTGTACCTTTTGAAAAGGTACCTCCCAGCTTTTGTACCTTTTTTTTCTGAGAGTAAATGATAAAGTTTTGCTTTAAAAATAATGCTTTCAGTATATCAAGAGAAGTCAGTATGGAACAAATGACTTTTTAGTAATTAACTATAGCAGCCAATTTTGAGTAATAATAGAAATGTCTTCTTTAAATAGAATATGTTATTACACACAACTATTGCAGAGGATCTTGATTAAGGCCTTTGGCACAGGGGTGTGTGGCCCAGTAACCTCTAATTCACAAGGAAGGTTTAGTCTGCTTTTACCATGAATTACCCTGCCATTGCTCTATAGTGCCACCCCTCCCTGAGTCTGTGGTTCATTACACACACACACACACACACACAGAGAGAGAGAGAGAGAGAGAGAGAGAGAGAGAGAGAGAGAGAGAGAGAGAGAGAGAGAGAGAGAGAGAGAGAGAGAGAGAGAGAGAGAGAGAGAGAGAGAGAGAGAGAGAGAGAGAGAGAGAGAGAGAGAGAGAGAGAGAGAGAGAGAGAGAGAGCAACTGAATCAACATTATAGTCTGGCAGTATATTTATATAGTATGTCTGTGGGATGTTCACAACCCCACCCTGCATTTGAGAAATTCCACCGCTTCCAAGATCTGTCCCAAGTGCACAGAGCTGCCAAGTGCAAAGTGCAGGAGTTTTCAACCCCAAACTATTATCATCCTCGTGTGAGGGACCCCCATGCTAAAATTTAAAAGGCATCTAGTTTTTTGTATAAAGACCCTATTTATACTGTGGAAAAATTAAAATGAGTAATATGTCTTCCATATTATTTGGAAAATATTTAGTTTCTATTAAGCTATACATTAGGCTATTACATTGTTTTTCTACTCATTATAGTTATATATTGTTAGATTTATTATTTATTTAGTTGTTTTATTCTAATTTTTATTTCTTTATTTTTATTAGCCTATTTATTTCTTTTTTACTTTTTTATTTTTTTTATTTTACACGGACCCCCCTTGTACCCCCTGGGGTCCCCGGACCCCAGTTTTGAAAAGATACAGACATAGTGCATACTACGTTTGAAGCTATCATTCAATTCGTTCAATGTTAATTTAAGTATTTGATAAAGAATTTGACCATTATATAAAAAAAAAAAGAATAAAAAAAAAAATCTTGACTAACTTTCCTTTTCTAGTTATAATTACCACCAACCCAAACCCTTATTAAAAAAAATAACAATGGAAGTTTTAGAAATGAATAAAGAAAATATTTTATTACTTCATTGGTCTCTTTTTATTTTTTACTTTAGAAAGTTGCTTTTTAAGGCAACTTCTGTAATCATTTTTTTATATATATATATATATATTTTTTTTTTTACATTTGTTAACATTTTTATATTTATAATAAAAAAGCTCATTTATAGAGTTTGTTTCTAAAAAAAAAAAAAACAAGCACACTACGCCGCAGTGGGCGGGGTCACGCAATGACATCACATGACAGGCATATCAAATTACTGTAGTTCATTCTCCTACTTCCGTGTTCTTTCACTACTACCATCAACCAACCGGCCGACGCAGGAGAAGCAGAATGTCTCATCAAACCGGCATCCAAGGTAAAATCCTTTACGATCTTTTATCGTCGATTCAAATAAGTCGGACAAAGTTTATTACATCGCTATAATGCACTTTTGTTTATTTGGCGATTGTTTGTAAACAGAATAACCTGTTGTGGTCGTTGCTGAGACTGAATTGCCTTATAGAGTTTTATTGGGAGCTTAGCAGTAAACAAACCAGAGACAGACAGTGAATCTGTGTCAAGTGTACTCTGCCTTTTGCTGCTCTAATACGGTCATGCAAATAAACTCCGATTGGTCTTTCACTATCAGTGTGTGTAGTCCGACTGGAGTCGAGGATTGTGCACTCATAAGGAAGGCAGCAGGTTTCAAAGGTCCAGCTGTAATAACCGTGTCACTTTTATTCAAAGCTGTTGCCAGGCATTATGCAATGGACATCTGTTTACATTGATTGAGTTTTTACTGCAGTGGCGTTGTGTTACCATGACAACACATTACTATGAATCAGTGCAGTTATGCTCAAGGTTTAATTAAAGATCACTTTTCTGCAAAGAATTTCAAAGAACATACCCCAGGAATGGACTGCAGTCTCCAAAAACTGTCCCTAACAATGCCTCTTTAGATTTCTCACTTTGGTTCATCAGCCAAATTTCAATTCCGTTATCCAGAGATAGTCAGCTTTGTTTCGGATCAGAATAAATGGATTCATTGTGTCCTGTTCTCGCCCTGTGCTTTCTCTTCTCAGCTACCGGGGAAGTGAAAGAAATCTTTGCAAAGGCCCGGAATGGAGAATATCGGCTCATCAAAGTAGTGATTGAAAATGGTAACAATTTTACTTAATTTTTACACATCAGAGTACAAACATGCATTGAAGCCTTTATTTTCAGTAATATTCAGAACAACAATTGTCCATGTATTTTTTTTATTGCCCCTTTTCACTTGCATTTTCAATTGGACATGACAGAAACATTTTAAAAAGCTTTAAATTTAGAACTTAATGATATTTCAGAGTTTTCTGAAAAAATACAATTACATCATTAAATCTTTTAAGTATTTTCATCAAAACATTCACAAATCAAGACTAAAGGAACATTCACACCAAGAACGATAACTAAATTAGCAGTTTCGTCGTCTGCTGCTTTAAATGCTCAAGCTCGAGTGGATTCTGATTGGCTGTCAATATTTTTATCATTCATCAACTGGAATAAAATTGTTGTGAAAGTGATTCCAACGATATCGTTCCTCTGTGTCGTTATCGTTATAGTTCTGGTGTGCTATTCTTTTAAATTTAGAACGATTTTTAAAACTATATCTTTATCGTTAGTTATTGGCCTTGATGTGAACAGGCCTTTACGCAATAAAAAAATATTTTTTTATTTATTTATGAGAACACAAAACAAGAAACTCTGAACTGTTAAATAATGCTCTGTACTTTTTTTGTTTTGCATTTGACTGAACTAAATAGAAGATTTAAATAGAAAAAAAAAGAGAATCATTTCACACTTTCCTTTCTTCCATTGTGCTCCTGTAGAGAAGTTAGTTCTTGGTGGAAGTAAACGGGCTGCCAAGAAATGGGACCAGGAATGGGACAGCTGTGTTCTCCCACTCGTGGAGGACGACATGCCTTCGTACCTTCTCTACAGGTTGGATACCACCAACAACCAGGGTTATGAGTGGATCTTTCTGGCCTGGTCTCCGGATCACTCTCCAGTGAGTTTGTTTGCATGATGTCGTCATCTTTCAGCTCGTATGAGGGCACAGGAAATCATGAGATGACATCGCTCAGTGCATTTTAATCCATCCACTCCATATATAGTATCCCTGGTTTAAAGCTCTTTTAAAAAATATCCCAGTTAAGCCTGTCCATATTAAAACAGCCTATTTTGTAGTACTATGTGGATGTGATCATTAAGGATATTGTACCATTGTTAAAACAAAAGAGTCTAAAGTGAATGTGGATAACTATGGAGATCCACTCGTAATGTGATCTTTTACAGACAGAAAAAGTATCATAAGCTCATATAATGGAGTCTTTGCATTCAAGCAAAAGATCTAGATGTCTATCCAGCTTTCACAGTACATATCAATTTTTTTTATGAAAAGCATGGGGTGACCTGATATAGAAAACAGACAGTTGTGGTTCTGTGCTCCAAATTTGCCATTCTAATTTTTCCCTCAATGTTAAACAACCAGAGAGAGACTGAAATGGTCAGAGTCTAAATCACACTCAGATAAGTCTTTCATGCTGATCTAGCAGAAGATAAAATTGCTCAAACTGCTCTTTTATTACAAAACAACTTTTAAGTTGATTTGGAAACAGAAATAATATTGATATTGTTATTGAGTATTTTTATTATATGTTGTCATTTATTATTATTATTATTATTTATGTTATACACACAGTATCGCGATTAATCACACATCCAAAATAAAAATTTGTGTGTACACGTGTGTGTGTGTACTGTGTATAATTATTATGTTTATTTAAATACACACACATGCATGTACAGTATATATTGAAGAAAAAAAATGTTATATTTATATATAAAATATTTATATATAATATAAATTATATATATATACACACAGTATATACATGCAACTATTTCTTAAATGTATACATGAATGAGTGTGTATTTATATATACATAATAATTATACACAGTACACACATATATTATGTAAACACAAACTTTTATTTTGGATGCGTTTAATCACGATTAATCGATTTAACAGCACTAATATATATGTGTGTGTTTGTGTGTGTTATTATTATGTTATATTGTTTGTTATATATGTTATATATGTTTTTTTCATAATGTCTGTTAATAGTTCTTATTTACAGATGTATGTTGGCCTGTTAAAATAAATTAATCTGATGCATGTTCAAGCTTGTTCCTAAAAATAAAAATAATATCCAGAAAATATTTTGAAAACAAACATTTTCTTTCAGGTCCGACAAAAGATGTTGTATGCTGCTACAAGGGCCACGCTGAAAAAAGAGTTTGGTGGTGGCCACATTAAAGAGGAGGTTTTTGGCACAGTGAAGGTATGACCTGTATCAGCTGCCATTCTTTAAATCAAATCCTCTCATGAACGAACCACAGCTGTAGGTTTCCCCACTAATGCGTCTCTGTCTGGCCAGGACGATGTCTCTCTAAACGGCTACAAAAAGTACCTCACCTTGCAGGCGGCGCCTCTGCCTTTGACTGCAGCAGAGGAGGAACTGAGGCAAATCAAACTCAATGAGGTAATGCTGACATCAGCGTAAACACAGCATGGGTGTACACCTTAGTCAGGCCCTGCTGAGGTTATTAAAATAGGGCGAAAACCACATCAGTCCAACCGACCACCTCAGGCCTTTTGTATTCAGTAACATCCTGACCTGAGGTAAAACACTGTTTCGTTACATTTTGCACAGAATCATCTCTGTTGACTGAGGCTGCTCTTTAGAAGCCATTAGGCCAGAATGGTTTAGTGCAATACACTGCATTGTGAGCTGAAGAGTGTTGGCGATTGGTTGTTTGTTTGCTGAGCAATATGCATGTTGTAGATCTGATATATTTGCATATATCTTGTGATGCAGTTTGTTCTTTTGATCTATTTACAACATCATGTCAAAGCCTACTGGATTAACATGATTTGTGGAAAAGAGTCTGCTAAAAACATAAATGTAATATTTAACATCAAACATACGCTGACTAAAAATAGAGAAGCTCAGTCCCATGCACTCTCTCATTTAAACCAGCTCCTGGAACCAATCGCAAAGGATGCTGCTGGCAGAGCATACAAACCTCCAATAAACCATAAAAGGATATGCTCTGACTCTTAAACACCTCATTGGCTGTTTCAAAATGACAGGCAGCTTAATGAATCAATCAAAAGGCTTTCTGTACTCCCCTCAGAGCAGAAGCAGCTGTGGGAGGAAGATAATACTACACTAATCTACATGTATAAGAGGAGGGGAAAGCAGCTTTGTGATGTTTTATTTTTATTAAATTGTTGAAAGAGAGATTTTATTGAGTAGATGGGTGGATGAAACGCTGGTCCCAATCCTGGATGAAAGGAGGCAGAGAAGCAAAGCAGGAAGTTCATTCAGTGGGTGCAACACAGAACGTGGCATGCAGTGTTGACATGTACATTTTTATTTTTTATATATATATATATATATATATAAAATAAAAATGTACACATGACCTTCTCCCATATATATATATATATACACATATACACAGTGGGGAGAACAAGTATTTGATACACTGCTGATTTTGCAGGTTTGCCCACTTACAAAGCATGTAGAGGTCTGTAATTTTTATCATAGGTACACTTCAACTGTGAGAGACGGAATCTAAAACAAAAATCCAGAAAATCACATTGTATAATTTTTAAGTAATTAATTTGCATTTTATTGCATGACATAAGTATTTGATACATCAGAAAAGCAGAACTTAATATTTGGTACAGAAACCTTTGTTTGCAGTTACAGAGATCATACGTTTCCTGTAGTTCTTGACCAGGTTTGCACACACTGCAGCAGGGATTTTGGCCCACTCCTCCATACAGACCTCCAGATCCTTCAGGTTTCGGGGCTGTCGCTGGGCAATACGGACTTTCAGCTCCCTCCAAAGATTTTCTATTGGGTTCAGGTCAGGAGACTGGCTAGGCCACTCCAGGACCTTGAGATGCTTCTTACGGAGCCACTCCTTAGTTGCCCTGGCTGTGTGTTTCGGGTCGTTGTCATGCTGGAAGACCCAGCCACGACCCATCTTCAATGCTCTTACTGAGGGAAGGAGGTTGTTGGCCAAGATCTGGCGATACATGGCCCCATCCATCCTCCCCTCAATACGGTGCAGTCGTCTTGTCCCCTTTGCAGAAAAGCATCCCCAAAGAATGATGTTTCCACCTCCATGCTTCACGGTTGGGATGGTGTTCTTGGGGTTGTACTCATCCTTCTTCTTCCTCCAAACACGGCGAGTGGAGTTTAGACCAAAAAGCTCTATTTTTGTCTCCTCAGACCACATGACCTTCTCCCATTCCTCCTCTGGATCATCCAGATGGTCATTGGCAGACTTCAGATGGGCCTGGACATGCGCTGGCTTGAGCAGGGGGACCTTGCGTGCGCTGCAGGATTTTAATCCATGACGGCGTAGTGTGTTACTAATGGTTTTCTTTGAGACTGTGGTCCCAGCTCTCTTCAGGTCATTGACCAGGTCCTGCCGTTTAGTTCTGGGCTGATCCCTCACCTTCCTTATGATCATTGATGCCCCACGAGGTGAGATCTTGCGTGGTGCCCCAGACCGAGGGAGATTGACCGTCATCTTGAACTTCTTCCATTTTCTAATAATTGCACCAACAGTTGTTGCCTTCTCACCAAGCTGCTTGCCTATTGTCCTGTAGCCCATCCCAGCCTTGTGCAGGTCTACAATTTTATCCCTGATGTCCTTACACAGTTCTCTGGTCTTGGCCATTGTGGAGAGGTTGGAGTCTGTTTGATTGAGTGTGTGGACAGGTGTCTTTTATACAGGTAACGAGTTCAAACAGGTGCAGTTAATACAGGTAAGTGAGTGGAGAACAGGAGGGCTTCTTAAAGAAAAACTAACAGGTCTGTGAGAGCCGGAATTCTTACTGGTTGGTAGGTGATCAAATACTTATGTCATGCAATAAAATGCAAATTAATTATTTAAAAATCATACAATGTGATTTTCTGGATTTTTGTTTTAGCTTCCGTCTCTCACAGTTGAAGTGTACCTATGATAAAAATGACAGACCTCTACATGCTTTGTAAGTGGGCAAACCTGCAAAATCGGCAGTGTATTAAATACTTGTTCTCCCCACTGTATATAATTTATATAATATATTTTTTTTAATTTTCATTCAAAAGATTTGGGTCAGGAAGATTATTTTTTTATTTTTTATTTTTTTCTCAAACATTTGAAAAGAATTCTCTTATGTACAGCACACCAAGGCTGCATTTATGTGATCAAAAAATAGAGTAAAAACAGCAATATTTCCATTTAAAATAAATGTTTTCTATTTGAATATATAATTATTCTTTTGATGGCCAAGCTGAATTTTTAGCAACCATTACTCCAGCCTTCAGTGTCACATGATCCTTCATAAATCATTCTAACATGCTGATTTGATGCTCAAGAAATATCTATTATCAATGTTAAAAACAACAGCTGTGCTGCTTATTATTTTTGTGGAAACCATTATATTTTTTATTTTGTAATGTAAAATTCTTTACTGTCACTCTTTGATCAGTTTAAAGCATCCTTGCTGAATAAAAGCATCCTTGCTGAATATAAAGTCTTTTATATAGCTCTTGTGGGGTGTTCCCAGTCTGCAGTGGTCAGTATCTATCAAAAGTGCTCCAAAGAAGGAACAGTGGTGAACCGGTGACAGGGTCAGGGTCAAGGCTCATTGATGCACGTGGGGAGCGAAGGCTGGCCCGTGTGGTCCGATCAAACAGACGAGCTACTGTAGCTCAAATTTCTCAAGAAGTTAATGCTGGTTCTGATAGAAAGGTGTCAGAATACACTGTGCATCGCAGTTTGTTGCGTATGGGGACCAGTAAGGGTGCCCATGCTGACCCCTGTCCACCGTCGAAAGTGCCAACAGTGGGGAAGTGAGCATCAGAACTGGACCACGGAGCAATGGAAGAAGGTGGCCTAGTCTGATGAATCACGTGGATGGCCGGGTACATCGCTTACCTGGGGAACACATGGCACCAGGATACACTATGGGAAGAAGGCAAGCCGGCGGAGGCAGTGTGATGCTTTGGGCAATGTTCTGCTGGGAAACCTTGGGTCCTGCCATCCATGTGGATGTTACTTTGATACGTACCACCTACCTAAGCATTGTTGCAGACCATGTACACCTTTTCATGGAAACAGTATTCTCTGGTGGCTGTGGCCTCTTTCAGCAGGATAATGCGCCCTGCCACAAAGCAAAAATGGTTCAGGAATGGTTTGAGGACCACTTTTGATAGATACTGACCACTGCAGACCAGGAACACCCCACAAGAGCTGCAGTTTTGGAGATGCTCTGACCCAGTCTTCTAACCATCCCAATTTGGCCCTGGTCAAACTCGCTCATATCCTTATGCTTGCCCATTTTTCCTGCTTCTAACACATCAACTTTGAGGACAAAATGTTCACTTGCTGTCTAATGTATCCCACCCACTAACAGGTTCTGTGATGAAGAGATAATCAGTGTTATTCACTTCACCTGTCAGTGGTCATAATGTTATGCCTGATCGGTGTATTTTAAAAAGGCTTTGTTAGGCTTATTATAGCGAGTCAAATTGCCTATTTTGAGCTTGTTTTGTTTATTTTTTTGGGTGAGATTTGTGAACACTTGTGACATGGCAGTTAATCAAGGGTCAGAATAAGTCAAATCTGAATATACTTTTATACACAGTGTATGTTTCATAAACTACACCATGAATTGTAGAGCTTGTTCCTAACTATTCATTTAACAATCATTGTGACTGCTTTGGTTATTACAGGCCAGTGCATACACATTGTTAAGGTTATCTGTGTGTTTTCAGTTGCAGACAGACGTCCATGTTGACACAAAGCAGCAGACTCTTCAGGGAGTGGCGTTCCCTATGCAGAGAGAAGCTATTCAGGCTCTGGAGCAGTTCAGGGAGAAAAGGATTAACTACGTTCAACTGGTACTTCAGGCCTTTTTTTCCTCCACCACTCCCAGCAGCTCTGTACAATAGCAACTTGTCCCTCTTTTTATCCTTCACTCTATATATTGTACTCAATTAAATAACACCTGTACATAATGGCCTGAACTTGCTGACAGACTGGTTGGGCTGACCCTTACCCATATAACCCCTAACATGTGTCAGAAATACATGTTGTAGAGTAACTATTCAATGATACTTGTTGATCATGTCCATTCCATTAACAGGAAATAGATTTTCCTAAAGAATCCATCAAGTTGTCCAGCACGGCTCCTACAGATCTGAAAGATCTGCCTAAAAGGATCCCAGATGATGCGGCTAGGTATCACTTTTTCCTTTACAAACACTCTCATGAAGGAGACTACCTCGAGTCCACAGGTAATCAAATGTTTATAGATGAAAAAGTTATATATAAATATATAGAATTTTTTTTTATGTATTTGAACGACATCTCTTATGCTCAGAGGCTTCATTTATTCGATCAAAAATACAGTAAAAACTGTAATGTTGTGAACTATTATTACAATTATATTATTAAATATAATATTAAATATTATTAAAATTTCTCTTTTAGTATATTTTTGAAATGTAATTTATTCCTGTGAGGGTGAAGTGGAATTTTCAGTGTTGCATGATCCTTCAGAAATCATTCTGCTCAAAATGTTTCTTAATGTTTATGAAAACAGTAATATTTTTGTGGAAATTGTGCTACATTTTTTTTTCAGGATTCTTGCTGAATATACTATTAATTGTAATTATAGTTTTGTTGTTTTTTTTTTTTAATATATATATATATATATGCATTTAAAAAAAAAAAACATTGAATAAATGCGTCTTTCTATCTATCTATCTATCTATCTATCTATCTATCTATCTATCTATATATATATATTTGTTAATTTTAAATGGCAGGTAATATTGTTGGACTTTTTTTGTCCCATATATCAGTAGTTTCAACTGTGCTTATGAGAAACAAATATGCATTTTCATACTGTTTTAGTGCTTTTTTTTGTGTTTGTGTTTCCAGTGTTCATTTACTCTATGCCTGGTTATAAATGCAGCATCAGAGAGAGAATGCTGTATTCAAGCTGTAAGAACCCTCTCATAGACACAGTGGAGAAAAACTTGGGCATTGAAATTGCAAAAAAGGTATTATATGCTTGCCTAATTTACAATAATGTTATAGTTTTCAACCTGTTTTTCATTTAATTCTTCATCCTTTCAGCTGGAAATTGACAACGGTGATGAACTAACAAGTGATTTCCTGTACGAAGAGGTGCATCCCAAGCAGCATGCGCACAAGCAAGCTTTTGCCAAACCCAAGGGGCCAACCGGGAAGAGGGGGGGCCGTCGAATCACACGGGCACCAGGGGACGGTGGCGACGATGATTAAACCTCTTTCTGTTCCGAGATTGACAGTGGTACTTAGTCTAATGAATCCCGAAGCGAATTTCCATTTTACATTGACTCATCTAGACCACAGCCCTATAGACTGATCTATGCACAAAGTAAAACACTAAGCCTGTGAAATTACATTTTGTAGCTTGCAATATGACACGGTATGTCGAAGAGCACAGATAGTACACGAGAATGTATTTTACGAAGCTTCACTTGCATTCAAGGATGCCGTCTGTGATGTTCCTGGTGATAGTTTTAACACTATTATGCTGTTTACTTGCATATTAGCCAAGATTATGATATAGAGTGCAATACTGTTGAAATAGACACTCCATTTAGTGCTTGGTTTTCCAGAAATATATAATGATTTTCGAGGGGGAAAACTTTTTGAAGAAAATTTTAAAGAAAAAAAAAAACATTAAGAGATGGTTTCCCAAAAATGGCTATCTAATCTAGTCCAGGTATTGGACTTCAATGGTAGCTTTCCAGTAACTACATTTTAGCTGAGGAGTAGCGTTAATATTTGTCCAGGAAATTGGCTTTGGAAATTAGACAAGATTTATGTTTGGAAAACAGGCCCAGAAAGTTAAACAGTCCACGGCCGTGAGTCTTGCACCAAGTGGTTGTCTGATCAGGAAGGTCAAGAGTTCAGATCTGTTGTATGAGGCCATAAGCATTATTTATTAACTTTCTGATTGATTAGGTTGAAACATTTCCTAAAGAGTGACCAAATAAATCATCAGTATTCTGACAGCCACTGAAACTTGTAGCGATAAGGTAGGGATGATTTCAATGAAGGATTTGCCAAGAATAATGTGCTGAAAATGTTCCAATACCTTTTTTAATATGTATTCATTCTTAAAAATTGGTCTTGTTTTTTTTTTTTCTTTTAATGTAGGATTGTTTGATTATAGAGATATGATTATAGTAGAATCAGTCATAACACAAATCTGAAAAAGCTATTAGCTATTTTTCACGTTCTTCAACCTGCAGAGATACTATTTTTCTAAGCCTGTACAGTTGTTTGTCCAGATGATGACGTTGTCTAACATCTTGAACTGCGTGTCCATGGTTTCAGGGGTTTATGGCCATCCTGTCTGTCTGAACGAATGTTTTACATGGCAACTAATGGTCAACCTCCATTTCATGCCATTGGCAAACACACTAATGTGTAGAGTGCATGAAGTTTAGTTTGCTTGAGATGCTGTTGAAACCACTCATAAGGGAAGGGACTTAAAAAGTCCCATAACCTCCAGGACGATCCATCTGCTGATTTACAACAGGCAAACCACTATTAACATTTCTCCTGTGTAAGGGTATTATGAAGTCTGGAACCGAATCATTGTAGAGTCTTAAATGTCTTTTTCTATGCATTGTATAAGAAAGTGGAGAGAGAAAAATAAAAAGATTTGAAGATACCTTTACATTTAGAGTCAACTGTTATCTATCTATCCATCCATCTATCTATCCATCTATCTATCTATCTGTCTGTTTGTATTCATCCTTATTACTATACTTGTATTACTATACCTTAATTACTATCTCTGTCTGTATCTATCATCTATCTATATGTCTGGCTGGCTGTCTGTATTCATCCTTATTACTATACTTATATTACTATATCCGTCTGTCTGTCTCTATCGATCTATATATCTTGATATCTCTTTCATGAAGTGCATGTTTTGTTTGTATTTACATTACATTTTAGCTTAATACAAGCTGTTTAATGTCTAATTATGATTTAATGTGACAACATCCTTCACAAATTTTGTATAGTAAAATCAGTACATTAGATAGCAAAAGTATAGAAAGTATTTAATATATATATATATATATATTCGTCACTTAAGATATTTTTTACAGTCTATGCTTAAGATGCTTGCAATTCTGCGCTTCTGTGCCTTTAAGAGCAGTACCACGTGCTGCGGAAGAACTCAACTGACAACAATAGCACGCGGGTGAGTGAACGCACTGTTTTCGCCTGTATTTTGCTTGATTTCTTTTATGACAGAATAGTGTTAAACGCGCGAGCCTTTGTAACAGTGATACGACCTGTTCTTATGTAATAATTTTAATGTTAACCGATTAAATCGCCTTTACATTTCATTATATCTTTACATCTTACGTTTATACAAGTTAATAAAGCACTAACATAATAATAAAATGATTCAGTGATTTAATCGCTAAGTGTGTTTTTGTTTAGGACTTAAGAATGGAGAGGGACGCTCTCTCCTGTTTTATATCAGACCATGAAGGTTTCTATGGGACTATAAAAAACTCACCCCAAGACTTTGTGGTTATTGAGATGGACACCCATGGACAACTTGTTAACAGTCCTAATGTTCAGGAAGAACACACAAAACGACCTCAACAAAGTCAAGCTAATAAAAGGGATAAGTCAAAACCATCTAAACCAGATGACACTGACATTTTAAATCAGGATTGCTTTGATCTGAATCTAATCCTGGGTCCAGCCATGAATGAAGAGTTGGAACATTTCACTAACAAAATAAGAGCAAATCCAAATGAAATTTGTGACCAAGAAAAGGTAGAACTGTCTTTGGGTACTTATCCTGATAAGCACCTGAGAGCTGTTGTCCACAGAGCGGTACGATACAACTTCCCCTTCCTCCAGACTGTGACCAACCAATCCGAGATTCGTGTGAGAGAGGACCCAGACTTCAAGAAGCTCGCCAGTTTATCCTCTGAAGGAGAAGCTGAGGAGTTCTTCAGGTTCATCGATGCCAAAGTACCCGGCTCTGTCTTCACCTTCCTGCCCGATGATAGCAAGGAGCACCGAACTTCAGTCCATCATTTTGTTAGCCGGCGGTTTGGGAAGCTTGTGGAAACCAAGAGCTTCACCGACCAGCAGAAGACTTCCATTACAGTGAGACTAAGGGAGAGAAGTAAACAACCCAAGAAGAGAACAACAGCAGACTGTCAAGAGGAGGAGGTGACGTTATACACAGGTGAGTGAAGAAGACACATTTATTATCATCATTTATATCTGATCCTCTATAGAAGTCGGCCTAAAATGCAAGTCTTCATTTCCCCTCAGGTTTCATGCTGCGGAAGGACAACTTGGAGACTTTGGAGGCCATCAGCTACATGGCTGCCGTACTTGGAGTGCTTCCGTCTGATTTTACCTATGCAGGAATCAAAGACAAGCGAGCCATCACCTACCAGGCCATGGTGGTGAAAAAGATCTCTCCAGAGCAGTAAACAGCTTTTTATTTTATTTTTTTCTTGAACATAAACAATTAGTTATTGGAAATGTCTTGTTGAACATGTTTTACTCTACCTTTGCTAGGGTTTCTGCAGACAATGTGAAAGAATAATTCCCTTAATGAATGTCTTCCCTTAATGACAAGAAAAAAATCTGCAAAAAATAAACAAATAAAATTAAATATTTTAAAATTAAGCGCATTTTATAAGAAAAAGGAGAGAGAAAAATGAACAGATTTGAAGATACCTTTAACTTTGAAGTCGTCTGTCATTTTTTGGGTTCTGTAATTATCACAATGAACTACAAGATTTTTTTTTTAATTGCAAATATGTTGTTCTATTTCTCATCTTAAGTTTTGCAACATAAAAAAACAGAAAAAATAAAAGAGTAATCCTTGTCATCAAAAAGTATGAAAAGCCCTGTTTTACTTCATTTACTCCATTTGTAGATGCATATAAAAAAAATCTATTGGCAGGTTGCTGGACAAAGTCTCAGAGTTTGAGCGGAGAGGAATGCAGATCTCTCATGTCCGTCCTGTGTCTGAACCCCTTAAGCTTGGCAGACTCCAGGGAAATCACTTTGATCTTGTCGTAAGAGACCTGAAGCCTCATGGGAAACATGGACTTACAGAGCTACAGCAGCTTGTGAAAGAGGCAGTGGAAAATGTGAAGGTAAATATGTGCATGTTCACCAGAATTTAATGAATAATTGAACTGGACAAACACAACAGTTAAAAAATGACTTTGTTTTTTACAGAACAGAGGCTTTGTGAATTATTATGGTCCCCAGCGGTTTGGAAGTGGATTGTGCGTCCAAGCAGACCAAATAGGACTTGCGCTCTTGATGGAGAAAATGGTACTGCTTCATGTCATTTATTTCCATTTAATGTCTATATGTGGTGCACCATCTTTTGTTTGAAAGCCCTAAAACAGTTTGTGTTTTGAGCAGGAGGCTTCTGTTAAGCTGTTCTTCACCCCAGAGGATGGTGATGACCTCCAGAACAAGGCAAAACGTCATTTTCTTCTCACAGGTCTGTGCTGAGATTTCTCTGACAGCTGAAGTTTGTGATAGTTTACCCAAAAATGGAAACTCGGTCATTGTTTGCTGATCCTTCATATCGTTCAATTGTTCCAAACGTTGCATACTAGACTTTCTGTAGATAAATAGTAAACATTGTAGCTTTATAGATTTCAGTTCCTGTGCATCCAAGAACAACTAGCCGTTTCCTTACATCTCTTTCTTCAGGGAATGCCAAGGAGAGCTTGGCACTCATGCCAGCTTACAAAGCAAGAGAGCGGCTTATGCTCCGTGCACTCCACCGGTACGGCAGCGGGCAGGAGGGTTGCATACGTGGCTGGCTCAGTTTACCCCACAGCATGAGGGTCTTCTACCTCCACTCTTACTGTAGCAGAGTGTGGAATGAAGCTGCCAAATACCGGCTCCAAAAACTGGGCTTGAAGCCTGTCCAGGGAGATCTGGTTTGGGCTGGATCTGAAACGGGACTCAAAAGCACCACAGAGGAACTGAATGCTCCACAGGTTAGGAACTGGTTTATTTAGTGCATATATATATATATATCTTCATGGACATTGAAATATTTTGGACTTCTAGGACTTACTGTCATAAAGCATTTGTGCTGTGAAAAAAATATTTATGGACTGTATTTAGATGTGTATGACAATGATTTAACCCTATTTTTTTGTTTTAAATACATTTTTTTTTTAATTAGTTAAGCTAATAGCAATGATATATACCATTTCTGTATATATTCTATTTTTTTTTTATATAAAAATGTATTCTGTTATACATTTCTAAGATTTTATATGTAATATAAATAATAAATATATTTATAAAATATAAATTATATATATTGTAGTCATTTCATATGTATTTAGTTTTTTTTAATAAAAATGTAAAATTCTAAATATTTTCTAAGTAATATATATATATATACACACACACATACATATACACTCACCTAAAGGATTATTAGGAACACCTGTTCAATTTCTCATTAATGCAATTATCTAATCAACCAATCACATGGCAGTTGCTTCAATGCATTTAGGGGTGTGGTCCTGGTCAAGACAATCTCCTGAACTCCAAACTGAATGTCAGAATGGGAAAGAAAGGTGATTTAAGCAATTTTGAGCGTGGCATGGTTGTTGGTGCCAGACGGGCCGGTCTGAGTATTTCACAATCTGCTCAGTTACTGGGATTTTCACGCACAACCATTTCTAGAGTTTACAAAGAATGGTGTGAAAAGGGAAAAACATCCAGTATGCGGCAGTCCTGTGGGCGAAAATGCCTTGTTGATGCTAGAGGTCAGAGGAGAATGGGCCGACTGATTCAAGCTGATAGAAGAGCAACTTTGACTGAAATAACCACTCGTTACAACCGAGGTATGCAGCAAAGCATTTGTGAAGCCACAACACGCACAACCTTGAGGCGGATGGGCTACAACAGCAGAAGACCCCACCGGGTACCTCTCCTCTCCACTACAAATAGGAAAAAGAGGCTACAATTTGCACGAGCGCACCAAAATTGGACAGTTGAAGACTGGAAAAATGTTGCCTGGTCTGATGAGTCTCGATTTCTGTTGAGACATTCAGATGGTAGAGTCAGAATTTGGCGTAAACAGAATGAGAACATGGATCCATCATGCCTTGTTACCACTGTGCAGGCTGGTGGTGGTGGTGTAATGGTGTGGGGGATGTTTTCTTGGCACACTTTAGGCCCCTTAGTGCCAATTGGGCATCGTTTAAATGCCACGGCCTACCTGAGCATTGTTTCTGACCATGTCCATCCCTTTATGACCACCATGTACCCATCCTCTGATGGCTACTTCCAGCAGGATAATACACCATGTCACAAAGCTCGAATCATTTCAAATTGGTTTCTTGAACATGACAATGAGTTCACTGTACTAAAATGGCCCCCACAGTCACCAGATCTCAACCCAATAGAGCATCTTTGGGATGTGGTGGAACGGGAGCTTCGTGCCCTGGATGTGCATTCCACAAATCTCCATCAACTGCAAGATGCTATCCTATCAATATGGGCCAACATTTCTAAAGAATGCTTTCAGCACCTTGTTGAATCAATGCCACGTAGAATTAAGGCAGTTCTGAAGGCGAAAGGGGGTCAAACACAGTATTAGTATGGTGTTCCTAATAATCCTTTAGGTGAGTGTATATATATATATATATATGTGTGTGTGTGTGTGTGTGTGTGTGTGTGTGTATATATATATATATATATATATATATATATATATATATAGGTCTTTAATTATTTTTTTTACATCATTTCTCAATTTCTCTGTCTCTCTCTATATATTATTTTATTTGTAGTCATTTCATTTGTAGTAATCGCTTTATTTCTGTGCTGTAGGTCCATGTTGTGACCTCTGAGGAGGAGAAGGATGAGGTTTTCTCATTAGACCAGGTACTATGTTCAAATGTCTCCCTTCCTCTTGCTGTCTGCTAACCCTTACCCGTCAGTTCCTTATGTTTCTGCTGGTTTTCTTCTAGGTGATTCTTCCGATGCCAGGAAATAGTGTCAAGTACCCAGAAAACCTGCTGGGCCAGTGGTACCAGGACAGATTGGCTCAGGATGGCTTGGGGTCATGCCGCTTTAGAGTGACTCCTCTTAAACTCAACGTCCCGGGATGTTATCGACTCCTGCTCGCAAAGCCACAGAACATCACATACAGCTTGCGGACTGCAGAGGAGCCAAGTCTGTCACTAACCTTTGACCTGGATGCGTCCTGCTACGCTACTGTGTGTCTCGGAGAGATTATGAAGCGTAATCTTTCATAGTTCATTCAATGACGTTGATTAAAAGATGTTTAAAGTCTAAATAATGTGGTTCTTTGGTAATGTCAAATATGAGGGACTTCTAGGACTTGTCATAAAGCATTTGTGCTTTCAGAGGAATTAACCACTTACAAGAAAAGAAGAGGAACATCTGGATAGCAAGCCATTCCATAACTGTGGTGTCTGGAAGTCCAGGTATTAACAGAAAACAATTGCCTTTCATTAAAACCAACAGATAAACATCAAAGTATTCCTATGGACTGTATCATGTGCCTTAGGGATTTTAAGTGTGTTAAAGTATCTTCTGTGCCAGTGTCATTGAGGAGGCTGAGAGATCTATTTGGAACTCTGGATGGTCTTGAAGTTGTACATGCAAAGATTTAATAAAAATCTTATTGACAATTCTCATAATTTTTTTGGTCATGCATTCAGTACTTGAATATTTCAGCATTTAAACACTATGATATGTTTAAACACACACAATATGTTTTCATATCATCTTATTTAGGATGATATTCCTCTCATTACTCAATGATCAGTTGATTTTAGTGTTAAATGACAGGTGACAAACAGCTGATCATCAGCTCCCTCTTGTCAAAAAGTCATTTAAATTCCTTGTTTTTTTGTTTTACACAAATCTATGATTTTGTCAGGGTCTCAACTAACAGAGAAACATGGATCTAGTAGTTTCGTTAAATGATCCAGATCTGCGTTCAACTGATACAATGCTGTGTTGTTGAACTCAGTCACAAACTCAAAGTTCATCATATAAATGAACACAGATAATATGCAGGAAATTATTGGGTGACTTAAGCCAGTAAAAGCTGACAAAGCCAAGATCAGAGGATTGTAAGTTGATTATTGCTGTCTTGGTTCAAATCCTCGTCCACAACGTCTACCATCTCCACAGACTCTCTGGCTCAGGAAATAAAGCATTGTGTTTTAATCATGGAGTCCTGAGTTTCGAATCCCACTGTTTCTCTTGCATTAAATTGCTTTAATTAATGCTGTAGCTAGACTGAAAATCAACCAAACTGAACCAACTCAAGCTCCACAAAGTCTGTGGCTCAGTGGTTAATCACTTGCCTTATCATACAGTGTAGTCTTTGTTCAAATCCCATAATTACTGAAGCTTTTCATCACAGAAAACAAAGCCTTCAATAAGACTCTGATAGCAAAACACCCATCAGCTTCTCAGGCTCAGTAGCTCAGGGGATAAAGCATTGAATTTTAATCTTGGAGTTGTGAGTTCAAACGTCATTTTTGCCTATGTTAAATTGTATATCCAACAAAGATCTCTAAACACCAGCAAACATTATGAAATCCATGATGGTGGAGTGGTCGAACATGTATCGCTAGCAAATAAGGTGACAAGGGTTCAAATCACTCATTTGAATATTTTTTTTTTCCATCAAAGCTTTGCAGGCAGGTGTGTTGGACTGATTTATTCTATATGTATATTTGAATAAACAAATTGTCAATAATAAATAGGTTAATAAGTCAATGATAAATGGGTTAATATGTCAATGATAAATGGGTTAATAAAACCCAGTCAAAAACATCCTTTAACTTGAGAGACTCTGTGGCTCAGGAAATAAATTGTTGCATTTTAATCTTAGAGACCTGAGATCAAATCACACTATTGCTGACATTAAATTGTATATCCAACAAAGTGCACCAAACACCAGGTGACATTGTGAGGCCATGATGAAGCGGCACAGGTTCAAAACTCACAATTGAATGCCTTTTTTCCATCATATAACTCAAAGCTCTCAGTAAAACCAGTTCAAACACACCATCAACTCACATGTTTCAGTGGCTCAGGACACAAAGCGTTGTGTTGTGATCATGGAGTCCTGAGTTCAAATCCTGCTATTGCTTATGTTAAAGAACATGTATTGCATTATATCCAACAAAGTGGCTCAGACGGCCACACTCAGTGTGAAAGCCATGGTGGTGTAGTGGCCAAACACACGTTACTGGTAGACAAGGTTGTGGAAGAGTCAGGGGTTCAAACCCCAGCTCAGAGGTTTAGGTATGTCATTTAACTGGTTTATTGGAAAATCCCAGGTCACATGCAGGTGAAGAGTGAAATATAAGTTCCTTCACACATCCAGACAAGAGATCTGTGGCTCACAGGTAAGAGCGCTGCCTCATGGGTTCAGAGGTTGCTGGTTCAAGTCCAGCCAGATCTCTGCGATAAGGATGAATGGTGTGGTGTGAGTGAGAAGGCGTGGGGGATCATGGGGTCCCCCCCCTGAGCTCCAGCACGATGTCCAGCACGATGTCCAGCAGCGGTTATGCTTTTGACTGAAAAAAATTAAATTGGCTATTAAAAAAAATTCAATCCCCGTCCCTTCCCCACCTACTTAGGTTACCATTATTTCATTTTCAAAGGAGTGGCCCTTCAAAAACAAAATGATGGTAACCTACACATTTACACGCCAACAACACACACGGACATGTTAGAAGCATTACCTGTGCCTGAGCAGACGTCCATCATTACAGTTAATGTCTGTCCAAACGTCCCACAGCTCTGCTTCTGTTGCTGGATGTGACGCTCCAAACACATTCCTTCTGTGAGGAGAGACATAAATATATATTAAAATAAAAAACACATTACTCCATATTCTACAAATTTAGTCTAAGACTCATATCCAAACAAAGCCATTAAAAATACAAACATTCTTTATGTACCGGGCCTTATAATTAGTGATAAATTGTCTTTTGAGAAACACTTGGGATGAAGCGCAACAGGAAAGAGGTGGGAGTCCATCGTGAAAATGACATAAAGCATGCAATAGTGCCCTGCATCCTCTTTCCAACAAATCACAGCATGTCAACTGAGCACCATTTGAAACAAAATGGACGTGACAATTTTCATGTACAGAGAATCTTTCTTAACTGACAAAAACCACCAGGATCAAAAATAATTGTTCAGGTTTCAACTCTTGACAATTCAGAAAGTTGTTCTGTGCAGCACAAACATCCTAATTTACCTAATATCAAATTACATATTTGGATGTATAACAGCCCATTTCTCTTAGTATTCTGTGTACCATTGTGACTTTACACATGGGAGGGCAGTGGAATAAATTGAAAGCCTAAAGCTGTACAGTGTGAAAAAATATTGCAGAGTATATTATACTTAAGTAATGCTGTATAAATAATAACCTTTTGGTTCAATTAAAATGAAGATTAGACTTTCATTCACAATAAATAAGAGTAATCCTAAAAGGCGGGTTTCCTGCACATGGTTTTCGCCTGTCTTGGACTGTGTATATGATGTTTTTCATTAGAAGCAAAACACTGCAGCTCTACAAAACCATGAAGCAGCAGAAACATCAGAGCTTCACACACCAACTGACTCTATGAACAAGCATCAGTCCAGTGGATTATTACCTACAGTAACACTACAACAACAACAGACACAAAGACCACGATTCCTTCATATTCTACTTTATGATATGAATATCAGATGGCGATTCATTCAAAGATTATAAATGTAACGCAACAACAACAGATTCATTTGTTCTTCTGTAGGTCTGACAGGGAGTTCAGCAACAGAGCAGAATGTAAACAAAGTCTAAATTAACCGACAGAGGAGCAGAATTCACAATCAATACACACCTAAATAATGACTTAAATACGATAATTAAGGACTGCTAGATGTGTGCTAATAATTTTATGTTACAAGAGAAATACAATGTAATTGAAGGAGACTTACAGGCCAGTCGTGTGACATCTTTGATTCCTGCTCTTCATCACAACGTTTGTCTGTTTTCTTTGTTTATGGGTTGTAATATGTGCTGTTAAGTGACATTATGAGTCTGTCGTTGAGCTGTCATCTGCAGGATTTGTAGATTATTTAAAACAAACTGCACATGTTGTGGCGACTGTTATCAAGCGTCATGTTGTTGTCAAGCATCTGAAGCTGACAGAATGAACCTGAAGCTCGATCACACCGCCTAGTGGAGCGGATGGAAAACTGCGCTTCAGTTTCTATATTACGAGTCGTATTTTAGCGCAAACAGACTCAAAGTTGATTCAGAATCATATTGACTATACTCCAAGACGTCACACATAATTTAATATATTCAAACTAAAGCAAAAGTCTCTTTTTATTTGGTTAAATGTTTATAAGTCGGGTGACAAACAGCTGGTCATCAGCTCCCTCTTGTGGTCAATACGTTTATCCGCTTTAATAAATTAAACTACAAACACGAGGTGGCGAGTCGTTGGTGAGAAGACTAACATTTAAATTTCATATGTTTTACAAATCTATGATTTCATCAGAGTCTCGACCAACAGAGCAACATGGATCTAGTAGTTTCGTTAAATGATTCGAATCAGCTCTCAACTGATGTGGTAAAACAGATTCAATGTTGTGTTGTTGAACTCAGTGGCAAACTCAGTTTAAACACGTAAAATATGAGACAAAAGATCTTACGAAACTCTTTTACTTTGCCTTTGTAGATGTTTATTGTTTATTTATGTTTGTTCACAATTACACAATGACTTTGTGTCGTTTTGGTTGCAGATTCAAGCATCATTTCTAGTCAATCTTGATCGGATCTTCCTCTGTGTCTGTCACTGAGTGATGAAGAGCACGTGAGTGTATCTGGAGCTCTGGATGCTCGTGAGGTTATGAATGGAGGAGTGACACTCTGGCTTTTACAGACCAAAAAAGACAAACATCACGTTTAATGCAAATTAAACCAAAGCCAAATGGACTGGTGGGAAAGATTGTACAAGCTTGATAAATTATTTGGATAAATGATTATTATGATAAAACAGCTAACCATAAATGTGTCTAATGGCAGCTTTTTACTGATTAATATAACAGGCACATTGTCCTGTGTTTCTCTGTCTTCGGACAGACTCGAGCATCCCTGCATAGGACCCTACATACACAGGACAAGTGTTTGATGGATGGATGGATGGATGGATGGATGGATGGATGGATGGATAACAGGCACGTGCATGAGACCAGATTAATGTGTTCATGTGCTCCACCTTGTGGACAATAAGTGTATCTGCATTAATATATGAAAACAGCAAGAGGAGGAAGGATATTTTTAAAAGCATCTAATCCTGCTCCTGATGAACCACTTTCCTGAGTTTATCTCCAACCCTGATTCAAAACAGCTTATGCAGCTCATCAAGATCTTACAAGTGGTTTCAAATCCCTTGGTTGCAAGTATTTGAAGTTTTTCATCATATGACACACACAGCTCTCAATAAAACCTTGTCCACTTTTCAACTTCTCAGACTCAGTGGCTAAAGAAATAAATTGTTGCATTTTAATCTTAGAGACCTGAGTTCAATTCCCACTATTACCTACTTTGAATTGTTTATCCAACAAAAGTCTCTAAACACTAAGCTTCATTGTGATGGTGTAGTGGTTAAACACACGTCACTGCAGATAAAGTGTAATGGGTTCAAAACTTGCAATTAAGGAGCTTTTTCCATCATATAACACAAAGCTCTCAATAAAACCAGTTCAAACACACCATCAATTCACATGTTTCAGTGGCTCAGGACACAAAGTGTTGTGTTGTGATCATGGAGTCCTGAGTTCAAATCCTGCTATTGCTTATGTTAAAGAACATGTATTGCATTATATCCAACAAAGTGGCTCAGACAGCCACAATCAGTGTGAAAGCCATGGTGGTGTAGTGGCCAAACACACGTTATTGGAAGATAAGGTTGTGGCAGAGTCAGGGGTTCAAACGCCAGCTCAGAGAGTTAGATATGTCTTTAAACTGTTTTATTGGAAAATCCCAGGTCACATGCAGGTGAAGAGTGAAATATAAGTTCCTTCACATGTCCAGACAAGAGATCTGTGGCTCACAGGTAAGAGCGTTGCCTCATGGGTTCAGAGGTTGCTGGTTCGAGTCCAGCCAGATCTCTGCGATAAGGATGAATGGTGTGGTGTGAGTGAGAAGGCGTGGGGGATCATGGGGTCCCCCCCTGAGCTCCAGCACGATGTCCAGCAGCGGTTATGCTTTTGACTGAAAAAAATGAAATTGGCTATTAAAAAAAATTCAATCCCCGTCCCTTCCCCACCTACTTAGGTTACCATCATTTCATTTTCAAAGGAGTGGCCCTTCAAAAACAAAATGATGGTAACCTACACATTTACACGCCAACAACACACACGGACATGTTAGAAGCATTACCTGTGCCTGAGCAGACGTCCATCATTACAGTTAATGTCTGTCCAAACGTCCCACAGCTCTGCTTCTGTTGCTGGATGTGACGCTCCAAACACATTCCTTCTATGAGGAGAGACATAAATAAAAAGAACACATTACTTCATATTCTACATCTAAAAAATTAGAAAGTGAAACTTCTCATTTTACTTCTCATTTATTTTAGTGTGTTGCACTTGTAAATGGAATTAATTCAATGCATAAAGCTGTACAATTCGAAAAATATACATTGCAGAGTATATTATACTTCAGTAATGCTGTATCAATAATAATCATTTTCCTTCACAATTGTAATCCTAAAAGGCAGGTTTCCTGCACATGGTTTTCTGCACATGGTTTTCGCCTGTCTTGGACTGTGTATATGATGTTTTTCATTAGAAGCAAAACACTGCAGCTCTACAAAACCATGAAGCAGCAGAAACATCAGAGCTTCACACACCAACTGACTCTATGAACAAGCATCAGTCCAGTGGATTATTACCTACAGTAACACTACAACAACAACAGACACAAAGACCACATTTCCCCCAAAAAAATCTTCATACCCATTAAGACTTGAACCCTGGTCTCCCATGTCATACTAAGCTCATATTCCATGAGGTCTGACCACTGGACCACAATGACCTCACACAAAGATTTGTTTATTTGTATAATTTAAGAAAAAATATTTTGACAACTAATAACAACAATTATTAAAAAAAAATAATAAAAAACATTAGAATCATTACTTCAGAATATAAATCAGAAATTAAAAGTGTCTTAACAACTTAAACCTCAACTGAAGAAAAAGCAAATGCACACATTTTGGGGGAAAAAATACATATATTAAAATTTAAAATAATTTAAAAGTGTCTCAAATTAATTAACGTCTACTCACCAGTAGAGCTAGATACACTGATGTCTACATTAACTAGATCTAGTGTTGGTCTGTAAATCACACACTTTTCTGTCACGTGATTGGCTGCTGCTGATAACAGAAACGCGATTGGGAGTTACGCGATTGGCTGCTGCTGATATCAGAAACGCGATTGACAGTTAAACGATTGGCTGCTGCTGATATCAGAAACGTGATTGGCTGCTGCTGATATCAGAAACGCGATTATCAGTTACGCGATTGGCTGCTGCAGTAAGCAAACGGACACGCTTTGACAGGTGAACAACCGGTTTTGAAAACAAGTGGGAAAAAATATCAGTGTCTTCATTCACTTTCATTCACGTAGACAACAACAACAACAAAAAAAAGAAATATATGTTTTACTTCTTATTTATTTTAATGTGTTGCACTTGAGACCCACACAGATCATACCGACAGGAAATTGGGCTTATAAATGTGCCATGAAGCAGCAGGAGAACATCAGAGCAGAGCTTCCCACAACACTAACTCTATTAACAAACACGGACACAGTAAGACCTACAGTGGCACCACAACATCAGCAGATAAAAAGCACTATTGCTCATTATTCTACTTTATAAGCTTTACAGGAATTGCTTCTTTAAATTCGTATTTATAATGGTAATGCAACCCTAGTGACTGAATAAGGAAAAGTGACTTACAGGTGAATCTCGCAGTGTGTCTCGGTTGTTTTTGCAGATGGGCTGGAATATGTGCTGTTGATTGACATCATGAGTCTGTCACTAAGCTGTCATCTGCAAGATCTTAATTTATATAGCTTTAAAACGATCCGAGTGTGTTGTGGGGGTTGTTATCAGGTGTCATGTTGTTGACAAATGTTGTGATCCAAAGATGTCATGCTGAACGTGAAGCCCGCTTACGCCCCTAGATGAGCGGAAGGCAAACTGCACAGTTTCTACCAGACTAAATTAATTATCAGATCACTGACTGAGTTCCAAGAAGTCTAAAAACAATTTTTCAAAACAAAAAAGATTTTTTTTTTTTTTTTTTACCTAGATCATATTGTCAGGAACATTGGCTCCTGACTGTGGTGCTCTCTATGCTGTAGTTCTAACTTTTAGGATCACAGTAGGTGTGCTTCATCTTTTTGACCACTAGGTGACAGTAACTGTGCAGAAAAGCTTAGAGAAGAACCCAAATTCAGTAGGCCTTCAAAGCATCAATGGTTGTGAGATGGTAAACTGCACTTGGGGTAGGGTTTAAAATCATATTGTATATAAAATAAAGAAAATGTGATTTTGGTCACTCAGACCCTGAAAGACCAGCTTTGCAGATTCAAGACCTACCATTGCTCACAGATCTGTGGTCAGTTGGTTTTTGACTTGTAGACGGAAGTTTATAAAAACACAGGATCTCATTTATAAGTAACGTAAACAACCTCATGGCCTCTAACCCCATTTTAAACAAGTGCTCACTCTGTCTCTCTTTTTGAATCTTTCAGTTTAGATCTGATGTCTTTCCTCCTTTATCTTTGTTAGTCATCTCCTCAATACACTAAGAATCAAAGTAGGCCTCAGTATTAATATTAACTACCTTTAAATAGCATCAAACCCCAAAGGACAGAATAAAGGGACTGATTAAGGGACTGGGTTATAATGTTCCTTTCCCAGTCATATTAAATTATTTAAATGATTGCATTCTGGGATTCCAGCTTTTAGCACATACAGAAAATGTTTCATGTAGTTCTGGCCTCAGAGAGCAGTGTGTTTTGTGTGCCTCAGCTATGGTGGTCACTGTTTAAATCTGTCAGGATGGGGTATGTTGTTTATACCTCAGTGTCAGCTGTGGTAAGCAACCGACAAGCAAGTATAGTCTCATTTTTGGTCTGGATGTTAAATTGTTTGGAACTGAAAAACAATGCTCTCTGTCTTGTTATCACAAGAATTCAGTTGTTGACACTGAGACCCCAGCGTCGTCTCCTCTACTCTAGCTTTATGAGATTTGCGAAACTTGGCTGAAAGTGAGCACTAAAGTTAACAAATCATCAAAGTAATACTGGAGTAATGTGTTGAACTTCACGGATGAATCTCATGAAGAAATGTCGTGGTAATATTTCACTCCAAAATCAAAAAAAAAAAAAAAAGAAATTATATATTTTGCATAAATAAAATCATTCTGTATGTACTCAATTATGCCATACTTTTACTTAACACTAATAAACACTGTCCTTTTGAACACATATACATATATATATATATGTGTGTGTGTGTGTGTGTGTGTGTGTGTACATATTATATATATATATATATATATATATATATATATATAATACAGTTGCAATCAAAATTATTGAACCCCCTTGACCTGCAAGACATTCTGCTGCCAAGAACACAATTTTATGAAAACAATTCAACAAAGGCATCAGTAAACTATTATAGAAAGTTTATTAATACACATACGAGTGATTCTGAGAACGTAAAGTTGAAATGAAAGAAATCAAATTTGCTCTAAACATTCATGTTCAAAATTATTCAACCCCCAACAGTCAAATTTTGTGCAAAATCTTTTATTCTTTATAACCTCCAATAAACGCTGCCTGTAAGTGCTTAGTTCTGTCACCTCTCTACTGCAATCCTGGCCCATTCCTCGGGCCAGCTTGAAGCTTAAAAAAAGCTTCCAGATCACTGATAATTTTTGGTTTTCATGTTACCACTGCTTTCTTCAAATTCCACCAAATATTTTCAATGAGATTTAAATCTGAAGACTGTACAGACCACTCAAGAACATTCTACGACTGATCCCTGAACCAAGTAGATTTGGATGTATACTTTGGGATGGCTGTCCTTCAGGAAAGTCCATTGATGATCAAGCTTCAGTCTCTGCACCAAAGGCATCACCATCTTTGCCAAAATGGCTTGATACTTCAAAGAATTCATGATGTCCTTCATACATTCAAGATTTTCACTTCCTGCAACAACAAAGCACCCCATAACAAGACTGGACCGCCTCCATGTTTGACCATGGAGATGGTGTTCTTCTGCTCATAAGCTTTGTCTTTTTTGCACCAGACATACTGCTGATCCATAGGTCCAAAAATTTCCAGTGTGGTCATATCACTCCATAAAGCATCCTTCCAGAACTCCACAGGTCTATCCAAATGAATTTTAGCATACTCAAGTCGGCCTTTTATGTTCTTCTTGGTCAAGAGTGGCATTTGGCAAGATGTCCCAACATGAAGGCCATGCTTGTCTAGTGTTCTTTCATCCGGTCATCTTGCAAGTCTTTGGCAGTAAATTGAGGGCTTTTCTCAGTTGCTCTAATCAAACATTTTATTCCCCTTAATGATATTGTGCTTTTTCTTCAAAACCATCAATGGTTTTCTGGTACAACAAATTGTAAACTTATGAATAAGGCTGCCAGCTGTGTCTCTAGAAACTTTTAGTGTTTTGGAAATCTTCTTATAGCCTTATAGACTTTCTAATGTAATAAAACAATTTGTTCTCTATAGCTTTTGTGAGAACTCTTTTGATTTGGCCGTATTTGCCACTCAACTTTAGCACATGCATGTGTAACAGCACAAGCTAATTCAGTTTTGTTATAGAGTTTCCAAAGGCTTAATTGTGTTTTAACACAATTTTGTACCATACCATACAAATAAGTGACTTAAAAACAGCAGCGTTGAATAGGGGTTGAATAATTATGACATAGCTGTATTACAAACAAATCCCGTAACTCAAAAGCATTACATTATAGATACAATTTTTAAAAAAAACTATGTATCTTTAGAAAAGCCTCCATTTGTAAATGATTACAGTCTCTGGGGGGTTGAATAATTTTGATTGCAACTGTATATATCATTCAAATTAATAAACACTGTTCTTTTGAACATTTTATTCATTAAAGAATCATGAAAAAATGTAAAGCATAAAAGAGACTTTTATTATTATTATATTCTGGAAAAATATAATTATATAGATAGATAGATAGATAGATAGATAGATAGATAGATAGATAGATAGATAGATAGATAATCAAATTAATAAACGCTGTTCTTTTGAACATTTTTATTTACATTTTATCCCTGTCCATATATATATATATATATATATATATATATATATATTTTGTTACTTGATTAGACTGTTTCTGTTGTGTTTTTGCATGTCACATATTCCTTTGTTAGTTTTCCCGCCAGTCCTTTGTTACCATAGTTACCCTTGTTAGTTATGTTCGTTTCAGCTGTGTTAAGTTCATTATCTCGTTTCAGTTTGCTACTTAAGTTCCTCACTCTTTGTCTGGTCACCGTTATGCTGTGTTGTTGTCTGTCTGCCTGTCTTGCGTTTATTTCTATTAAAACACGTTTGGATTGCATCTTCTGAGTCTTCTGCCTGTTCCTGTACAACTGTAACATATATATCAAATTAATAAATGCTGTTCTTTAGAACATTTTATTCATTAAAGAATCATGAAAAAAATGTAAAGCATATAAGAGGCTTTTATTATTATTATTATTTTTTTTTTTTTTCTGGAAAATATATATTCAATCAAATTAATAAACGTTGTTCTTTTCAACATTTTATTCATCAAAGAATCCTGAAAAAATGTAAAGCATATAAAAGATTTTTATTATTATTATTTTTTATTTTTTTCTGTAAAAATCTAATTTTGTAATTCTTTCTTTTGATTTTGGGGTGAAATATGACCCAGACATTTCTCCTCAGTTTTCATGAGATTAACTCCCACATCCCAGTGTCCTAAATCTTCTCTGTGATGGCAGGAACGTGGTACACAAATCTGTTCGGTGTCACTCCGCGGGGCAAACATATTGATCTGTGGAAACCACTAGCTAAATTATCAACAACTGACAAGCAACGGAGATCGAGAGCAATTGTTGGAGGCAATGTTTCCAATGTTTTAACATTTCAGAGAGGGATTCGGCCAACTGAAATAAACACAATCAATTCAGCTCACAAGTTTTAGCTGTGCTGTTTTTCCCCCCCTCCTTCATTTCATTACCACTCTCTTGATGCTATTTTCATGTACCATCTACAATCGTAACATAATGTTTGGCATATGAAAATGCCAAGGTGCTTTCCAATGGGAATTTTCACTGAATGGGTTTGAAATTAAAAGCTCTTGTAAAAACTATTGTGTGCTCTGCTATGATGAGTTTTTTGGTTGCCATGGTGAGAGAAAGCTCGTTATTTTTAATGGCTCTATGCTCAGCAGCGCTGCAGAGCCTTAAGCAATGGCACTGACAAACTGCCAACCTCAGCAAACGCTCAGTGTGGGGCACGTTTTAAGGGTGAAAGCGCCATACACACACACACGCACACACAAACATACCTGCAAATGCTGGCACACAGATCACCTCTAACAGTCTGTCCTCTCGAGGAGGTGGCCTGAAATCAAACATATTAACCATCTTCAGCCCACAGAGCAGATCACTTCAAGTTCTCTACTTAACTAAAATTGATTGTATAAGATCTTGTCATTTAGGCAGGAGGACAGAAGGAACATCTGGGATGGAGACTTATAACAGAATCAGGGAATAATAAATGTCTCTCAGCTCCACTCTATGACCATCCGTCCTCAGCAGGAGACACGTCCATCCATCACTGCCAGTGAAAGACGGCCAGAAAGCCCTGCGGTCTCAATTTTTTTTACTCCATCTTTCCTCTCTTCCTTATCTTACTGTGATTTTGCAAAATAGGATGTGTTCCTGCTGACAAAAATATGTTCCAAGAACGTTTTGCTAAAGTTATGAAAATGTTATTTCTGAATGTTCTCAGAATGTCCAAAAAGTCCAGTTTTTTAAAATGTTTTTAAAACTTTTTTTTCTTGGTTGTGAACGTTAGCGAAAACATTAAGAGAACGTTTTCTCTATTTTATCATTTTGCAAGTATCATGAGAACTTTATTTTTGAATGTTCTCTGAACCACCTGAAAAAAGTAGTAAGTAGTAACATTTAAAAAACATTAGACATTAACGTCCAACACAAATGTTTCAGAAAATGTTCCATGATTGATGTGTAAATAAAAGTTTTTGTGCTAATGTTTTGATAACATTATCAAAGACGAGATAACTTTGAACAAACCTTCTATTAACATTACTGGAAGAATATTTGTTCATAATTTTGAGAGCCAAAGTTCTGAGAACGTTCCCTGTTAGCTGGGATTGTTGATCTTGGCACAACATTCCTTTGAACCAATCAGATTTGAGCTCCATAAAAGCTGACAAAGTGCCATGAATGTATCATAAAAGCAGTCCATATGACTTTTGCACTATATTATAAGTCTTCTGGAGTCATACGATAGCTTTGTGTGAGGAACAGATAGAAATGTAAGTCATTAGGCCTAGCAATGATATAGGGAAAATAAAGCTGATTCACACTCAGGCCTGTCGGCACTATGCTGCAATAAACACCGGACTTATACTGAAGCATAAAATCATGCTCATAATGCAGGCCTAATTCTGTGCACATATGCTGCTTCAGTGAAACCAGCTCTGGATCAGCCTGATGGGCCCTGGGAAGGATCTGACCTGATGTCCCTTCAGCAGGAGGAACACAGGACACACACGCCGCCTGTTATTGCTCATGCTCCACTTCACTGGAAAAGTGGGCAGAAAACACGGGTCAATGTACTAAACAAACAGAAAATAGTCTTAGTGTGCTTTTAAGTATTACAGTTCCAGCTTCTTTTTAACATTAAAACTTCACTTTGAAAGAAGGAAGAAAAAAAAATGGGATATGAATAGCTAATTACTGGTTCAAATCAAAAGAGTCCACCCAATTTAACATTCAAACCCTTTAATGTAAAGCAGTGTCCAAAATTGTGTACTGAGATTACTGCATCTGATACACTTCTCGGCCATTAATAAATTATGATCTATACTGTACTTTTTTCTTTTTTTTTTCTCGAAGTTGTACATAGATACTGGATTATTGGAGTGTTTAACAAGAAAATAGTATTTCAGTCTTTCTACTTACACGTTTATTTCAATGTGTTGCTCTTTACTCTTTATTTTGACATTTTCTACCACTTTCTCACCATTTTTTTCTGTGTATGTGTGCAGTATGAATACAGTCTTTACATACTACGTCTGGCATGTTTGTTTGCCTCCGAGGCAATGCCTCGACATGTGACCTACGACGTCAGCCAAATCAATGTTCCCCGCTATTTACACATGACGACTCCTCTACTGTGGCCTCATGGGTAAAGTGTTCAATGGATGCATGCTTCAGAATCTCAGCTGAACATATTTGGGTATTTTTTTTCAACCACTGTTTTATGTATACTATGTATTTTATGAATCCTATTTCTACCAGGGAAGTCTGATCGTTTAGAAAAATAACAGCAGCACACCTTTTGCCAAACGCTGTGTGATTTAAATTGCCCCTATTATGCTATTTTAAAGGTTCCTAATTTTATTTTGGAGGTCTCCTACAACAGGTTTACATGCATCAAAGGTCAAAAAACACTTTCATTTTCTAATAATATACATTGCACATCACCAAATTTTTCAATTATTCTCAAATGACTCATTGAAGATTCAGTCTCTCTAAATCCCTCCTTTCCATGAGCCTACTCTGCTCTGATTGGCCAGATGGCCCAGTCTGTTGTGATTGGTCTACCGCTTACAGCACATGTTTCGGAAGCTAAACGTCCATTAACATAACTGAACTTCAGCTCAGTCTGGAGGCTTCCTAAAGCTCAGTGATTGTACACACTGTAAAGACAGTAATAATGGCGTCGATTTGACCATATCAAGCGCAAGTCAGATGATAAAAACATTGGAAGAACTAGTTACTCAACCTGAACCTTCATCGCAAGGATGACTTGAGCCGGACTTTTCTCAGTGATACACTACTCAGTTTGATGTACATTATGAGATGTTGCAACTGTAATTCCTCACCATCAGCATTAACAAGAGTATGTCCATCAATAAACCCATGTGTATATTTCTAATTTATTGCGGTGCACATGCGGGAACTGTATCAATAACAGTGCGTATGTTAGCCGAGCACTAAAGTGAATGACTTCCCCATATTCTCTAGACTGGGTAAGCCCAGCCTGATCTGCCAGCGATTTGATTTCGCCCTGCAGCTCAGGCTGGAAACCTGTACATTAATTTATCCTGCTTCTGTTACACATTTGCGGGAACCAATCACAGACTGGCTTATCCACCTGGTGCGCTATTGGCGGGTTTAACACAATGACGGATAGAGAAGCGATGGATCTATGCCCGTTGATCACGCCTCTTGTGGTCTGATTGGTTGAAGGACTATCCAATTGCATACAGAGTCTTTTGAATTATGCTCGATGATCACGCCTCTTGTGGTCTGATTGGTTGAAGGACTATCCAATTGCGTACAGAGTCTTTTGAATTATGCTCGTTGATCACGCCTCTTGTGCAGTAGAAAATACATAGCAGACTCCCCAGACCAATGTTCAATCATAAAAGATTGAGCTTGGTCTGGTGATAGCCAGACAACATATTTTCCATTGTTGCGGCTCCTCTCTTTGTAAAACAAATCTTGCTCCATCCTTTATCATTAAGTAGTAAGAACAACAGGCAATCTGCATTAATGGACACAATTTTAGGTAATAGTGGCCCACAGCTGCTTTGCAGTTAGCCGGAGACCTACACAACTTAAAACACAAAACTGTGTATTTTGAACACCGGTAGAAAATATAAACATTAATAATTAATCATACTTACAGGTTGTGATTCAGAGCAAGTTGGTCCAAATAAAGTGGGTACTGTCCCATCTTTAATGGATAAGTGTTTTGTAAGTCCCGTTTAGACCTCACAGAGATTTGAGAAGCAAATTTGAGAAGCGGTTGTATTGCTGTGGTAATTTTAACCACTAACTCTTCATATCCTCATCCTTTGGAAGTGTTTACAAAGAGAATTTGCTTTTGCAGAGCAGAAAATAGTGTCTTCTCGACATGTACACCAGCTACAGTGTTTGAGGACAGGTCAAAGTAGACATTGTTCACCGGGGAACCAATGAAGACCATAGATGGGCATTATACGAATGTGTTACCGCGTAAGTATGCAGGTCACCGAAGTGAGACTGGAATTCCTGACGACTCGTTTAGGACAATAACTTTAAAGCACTTTTGACTTTACAACAGACAGCTATATTACACACTTCATGAAAGGTAATATTCGAAAAAACATAATAGGGGCACTTTAAGGTGTCATTGATGTCCATAGAACAAATGCTAAAGGGGTAGTCACATTTACCATTGTTCTTACCATTTCTACAGGAATCCACACGATTGACAATTTCGCGTTGTAGGCAGAAAGATCACCCCACACAGTTTTTACAATGGGCTCAAGTTGGTCACGCAATTTCAGTGTTCTGCGTGAGCTGTGCTTCATACTTTACTACAATATTGACAATGGACATTTCTGTCTGCAAAATTTCTCCGAAAATTCACTAATGTGACCACACCTTAGCCCAACAGTGATGTTTGTCTTAGCAAGCATGACTAATAACATTTTAAAAAGGGTTTGAATCAAAACAAACAGACTCAAACCTAATTCATCTTTGGGACAAAATGCAAAGCAGACAGTTACTCGTCAAATATCTTACCAGTTATTAAAATGCATTGGTTGAGTTGACTTGCTGACAACCGCATGATAAGAGCACAATGTTGCACTGGTCTCAAGTGCATCCATATCATATTCTCGGCCACAGAGAATCAAGATTTTAGGACAAAAGAAGACAGAGAGAGCGGGTAAATGCATATCTGGGCCACACATGACGAAAGGTTACACTACAGATGTATCAGCAGATAAGATCTGTCCTTTCTGTGACTGGGCCCTCTTACCGCTAAAGAGACACTCATCTAGCGCTATTGTCAAGCCGCTATCAGCTTTATGCTACATTTTTGCTCTGTGCGGCTGCGGTCAACGTACTTCCGTCGTTCTTTTGTTGTGGCCTTTCTGAGCAGCTAAAGATTACTGGAACCAATATCCATCGGGGATCATCCTAAATATTTTTGTCTCTCCAGGTCAACGTCGTCCTTATGAAAATAACTCTTTCAAAAGAGATGGGGCTTTGCGTTAACTAGCGCCATGAACGCCGCACATGACGATTAAAGAGCTAAAGGTGAAGTCTCCGTTTGATGTGGGGAGACAGAGACAATGATACTCATTATCACTGGCGCTGCAAATGTCTCCACCTCTGGATTGGATCAGGTGCTAACAGGTTGACATGAGGGTAATTTCTAGCTCGTCTGGGGTAATTGAAGAGCAGCCATATAGACCAGATTTATAGGCTACATTTTATGGCCAGATGATAACTTTCTCTCGTCTGCTGTGTTGTGGGACTGTTAGGCTTGGCTTTTTGCCTTAAATTAAAGGAGGTTTGGAAGAAGAGGAATAAAAATACAACTCTAAACCACTGACATCAAATCCTGATCTGTGAGGTCTTATGAGGTCAACGCCAAAAATGGTGTCCCATGATAAAAACTCATATGCCAGAACTCTCAGTTTAATGCACTTTACTGAGAACTGACAATGATAAACATTAGAGAAGCTTTTTTTTCTGAGAGAGAGAGACATGTCACCCAACATTTAATTCCACTTGGGAATGTGTACAGTTAGGATCGTCCCAAATAAAATGATAGGGGAGAATTGGGGTAGTTGTCACACATTTTCTCAGAGTAGGTTTATTTTTGAAAGTGATTTCCATTATAAAATAATATTAAACATATGTTGACCTTTTGACCAACATGCCCCGATAACAGGACGTTATGTTACACTATATTGGGAAAGTTGACACAATGAAACCTGCGTATAACAGCCTGTGGCTTTTAAACAAAATATAAACCAGTAAAACAATTAATCAAACACAAAACAGATGAAGAATAACATTTAGGTAAACTTACTGAGATTATGAAATCTTCCCCATGTGACAACTAGCCCCCGACTTCTCTGTGTTTTTTCACAAATGAAGCAATTGTAGACAGAGCGATCTAAGGAAAAGTACAATGACAAATCTTTTTCTTTTTTTATGTCACCTCGGTCCAATAATAAAACGCTGTCTAATTTTAGTGTCTGCAGCAGTCGAACAGTGAAATGAAGCGTTCCATTTCACTTGAATGATTATCTCCATCTCTGTATCTCTTGGTTTGCAGCCATGGCGACCGTCCGAATAGACTAAAAAAATGAATTACCGTTTATAAGTACATTTAACTAAAGAGGTAATTGAATCTCGGCTTAGGCCCTTGCACAGCACGGCTCTTAGCAGAGATTGTTATCTACTGGGATGTGGATGGACCTCAAATGCTTATTGAGCTGTTTTACGGGGGGAAATCCTTCAAAATGATGTAGACGCTGACAGGCATGGACAGAGCGCTGTGGTCCTTCCACATTATTGACTTTAGACATAAAAACACTGTGTGAAAAATGCAGTACTTTAAAAGCACAAATGAAATAACATCTGACGAGATGGGAAGATGAGTGTCTACTTTAGCTCACATTTATGTTCTTGTTTATGTTCTGTACACTAACAAAAAAAGTGACAAAATGTACCATTGTATTATTCATTATAATTATTGTGATTTCACTTCATAGCAATATTCTCATGCATAACTGGCCAATATTAAGGATTTTAAATAAATAAATAAATAAATAAATAAATAAATAAATAAATAAATAAATAAATAAATATATATTGGAATCGGTCGACATTGGATATTTAATTGTGCATGCTCATTTCCCACATTTATTTGAATTATTTAATGATTACTTAAAGGGATAGTTCAAACTGAATATTCTGTCATCATTTACTCACCCTCAAGTTATTCCAAACCTGTATGAATTTCTGTCTTCTGCTAAACACAAAAAAAAGATATTTTGAAGATTATGGTTAACCAAACAGTTGATGGACCCCATTGACTTCCATAGAATGAAGAAAAAAAATACTATGGAAGTCAGTGGGGTCCATCAACTGTTTGGTTACCAACATTCTTTAAAATATCTTTTTTGTGTGTGTTCAGCAGAAGACAGAAACTCATACAACTTGAGGGTGAGTAAATGATGACAGAATTTTTATTTTTAGGTTATCTATCCCTTTAAAAAAAACACTAATAAATTACAAACTAATAAGTCCTTAAAACATGCATGATGTATCATTATTAATTAATTATTTAAATAATTATGTATGCATGTTTATTTATATATAATTATATTTACTGTAATACTAATTATAATTAGTTTCATAACACTGTTAAATATAATTTTTAGTAAATCTCAAATTAAATATAAAATGTTCTCACTGTACATTATAATGATGTGATGTCTAAATAAATTTGAGGGTTTTTAATGTATTTAAACAAAATACTATTATCGGCTTATTGGTATCTGCAAGAATTTTAATATTGGTTCATCCCTAATTGAATTTTTTTTAAGTGTAAATTGACTGTACATTTACACTTTAAAAAAATGTAAATTAGGGATGCACCAATATTAAAATTCTTGCAGATACCAATAAGCCAATAATAGTATTATATATAAATAGGATTACTGTTCATTATTGCAAAATAAAAACCTTCAGTGTCATACAAAACCCTGTTTTTGTTTTTTGCAATATTGACTGACTGTACATTATCTCTTACATGTTTAATAGTGTGAAATGTACTAAATATTACAGAAAGGCTAAAAGTGACATACACAAGCATGTTTGTGTGACTAAATACACACTCTAACCCTCTGGGCTTTTGTCTTTTGGTCACGTTATCTAATGCGCTCATCTTTGACAAGCAGCACGGCCCAACACACAAACAACAGTGTGACCATTATCTCCCCTCTGCATTAAGCCAGTGCAGCAGGCATTAGTTCAATACAAAGCCTTACGCCCTATATCTGGCCTGGATCAATGCATTGACTCTTTATGCACTCACAAAAGCAGAGAGACTGAGAGGGGATCAAACGGCCCACATTCCCACGCCGTCACTCGGGCATCCTGCAGGACAGCACGGGGTCCTGACGCACGTGCATCTGCTCACACGCCCAGCCGACACAATCAGCCTGCGATCTCATGACCACGAGACGTGTTTGAAGCAGTGCCGCCGGAGCTCACAAAACGACGTGAGAAAAGGTTGGAATGGGTCCCTAAGGAGAACAGCTGAGGAAGGGGAATGCTCTGTACAAGATACTGAGTGATACACTTGAAAAAGTGTATGACGGTGTTTTATCCACACAAGGGATATGTTTGTTTCATTTTAAATACACAGAGAGCATCTTATTAAGTATTTATGGGTGTTGCTGACATTTCTACTTGCTGTCAAACTCCAAAAAGGTCAAAACAAAACAAAACAAATACAAATAATAAATAAAATAAAATAAAACATTGTAAAGTATTGGATCTTTTCTCTGATGAGCATATTTTAATTTCACAATTAAAATTCATTTTGACAGTTTTTGGGGCATAAAGTAAAAAATGTTAGGGTGATACAAATGTCCTGATATCATAATGAAGAAAACAGCTTCATTAAAAGAATGGAAATTGATAAGGTTATTGAAAAAAAAACCTTATTAAGTTGTCAAATACACTGTAAAAAAAAAAAAAAAAAAAAGATCTTTCAAAGTTGTAAATGAAACAAAGATTATTGGAATATCTTTTACAAGCAAATACTATTTTACTTCAAAATTTCACACTTGAATTTGTTACTTGGCATGTCTTTGTAATTTTTTGTGAAATTACTAGCAATTTCTGAATGAAAATTGTAAAGTAAATCCTACAACAAATTTATTTTCAGCAAATTTAATTTAATAACAACAATAATAAAAATAATAGTATTGTAACTTTAGCTTCACTGCTTATTAATATTTTTAAAATATTTGATATCAGATAATGACAAGACAATGTTAGTACAGGTTGTACAGGTTTTTATAAAAAAAATAAATAATGATTCAAACTGACCTTCTCTGCGATGGCAGCTATATTTCCATTAAAAAATCTTTTGCGCTCCAAGAAAGAAAGTCATACAGGTTTGGAACGACATGAGGGTGAGTAAATGATGACAATTTTCATTTTTGGGTGAAATATTCCTTTAGGTTGAAGTGCAAATACAAAATACAAAAACAAACACGAAATAATGTATGAATGACAAAGCCTTGAAAACTAAGTGCTTCAATGCAACATTCTCATAAAAGCTCTCCACAAGCCGAGTTCGCCCCTCTTGTTTATTATCTGTGGCTGGACTGAAGTTGAATGCATTACACTACAGAGGCAAAACCCACAATTAAATCCATGGCTTTCCAGTCCGTTTACAAACCACAAGACACCAGGTGATCAACAGCATATGCATCAAAGAAAGACTAGATCCAAAATAGAACTGACTAAACTGAATAGTCTATGCAGTAATCGAGTGAGTTTCAATATAATTTTAAATTCTGCATCGGAAGGTTTGCTTAATTAGATCGCAGTTCATCCAGCAATCCAGTCCCATATTTAATTCACCTCAGAAAGATTAGATGTTGACTGCAGTAGATTAAACACATGTGGGAAAATGATTTTTGATGACTGCCATTAAGAAAGTACATATAGGGGGTGATTAAAAAACACTTACATGAGTTACGTATGGGTAACTTTTATGGGGGAGAAAAAAAAACACTTTTTTCAAATAAAAGTGAAACAATGTGAAACCCCCAGGCCTGTCATGGTGGGCTTGTGTATTAATGTCAGAGCGACTCACCCTCAAGCTCAGCTCAAGTGCCTTAAAACTGCTAAACAATGAGCCGGATTGTGCTTGCCACTAGCAGATTTTGTGAAATGTGCCTAAATTAACATGTGATAGTGATTTAATGCTCAACACTTTCCCTTGTAGTGTGTGTAAATGGAGTGGTGGACTTGCACAAAAGCAGCTTCATGGATCAGTCATTAGCACACCATTATGGGTGCTTTTACGGGGGCTGTCAGCCAAACCTCATTACGAGCTGAAGTGAAAGGAGGAATGATTCTAAGAGGTTGAAAACTCTTTTTTCTGTGTGTCCCGAAAAATCTGCTTGTTAACAGCTTAATCTGAAATTCAGACATTATTTCTATTTCAAATTGTCACAAAAATACAATGGGTCAAAAGAGCACATCACTGAACACCTTTCATTTGAAGAAAAAAAAAAAAAAGAAAAAGTAAGATTGTAAAACAAACAAACAAAAAAAGTGAAATATATGAAAAGTTTTCTTCTAAGGCCAGGATTAATGCTTTTGAATTATATTGTAGTGCAGCCGGCTACCCAGCATGCCTTGCAGCAAGCTCTGAAAAGATTGAGTTCAGATTAAATACTCATCTTATTGTCTTAAATTGTGTAAAACGGGTTTGAGGAGGTGTTCATAGGAAACTGTAGTCTAGAATTTGCTGTATTATTGCAGATTGCATTTATGTGGTTACCCTCATTAAACTCTTTAGTGCCAAAAGTGTAGTGCTGGGTTGTCAAACACTCATGGACTATGTATTGAAATCATGAAGTGATGTCATTAGATTATAACTGCAAAGATTCTGACGTCATTCCATAATTAAGCTTGTGAACTTTTGTTCATGATCATTATTGTGTGTGTATGAATGTATATATATAAAAAAACAAAGAGAGTTTTGAGCTAAAAGAACGGAAGAAGTGAATACTTTGGGAATATTTTGCATTGTAGTTGCCTTGCAGCAGAATAAAAAAAGTTCGGACTGAATACTCGCCTAATTGTCTTAAATTTTGTAAAGTGGGTTTGGAGAGTTGTTCACAGCCAACAATAGTCTTAGAATTTGCTGTTTTATTGCATATTTAATTTGTGTGGTTACCCTCATTTAAGTCTGTAGTGCCAAAAGTGTAGTGCTGGGCTGCCAGCTGTACCCATAATGCATTTTGTTTGTCTACATTCCATACTGATGATATCAACAAAAGATTTCAGTTGTGTGGGGAAAAAATCTGATGTCATAATACACTTATGATCATGAGCATTCATGACTGGTTTTGTGTGGAATGAGCTGTTCTAAGGTAATAAAATCACATCTCCATGATATGTATGTATTTAAAGATTTATAACAAATAGAAATAATTTTAGAGTTTAAAAAAATAGTTTATTCAAAGCACTAGATGTCAATGTGAATAATGATGGGGAAAATTGAGTGTCTGAATAAAAACTATGTAAAAATACTCCTAAAGAAATGAAAAATACTTTAAAAATATATTGTAGTGCAAACTGTTTTTCAGCATGTCTCGTAGTAGGCTTAGAAAAGAGTACGTTTGGACTGAATTCTCGCCTTATTGTCTTAAATCGTGTAAAACAAGTTTGGGAGGGTGTTCATGAGCAACCGTAGTCTTAGAATTTGCTGTATATTGCTTTTGTGTGGTTACCCTCATGTACATTTGTAGTGCCAAAAGTGTAGTGCCAGGTTAACAAATTTTCTTGTATTAACTGAGTGTTTTCTTTCAATTTGGTGACGTTAATATAAAATTCACACTGTATGATGAAAGAATCTGACGTCACGATAAACTTAAAATCATGTTTAATCACAATTTGTTTTAATGGCATATTTTATGAAAACATCCAAATAAAAACTATTTGATCATATTGTGAGTTGTGTGGTTATATTTATAGTTTTCATTTTGTAGCTTTGCTGTTGTAGTACACTGTTGATTATAAAGTGAAATCGTTGAACTGCGTAGGCATTTATGGTGGTGTTAAACTAACGTTTATAGCTCTAGGTTTTAGCATAAGGATGAGTAATTATGGGAGAAAGAGTTTTTCGAGTTAGAAGAAGTGAGAACGAAACAAGTGAATACTTCGGGAATATATTGTATTGTAGTTACCCAGCATGCATTGCAGTAGGCTCAGAAAAGACTAAGTTCGGACTGAATACTCGCCTAATTGTCTTAAATTTTGTAAAGTGGGTTTGGGGAGTTGTTCACAGCCAACAATAGTCTAGAATTTGCTGTTTTATTGCATATTTCATTTGTGTGGTTACCCTTCTTTAAATCTGTAGTGCCAAAAGTGTAGTGCTGGGTTGCCAGTTGTACCCATAATGCATTTTGCTTGCATATGTTTCATACTGATGATGTCAATAAAAGATTTCAGTTGTGTGGGAAAAAAATCTGATATCATAACGTGCTTACAATTGTGAGCACTCACGATTGATTTTTGTATGAAATGAGCTGTTCTAAAATTAAAAAAAGTAAAATCATATCTCCATAATACATTATTGCAATTGTTTAACAGTTTATAGCAAATGGAATCTTTTAAAAACACATCAGTAAATGACTGTCCATCCTACAAGGTGATGATTCAAATATAAAAACTAAAAATAATTTTGTGAGAAACAGAGTTTTTAGAAATTCTGAATCAATTGAATTAAATTGCTTTACTCTTTTGAAAATGCACGATGCACTACACACTGGTGACAAGTATCATAAAATATCAAGTGTGTGTATAACTTATTTATTAATTTTAAATTTAATTTGTAGTTCTTGTCTTGTATTTATTGAAAGGACTTGGCCAACCAGGCCAATTATAGACAATTAACTACTCGTGATTATTTTCATTATACACACCTGTTTGCCATTAAATCTGAACCTAAACTCAAGATCAGTTAAAGCCATATTAGACACTGGTGCAGGTTTACAAGATCAATGCTCTCTAGCAGCGGACCATCGAAATTTTGTATGTTTTTCAGAAAGCTAATCAGGCCAATTAGAGACAATTTACATCAGTTAACTCTCATGTGTTCATTATACACATGTGTTATATATAACGTAATTAAAACTAAACCTACATTTTAAAACTGACACGATATCAGTTAAAAAAAAAAAAAATTATATATATATATATATATATATATAAGAAACGGTTCATGCATTCACTCCCTAGTGGCAAACTATCAAAATTATAAAATGTTTCCAGCTTGAAACAAATGATTAAAAAAAAATTCAAAGCTTCATGAAGCAGTGTTTCGAAACTCTCAATCAATCGTACCAATTGCTTCGCAAATTGACCCCATTTCGAAGCACTCAAACACTGAAAGCTGCTGTTCAAAGCGCATTTATGATAACTCAGCCATGTGTAGACAGCTTTTACAAACCACCTGCAAATGTTTTTCTGAAAGTGTAATTTATTACATGAAATATACAAACCATTAAATACCATTAAATATGAAGCTGTACAATTTGTAGGCTAGTGGTTGTTTTGTATGTTTTTAGGAAAGCTAATCATCCCAATTAGAGAGAATTGACATCAGTTATCTCTCATGTGTTCATTATACACATGTGTTATATATAATGTAATTAAAACTAAACCTATATTTTAAAACAGTTTTAAAAAATAGACACAGTTTATGTGTTCACTTTAAGGTCTACACCACCTAGTGGCAAACTATCAAAAAATGATAAAACATTTCAAAACAGTATGCCGTAACTATAAGCTAAGCATCATTTGCTGAAATCACATTACTTGCTCAGTTTGATGCACACTCTGAAACACTGGGTCGAAACCAAACATTTGTAATGTTTTCAAAGCTTCATGAAACACTGTTTTGAAAGTGCCTGTGACATAAGATTTGGGTTATGCTGTCATTAAAACAAAAGTACTAAATACAGAAATGAATTTTTCGAGTCAAGCATTTTCACAACTGGGGTCCGTTCTTCGTACGTGACTAACTCGGTTAGCTGAATTTGACTGTTGGCGATTTGGCATGATCTTGGATTGTTTGGTACTTTGACGCTCATCCTGGACTTGCTGTCATAGCAACAAGTCTGTAATCTTAAACCTGCTCTGGAGCAGGCTTATTTCATGTAAACAGGATTAGACTGCATCTTTTTAAGCGGCGCTGATACTTAAAATCTGTCCCAACCACTGCTACTTTATTACAAGAGTTCCTTACTGAACCAGGGGCAATAATCATTTTAAATAATAATAATAATAATAATTTAAAAATTAATTTGAAAATAATATTTATATAGACCATTGGTGGTGACATATTATGGGAGTGGCTTGATGCAGCGCATGAGACGCAGATAACTTGATCTTTACCCTCTTGAAACTTTAGTAGATAGATATGTTTTTAGTATATTAATGCTGTCACGTAACAAATCAGCTTCCAGGTAAAATTAAATGAATTGCTAATTACAACATTGAAATAAAAATGTAAAATGTAATGTAAATCATTTACAAATAATATAAATATAAGATTTTACTATGATTTGTCATTTTGGTTGCTTGGATGTTTCCTTATAAAGGTCCAGAAATTCGTCAAGTTCATCGTCAGGTGTCCTTTTTAATTATATGTCACTACGTTGCTGTCTTGATGCCAGCCAATCGCTGCATTGCTGATCGTGGTTTCGAGTATCGATGCATCTGCCCTCTTCAGGGAACACAAGAATGCGCAGTAATCTCAGACAATTTAATCCAGATATTTTAATCCAATCCACAAATTCGTTTGAAGAACCAAATTAGCCAGAGTTCAGTTATCACGATTAGAAGATCTGGCATCTGTCAAATCATCTCAGATGTATTAAGCGAGGTATGAAGAACGGACCCCTGGTCTCAGACATTTTGGACCCACAACACATCCTCCACTACAACTAACTTTCTTTTATACTGCAAGTATCCATACATATTCTCAGAAGGTCTAGCCAAACATCCCGGACAACTTCACATTTCTATTCTTGCAACATCACTGCTATATATCAGCGAACGGAGGAAACACATGCCACAACAGCACAGCAATCTGTCCACTGTGGAGCCAAATGATAAAGGCAGCATGTTTCTTATTTCAGGCCTCTCAGAACACGCGGCTACATCTGTGATCAGAGCTCCACTCACACGATTCGCTTTGGCTCCAGGCATCCATTCTGAGTCAGATGTAAATCGAGGGTCAGTTATTTAGAGATGCAATAAAGAGGATCTGTCTTTAATTAAACATACCCATCAAAGCTTTGAGGTCGAGTACCTGGGTTTTGTTCCCAGAATGCAGTCTGGCATGTTTCTGTGTATTTATTATTTCAGTTAGCTTCCCAGACACTGCACTGACCTCTAGCCACAGAGTTTTTTAATGTCTCAAAGAGATCCAAGTATAGACTAATTAAACACAAAAGTGCTTGGTCACTTGACTGCATTGGGAGCCGAAAGTTGCTTCTAATCCCTGTGGCGATATCTTATTTTTATCTCTTGCAGACAAAAGGAAGAAAAGATGGTGCTATTCTTTCTGTGGATCTGTAACTGTCTGAACTGAGGCTGAGGCCTGTTTCATTTAACAGATACACAAAATGACATCTTGCCTGCACTGTGCAAAAACGTATAACTCATGTGCAGGCATGACAACTCATACTCATATTTCTATTAACACAATATCCTTCATGAGATTACATTAGTTGTCTGTGAATATTCTACCCTCATATACAATCTCTATGAAAGAATATTTACTCAAAATAAAAATTGGGACTACATGAAAAACTTTTGTTGCTTTAATTGAAATTGGGTAGTGTATTTCTGGATCCCAGCATGCTTTGCATGGGACTGGGTTGGGAGAATAAATGTTGATGTTAAGTGTTATTTTATGTGATTTCCAGAAAAAATAGAAAAGGAGGAGAGCTTAATTGTCTGTATGTGAGGATTTAGAAGTTTCTGTTACATTAGTTTATGGGGGTCGCCATTGTGCTGAAGAGCTGTGCTTAGATTGAGGATGGGTACATGAAGCCTATGATGCATGTTGAATATGTACTTGTGGTATAAATAGTATTTTAGTATATTATTGTTATATTACTACAAAATATATATTTTTTAAAGAGTAAATTGGTTTGAAAAGTTTGGTTTTGAAGTGAAACATGCTGTTGCTCTATGGTGTGTATAATAGCTTATGTGTGTTTGGGAAGGCTTGGTTAACCAGGCCAGTGAAACAATTAACTATCACTCTCAATTTTTCCGTTATACACACCTGTTTGTCATTAAAACTGAACTTTGAGACCTGGGGCCTATATCATGAAGCCGGTTTAGGTGGCTAGTCAGGTATGTTTCAGTTTAGTTTGTGCCAACCCTGAGTTTTAGGGACCATAAAAGTGGTTTGGATTTTAGCAGTGTTCATTGCCACAGTTACTTACGCTCCACGGCTAACCTGCTCCGGGGCAGGTTATGTTCTGGATAAGAGATCTCAAACTGAAATTGGACCAATCAGCTGTGAGCACAGTGACACCCCTCTGACGAAATAGTCACTCCCTGAGTTTCTGCTCCAAATTAAAGGTCACTACATAGCAAATGATTTTTTTAAAGACAAAATTGTCTGGCTTTTAGCAAAGCTTATTTATAATAATAATTTTGTATGATTTAGACATTATTTATGTAATTATTATACCCATAATCCATTACACATGTACAGTTGATAAATTATTATTAAGCACTTAGGTTAAATTAATATAAATATAGCCTCTAAAGGTAATATAAATAAGCTTTAGAATCAGTAGATAAAGCTATAAAAATGACTACATATGAGCTTTATTGTTCAAATCTCTCTATATCAACTATATAAGCTAACTTCACAACTTTTACTTACACTGATATAGCAAGATTTTTTCTTTTAGTTGCCCTTTTTCATAGACAGCTCTTTTCTTCTTCCTGTGTAAATTTGTTTAAATTCTTAAAATTTTTCAATCTCGTAATATTCTGCAGAAGAGAGAAATGAATCTCGCTGCTTCTCTCGCGAGAAGTGAATCTCAGTTTCACTGTTCCAGCATGTGATTGGCTGTTCACTACTGATGTCACACCTAAACTCCTAAACTCAGGATCAAAGCCTGAGTTGACAGAGAAAGTTGATGATCAGCATCATGGTACCAACTAAGCCTGATTGGATTGGTTTGGTTTTGTCAACTCGAAACTAATCCTGTAACCCTGAGTTTGTTCAACTACCATCATGGTACGGGCCCCTGAGATCAATTAAAACCATATGTTAATTAGACTGGTTCGTTGATGCATCAGATCAAAGCCCCCTGGTGGCAAACCATCAAAATGTTGAAATATTTATTAATAATAAATAAAACAAATAATCAGTAAAATATTTATTTATTTAATAAAATATGCACATTGAGATTCAAACATATTTTCTACATGCTACTTATTTTCACACTGTGAGCTTTTATGATGACTATATCCCTTTTAGGTTTTGATGAATATTAAAAAGATTTCATGACTAGATACTCTTTGAGAGGTGTGACACTACATCAGCATTATCTATAAATATTCCCAGCATGCTTTACATGGAAATTAGATAGAGGGAGTAAATGTTGAAATTAACAATTTATTTTGAAATTATTTGATGTGTTTTTGATGGGAAAAAGAGACTTGTTAGTGTTTAATGTTCTTTTATGTGAGTATTTAAAAGTATTATTATTATTATTATTATTATTTATTGCTGTCACCATTGTGCAAAAGAGCTGTGCTTGAGGACGAAGCTTGTACATGTTATATGTATTGATATTCTAACATGTAGAACCATTATTAACAAATGAATCAAGTTAAGCTAGTTTTGTTGTTGTTGTATTATTTTCTTTTTGTTAATTGGGTCCTGTCTACTGAGTCTTCCCTGGAAATGCATTAAGGAGTCATTCTCAAGCCTAAACACCTATCGGAAACTATCAGCTACTCAGAAACTTTCAGCTTTGCATGCAAATGCCGGATATGATCAATGCCAATTAAAGCAGATAAGGTGATGCGCCTGTCCTAAAGGAACTGAATGGCATTAACTGGCTCCATTACATGTCTGTACAGCATAAGTCACTCACTTTAATGCATCTATTTGCATAATGTGCTTCAAATTCCCCTGTGTGGGTGTCTGTCTTATCTGCTCTAACCTTGTAAAAGGTTGTCAGCTCTTCGAACATGCTTACACCCAACAAAGGCATTCATGCATTTGAATTAATTTAACATTAATTTAGCTGACTAGAAAGATTGATGCAAACATGTACCTACAGATACAGCATATTAAGCATACTTATGCCCATAATGAGCTCAAGTGGAGTATAATAAGGTTGCAACATATGCCTTATGGTATGGAAGAAAGACTTCTAATATACAGCAAATAGATAAAAATGGACAAACAGACAACCACGTTGATTATAATTAGAGAAAAAGGGATAAAATAGACTTTACAAAAATATATTTGGAGATGCTTTATGATATTTGAAAAGTTAAAGTAAATTTGTTAAATTAATGGTTTCAGTAATGAATTTCATCATGAATAATTATCTTTTCTAATTAAATGCATTTATTAATAGCAACTATTTATTACAAAAATGATAAAACATATCAATATTTATTAATAATACATACAAAACATAAACAATGAATTTCTTTATCCATTTAATTATTATGTTTAATAAAATATATACAAACCCGATTCCAAAAAAGTTGGGACACTGTACAAATTGTGAATAAAAAAGGAATGCAATAATTTACAAATCTCATAAACTTATATTTTATTCACAATAGAATATAGATAACATATCAAATGTTGAAAGTGAGACATTTTGAAATGTCATGCCAAATACTGGCTCATTTTGGATTTCATGAGAGATACACATTCCAAAAAAGTTGGGACAGGTAGCAATAAGAGGCCGGAAAAGTTAAATGTACGTATAAGGAACAGCTGGAGGACCAATTTGCAACTTATTAGGTCAATTGGCAACATGATTGGGTATAAAAAGAGCCTCTCAGAGTGGCAGTGTCTCTCAGAAGTCAAGATGGGCAGAGGATCACCAATTCCCCCAGTGCTGCGGCGAAAAATAGTGGAGCAATATCAGAAAGGAGTTTCTCAGAGAAAAATTGCAAAGAGTTTGAAGTTATCATCATCTACAGTGCATAATATCATCCAAAGATTCAGAGAATCTGGAACAATCTCTGTGCGTAAGAGTCAAGGCCGGAAAACCATACTGGATGCCCGTGATCTTCGGGCCCTTAGACGGCACTGCATCACATACAGGAATGCTACTGAAATGGAAATCACAACATGGGTTCAGGAATACTTCCAGAAAACATTGTCGGTGAACACAATCCACCGTGCCATTAGCTAAAACTCTATAGGTCAAAAAAGAAGCCATATCTAAACATGATCCAGAAGCGCAGGCGTTTTCTCTGGGCCAAGGCTCATTTAAAATGGACTGTGGCAAAGTGGAAAACTGTTCTGTGGTCAGACGAATCAAAATTTGAAGTTCTTTTTGGAAAACTGGGACGCCATGTCATCCGGACTAAAGAGGACAAGAACAACCCAAGTTGTTATCAGCGCTCAGTTCAGAAGCCTGCATCTCTGATGGTATGGGGTTGCATGAGTGCATGTGGCATGGGCAGCTTACACATCTGGAAAGGCACCATCAATGCTGAAAGGTATATCCAAGTTCTAGAACAACATATGCTCCCATCCAGATGTCGTCTCTTTCAGGGAAGACCTTGCATTTTCCAACATGACAATGCCAGACCACATATTGCATCAATTACAACATCATGGCTGCGTAGAAGGATCCGGGTACTGAAATGGCCAGCCTGCAGTCCAGATCTTTCACCCATAGAAAACATTTGGCGCATCATAAAGAGGAAGATGCGACAAAGAAGACCTAAGACAGTTGAGCAACTAGAAGCCTGTATTAGACAAGAATGGGACAACATTCCTATTCCTAAACTTGAGCAACTTGTCTCCTCAGTCCCCAGACGTTTGCAGACTGTTATAAAAAGAAGAGGGGATGCCACACAGTGGTAAACATGGCCTTGTCCCAACTTTTTTGAGATGTGTTGATGCCATGAAATTTAAAATCAACTTATTTTTCCCTTAAAATGATACATTTTCTCAGTTTAAACATTTGATATGTCATCTATGTTGTATTCTGAATAAAATATTGAAATTTGAAACTTCCACATCATTGCATTCTGTTTTTATTCACAATTTGTACAGTGTCCCAACTTTTTTGGAATCGGGTTTGTACATATCAATTCAAACCTATTTCTACAATATTTTCTAAATGTTCCTAATTTAACACCAATTTGGGAATCTGACTTTTTTGTCTGCAACAACCTACCTAAAATTGAATGCTGAAATATGACTAATAATCACATTACTTTTCAGCTATGATGAATATTACATGTGACCTGATGCTCCTGGGAGGTTGCAAAGCTACATCAGTGTCTTGTAATTAATATTCATGAGGTAAAAATCGCCATAATAACTGCAGGCAGTGCACTTGAACACTGTACAAAAGTGTTGAAAGTGCCTCGGCAGTTCAAAATGCTTACGCTACATCTGACGAGCGTAACTGGTAGCGTAAACATTTTGAACTGCAGAGGCACTTTCAACACTTTTTCCATAAATTGAATATGGAAGGCGATCGGCCGGAACTTTACTTTATAAAGTTTTAAATATGGATATTTTTCTTACACAAACGCATCGATTCGCTTCAGAAGGCCTTTATTAACCCCCCCAGAGCCGTGTGGAGCACGTTATTTGACGGACAGATGCATTTTTATGGACTTCAAAAACAGAACAACAATCACTGCCATTATAAAGCTTGGAAGAGCCAGGACTTTTTTAATATAACTCCGATTTTAGAATGTCATATACACCTAGGATGACTTGAGGGTGAGTAAATCATGGGCTAATTTTAATTTTTGTGTGAACTATCCCTTTAAAAGACTTCCACATACTGTATATGTTTTAAGTCTAAGCACTATGGCCATTGCAAAAGGAACCCATATGTTTTGGATTAGCAATCAAAGTATATGCAAGAAAAAGCACCATTATGTTCAATTTGTTTGCCAATTAGAATTTCTGAAGCAAAACCACACATCAGAATGGAAAACCTGAGCAGGTCAGACCTCTGAGAGGCCCTGTGCTTATAGTCATTCTGTAAGTCTCGCCCTTGACCCCACGGAGCAAGGGACTGTGGGTAGGACACTTTTGTTAAGGATGCCCCCCTGCGGATTTGCAAATGGCTGACAGAAGGAGATTGATTGATTGCAGTGGGAAGTTAATCTGTCCCAGGACCTGTTAAGCACACGGCTTCCCAGCACACCGGGGCGGCTCTGAATCAAGAGGGCCATCTCCAGATTGCAGGGCCACATCGGTGTAATTGGAGGCTGACCTTTCTGTGTGTCCTACTCAGCAATAATCAATACAGTCCCCTGCCTTCATATAAGAAAATATGAGATGATGAATTCATTATGAATTGGCTTCCTTTTGTGGATTAGTCAGACAGAAGAGTGAAACATCTTAGAGGATGAATTTTAGGGGATTTGAAAGGACACTTCTTATTAAAGAGTAAAAGTCAACAGGTGTTGTCAACATGGGGCTATTATGTTTATTAAACTGAATTATTTGCAAATGTTCTTGTTCTCCAAACTTACCTTCTCAGGCTTGGATGGATGATTAACTTCCAAGGGGCTTGTTTGGAGAAAAGGGAGAGTTTTGTGGCTTTTAGTCCATGCGTGTTAGCTTTGAGATCACCTATATGCTAGTGTACTCCAAAAACACCTTAAAACAATTCACTTTTACTAAATTATAATCTGTTTTATCTAGGAAAACAGACCAAAATTATTGACTCATGTTGCACTGCAGATGTTCTTCCATTTAAATGTCCCTGCTGCTAATACCATCTGCAAATGACTAGCAATTAGCACATTATGGCTCGTGTGTAACTAAAGCCTATTGGCTATTTTTTCACAGTTCAATATATCCCGCCCAAACTTCCTGTTTCAGGTGGAATTATCATATCACTTTTTGGTTCATAGCAAAATATATTATTTTTTACAATGAGCAACATCAGTTGTTCAGTTGTCCTTGTGGGTAGTGATCTGCCATGCTGTGCAGTTGTGTTTTGGGGCGACCTGAGTTCGAATCCCAACTTACGGTTCTTTCTCCTTACTATCACAGTTTACTTCCTGTCAGATATCAATGTTACTGGCTTCAAACAGTTCATGAGTAGTTGAAAAATATCTCCCAGTTTGTTTGAGTTTAATATGAAACCAGATATTCACTATAGAGTTCAAACATGAGTCTGATGGACTTGTTCTCAAGCCACTTCTTGGTTGTCTTTGCAATTTAGGCAGGAGCATTGTCTTGTTGAAAAATAACATCTGATCATTCCTCTAACTTTTCATTTGTGGGAAGCAAGCCATTCTGCAATATTCTCCTGTACGCCAAAGCATTAAATGACTTTTCACAGTGAAGTAGCTCACTATTTCCAGCAGCTAAAAAGGCTCCCACACAACGACACCTCTTCCTCCATGCTTCACTGTGGTAGAGATGCATTTATTATTATATTTCTCAGCAGATTTTTGAAGACACCGCTCTGAAGCATCATCATGCACCTTGTGTTTCATTGAGATTCATCAGTCCACACATAACTTCCCATATTCTGCCAAATCTTTCTTAATGATATAGTTAATAAAAATACAGCTATTCACTGTTTGTTCATGTTAATTCATTGTTAACAAATATGACTGTCACGATTATGTTCAGTTCAGTTCAGTTCATTTTCTGTCTCGCCTATTAGTTCTCATTAGTTGCTATAGTGTCTGATTAGTCCAGCTGTTCCTGTTTAGTATCATTTATCATGTGTATTTATACTCCCTGTTCTGTTCAGTCCTTTGTCAGTTATTGTTTGTGTAAACGTGGTATCTTCTGAGTGTGCTTCTTTATTAAAGTCATTGTAATTTTCACCAGTTCCTTCGTCGTGCGCCTTTATCAACCACCCACCGTTACAATGACTTTTGATTTAAAAAATGTAGGCCTATTAGTAAATGTTGAGATTAACATTAACTAAAATTAATAAATGCAGTAGAAGTTTCGTTCATTGTTGGTTCATGTTAACTAATGTTAACAAATGGAACCTTATTGTAAAGTGTTACCAGTTTTACTGTAATGTACATTTTAAATAATTATATTTTAATAACCTTTTCTATTTAATTCAAGTGAAAACTCTCTTTTTTTGCAAGTCCGTAAAAATAGGGCACAATGTACTGTAGAAATATGAATGAATTTTCCTTATTGTTTTTTTACAGGTGTTTTACCTGCATTTTGAATTATGCATTGCATTAGGTTGTGTTTTAAGGGTTAACAGAAATTTACGTTAAATTACTGGATAATGTCCTGGCAGAAAATTACCAGTACATTTTCAGTTTTTATTTTTGTACATATAAAAATATACTTAAGTCCTACTTAAGAGGTCATAAAAGTGCTCTAAAGTTCAGCTAATTGTATTTAATATACATATAAACTATAATACATTTTTATTTAATTGCAATTGTGCCCGAAAACATTATATTTAGTTTGCACTTAAGTATATTGTTTTAAAGTATATTATTTCCATAATAAGCTCTATTTTTAAAAGTATGCTGAACTTTTTTCACAAAGGTATGTCGCTTGTGACTTAATACTAATCCAAATACTAATAAAGATGGAATGGAAGTCAACAGTCTTTTGCAAACATGGTGGTTACACTGCACACACAGAACTTTTTTGTCATTTTCAATTAAATTCAAATGAAGCATGAACCTAAATAAACTCTTCAGGGAAAGCATGACCACCTTGCGTTTGATCGTAAACAGCAAAAAACATCCCTATAGGAAAAACACCAGGAAAAAAATACCCTGCTCATCAAGTCATTTCTTTAATGGAATTGGAGTGACTGCTCTTTTTTTTTTCTTTCCGTATGTCAGTTGTCTGGCATCCTTGGACTCTATTGTGATATGAGCCAGTGGTTTCATGCCGTCTCTCTGTCATTCCCTCTTCACTAAAACTATTCTCCATGGAGAGGCTGAAAATCCCCCCTCATGTAATCAGTCATGTTGTCTGTTCAGCTGCCAGACGTAAGGGCCATGAGCACTCAGATCTTTATCTCTATTAGAGGTTCTTCTCTCTTTGCCCAAATGTTTTCTCTCCTTCACTGAGCACCATGCTCGCTGCGGTCCTGTTTACTCTGCTTTATTCGCCCTCTTCAGACAAATCTCCCTAAACGAAGCGGAACGCAAACTCAGCGGAGGTCCTGTCACCTGATGTTGGATAAGATGGATCAGTCTCCTGCCCTATCTGCTCATCTTGGGTGGATGTTCCCTACTGTGCTGTGGGCTTCTGAGGGCCAGGGTGTATTTTCTGGAGGGGGTCGGTTCAGATATTCCATCTCAGTGCTGTCAAAACACTTTGGCAGCTGCTTCCCACACTAAAGTCGAAACCTCATCGAACTCATAAATCACATGAGCCGTGACACAGGTCTGTGGGGCGCTGAAGGCCAATTTTCAGTTCAGTACTAGGAGTTTCTTTTCCTTTGACATAAATCTCAGTTCATTCTTCTGTGACAGACATCTTACAGAATATATTTACGTTGTTTCTTTCTCTCTGTGCTACAAGTCCAGCTAAACCTCCCTCGGCCGTTTATCCAGTAGGTCCAGAAACGTTCCAGCATACCGTCATAAATTTCAAGGGGCAAAATTAATGTTTTATTCAGAAGGAAGAGCATGCGTTGCAGATGCTCATAAATTTCTCATGATTTATCCAGATAGTGGAAAGTTTTTATTAAAGTCAGGAAATGATCTGCTTATTCTTGCCCAGAGAGCTTTATTTCCTTCTAGCTCTAATACTGAATGTAATCTATGCATTTTCAAAAAGTGAAGTTAATGTTTGTGGATTATAAAGATGAGGTTGCACTATGGAGATAATGACTGTCAAAATGCGTGTTCACATAATCCCACCAGTCATAATGATAACTGCATATAAACAGCTGCTTACCTCATTCCTTCCGACTAATATTTGGGCATACCTCCATCCCAACTCCCCATTCATCATCTCTTTTTTCCAGAGAAGTTTAATTTCCTCCCAGACTTATGATTACAATCTGTTTTTTAAGAGCTAAAGATTGCGTTTATGCAAGTTGATCTTGCAATGCATCTGAAATAATGCTGATTACTTTCTAACATTAATGCATGCATACACACAAAAACACTGGCATCGCCTCCATTCTTGTATTAACTCGTTGCATATTAAAGTGACAGCAAAAATTGTATGATTGAACTGTGTCTAGGCCTTGATGGTGTGTGATGATTCAGCTGGCGGCGGTGTTTGTCCCGGTTTACTTCTGCATGAACCCAGATCAGGGCAAAATCACTAGCAGTGTAACTTCCCCATAACCATTCTGACACAAACAAGCACATGCTTTATTAGAGGCAACTCTAATAGACACTGAAACAAGGAATTATATTTAACAACGATAATAAAATAATTAATATATGAGAAGAATATATGTATATGAAACCAAAAATGTGGTTACAAACACAAAAATTTAATAAACTAGCATTTTATTTATTCATTTAAAAGGGGACCTATTATGCAAAAGTCACTTTTACAAGCCGTATGCAGATTGAATAAAACAGTACAAGAAGTGCACATTAAAGCCTTATCCAAAAACTTTCAAACACTTTTGTTGAAACCACGATTGTTGACGGACGGAGAGAGAGTTTTTGGATAAGACTTTAAAGCGCACTTCTTGTACTGTGTTTTATTCAGCTCTTACTGTGATTAGAGTGAAAACGGATGCTTCGTCTTTTGTGTGATGTACAATAAACTTCGCAAAACTCATCAGTAAAGTTTTGGCCATCATTCGGACGGGGTCCGCTACAACAGGATTGTACTAATAGTGGAAAAAAGCAAGATGACAACATAAGTTATAACCGTAATTAAACTAAACTATACCTGTTCTATCTCCATACAGCATAATTTCTCTGGCTCTGTAGGCCAGTGGTTTTCAAACCTGTCCTGGAGGCAACCCAGCCCCGCACATTTTGTGCGTCTCCCTCATTTATCACACCTGATTCAACTCATCAGCTCGTTAGTAGAGACTGCAAGAACTAAACTGGGTGTGTCTGATAAGGGAGACATACAAAATGTGCAGGGCTGGGGTGCCTCCAGGACAGGTCTGAAAACTGCTCTAGGCATCATTGTCTGACTCCGGTTGACTGAACACCGCTAGTACAGTTTCTGACATTTTAAGTCCGCGAGATTGTCCTGTTTTTTTGCTGGCTGGTATGAGCTCTTGAAGCTCTGCCCTCTTATTGAAAGAGAGGCCGGGAGCACCAGCTCATTTGCATTTAAAGGGACACACACAAAAACGGCATGTTTTTGCTCACCCCCAAAAGTTGTCTGCATTTTAACATGCTATAAAAAATGATCTGTGGGGTATTTTCAGCTAAAACTTCACATACACACTCTGGGGACATCAGAGACTTATTTTACATCTTGTAAAAAGAGGCATGATATGTCCCCTTTAAGCTGCATTCAAAATTAAATAGATTCAAAGTTAAATAAATATTTAAATAATTAAAATAAATAAATTTTAAATAAATAAAATGTGAATAAAAGTATGTATTTATTTAATTATTTATTATAAATTGCATTCAAAATCCAGCTGGGTCAAAATGAATAAATAAATAAATAAATATGTTCATTTTATTTATTTATTTAAAATCCAATTGCTAATAGATGATTAAGTTTCATGCTTATTGAATGGAAAGTGTTTGTCTAAACACTTAAATATCTTCTAAGCTGGTTCTTTGTTCCTGATCTTAGTCAGTGTTTTCCCATGTCAGGATAACCTCTTGAATTTGCATTAAGCTAATGCACACACCTCAACTGACACTCTTGGCTCCAGAGCTCTTGCCACACAGGTCTAAGCTTTTTATGTCTGTCTGTTTGGACAAGAGGTGGATGATGGCGTCTGAAGTCTGCCAGTGTGTCCCAGTTCTTCTTTGGCTCTGCTGCCCTCACGGTTCAGCTCCTCAGGTCAACAAAATATTGTAGCCTGCAGGCTGTAAGGCAACGTCCCAAGAAATAAAGATTGCATATCTAGTGGATGTTAAAACCGTTTGCCAGAGCCAAGCTCAGTCAGAAATAAAAGATCTAAATGCCTGATATTATCTGTGGTCTATATCCTTAAATTGATGGCTCCACTGAAGTGGCTTTTCCAGCATTAGCTTGCTATGCTGTAAAGCCTGGCCAAACGCATTTAGTCATGGTTCATAAAAGAGATTTGACAGGTGATATGTCCGCTGAAGTGGTGTTTTGTTGAAGTAAAATAAAGCTTCCATCAACGGAGACATTTCATGTTGAAATAACGGCATTCCTGAGGTTTTAGATGTGATAAAACATTACCCTGATACCCCATTCCATACCCATTTTAAACCAGCGAGAAATATGGCATTTAGACATTAGGGATTTAACCAGGCTGCAAATTATAGGTGGAGGATTGGGGGAAGGAGTATTCTGACACCCCTAATTAAGGCTTCAGCCCCCTAAAGGAAGTCAAAACAAAAGGCTGGGGGTCTTAAAATTACATAAATTCTACATATTACATTAGAAACATTTCACTAGTATTTACAAATGACAGTAACCACAATGTTAGATTAGACGTTAGTCAAAATGCATATTTTTTCCTGGTACCAAATAGATGCTATAGTTGATGTTGTAGTTTTGAGCATAGCAACAGTAGGTTGTTTGATCAAAAGTAATCTATTGATAATTACTTTAATAGATTTGCGTATCTCAACAGTGTAAAAATATTTTTCTAAGTTGTAAATAAAACAAATACTATTCCAGTCTTTCTTCAAAATGTCATTTTAATTCAATGTTACTTTGTAATTATTTGTGAAATTTACTAGCAATTTGTTATATTTAAAATAATTTGTGTGAAAATTGTTTCATACTCCAATACATGATATCACAGAAAAGTCTAGATAAAGCACCTAAAGATCATTTTGGTTGCACAAGACAAATCTTAACAGATTACATGTCAAAAATTGTCTATAAAGATACTTTTGAAAAAGTCGATCACCTGACATTCACAGTATAATTTTTACACTGGATTTAACGCATGTTTTATGTAATTATACCAAAAGTCATTCTTACATGTAGCCATTTACAACCGGGTCTGTAAATGTCATTTCTTGAAAGGGTAATTGCATTTCCTGCAATCTAGGTTGGACCCAGTCCATATAGAACCTGTTTTCCAGTCCAGTCATGCACAAGGTTATATCTGCAAACATGAGAGGCCCTGGATATGGTTTTACTTGACCTACACAAAGGTTAAAATCTGTTCAAATCTGAGGATCCGCAGTGATGAAGGACAACATTTGGACGCCGTCTCTCCAGACTAATTCCAGGGTTAACAGGCTGTAAATTGCATTGCCAAGACAACTATGGTGGTGGCGTCCACTCAGTTTCACATTCCATTCCAAGAATGCCAAACAGTCGAGCAGACTTGAGATGAGGATCACAAGATGACCTCAGAAACAAGGCCGGGGCCTCTGGGCTAAGTCCAAGTAAATTTTACTGGAAGAGTATCCTTAGCCAATATCCAAACCTCAACCATTAACTTTTTTTGCATAAACCAACTATACTAATTAGTCAAATTGGACATCTCATTCCATCAAATGACTTCATGGGACATTATAAACTGTGAAGTTTGCTCTGCAGTCCCATGATGATGTACATTAAAGCATAGCAAGCGCCTACTATCAAAGTTTATTTCCCCTTCTGTCTGAAGTGTGCTCTGCATCTTAAACCAATTACAGATCTGAGACATTTCCAGAAAGATGTGTCACAAGAGCAAAGGAAACAACCAAGTGCTATTGACAGTGTAACCAGCCTTGAAACAATCCCAAAATACAAATCTATAAAAATAACACAAAGCAGAAACGTTCCATACTCTTGTGATCAAACAGTGCACTTCATTTCACTTGAGTACTGCAGAGAGATTTATGCTTACTTATATTTCATGGTGAGTAATGATGGTGCATATTTCTGTGACAGAAAAAAAAAAAATTATCTTGAAAGAAAATAACCCACTGCATGCGTAAAACCTGATGGCGTTACTTTGAAGTTGTCCTAAACTGCGTCCCAAACAGATGCAACGAGATAAGTTTCAAGCAACAAGCAATTTTTTCACATAAATTAAAATGTTCAGCCAATCAGGACAGTGAGAGTGATTTCTCTCGGTTTGAGGGGTTTCTCCCACCCACAATGCACTTCACAGCAGAAAAATTTAAAGCTAAAAACACAATCTTGTTTGCAGTTGTCTGTGTAAAAAAAAGTAACATTCAATTGACAACTTTTCTTCTAAGCTCGTTTACATTTGATATTTACATATTTATGTATTTAGCAGATGCTTTTATTGAGTAACATTGCATATACATCATGACATACATACGTATATGAACTCCCTGGGAAAAAAACCCATGACCCTGTTTAAGGTGGGACTATGCATCATGAAACAGAAACTAATTGACTGACAAACTGTAGTGCCTTTTTCAGAGTAAAACTAAGCAGTACCAGAATGTTACAATGTTCTCAAAATGTTACCACAAAAACATTATTTATACAGCGCTTATGGAAGAATTTTTCTGAAATGTTTTAAATGGATGTTCGTTTAACGCTTTAAAAATGTTACTACCTGTTTCAAAACGTTCAGAGAACATTCAAAAGTAACGTTAAAGGGTTTTTAATTTTTTTTTAGTTTTGAATGTTCAGGGAACATTAAGAAATAACGTTTGCATAAATAATGTTAACTTATTTGGAACATTAGCAAAATGTTCTTAGAACATGCATTAGCTGGGATGGCAACATTTTTTACATTTGCCAAGCTGTTATTAAAATTGTGAGTTATATTCGGCCAATCAATGTTATTGACCTCATAAATATGCAAATTAGAACATTAACCCATGGTTCACGTTATGCATCCTGTAAAACAAGCTGGATTAATTACTAACCCAGGGTAAAATTTGAATTTAACTCAGAATTAAAGGGATAGTTCACCCAAAAATTTAAATTTTGTCGTCATTTTCAGGTTTGGAACAACATGAGGGTGAATAAATGATTCAAAATTTTCATTTTTGGGTGAACTATTCCTTTAATTCTGAGTTTAACTTTTAAATGTTTACACTCTACATCAGGGTTCCTCAAATCTGGCTTTGGAGGGCCAATGCGCTACAGAATTTAGCTCCAACCCTGATCAAACTCACCTACCTGTGATTTTCTAATGATCCTGAAGACGTTGATTAGCATGTTCAGGTGTGTTTGATTAGGGTCAGAGTTTACTTTGCAGGAAAGTGGATCTCGTGGGCCAGATTTGAGGATCCCTGCTCTACATGAAGTCAGTCTTAGAAATGGCTCACTTATAGTTGTCACTGCACATTAATTGGAGGTAAAAGCATTTTAACATTGAAAAACGACACACTTCACCATTTAACTCAGAATTGAAATAAGTTTTTGTAATGTATCTTTGCAGCTTAACTGCACGTAACAAAGGTAAGCGTTTATCAGACATCCTGGTCCTTATTTTCTCTGAAACGTAATCATTTGAGCCGTCTGGCTGCATGACCTGCCTGAGCAAATCTCTAATGGCGATGACAAGTTTGAAAAAGATTTGGGTCCCTCTCATTTCCTGAACGATCATTCGTATCATGACCACAGAAACATGGAGCGTGATGAAAAAAGACAAATGCACGAGCACCTTTCCTTGGGCCCCTTTCAAAGCCATGCCAAACTGTCCACCCCTCCCCAAAGAGCGCTGAGTTACTGCCCTGCAGTCCTCTTAAAGCGGTTTTTCCCTAAATGTCGAAGAACAGCTCACAAAAGCGCAGATCTGCCAGCAATACTCCTCCCTGACACTAGTTTTATTAGAAACATCTGGAGGCATCGTTACAAGATAGAGAACCACTCAAATACATGGAAAGAGAGAGCGAGAGAGAGCAAAGAAGTGAATAAATTAGTTTGCAATAGAGAGTAAGAATCAAAAGTAGCATGAGAGAGCTACAGAACAAGCAACGAAAGAGAGCACAGTTCTTCATAACGCTGTGGTTGGTGAAGGTGTCTGCAGGGGGGAAATGGCAGCAGTTAAGATAACAACAGACCCATCCCGAGAGTAATAAGAACTTATTAGAGCTCTTAACTGTCCTGGCCGACTCCACAGATGGATTCTATTAGAGTCATCTTCACACCATCGTCATGCAGGTCCTCATCATAATTGCTGAACAAACATGAAGACTCTCATAGAGTTACTCTTAACAACTGGGAATACTTGAATGAGAAATATATAGGGAGAAAGGATGGGTTGCATTAGGTGTTGTATTATGGAATTAATTTTGTGCCAATAAAAACAAACGAAACTTTTGCGACAACGAACAAAAGTATACATTTATAAATGGGAAAAACACTCTGAAAATAAAAACAAACGAAACTTTTGCGATAACGAACAAAAGTATACATTTATAAATGGGAAAAACACTCTAAAATTCTACTAAATAGCAAAAAAGTAACATCGTATTTAAATAAACTGCGTTTTTTGTAAATAGTTTTCAAAGATTAATTTTCGCTAACCATGGTTTTGAATGCGCTGCCAGCGTTTTCGTTTTCGCTCTCCAACTTTCTGCAAATTTACGTTCGCCATTCTGACACAAGCCTCTCGTGAGGGCGGGGCTTAACAGTGGTTCGCTCTTATTGGCTCCTGAGATTTTGATCGACGGGTCCTTGAACCGGAAGAAGTATTTCTGGCGCGGGCGCATGTCTGGACCACTGATCTATATAGAGAACGTCTCGGTTACGTATGTAACCCTCGTTCCCTGAAGGAAGGGAACGGAGACGTTACATCAGTTACTGACGAAATGGGGGTTTCGCTTGGAAGCCAATCGCCTTTGAGCTCTACAAAACGAGCCAATGGCATGAAGATGCCATGGGTCTGCGGAATTTGCATAACGCAACCCCGCCCCACCGCGTGGGTATAAAGGGCGTTGCGTGGCAATCTCGCATTATGTTACCTGCTGAAGAGCCGAGGCATGAGCGTCCGGCCGTTCCAGCGGTACAGCGGAAGTGGCATGGGGACGTAACGTCTCCGTTCCCTTCCTTCAGGGAACGAGGGTTACATACGTAACCGAGACGTTCCCTTTCAGTCAGTACACTACGAGTTACGTCAGTTACTGACGAAATGGGGGTCCCAATACAATCTCGCCACGACGGCTGTCTTCCAGCGTCCTGCGCTGACCAGAGCTCCCTGCCGTGAGTCTTAGCACGAGCGAGGGGCTAGGCTCAACGCCGATACCAAGGTACACTGGGAAGCATATCCCACGTGGAGAAATGCAACACAATGCCTGCCCGAAGGGAGGACTTAAGAATGCACATATGACCCCCGTAGGGACTGCATATGGAGCACTCTGGGGTATCCAGCCGCAGGTGGAAAATTTTTCAACCCCAGGTGTGGCAAGGTGTCTTGCCAAGGGAAGACAAGTGCTCAGAGAGACTTACCGTGGAAATACACATGTGGGGGTTGCCCAACGGGGGAACCATGCACACGGAGGCACCTAGCCGAACACGAGGGCTGACCAAGCGGGCATGCACTCTGGTGTCGACATCAACAGTGCTGGAGGAACTCAGGGCTTACTGGAAAGCTCACCTGAGAGAAAATGCACACGCATCCAGTCCGTGGAGTGGAATGGCGCAGCAAGTTACTGGCCACTTGGGGCGAGTACACGAGCGGACACAGGCTCCACTCGGAGATTATAAAATCTTGCGAATGTGTTGAGCGTCGCCCAGCCTGCAGCTCCTTGGGCACGTATCCAGGCCGGGGTCTCAGGATCACGTGAGAATTAGCCGGCCCGAATTCCAGGCACGCTTCGTCAACCGAAAATGCCTGCAGGTCCCCTACCCTCTTGATGGAAGCCAGAGCAATCAAGAGCGCCACTTTCATTGAAAGCAACTTCAGCTCCACAGACTGCAGAGGCTCAAAGGGAGCTTTCTGCAGGGCAGATAAAACCACTGCAAGATCCCAAGAGGGTATTTGAGGAGGGCGAGGAGGATTTAATCTCCTCGCCCCTCTAAGGAACCTGCTGACCAGGTCGTGCTGACCTACTGTTTCTGAGTCCACCAGGTCATGGTGAGCCGAAATCGTGGCCACATAGACCTTCAGGGTGGAGGGAGACAGCCTTCGCTCCAACCCTTCTTGGAGGAAGGAAAGCACGGACCCGATTGAGCATTTCGTGGGGTCAGATGCTCCTGACTCCATAGGAGGAGATGGCGGGCGAGTTGCGACATCCGACGGGAGCGTAGACCACCTTGTCGGTTGATGTACGCTACTGTCGCCGTGCTGTCTGAACAGACCAGTACGTGCTTGTCCTTGAGCAGGGCTCGGAAGCGGTGCAGGGCAAGATGTACGGCCAGCACCTCGAGGCAATTGACATGCCATAGGCACTGGGGTCCTCTCCAGGAGTCCGCGGCAGCATGTCCATTGCACATAGCACCCCAGCCCGTGGCAGAGGCATCTGTTGATACAACAACATGCCTGGAAACTCGTTCTAGGGGAACACCTGCCCGTAGAAAACTGAGGTTCGCCCACGGGGTGAAGGTCTGACGGCAGGCCCGAGTCACTGGGACCCGGAGCGTGCCGTGTTGCCATGCCCATCTCGGGGCTCGATCGCGAAGCCAGTGCTGAAGCGGTCTCATATGAAGCAAACCGAGCGGCATTACCGCGGCTGCGGATGCCATATGCCCCAGGAGCCTCTGAAAAAATTTCAGTGGAACCGCACTCTTGCCCTCGAACTGGCGAAGACAAGTCAGCAGTGACTGCGCGCTCGCTCGTGAGCTGCGCGTACATGGCGACCGAGTCGATTTCCATACCGAGAAAAGAGATCCTCTGCACTGGGGAGAGTTTGCTCTTTTCCTTTTTGCCACCCACCATGGTATAGCGGACTCCCCGAAAGCGGGGAGGAGACCGTGCAAACTGAATCGCATAGCCGAACCTGATGGTGCGAGCGAGCCAGCTGGACAGATTGGGAAGCGCTAGCCAGGCTCCCAGAAACTGTACCAGTGGGGTCATGCGAACCACAGGCGTACCCCCGATGGGGTAGCGAGGCGGAATGACCGGCCCAGACATGGGAGGCGTGGGAGCGTCCCGAGGTGTGGGCGGGGTCAAATTCCGCGCCCTGACAGAGGAGACCAGGGAAGGACCAGCGTTCCACGGGGGTCTCGTCTGCCAGGGGGCTGGCGACAAAGGGGCCTGAGAGTGGCGAGGCTGCTTGGCGTCGCACACTGCCAGCCGCGCCCTCTTGAGGCTCGGAGGTGAAAATGTCAGTTCTTTCTTTACAAGGATTCTCCCCCGGCCCTCCACCGGGGGAAGGAGTGGCCCTGCTACCATCTCCTGGGAAAGAACCGAGTTCACCTCCAAGCCGCCCGTCTCAGGACCGCCGCTTATACTGCCGTTTAGCAGGCTGGGGGGCTGGGACGGGCGGGGCTGCCTTCCTGCGGCGTCCTCCACGCCTCGGCCCGGGTGAAGGCTGCTGCTGGGGCTGAGCGGGAGGGGCGGGAGCCGCAGGAGGGCGGCCTTGGCGGGGAGCAGACTGAGGCTTCTGAGGCAGAATATGTTTGATCGCCTCAGTCTGTTTCTGAGCGGTCGAGAACTGTTGGGAGAAGACCTGGACCGCCCCGCTGAATAGCCCATCCTGGGAAATGGAAGAATTGAGGAAACGGGTTCGCTCAGATTCTCCCACATCAACCAGGTTGAGCCATAAGTGGCGCTCCTGGACCACAGAAGTGGACATCACCTGACCGAGAGAGCGAGCGGTCACCTTCGTCGCTCATAGAGCGAGGTCGGTGGCCGCCCGCAGCCTGGTAGACCTGAAGGGTGGCCATCGCATGCAGGGCGGACGCGGCCTGGCCCGCAGCTCTGTAGGTCTTCGCCACCAAAGTAGACGTAAACGTACAGGCCTTGGACGGGTGCTTTGGGTCACCATGCCATGTCGCAGCGCTCTGCGGACACAGTTGCATGGCAAAAGAGCGCTCAAGGGGGGAACCCCAGTGTACCCTTTCACCGCACCGCCGTCGAGGGCAGTGAAGGCGGAAGTGGCTGCCGAACGATCGCGAAAAGTCAAGGGAGACTTCCACGACTTCGACACCTCTTCATGCACTTCCGGGAAGAAGGGCACTGGGGGCTGACGGGCGCCTTCAGCACGGGCCACCCCCAGATACCAATCATCTAGCCGAGAGCGCTCGGGACATGGCGGAGGGTTCCACACAAGCCACACAAGAGACGGAGCACGGGCGAGACATCTTGAAAAAGACGTGCCTGCAGAGTCTTTGCTCTGCAGAAATGCTGAAGCGCCTAGGGAGAACACACACGCTGTGCTAGATCACTGCAGGAATGCGGAACTCGCTAGAACGCGCCGTAACACCAACACTCTGGAGAGACACTCGTCTTGAAGAGAGAAAACGCTCAGGCAGTAACACTCGGCTCTGAAGCAGAAACATAATGCGAGATTGCCACGCAACGCCCTTTATACCCACGCGGTGGGGCGGGGTTGCGTTATGCAAATTCCGCAGACCCATGGCATCTTCATGCCATTGGCTCGTTTTGTAGAGCTCAAAGGCGATTGGCTTCTAAGCGAAACCCCCATTTCGTCAGTAACTGACGTAACTCGTAGTGTACTGACTGAAAGGGAACTGGATTGCTCATGACGTCATAAAAAAGTGAAGCCGCCGCACCACCATATTAGTATTCCCTATAGTAAGCTCACACATTCTATTGAATTAATAGGAAATTATATGATTTTACTGAGAAAACATTGCCTAAGGAGACACCGTTTTTATATCTGAAGTCTCCCTGTACATTCTTACAACACAAACGTCCTAAGCATGTAAATGGTTATTGTTTCAACGATTTCGTTAACAGGATGCATTTTGAAGCAGTTAATGATTTAAACGATGATTAAATAAATATTTAATTCAACAACATGGCATACGTAACACTTTACTCATATGGAAACTGTAAACGGCATAAATTTGCGCTGTCTTTAAGGGTCTGAAATAGATGTTACTCAATCAGGAAATAAAATACATACATCATAACTTATTCAGGCAGATAACGCTGACTGCTTTATTTCCGAGATGATGCATGGCAAACTTTGAATTGTAATACACTATAGTGCAATATAGAGGCTTGTATTAATATTTATTGTATAAGCTATTCGAATCAATTTCTGCAGCTAAACACAGATATACGTTAATGTTTAATATTTCCTCCATAATTACATACATAAAGAAATATACTTTTGATTTAGTTCAGTTACGTTACCTGTGTCGGCAGTGTGCAGTAGACACACCCACATTAACGATTTCAATATATGACTCATCCTCTCCGAAAAGACCATAAACATTACAGATAACATCTGAAGTAACTATTAATTTACATACATATATTGTAAAACTAATCCTGTGAGACTGATACGCTGCAAATCGTGTGATTTTAGGTCAATATTTTGGCTATACGTCAGTAACGCCCTCTGTTGGTAGGGAATAGTAAGATGGCCGCTCAAACACTTCCTGTGGCTTCACCGCCTGATGGCAGTTTAGAACGCGATGAGCAATCCAGTCATTTATATAGATCAGTGGTCTGGACTCTGGAGCTGAGCTGTGAGTAGTCTACACCAGGGCTGCGTTCCAAACCGCATACTCATTGAGTAGGTACTTTATTTCAATTAGTACTTACTTAACGAGCGCTAAAAGAGTACAGCCCAACCTGTACGGTTTCCCTCAGTGTTTGCAGTTATTTTATACTCGAAAAATGTAAGTATCACTACTTAAAAATTAAGATTACCCCAGAATGAATTGCATTGCTAGCCCACCCAAACACTTACAATAATAATGACAAATGCTGACCAATACTTAATTATATTACTTTATTTTACTGAAAATGATATCGTTTTAATAAAACAAGCAAAATGCAATTTGTTGTCATGACATAGCGATGCATGAATACACACTAGACAAATGCAGCCGATGTGAATACATCTCAGATTTCAGTCAATCAATTAATTAATGCATGAGTTAATAAAATAATATTTTATTTACTGACAACAATAGGAAACATGAATAAATAAGTAAAAGAATGAATAAAAGTAACCATCACAAATGAATAAAAGTCAACAACACATGCATGAAACAAAGCTTTATTTAAACTTGTTCTAACTATTACACATTTACAGGTGGTGAACCACACATCCTGCTGCCATCTCAACACAGCTGTGCCAATTCTGCGGCTTTATTTTAATGAAGCAGTTGACCACTGTGAACACCTTCGTCTGTCCTTGCCGTCCATCATGTTGATCCAGAGGATGAGGAAGACCATGATGACGCCACCCCTGAACCCCACAACCTTGAAGCAAGAATGGGAGAACATGTGCGGGACAATCTGACTGCCGCTGTGTCTGCTCCAAACATCCGTGTGCCTGCTCTCCATCAGCATGACTACCTGTAAAACATTTAAACAGATTAAAACTTTTACAATTCATGTTGTCAGCATCCCATTTCTTGCCATATTTAATTTCATATTTTTACAATTACATGCAAATTTTTATTGTAACTTTATGACTTTTGTGGTGTAGTGGGCTAAAGCACTAAACTGATAAGCAGAAGGTTTCTGGTTTGATCTCTGCAGCCGTCACCACCAGTGTATCCTTGAGCAAGGCTTTTTACTCCAGGTGCTCCAGCGGGATCGTCCCTGTAATAAGTGCACTGTAAGTCACTTTTGGTCTTTTTCTAGAAGCTCTCGCTGACTCTAGGCTCACTGAGGATTAAGAGATCACAGCAACATCCAGGCCAGATGAGGCAATTAGGGCAGGAGGAGTGATGGAGAGTCTGCCCCCAATTGCCTCATCCACGGCACTGTACCACTTCCAGGAGCTGCTGTGGGCTCCCCATCCTCAGTGCTCACCCCTGTCTGCGGACATTTCAGATCCTGCAGAAATGTTCAAACACAATACAAAGTCACTAATTTTAATTACACAATTTAAGTAGTCATTAACTGTTGCATTAGTAGTAACAATATCATTATACTTTATATTTCTGTTTAAGGTTTTCCCTTTTTTTTTTACAAATGTAAAAACATGTATGACGTAACAAAGATTACCACGACAAAAAAAAAATTCTGTGTATTAACTTGGATTAATTGTTCACTTTAAGAGCAGTAATGTGTGCTAACAAAGTAAATAGGGTCAATTTTGATTTCATGACGACTTTAATTGCTACATGAATATTGACTACACCAACCTATTTAAATGTACATACATAAATAGAATGACATGCATATATACATTAAACTAGTTGCCTTGTGTGATAATCTGATTCTAGTTACTTATATTACACTGAATTGGTGGTGTCAAAATCATACCAGATGCTTTATAGAGAAGCCATCCTCCGGACGCAGATTTCATTTTGGGGTACGCGTCTGTAAATAAGTTGGAAACCTAAAATGCAAATTACAGCAAATGATTACAAATAAAGTTACTCTCTAATATTAGCTGAGAGAGTGAAGCAAAGTTTTATAATTATTTATTATTTATAATATTTATAAATATGTATCACCTCTGAATGAGTCAAATTATCGTTCATTGAGAGATTTCGTTTTCCCAATCCTGCTTGCATGAGTTAAAGCTCCTCAGCTGATGAAGGGGTCATTTCTGAATTTTTATTTAACAGGAACACTGAAAACATGAGTGGTTTCCAAGATTTACAGAACTTGGCTGGTCTATTACAGCTGGGTAAACGTCTTTTGGATCGAAAATCCTGGGAAAGACCTTTAAGAGATGATTAATAGAAAAATTTGTTAAGAAAAACTTACAGAACAATTCTGTTTATCAGAAGATAAGTGGACCTCATCATTTTCTCTGACTATTACTGAGACATAGTGCTTATGCAACTCAATTGTAAGTCGCTTTGGATAAAAGCATCTGATAAAGGCATGAATGTGAAAAATTTGTATTGCAAACAAGAAGTATCATTGTTTTTAGTCATGTCTGCAAACTGAAACTGGCCATCTCTTGTTCCACAGTTGGACACTGTCCCGAGTGCTGCCCCTGACTCGTGCTGGTTTTGCCCAGTGATTGGTTAAGCACCTTTATGATGTTATGTATAGCTGATGCAGCATCAGCAGCAAGATTTGAGCCTTGCTGCAGAATAAAGATCAGTCTGAGACCTCAGCATCCTTTAATATATTACTCATCACCTTGGAATTATAAGGTTCTATCTCACATTTTTGTCAAAATTTAGTTATTCACGTACAACTTATTTACATTGTTTTTTTTTTTTCGTTTTTTTTTACATTTTAAGTGTTTGGGACAAAATGTTGTGGTATAAAGAGCAATCAAAGTAACGTTACTGAATCAAACTACATAACATAAGACATGGATAACACTGCAGACATGTCAGCATGTCATATACGTGGCATTAAACACTTAACGACATAAAATAAAGACACAACTGTTGCATTCTGCACAGGAATAAAACTATCTAGATTTATCTATTGATTATTGATTATCTTATATTAAACTTACATCAGGCTGCCTCGAATGTCCTGCCGAGGAGGATGTTGGCGCGCCGTGATGCTCCCGATTAACGTTAATCATCTCGAATATCTGTGGAAAATATCCGTGTGTTGTCATCGATGTTCTTTAAAATACTTTTATCATTATCATCATCATCATCATTATTATTATTACTACTATTATTAGTATAGACTACTCACAGCCCAGCTCCAGAGTCCAGACATGCGCCCGCGCCACTGAAATACTTCTACTGGTTCAAGGACCCGTCGATCAAAATCTCAGGAGCCAATAAGAGCGAACCACTGTTAAGCCCCGCCCTCACGAGAGGCTTGTGTCAGAATGGCGAACGTAAATTTGAGAAACGAAAGCAGAAAGTTGGAGAGCGAAAACGAAAACACTGGCAGCGCATTCAAAACCACGGTTAGCCAAAACGAATCTTTGAAAACCATTTACAAAAAATGCAGTTTATTTAAATATGATGTTACTTTTTTGCTATTTAGTTGATTTTTTCCCATTTATAAATGTATACTTTTGTTCGTTGTCGCAAAAGTTTAGTTTGTTTTTATTGGCACAAAATGAATTCCATATTGTATGAGTGGCTAGAAGAGTAATGGAGCCATATTATGCCTTTCCCGCTAGCACAGGGATGATGGCTAATGTCACCCCATTCCCTACTTCCATTTGTACATGTGTGTGGTTACAAAACAGAAAAGGCGACATAAATGTTCCATGTTACTGCAACTATGTTATGGGGTGGTCACACTATCACACTTGATAAGGTTTATGCAAATTTAATACAATATAAATACACACAATTAAAGGGGTGATTATGATTTCACTTTTTTAACTTTAGTTAGTGTGTAATGTTGCTGTTTGAGCATAAACAACATCTGCAAAGTTAGGATGCTCAAAGATCAAAGCAAAGGGAGATATTTACTTTTAAAGAAACGGCTAGGACTACAACAAGCTTATTCACGGGTTAGTGACACCACTACCCCTAAAATTTACATAAACCCTGCCCCCGGGAACACGCAACAAAGGGGGTGAGGCCATGTTGAGAAGAGGAAGAGTTGTTGTAGTAGAGCACAGTCGCATCCGTCTTTTCACATGTATTGCAATACAGTACGTAACACAAGTGCAATAGCATGTCATAAAAGCAAGATGACAACATAAGTTATAACCGTAATTAAACTAAACTATACTTGTTCTATCTTCATGCAGCATATTCTCTGGCTCTGTAGGCATCTTACAACAGTTCCCACACAAGCGATTTATAGATTATCATGACAGAATATGCTAATCAATGACTTGAAGACAGTTAACTGTACATCAGATACATAAATTCATCAACTAACCATTCAGAAACGTCCTGTTGTATTCTACATGTTGTCACTTCTTCTTGAGTCTCTCCATCATTGTCTTACTCCGGTTTCAACATAAAAGGCTGAACGGATGTGTTTCGGACATTTTCAGTGCGTGTCTGCGTGAGGTAATCGGAGCTGCTAACTTGAGCACTTGAAGCTCCGCCCTCTTCTAGAAAGGGGTGTTACAATATATTCAGTTCCTGAAATAGTTGGTTCCAGTGGGTGGTGCAATCATGAATATTGATTAGTTTCCCCATGCTGTGGGAGTGTCCTTAAGACTACGCACAAACGAATGGAGCAAAAAATATTAGTGCACGCTCTTCAAATCGCAACTTGTTTAATGGATTATAATTATAACCCGTGGCCGCAACTCTTCACATTTTCAAAACAGTTTGTGTATTATGATACTGACTGAGCTGTTGTGACTGATTAATTTATTAGATGCATTCAGATAAAAAGCCTAGGCTAATAAATAAAATGTAATTTGACTTGATGTGTTTGGGCTTTAAATTTAATTTGAATAGTTTGTGTCGACAACAATAACTGAAATAAACCAACACAAATGTATAAAATAAATGCATGTGCTACCCTGGTGTGTTTATTCATGTCATCCTTAATTTCTTGCTTATTTTTTAGATAGCCAGTGTTTCCCAACCTCCACAGGCCCATCGATAAGACTCAAGTACCTCTTTTCAACAACTACAAATGTTTATTTTCCCATATTATACTGGATATTGTGTAGCATTAAAGTCACAAAGCTTTAAAAAAGCAACAACAAAGTCTTTGTCTATAGAGTACACTGTAGGTCTAAACCTGTATGACTTCTTCTGCGGACCACAAAAGATATTCTGAAAATGCCAGACAATATTGGTTCCTAATGAAAAAAAAAAGAAAAAAAAAAAACACTTTTCTCACATATAATTTCAAAATATATTCTTTTGTGTTCCACAGAAGAAAAAAAGTCATACAGGTTTAAAATACCATGAAGGTGACAATTTTAATTTTGGTGTAGACTATTCCTTTAAAATGGGTCCACAAACTGTTTATTAAAACAGGGCTTTGTCACTCTTTGGCAAATGAGAACACCCTCCATGTATGTCCAGATCACACACAGCCAGAACCAGTGTCTGCAGCTCTCACATCCAATCTGAAACAGACAATTTGACTTTGCATGATGAATATTATGTGGAAATATTACAAAAACAAAGCAGATACATTAGTGAGGACATTTTCTATCATCTCAATTAAAAAAAAAAATCTTGAAGTACCTGCTTACCTATGTCCAAGAAGAATGTGTCATCAGAACAAATAATTCAATTATGCACTTGTGTATTCTATAATACTGCAATGTTTATTGTAATGACTACAAGAATAATAATATTTTTCTTCAGTTTGTAGCTTATGTAGTTAATTGTGCATGTACTACTGTGACTTTAATGATAATAATATGATATCCAGTATAATGTGAGACAAAAAGGAAAACATTTGTAGTTTGGTGTTGATAAGGGGCACTTGAGCCTTACCGATGGGGTTATCTACAAAATGAGCAAGAAATTAAGGATGACAGAATAATCAAAACAGCTTAAATGCATATTATTAGGCCACAGGACATTCATTTCAGTCATTGTCGACACTCTACTGTATCACCGATTGACAAATAGGTAGCACAAGGTAACTATTCAAATGAATTTTAAATCCTCACAAGTTAAAAAAAAAAAAAGGCCAAACAAATCAAAGAGTCAAAATAAATTGTATTAGCATAGACTCACCAGTTATTCGCTCATATTTGCTCTGCACTATCTGAATGTTTGCAATCAATCAGGCAAAACAGCTCTGACGATCAAATTATCAAACTATGAATTGTTTTGAAACTGTTAACAGTTGTTGTTTATGATTAACACTGAAACTTTTTTACCATTTCTAATAGTCTATTAAACAGGAGCGTGTGCTAATATTTTCTGTTCCATTGATTTGCGCGTAGTCTCAAGGCCACGCCCATAGCACGGGGAAACTTATGAATATTCATGAGTACACCACCCACTGGAACCAAATATATTGTAACAGGGGGCCAGGAGCAGCAGCTCATTTTCATTTAAAGGGACACACACAAAAACGAGACGTTTTTGCTCACCCTCAAAAAGTGACAATTTTAACATGCTATAAAAAATTATCTGTGGGGTATTATGAGCTAAAACTTCACATACACACTCTGGGGACATCAGAGATGTACTTTACATCTTGTAAAAAGGGGCATTTAAATAAATTTTTTATTTTATAATATTTATATTTTTATTTTTATTACATTTTATGTATTAAACAGCTCGTAAACATATTATCACTAGAGCTATTTTATAGCTAGAATTTTATGTAGACCTATTCTAAATACAGAAAAGTACATTAATATAATATAATATAATATAACTTTGAATGTATACATTTGTTTTGTTATTTATTATTCATCAAAACCAGAATCACTGGAGTGTGACATTATACCCTATTGCCTACATTCGTTGTGGGCCCATAAGAAATTTTGTAGGCTTTAAGTTTAATGTGACTGCACCTTTAAAAAAAGAGTGTAGAGCAGAGAGAGAGAGTGGGAGAGGGAAAATACATTATCATGCATTGTAACAGCATTGTCTCCAGCTAACATTGTGTGGAATGTGCACAGAGGCCCGATAAGCCCTGTATGGAGGTTTGGGCATGCTGGGAAAACGGCAGAGGGCTTTGAACAAACCTGGCTTACTGTGTCCCCATATGCTCTCACTCTGCCCAAAAACTCCAGAGTGATGGAAATTTTGCTGGTTGTAAAAATTACATTCACACGACTTTCTCCTTTATTGCTTTTGTGCATTACAAAATTTTACATCAAATAACCTTGACTTAGCAGTGGAGAATTAAATGGCTTATTTAAATCCGGGCGTTCCGTGCAAACTGGTGGAGACTCTTTTACAACAACATTCTCATTATGTACTGATGAACAGTTATACTGAACACATTACAGTCTGGAACGTGAGACTTATGACTCAGAGACACTGACGGTCACTGTGTTGGGAAGGTTAGCAAACAGCACTTTGTGAGAACATGAAGATGTAGGAAGAAACACATGGTTCTTGTTTAGAGAGAAAGAGAGAGAATGGAAAAAAGAGGCACGCATTCCATTCTGCAGTTGGTTTTTACAATGGATAATCTGACTATCATTTATTATACTTCAGCATAAGGGTGTTTCTTCCACTATAGGGGCTTCTGGCTCGGTGGACTTGAAATTTTTTATGACATGTGTATATAAAATGTATCATACATGCATTTTCTGTAAAGCTGCTTTGAAACGATATGTATTGTGAAAAGCACTATACAAATAAATGTGAATTAAACTGAACTGAATTTAACAGACTTTAAGTATACCAATTTATAGTGTGTCACAAATACATTTAGTTATACTAAAGTACATACGAATAAATTGTGCTTAAGTATACTATTTTTTCAATAGGGTCCTTTGTCTTGCTATGGCTAATTCTTAGCTAAAATTTTATGTATCCTAAATACAGATAATTAAATAATTTTTGACATTTTTTTCACACAATTTTTGAAAATTACAGCTGGTTAAGAAATAAAGGAACAGCTAACAGCTAATGTCTGTATGTGCATAACATTAATGTAATCTGACAAAGTCCTTTACCATAGGCATAGGCCTTTGCATGTAATGAGTCATTGCAGAGATGTGCAGTCTGCTATGGGAGGTGGAATCTCTGTCCAATGAGATAATAGTATGTGGGCTACAGATAGACAGATAGAGGACACGTGTGATGTCTTCAGCTAAAGTCTCACATGGCTGTACGGGTAACCCAGAGGTCACAGATTATACTTTATCAGCAGTACCAGAAGGAATCTCTGAATTTTTTGCACATTTTCTGCACTGACTTTTGGGGGAAAACTGTGGAATTCAACAGATTGGATTTTAAAAGTGTTAAATAGAGTACTACACATTTACCAGTAGATAAAATCATAATCAAATTAGCCAAAATATTAAATAAACAACCACAGAATCTGTAGAAATGTATTTGGCTTAGTTCATACGATTCCCTTCAAGAGCCATGATGAGAGCAAAAGAGAAACATGTCTTTCTGATGAGTTTCTAATTAAAACAATAAGGAAACCATTGATATTACAATCGGCATGTGTCTTTTCTTCCTTATTGTGACGTATATCAGAGTGAAATGGCTTCTCGATCAAGAAAAAATGTAGTGCGGGACTTGATTTTGTCCATCGGGAATTGATTGGATCATTGGATCTTTGTGGTTTGTTATTGGTCGATCACATGTGAGTGACAGGTTGTCCCGCCCTCACGCTAGTAAACACTTCATCAGAGAAGAGAATAACGATTACAATGGCATTACATTAAAAAAAAAATCATTTATAATACATACTGCAATATTCCATTAATTTTTGTTTTTCAATTTTGATTCATGGTGACTTTAAGATTCTCTGTTGTACCCCTGTCAAATACTGAATTCTTTATTTACATAGAGCTGTCAAAATCTTTTGCTATCTTATGTGATGTCTCAGGGGACAAACCCAATTAATTTCATATACACACTTTGTTGATAACAGATCTATTTCTTTTGTTCTTTTTCTGTCATTCCTATAAATTTAACTAACATGGGTAATGACTACAGACATATCAAAGACGACTGAGCCGTAATTTCAGAAGTTTTTCTTTTTTCAAATAAATGAACGTGTTACAATTATCACTGCTTTCCTCTGTTTATTATTTAGATGTATTTTCCATTCTGTTGTATCCCTTCACCACGACGACCACTTTTCTGTGGATTTTACAAAAAAAAAAACTGGTCGAAATCATTTGATAATCTGCTGTGTCAGACATTCGGTTTCCTGCCTATAAACATATGTCGCCACAAAGAAATGGCATACGAGGACAAGACATAGATTTTGAACGACTCTGACAGACCAAATGAACAACAGACCCTGTTTAGAAATTAAACACAAAACACACACATAAATAAACACACTTAATTCCAAAACAATAAAATGTTGATTGTGTCATTCTTTGCTTATGTCTACACAGTGAGATGTATTATTAACTACAGGGCTATATACAGAAAAATCCTTTGGAATATATTTTTTGTTGTTGTTTTAAGCATAAAATAGATGCAATCTGAAGATATTTAAAACTTGTTTATGCCAGTAAATTATAATTTAGCATACAAAATAATCTAAAACCTAAATACTACCACAGATCAGGATTCTACAATCAGATCTGTCATCCTGGACTTTTGATGCATTCCACCCTTGATTACTGGTCAGTGATCATTTTATACAGAAATGAAAACACATGTGTACAATCTTCTTCAGTTCACATCCTTGTTTATAGGTAGACCTGCCAAACTGGGTGGCCTAAAGCTCCTGATCTAAGACCTGACCTGCCTTCAGCCTCAGGGCTTAACGTTTGTTATAGGCTGCACTGCCAGGGGTCACAACCTCCCATGTCACGCTCTAATTATGATTGTCACATTGATGAGCCAAAGATGGGCTTGTAAATGATTTGTGAGCAAACATTTTTTTTTTTCGGTGATGGTGGGGGATGAATACCTTCTCATGTTTCTTGTTATGTGCCCTAGTGAAAAATAAGTCAATAAAAAAATAGCACATTTTACCATGTTTACCATTTTACCAGGTCTGTTCACACCAGGAACGATATAAAGATAACGATAACGATATTAGCGTCCACACCAGCGGACAATAATGTTCTGTTTATTATAAGCGTGCGCTGCAGTTCTGCCGCTTTAAATGCTCAAGCTCTTAAAACAGGATGGATTCTGATTGGCTGTCAATGTTTTTATGTTCATCAGCTGCAAAAAATTGCTCTGAGTGTGATTCCAACGATATCATTCCTTCTATGCCGTTATCGTAGGGTGACCAGATTTCTGATGGTGGAATATGGGATGGGACGGACATCACATCACATCACACATCACACTATCACAACTTCGCTTGACAAAAAATTCCCTGAAACTTTGTGTAGCACACTTAAGCGGCATCTACTAGGGGTGAGCAATATGACCAAAAACTTGGTCTTTCATGATACGCAAAATTTTATTTCATGATAACGATATATAGTTATTAGTGCTGTCAAATCGATTAATCACGATTAATTGCATCCAAAATAAAAGTTTGTGTTTACATAATATATGTGTGCGTACTATGCCTAATTATTATGTATAAATAAACACACATGCATGTATATATTAAAGAATTTTTTTTTATATTTATATATAAAATATTTATATTTATTTTATATATATAACATAAATTATATAAATATATATATACAGTATATACATGCAAATATGTCTTAAATATATACATGAATGAGTGTGTATTTATATATACATAATAATTATACACAGTACGCACATACATTATGTAAATACAAACTTTTATTTTGGATGCGATTAATCGCGATTAATCGATTTGACAGCATTAATAGTTACTTTATTTTTGTTATATACAAAAATAAGCAAATTACAAACAAGGACAAATACGATAGAGATACAAATTAAATAAACTAAGTTTTTCAGGTACAGTAGGATTATTTAACATGTATACATTTCTTTAACATCTTTTGTTGTTTGATTAACATTAATGACACAGACAGGTATTTTAGGCTGCTGTCACTTTAAGACAGAATGCTAGGATCTAATATACTGACATATATCCGGTTTTCACCGAGCTGTTTACGTTCACTTAAGCCATAACCGACTGTATTTACTCCACACTAGATACTCCACATAATGGGCATTTTGACAACTGTGTCTGTATTTCACCATTCAGGCGCAAAGAGAACTGAATTCGGGATCTGAGAGAGCGCTTCTGGTGTGTCATTCAGCACGATACCACATTGAGTTCTTTTTTTCACATTTTACTGCGCATAATAACTTGATAAACTCTTTTTGAAGATCCTTGTTATATGTACACACGTGCTTTGACATCTTCGTGTCTGACTTGATCTCTTCTCAGTGCTCTCTAATATCCCGCCTTCACTAAATGCAAGTTAATTAATATCAAATTGTGATTGGATGGTAATTTTGTTAATCTCCAAAATATACTACGACAGGAGGGGCTACCTTTAATTAGGCAATTCTCGCGTAACAGAAGACTATTACTCGCTTTTAGGATTACCTAGCAAAGACAATTTAGGAAAGAAGAAATACAGGACAAAACATGACATGTCAGGACACTCAAAATAGAGCTGAAATATGGGACTGTCCTGGGAAAAACGGGACATCCGATCACCCTACCGTTATAGTTGTGCTGTGGACTCTGCTGTTCTTTTATATTTAGAACGATTTTTAGAACTATATCTTTATCGTTATCATTATAGTTATCGTTCTTGATGTGAGTGGGCCTTTACTCCTAAAATCAGAAAAGAAAGCTTTTAAAAAACCCTATAGTTCTCACATGGAAAACTTACAGCAACACATGTACGTACAAACACACCCCCAGATTCATTCTTTAGTGTCATGCACACCATGTCAGAAAAAGAATTAGTCTCTTCCCTTCCTTTCATTCAAGGCCATCTATGATCCCACTGGGAGACTGTTTCCTATTGGGAAGTCCAGCCTTTGGTTTTATAGTCAGAGCTCGTAAAACACGAGCAGAGGGGAACGGGGAGTGACTGTCTGCCACACTTACATCAAATATGCTGTGCTCGGCTGAAGAGGTTCGGCGCTCTGAGAAAACACTGAATGAAGTGCAATGAAGTGCAAGCCGATGTTGTTGCACGTAAATCAGAGACGGAGACGGGTCGAGCCCACTTTTATTTCTCTGTGAAAGATTTATACAACTAAATAGAGACAAAGAACCTACAGTCTTTGTTATGCTGAGAAAGAAAACTAAATATTATAGAATGTAAGTATACTTGGTGTTGCTTGTTAATGCAAGCTTCACTAACTAATGCTCATACTTGAGGTTAAGCAATCAGAGTTAAAATGGACTATAAAATGAAAAGAAAATTGGGCAAACAATAAACATGACAAAAAATACCACAGACATTTCTGGACTTGAAGGTGGGCTCTTTTTGAACTACTCCGAATACCCTAGCAACTGCATAGCAACTGCACTACAACATCCTGCCAACCACCCACAATAACTCAGCATCACGGAGGCATGTTGTGCATGTTACGATTATTAGTGCAGAGTAAAAAACTGCCACTATTTCATTTTTAAACATGCTGTACCAATTTTTAAAGAAGCATTCAGGAAGTTCTGAAATAATCTCTAAATGTGCGGTCACATTTACAGTTGTTCATCAAATTTTTTGCAGGCAAATACATTTCTATAGGAATCCACACAATCAGGAATTTCATCTAAGTGTTATGTGTAATCGCCGCAATGATCAACAAAAAGCTGCTTGGTTTGAAAGTGATTTCATACATCGCTACACTGTTGACAAAAGAAAACAGAATCACGAAATGCCCGAAAAATGTTGCTGAACAATCTCTAATGTGACCACACCTTAAGTTTGTAAATGCAAAAAGTATACATATAAAATATAAAAAATGCTGTTAAATAATGTATAAAAAGGGGATCATTGAAGGTCTGCAGTCTCCATTTTATAACGGTGCAAAAACTTTGCCCTATTCTGCATGTTTACCCTTTATGCCTACTTATTTTTTGTTTGTACATGTTTGATCATTATATTGCTCTCTTCCATGAGCAGAAAGTCATGGAGAGGCATGAAAGATATGAATCTGTGTTTGTGTAGTCTTGGCAAAGTCCCCCACACTCCCAATCATCCCTGTTCCAAGAATAAAACAGCACAACGCAAAATGAGTTCAATTCATTTTTCACTTGTATCTGATTCAAAGAGCAGCTGTTCATAAATATGTCTGCATTCTCTAGGGTTTGGAGGAAGACCGGGCTTTTTTTTCCTTTTCTTTTTTTAAGCTTATGTTAGTTTTAGTTCCTCCTCCAACTATAGGGGTTTGTGAGTGTTTTTACTGCTAGAAAAAAAAAGTGTATTTAATCTATGTATCATTTTCCAAAGCCCCTGCAAGCCTCCTAAATGCAGAAGCGTCTTTGAAGACTCCATGGCATAAGTAGCCAAATGCATGTCTTACAAACACAAGCACCCTCAGCACATTAATCAGTCAGATTAATCTTCGAGAAAACAAAGGAAGAAAATCCTTAACCCTCTCCAACAGAGGTTGTGTCAGAAAACAGACGTTGCAAGGTTATAGGATTCATCAGATCATAAATCAACACATCAATCCATTTACCCATTTCATACTAACCTTTTCTTTTCAAGGGCCTCATTCTTTCTGGGTACCTCTTGGAGTTCCTGTCAATCATCTTAGAAACACTTGTTCCCCTTTAGGCTTGGATGGATCTAGGGTTAGGGTCATCTTTGGTAATCTTGCCTATAAAGACAAGACGGATAACACAGACTTTCTATCAGACCAATAAATATGTGTCCACACAAGTGTGTATGCATCAGTATAATTATTTTACCATTAAAATGCACAATAATGGCACAATTTTAAAGTGACTCAGATTGGACAATAGCAGCTTTTATTCCTCTTGAGCCAATGAAACAAATTATCTATACAGCCCTACGTATTTGTGTTTAAAAGAGCTGCCTAGTACATAATTCAATCCAAAACAAAGCATTACTCTCTCAACCAATGAAATGTTAAAATCTTGTCAATGAGATTGCCCCTGCATTCTGGGTTTTTGTTGACTAAAATACGGAAAAGGTTGAAGCGTATGCTACTCACCAATGATTAGCTGGGGCATCTGTTGTCATGGAAGATAGTGCCGTCTATTTGTTGATCAGACAGGTGCACGTGAAATCCATATCCCAAAACAACTGGGGGGCATTAGTGAAAGACAATTCTGAAAGAGAGGAATAGAAAAAGAAAGTGAATGTCCATTGTCCACAACATGAACACACTGAATCAAACGTGCCTGAAGGTGAAGGCCCAACCTTTGTTCACAAATAACTTCTCAGTAGGAAATGTTGCGCATGATTCATTTTAGGGGCATAGAGAGCTCTGGGGGCTAAATGAAAAATGTGATGTTGTAAAACACAGACTTACAGATCTTGACAAGAGTAGGCTGAACTGCAGGTGTCTACCAAGGGACATACTGTAAAGTGCCCGCACACACGGAATGTAAGAGTCATAGAAAGTTCACGAGTATATATGAAATCCCCTTTAAAGTCTGAATGATATACGGGGTCAAAAAGTCTGAGACCAAATGCTGCTATTTTGCACCCATTTTATACCTGGATATATATGTATATATATATATACAGTGGGGAGAACAAGTATTTGATACACTGCCGATTTTGCAGGTTTTCCTACTTACAAAGCATGTAGAGGTCTGTAATTTTTATCATAGGTACACTTCAACTGTGAGAGACGGAATCTAAAACAAAAATCCAGAAAATCACATTGTATGATTTTTAAATAATTAATTTGCATTTTATTGCATGACATAAGTATTTGATCACCTACCAACCAGTAAGAATTCTGGCTCTCACAGACCTGTTAGTTTTTCTTTAAGAAGCCCTCCTGTTCTCCACTCATTACCTGTATTAACTGCACCTGTTTGAACTCGTTACCTGTATAAAAGACACCTGTCCACACACTCAATCAAACAGACTCCAACCTCTCCACAATGGCCAAGACCAGAGAGCTGTGTAAGGACATCAGGGATAAAATTGTAGACCTGCACAAGGCTGGGATGGGCTACAGGACAATAGGCAAGCAGCTTGGTGAGAAGGCAACAACTGTTGGCGCAATTATTAGAAAATGGAAGAAGTTCAAGATGACGGTCAATCTCCCTCGGTCTGGGGCACCATGCAAGATCTCACCTCGTGGGGCATTAATGATCATGAGGAAGGTGAGGGATCAGCCCAGAACTACACGGCAGGACCTGGTCAATGGCCTGAAGAGAGCTGGGACCACAGTCTCAAAGAAAACCATTAGTAACACACTACACCGTCATGGATTAAAATCCTGCAGCGCACGCAAGGTCCCCCTGCTCAAGCCAGCGCATGTCCAGGCCCGTCTTTTGCCAATGATCTGGATGATCCAGAGGAGGAATGGGAGAAGGTCATGTGGTCTGATGAGACAAAAATAGAGCTTTTTGGTCTAAACTCCACTCGCCGTGTTTGGAGGAAGAAGAAGGATGAGTACAACCCCAAGAACACCATCCCAACCGTGAAGCATGGAGGTGGAAACATCATTCTTTGGGGATGCTTTTCTGCAAAGGGGACAGGACGACTGCACCGTATTGAGGGAAGGATGGATGGGGCCATGTATCGCGAGATCTTGGCCAACAACCTCCTTCCCTCAGTAAGAGCATTGAAGATGGGTCGTGGCTGGGTCTTCCAGCATAACAACGACCCGAAACACACAGCCAGGGCAACTAAGGAGTGGCTCCGTAAGAAGCATCTCAAGGTCCTGGAGTGGCCTAGCCAGTCTCCAGACCTGAACCCAATAGAAAATCTTTGGAGGGAGCTGAAAGTCCGTATTGCCCAGCGACAGCCCCGAAACCTGAAGGATCTGGAGAAGGTCTGTATGGAGGAGTGGGCCAAAATCCCTGCTGCAGTGTGTGCAAACCTGGTCAAGAACTACAGGAAACGTATGATCTCTGTAATTGCAAACAAAGGTTTCTGTACCAAATATTAAGTTCTGCTTTTCTGATGTATCAAATACTTATGTCATGCAATAAAATGCAAATTAATTACTTAAAATTCATACAATGTTATTTTCTGGATTTTTGTTTTAGATTCCGTCACTCACAGTTGAAGAGTACCTATGATAAAAATTACAGACCTCTACATGCTTTGTAAGTGGGCAAACCTGCAAAATCGGCAGTGTATCAAATACTTGTTCTCCCCACTGTATGTATATATATATATAATTTTTTATTTTATTTTATTTTTTTTTCAGGTTTAAATTAGATTTAGTCATTTTAATTTTAATTTTAAGCCGCCTTTCCACCGCAGGAACTTTCCCCAGGAACTAGGGACTTGGGACTTGGGTGTTTTGATTGCAGGAACCAGGGTCTAAATGAAGTTCCAGGTAAATATTTCCCCCTCAAAATGGCCCTGCTCGTGAGGTAGTACTTTTTCAAAGTTCAGGAACTTTCGGGGTTGGGACTTGGGCACTGAACATGCTGATTGGTTGAGTTCACGCAGCATTTTGATTGGCTGACTCCATGCATTTTATTTCAACCACCAGTCTGTTGCGGTGCGTGCAGTAACAGTTGTTTGCTATTCGAATCAACAATGAAGTTTAAAAAATACGACCGATGGACGGCGAGGTTCGGGCTTTATGAAGTTTATATGCGGAGGACGAAATCCAGCGGGAACTGGAAAGTTGCGTGCAGTCCTACGTCACCGGACTAATCTTCACAGTACTTTAATTTCGGTGGAAACGGGGCTTTAGTGTCAGACTTTTGGACCCCATTGTACATGATTATAATGTACTTTCATGCTTTTTAAAAAAGTGTCAAGTTAAAAAAGGAGAGAATATTTAGACTATTGAAACAGTTTGGTTGGGATATGGTCCAGAATAAGTCCAGAAGAAACATGATAACCAACCTAGAATGATCAAGGGCCTTTGTGTCTCAAGAAAAAGAGTATGACAGAAAGAGAAGCCTCTTGTGACCATATAAAAACCTCTTGTGTGAGTTTTTATTCCATGTTCAGTAACTTCCGTATCCTGTGTTGTGCTTGCGGTAAGTTATTCATTAATTGTCATGTGCACATTAAGCATTCAGCCCTCCATACTGGGGGTCTGACCTAACTCCAGCTGTGAATCAACACAGCAAGTGGGAGAGGTTCAGTAATGCCTCATCATGGTGGTTTCAATGCCGTATTGATCTGTAATGCCACAGATGCTCTGCGGTGAGAGTCTGAGCCCAACGTCACCTCTCATGTGCCATGAAACTCACTGCCTTTGCAATATTATTCTTCTGAAATTAATGTGGAAAATCATCCACACATGTTTAATAATGATTGAAGGGATAAGTCACCCAAAAAAATAAACATTCTGTCATCATCTACTCATCATCATGTCATTCCCAACCCGTATGACTTTCCTTCTTATGAGGAACACAAAAGAAAATGGTTTAAAGAATGTTCATGCTGCTCTTTTCCATTCAGTGAAAGTAAATGGTTTAAGCTCCAAAAAGCAAAACAAGCACCATAAAACCATCATAAACATAGTTCATAACATCTGTCCTCTTCATAACATCTGTATATTCCAAGAAATATGATAGCTCTGTCTAAGAAATTTAAGCTTTGAAAATCTTGCTTGACAGCCGTAGTAACGCTTGGACAATTTTCCTTAAATGTCTCCTTTTGTAGAAGAAAGAAAGTCATTCCATTTTACATGACATGGGGGTGAGTAAATAATGACAGAATTTGATTTTTGGGGCGATCCCTTTAACTTTGCCAGGCTCGTCTCACCAATAAATTACACATTTTATTTGAGACAATAAAATAACAATGTTGACCTAAAAAAATAGCAAGACACATTCCCTGTATACATTAAATAACTATATACTGTAAATAATGGGGCTGTAAATGCTGATTTAATCCTTCGGCATCATAAATTACACTGTCACATAAAACGGCACATAATAACTGATCCCTATTAGGGCATATAACATATTTGCATTGACTATACATCACAGCAGGGGGTTAAGTACAGCTTTATGCCCTATTTTAGAGCAGTACAGCCCTGGCACATTACTAATCAAGCAAATGAGGTTAATTGCAGCCATTATTTAATGCTGCTCTGGTCACATTATTGTATTGTTTGTGGAGCTTAATAAAAAACGCTGCCTCTCATTTGACAGGTCGATCCCACAGCGGGAAATTAACTTATCCAACCCCAATCCCAAACACATACAAACAGAAGAACCATTGGAAAAGAGGATGGTGAACAGCCCTTTTGGAACAACACACACAGTTAGTGGTGACACACAGGGTTCTGCTAAGGACAGGTTGACACCAACGCTCTTTGTGAATCAATGGTTTGTTAGTAATAGCTGCAGTGTTTTTATATGGACCTGAGGGCTGCATTATACCAAAGTGTAAACAAATAACCAGGGCTTGGGAGGGGGTGCCTGGATCTTCCCTGGGGCTGTGCCTACATATGGAGGACAGAAGAACAATACTTGCATGTATACAATAAGAGTGAAGGATGTTTAGGCTGGTTTAGACCATTGAATTCATTTTGGTATATTCAGGGTATTCATTAAAATCAGAGAAAGCACCAGATTAATCATTTATAGGTGTAAACTCTAAAATGAGGGTGATGAGTTCCCCTTAAAAAATGTAATTATTAATTTGTTAATTTGAAAATAAAAATGTAACTGAATGCATGAATAGAAATGCATTAATTGAATAAATGTTTACTTTGAATACAATATAAATCTTAAACATATAAATCATATTATAAATTGACAAATAAATATAATATAAATTAATGTTTAAAAATGTAACAATAAAAGTATACATTCATGAATAATGTTTAAGTGCAAGTATATTTAAAATGTATTATAAGAAAATGCATCAATATATCAAAAAAAAATATCAAAATCTCGCTTGACAGCCATGGTCACTATTCACTTCCATTGTATGGGAAAGAAAAGCCTTTGATATTAAATTTATCCTTTTGTGTAAGAAAGAAAATCATACAATTTCACAAGATATGAGGGTGATGATGACAAAAAAAAATCAGCTTGCAAATGTTTTTTTTAAAGGTTTTTTTAAGTTGCACTTAAAATTATATATTACTGTATTGTCTTTTAATACATTTAATAACTACTTTAAATATATTTGCACGTAAAAATTATTTTAAAAAGCATTTTTAATTTCATCAGTTTTGTCCATTTCCCAGATGCTTTTCTTTATCCAAACTAAAGACATTCTAATCATTCATCAGAAGTAATTCACAATGCATCACCCTTCTTATTATTACATGAAATCAAAACTTTCATGTAATAACGACTTAATGTATTTTGCTCTTTTTTTTCATACTATACACAAAACAACCAGAGCTGTGTTTCTGTTGATCGTAGAGACCATTGGTGGCAATGGGATCTACTTAGGTTTACAATGCTATTGGGGAAACGCAGCCCAGGTTTCCTACATGTGAAATGTGATTAAAGTCTTAAATTCAATCATTTTAAATGGTTTAAGCCAGAGCTACACTGAAGGGTTAAAGATGCAGACTTGTGATACTGCCGTCCCTATGGTCACACATTTGGTTACTTTGGCCATGATGTGGCCACTGAGCAGCCCAAAATGAGCCTAATAGATGATGTATGTTGGTCTGTCAGATGGAAAGGTGCCTTGTTGGCAATGTTCATCCATCATGGTGCCCAGCCATCCATTTAGCCTCTGACACTACACCAACCAAACAGCCTAATCCAATTGCTCACGCTAAAGGGACAAGTTTAGGGTGATGGGGTGATGGGGCTCTCTTTTGACTCTAAAAATATGAATGTATTTTGTTTAGAATTGTAAAAATTTTGTCCATGAATGTGAAAATGATAATGAATGAAAAAAGGCAATGATCTTTTAAATAAAATGTGTGTCTGAAATTCATTCTTTGAATGTTTTCCTTTAGATGAATGTAAGCATACTTGTCTCCCAAATGGATGTGTGGGTGTATATAATGATTTGTTCACCTTCTTAATGATGAAGTCAGACCCCATTAGTCTACTGAACGCCTCAGTCTCCTCAGCCACTGGGGTGTCGCCACTGCTTCCCTCTGGGACTGACGACCTCTGACTTTAGCAGCGTAAAGGTTGCCTCCGTGGGGAACCCTGCAGCTTTGGGGGCATGTTCCTGCTGAGAGAAGAAAGCAGCATGTAAACACACAGTTGGAGATATCCAGAAAACAGTCAAATGAGACAGTGAGAGTGTTCATACCAGTCAAGAGCCAATCCCACCCAATCCACATCCAACTCACTGATGTATGTCTGACTGAACTGTTTTGTTTTACAATTAATCTCATGAAGTATTGCATGACTATATCTTACACTGTCAACATTACTTTCATTGCCGTGATTTGAAATTAATGTGCTAGCTTTAAACTAGTGCTGGACAATCGATTAATCACGATTAATCACATGCAAAATAAAAGTTTGTGTTTACATAATATATGTGTGTGTACTATGTATAATTATGATGTATAAATACACATAAATACACACTCCATCTATATATTTAAGAAATATTTGCATGTATATACTGTATATATTTATATAATTTATCTTATATATAAATATAAATATTTTATATATAAATATAACATTTTTCTTAAATATATACATGCACGTGTGTGTATTTATATATACATAATAATTATACACAGTACACACACATATATTATGTAAACACAAACTTTTATTTTGGATGCGATTAATCGCGATTAATCGATTGCCCAGTGCTACTTTAAACACATTAAATGTCTGTATCCCAACTTAAAATGGTGATTTTGGTGATTTTCAACTGTATAATTTCAACTGATTTTGGTGATTTTCAACACAAAATAATAAGGAGTCTCACTGTTTTCAGAACTGATCATACAAAAACTAAATGTTTGCTTGGTGCTCAAGAACAAATGATCAATTCTGAAAACAGTTGGGCTCCTTAATATTTTTTATATTTTTGTGGAAACCGTGATACATTTTTTTATGGATGTTTTGATAAATAGAAAGTTCATTTATGTTCATTTGAAAAGACAAATAAGACTTTTTTTATGTACTGTTAAGTGTTGGTATGGAAGGCTGAGACAAGATGGCTGGCAACAAACAATGTTTTCTTCTTATTAAAAAAAAACTTAAGCTTTATTGATTTCATATTTGCCACTCCCTTCTCATCATCCAACACAAGTGTTTTTAGAGCTTGAAGAGTTTTGTCGAAACCTTATTAATTTCAGTAATAAGTAACAAGTGATTAATGTTGTATTCCTTAGCTGTCCGGCTAAGTGCAGAAAAACACATACAGTGCTGTTATATATGGCAGCCATGATGAAGACTTTCACTTCAAACTGGTAGGAGTGGTCTGGAGGCCCGGGATCTGTTTATGCTTTGTTTAAAACCCTCTCTCACATTTGTTCAGCTGGGTTGCTTTTCTTGGCATTAAACCATGAGGGCCCAGCACTGCAAAATCCAAATCCCCCTCAACTAGGTCCTCTCTTGGCTTCATTGACAGTCTGCACCTTGCCAAGAAGAGATGAGGAAATATACATTATATATATATACACACACACAATGTAAAAAACACATTGTAGGTCTAACTTTAGCATTAAGAAGTTTTCTCCATGCATATTTGTTCTGCTCTGGTTCCTAACAACCTCTGATGCTGTTGAAACCCCTATAATGCATTGCAACATCAGTGGAGTCCATGAGCCCATGGCAATTTTTTTGTGGTTACTTATGGGATTATTATTCCCTGTGGAATGTGTATCTCTTTGTTTCAAGGGCATGTAGTTTGTGATTCATGGAATGGTGGGGTGTGTTGGACATGACTGTAGTCATTAAGTCTGAGTAAACAATGATTCTGTAAGTACGCTGAAAATAAGGGCTCTTCTGTTCATATGATAAGAGGATGTTTATGTAGTCTTCATCAGGCAAGGTAATGCAAAGCATTGGTATCTCTTTGTGGGTCTTGGCTCTTTTGCCGTTGCTTCCCCCCCCCCCACCCCCCCCATTATTCTTAAGGCATATCTAAATGCATTATTCAGCAGACTGATGTTTGACTCAAGGATTAGAAACACATCCATGCCATTTAGCCACTCATATAACATGCAGCCTCTAATAAACCCTCAAGGACTTTCTCTCTCTCCCTTGGGCCATTTTTCTTGCTCACAGCTGAGACCTGAAGAAGTAGATTAGATTTAAACTGATCCAGACCACGTATGCCCCTTTTCTATAGACAGGTTGCCTAAAATAAGATGGTATCGAACCAGAGACCAGTAACGTTAGAGTCTGCAGGATCATGCAACAAAGCTGTTTATAATAAAAACACCCAATGCTGTGACAAAATGCTATTTTCCTCATTGTTGTAAAATATAATCTTTGTAATTTATATATATTATTGTGTTATTATAAAAAATACATATTTATATTTTTTATTATTGCATTATTTTAGTAAGTTTTATATATAAAAAACTTAAAAATAATGCAATAAAAATACTTTTATTCAGCAAGGATGCATTCAATTGATCAAAAGTGACAGTAAAGGCATTCATAACGTTACAAAAGATTTCTAATTCCAATAAATGCTGTTCTTTTGAATTTTCTATTTTCAAAGAATCCTGAAAAAATGTATCAGGGTTTCCACAAAAAAATAAGAAGCAACACAACTGTTTACTACATTGACGATAATACAAATTGTTTCTTGAGCAATAAAATCAGCATATTAGAATGATTTTTGAAGGATCATGTGACACTGAAGACTGGAGTAATGGCTGCTGAAAATTCAGCCTTGCCATCAGAGGATTTTAACATATATTAAAATGGAAAACATTTATTTTAAATTGTAAAATATTTAATAATATTACTGTTTCACTGTATTTTGATCAAATAAATGCATTTGTTTTAAATAAAAGTTTCCCGTCCGTTAAAACTTACAATTGCATCAAAAGCAGCTCATGATATCAAGATGCTGAATTAAACAGCTTTTTACAGTAAAATGAGTTTTCAAAACACGCAAGACAACAGTCACTGCTTTATTTCTAAATGTCACACATCAGGTGCGTTGGTGGCGCCATTTCAGATAGAGGGCCGGCATTAGGTGAATCTGAAAGGCGCCAGAGGTCTCACCTATTCTCATGGCTGCTAGGTCCATTTGGCGTGACCCAGACTGGCGGGGTTTTTTTCATAAGGGCATCATGACAGATGATTTGCGAGGACACATGCAGTCAGAGATTGTGGTATGAGAGAACGTGGTGTCCTGGATAGCAGAGGCTAGGTGTCAAAATGTTTATCCATACCATGGAGAGAACATATGACAAAGCTACATACCACTCTATCCTCAAAGCTCCCATACAGTGTATTATTAACTCCACATGTCATTTTGAAAGAACTGCTGCAAATCACCTCATCTTATCATGGAGCCTTGAATAAATCATCTAGTTCATCAATCTAAACCAGATAAGATCCGAAGAGGCGGCTGAGTCTTTAAATCAGACCAATATGAAGTGACATTCTGCATTCTGTGTCAGGGCTGAATCAGACATAAGACATGCCCAGAGTCAAGTCTGACACTTTAAGTCTGATCAGTAGCACCCAGAGCAGGTCAAGCTAAGATCAACACAGTACACAAAATGAGATCACAGTGGATTCCATTGTGAGTCACTGCATGTCATTTTAATTTGGCACATTGCTCCTTAGATTTTGAATATCTTTCATAATCAGAATGATTTTTTTTTTGTTTTTTTGCTTTGGTTTATTAAAAAACTAAATTAAACCTTATATATTGGCTATGTCTTATGTTACCTAAAGCATCAAGTGAGCTTGGATTGCCACTAGAGCCCCCTCAAGAAAGAATGAAAGAAAAAGCAAGTAAATAAATAAATAAATGTCTCATTATCTATCAACATCTGAACTTTGAACATCTGATTTTCCACTGTGTAATTTGGTCATTTGTTTGTTGATTTTTGTGTGTGTGTGTTCAACTAACAGGAAAGGAAGAAAAATTGGCTCAAGGGCTTCCTTCCAGGTGCATCTGATATTTTATACAGCTTGGCATCCAGACTGAGGTTGCTAATGGATCAATATCTGTGAATTACAGAAGGAAGAGTTCCAACATATAATCAAGTTCTAAAATAAATTACACTGTGTTTCTTATGCCCATTGTAAATTCTCACTGTACTGAATGCAAAAAGACAAAAGCACACTTTTCCATAAGAACTTTTGTGTCAATAAAGAGCAACTTAAAGCTGCAGTCCGTAAGTTTTGCCTCTTTGTCGCCATCTCTGTTTGAAACCTGGAATTTCATTTAGTTGCGGAATGATTATCTTTACGTGGGTTGTGCATCGTCACGGTTCCTCAGCGCGGATGAATCTAATCTTTTGAGAAGTATGTGTGGCTGTCAGTCACTGCACTGGATACTGCACTTTGGAATCACAGATTCTACGTCTTGAAAGTATGACCAAAATAAGAATTTTCACCAGAAAATGTCATCTGAACAAGTAAGTAACATGTCTGCCACTTTTGATCTGACCAACTGGGAAAAACAAACATTACAATAAATCTGGCTACCAACGGTGATTAAATCCAATGGTCACTTAGCTCATATCACATCAAACCATGCAAATTATTAGTATTGTTATACTTTGTTCTCAAATTGTTAACGTTAACAACATCAGCATTGCGTGACTATGTGTATTTAGTGTGTATTAGCGTTACCTGTAGATTTTAATTTCTGTACAGTCTAATCTTTTGCTTTTGACTACGGGTGAATCTCCAGTTGTCACTGATGATTGTCGTTTGGACCTTTCTGGATTACAATCCGCCATCAAAATGACACGTTTAATTATTCCAGCTGCTGTGAGAAAAGGCTATAAATGATCCGCCACCTGCAGCATCCTCACATGCAATACTACTACTCGCCGGACTCCTTCTTTATGTATACAGACGTGACGTAATGACGCAAAGACATGCACGAATTTCCCGCGGAAATCCACCAGTACCACTCAAATTACAACACATTATTATAAGCTTACCGTTGTGAATCGGGCTAAGTACTTGCTCAAAATTTGATTTTGGATAATTTTTAACCAAAAAAAGTTACGGACTGCAGCTTTAAGAAAATGAGTCACACTGAATTTCATGACACCAATTTGCTATGATTTATGATTTTTTTATGATCAGCAGCATTCAAGTAAGAAATGTGTTCTTAATAAAGCTACTAAAGTTCATTCAGTCAAGAGCAGTGAGTGATTTTCTATTTATCTTTTGTTGTTTGATTCATATTAACAGCAGATATAGCAGTAGGTACTGTATATTACACTGCTTTCACTTTGGTACACAGATCTAATATACACACGGGATTTCTCTACTTGCTGCATACGTGCACAGACATAACCAACTGTTTTCATGTGAACTTTGTGTGTTTCTGACATAACCTTGTGTGCATTTCACAGTTTAATCGCAATAACACATGAAAGAGAACTAGTCTAGTTTAATAGCCTACTCACGGACACACCGACATCCAGCTCTCTGTGCGCATACGTCGAGTGTGTGTGCTCAAGTTGAGAGCATATACTGTAAGGTTGAGAGTGATATGGCTTTAAAACGCATTCAGATGATAATGTTTCATGATGATGAAGAACTGCAATGTCACGTGAGCGTGTCCACGATAGAGATGATAACGAAAGCCAAACAGATGTATCATGTTTCAGTTTTCATTCGCATGTTCACGAGCTGTGAAGGCTCCGCCCTCTGCGGTGGGGAGCAGCAGCTCATTTGCATTTAAAGGAGACGCACACAAAACAGCTCATTTTTCTCAAACCCAAAAAATGGCATTTTCAAAATGGTATATTAAATGATCTGTTAGAAATGTTGATCTGAAACTTCACAGACACACTCTGGGGACACCTGAGACTTATATTACATCTTGTAAAAAGGGGCATAATAGGTTCCCTTTAAAGCTAGCTTCACATTTCAGCAGTTAATGTCATATCTGAAAATCAGACACAAGCTCCATTGCATTTCTTAGCCTGAGATACATAAATGCAAAAGGTTTGCTGTTTTTCCTCATAGAACACCAGTCACCGAAATAAAGATTGCTGAGAGTGAGGAGAACGATTAGCATTTCAGAAGTGTATCTATAATGATTTTACAGTGTGCGCCTATCCTATGGAATAGTTTGCGAGCAGAGCGTAGAGCTATGAAGGAGCAGAGATTAAATTCTACACACGTTCAGCTGTTTTCACTGGCACAGGTCTGTGTTTACATAGTTGTGGGAATGGTGAGAGATGCCGTGCTCCGTTGTGGAAATCCACTGTGCTTGTGGAAACTGAAAAGCCGTCTACCTTAGCCCTGAGGTGACAAGCCACTTCCAAACTGGTTAACAAAGTTTAAAAGCCAAAGCTTTTAAACACAGATGTGCCTCTGGCATTCTCTCTGTTTAAAGTAACTGTCATTGCAGTGTGGTTTGATTCCACTTAATCTGAGAGATCAACCATTAAAGATGACCAAGTGTCTTGTCTGGGGAATATGATTGATATAAGCAGGAAATATGTCATAGTTATTCATAGTGCTGCGTTAAGTTGAGAATCTACTTGTATGTTTGTAAGTTGGCACTAGGAAGCCATCTGTCAGGCCAAATATGGCAATGAGAAAGTATACTTGGAGAAAGTGGCGAGGAGAAGGTCCTCTGTGATTAATTAGAGATCCTGATGGCAAGGACAGGTGCAGTCTGGAGAGAAAGAGAGAGAAAAAGTGGCGAACAGTCCTTTGGGAACAAAACACTCTCACACACACAACATTCTATCTGAGCACTTAGAAAGGGCACCTCGCTTTAAGCACCAACACTTTTAGATACACATAGACACTCGTTTATCATATCTATCTATCTATCTATCTATCTATCTATCTATCTATCTATCTATCATGCTTTGTGTTTTGCCAACATTCAAAATGTGTTTAGACAAGGGATATTTGGAAATTTGGTCATTTGTTTGTGTGTAACTCATGAGTGAGAACAGCACAGGTGTTCTGCTCAAGGATGATATTTAGACCAGTGGCTCTTAACACTGCCTGTCACTCTACTGTGTGTTTCTAAATGCCTCTGGCCTGCAGTGTTGGGGGTAACACATTACAAGTAATGTGAGTTATGTAATCAGATTACTTTTTTTCAAGTAACTAGAAATGTAACATTACTTTTTCAAATAAGTAATGCAAGTTACTTTGTTTTAGTGCAAAGGCGTTGTGTGCGCTGTGTAAACATAATGGTTATTTTAGTTCTAGACTAGATGTGATCATGCATTTACACATCTCACTTGCACAAAAACAGATTTTCAGCATTCCTCAAAAAGAATACAAACAGTAAAATGCAAACTCAGAATATTAAGCAAACCCACAATAATTAAATATGTTAAATAATACAAATCTACTTTATGTATTTAATCTCAACCATTAACCATTGTCTTTGCTGCTGACCTTTGATGATCCAATTTAACTATAATAAACAAAAAATACTTTAGATAAATATCATATTTGTGTTTCATTTTTTGTTGTTGTTTTTATTGCTAAAGTAAGAGTGTTGAACGTTCTTCTCCAGCGTCCTATTGTTCTGCAATCGAGAATGGCAGCACAGCTGAAACATTTAGTTGAGCTGCGCTATTTACTGTACAGTTATGAATTTGCATTTCCTTTTGCATTTGCAATTTTGGTGTGAAAGGGCCTTTACATTTGCCAACAACAGAACTTTGAATGAAATCAAAACGCAAAAGTAACATAACGCATTACTTGCCATTAAAAATAACTAAGTAATGCAATTAATTACTTTTTAAGGAGTAACACAATATTGTAACTCTTTTAAAAGTAACTTTCCCCAACACAGCTGCCTGGCTACACTTAAGTCAACAGTCACAGTGCTGAGCAAGCACTTCAGTTCCTACAGGTTTGTTCAGTGTCAGTTCTTGTTTGCGTGTGTGGCAGGGAGATGAAAAAATCAGAGAGGGAGATGACATAGAAAGACAGATAAGGATAAGTGCACGTCTGAACAGATTGATGCACATAGATAAAGATCAACTTCTACAGAGAATTGTGTACGCTAGTTTTGAATGGAAGATGGAGAATAAACTGAAAAGTGGAAATGAATGGAGAAATCTTGGAAAGAGGTCCAGACAGAAGAAGAGAACAAAGAGAGAAAAGGAGAGAGGTTGTGTAAATGATTTAGTGAGAATAGGAAGTCCAAAAGTGACAGTGAAAGTATTCATTCTGAATTTACTTAATGGAATTGGCGTGAATGGGTTTAAGAAGAAATGGCTGATGTCTCACACATAAGACCAGATTTTGGTTTCTTCTCTAAAATTTTTCTATTTGGATATATTTTAAAATGTAATTTATTAATGAATTTTCAGCAGCCATTACTCCAGTCTTCAGTGTCACATGATCCTTCAGAAATCATTCTAATACACTGATTTGGTGCTCAAGAAACATTTGTTATTAATCAATGTTGAAAACAGTTTTTGCTGCTTAATATTTTTGTGGAAATCATCCACTATTCAAAAGTTTGGGGTATGTTTTTTTATTTTTTTAAAGAAATGAATATTCAGTTTTAACTTCAGAAAATTCAGTTATAACGGTTTTCAAAATTGATAAGGATAAAAACTATTATTAATAATTGAGCACCAAATCAGAATATGAGAATGATTTCTGATCATGTGACACTGAAGACTGCCATCACAGGAATAAATTACATTTTAAAATAAATTTGAAAAGAAGAAAGGGTATTTTAAATTGTAATAATATTCAAAATATTATTTTACTGTAATTTTGATCTTTGATCTTGGTGAGCATAAGAGACTTTTTATTCCTTTTGACCGGTATAAAACACACACACACACACACACGCACGGGTATTCATGTTTTATGGGGACTTTCCATAGACATAATGATGTGTAACAAACTGTATATTCTATCCCCTAACCCTGCATCACAGAAAACTTTCTGCATTTTTAGATTTTCAAAAACATCACTTAGTATCATTTCTAAGCTATTTTCCTCATGGGGACCTAAAAAGTTCCCCAAAATGTCAAAATGTCATCCTTGTGGGGGACATTACGTACGTAGTTGTCCCCATAACGTAGGGTTTACCAGGACACACACACACACACAGTTAGACCTCATATATCAGAGATGGTAAATCCAACAAACTCACAAAGTTTTAGTTTAGAAAAAGGCAAAGGGAAACTAGAACAGCTTGAATCTAGAGAAATGCAATGAGTAAGAAGTAAAAAAAGGAATGATAGACGTGTGGGAAAAGAAAAAGAAGAGAAAAGATAAAGTGCCAGAATTCCGCAGAAAGGCAGACATAGTGAAAAAGATTAAGGAATGGTTATCACAAAGTTACAGTGAGGGATAGACCAAAACAGAGTGAGAGAGACAGAAACCTCTATGACTGGATCTGCTTCAGGGACATGGAGAAAGGGCTGGTCTCAGCAAGGCCCTATGTAGTGTTTTCCCTGAGCAGCCATTTCTCAAAGCCTCTCCTAGAGGTGAGGACAGAGGCCGTCTGGCACATGCTCAACAGATGTCTCTTCAGAAACTGTCTTTTAACTACAGGGACAAAACTATTTGTATTGCCAGCCTGGACACTCCAAAGCTGAGAGTAATTACCCTAGAAAACCAACCAATGAATGAAAGAATAATTTCAGACATAGTTAGAATAGAAAATCAAATAATGATAAAAAAAAAATCAGCTGCATGCATCGTTGCTTTAGGTTCTGAGAGTCTGTTTTCTTTTACCTGTCATTCGAAGTTGAACTATTTGTATAACCCTGATTACTTTGAAATTGGTGTTCATTGCTCCAGGCTTGCATTATTGGGTTCATGGACAATGGCAATCCTTCTTACTCTATGATTAAGCTTTGTAATGCATCCATTTTAACCGACTGAACTTTAACGTCAGGCTCAGACATGTGTGCATGCTGTGTCGTCACACCATCCTTAAAGGGATAGCTCACTCTAAAATGAAATTTATTATAATTTATGCACCCATACATAAACTTCTAACTCAAAATAAAAGAAAAGGTAATTACAACAATGTTTTGTTATGTAAAATATATTTGCAAGCCGAAAAACAAGATGTCTAGGGGTTAATTAAACAAAAAAGTAACGTCATATGCCACTGCAAATGCAATTGACCTCAAATGAGCCATGACTCCTCTAGAGAGATGAACTTACTCCAGAGACAACAAAGAAACAAACTCCAAACAGACTAATTAAACGATTATCTTTTTAACCAATCAAAATTGTCCAAACTAGCACAATGGGGTGAAGAAAGAAAGAAAGAAAGAAAGAAAGAAAGAAAGAAAGAAAGAAAGAAAGAAAGAAAGAAAGAAAGAAAGAAAGAAACAAACAAACAAAGGCCATGTGAATGTCAATGAAGTTTTTCTCTTCTGTCCTCTGGTTGCGGGTGGTCACAGGTAGAGGAGGAGGATAGAGGTTCAGGGTTTCATGGCTGCAAGTTTCACACCAAAAGCAAAGCCCTCCCCTAAGAGTGTCCTGTGACCGCTGGGTCAGAGAGGGATCAGGAGAGGGGCAGAAACTCAAACCCAGAGAGACTGAATGGGGAGAGCTAGACTTCCTCCTGATCTTCACCTCAGCCTGGTGCAGACAGCCTATTAGAGGCACTCACAGTCTCACAGGCCGGCTTATCTCAGAAACATGAGAGAAGCCGTTTGTCAGGGGAGCGGGGCGTGATCCTCCCAAAATCTGCTTTGGATTTTAGTTACAGCCTTCGGTTCATTTTAGCTCTGAGTACTTGCAGAGGCTTCATATGTAATTGAAGTGTGCTTTTGGGGTCTGATGATAGTCAAGTTTTGTTGTTTGTTTGCTTGTTTTAAATTTACCAGTATAGTAAAACAAAATGGTAAGCATTAAAAGTTCAAGCATTTGAGAACAACAAAAAATGGTTAATGACTGTACAATGCAGATTTGGCTGTTCTTACTGGAACTTTGTAATGTTGGCTGAGCTCTTCAAATGCATAGTTGTCAGAGCATCACAAAAAAAAACTAAACAAAAACACAAAACAAATGAAAAAGGTTCCTTAAAGCTGTCTTCATAGCATCTGCCGATCACAAAACAAAACAAAACATAACTAAACAAAACATTTGAAGTCCTTCAGCCCTCATAAAGGCTGAGAGAATCTCAGTTTGGTGTTCAGCATCTCAGTTTCTCTCCTACATTTCCCTCTCCGCATTTGCATTCCCCCTTTCCCTCCTTCCTATCCCCTGACTCGTTGGCCTCTACTTTGCCCTTGGCTCTCTTATACGACTGTGACATTCCACAGGACAACCTGGAGCTCTGTGACGCCCTTCACTTCCTCCCTGCCAAGATGGGAAAACAACCTTCACTCTAAGAAGCCTTTGGGCTCCGCATCCAAAACGAGAAAATCAAGATCAACCTACACATGCTGCAGATATTCAGCTATTTGCAGAAACGAACAATATATTGCGGCAAAAACAAAGGTTTTAAACTTGAAGTTTAGTGGTTTTAAAAGAAAACAGCTGCCTGAAAATTTTAGAAAAGCACATGATCAAATGCACAAGTAGTCAGAGGTGTGGTGTCTTCTTCCATACCCCCAACCCCCCCCCCCCCCCCCACACACACACACACACCCTTTTTTTCCCCCAACTGTTTGTTTCTCAGTATTCCTCAGTAAACATCAACCCAAAAGACAAGACCCTGCCCTACCCCCATCCTATCAAACCACACTATTTTACCATCCGAAGCCAAGCAGGAAACAATTTAGATATTTGCTTGGTCCTGTCCACAACCACCTACAATTTGTTTTACATTCCAATCAATGATCTTGCACAGTTCCGGTTAGTCTTCCAAGTATCAGTGACATTCTCACCCTGGGTTTTGTTTGTTTAAGCGGTTTCATAAGTACTGAACTGAAATCCATTGGGTTAATATTGGTTTAAAGAGTGTCAAGAGAGATAATGATGTTAATGAGAGATCTGGCATTAACAGCCAGAACTGATGCTGCGGTTTTAGTCAGCAGGATGATGAACTTTAAAGAAGTGAAGCAGTGCCAGTGACATGCAAAGAACACAAATCAGGTGTAAAACCGCACTTGTCAAAATGCCAAATATTTCCTCACCAATGAAAGAATGGAAACAATGTGTGACCATGAGCGTTAGAGCCCCACAACTCTGAAACGAACATCTCCAACAGCACTTGGCCTCGCAGTTCACTGGAAATGAAAACTCAATTTGCACTCATTATATGGAAAACTCCACAGCAGTTCATTTGTACTCAACTGGAACCAGAGAAACAGAGAAAAACACACAACTTTCAAGCCTGGTCCTGCACACTGACTTTTGCAACTCTATAAATCCTTATAATTACGCTGATTGTTCAACGTGATCTCATGAGAATACGTGTGTATTTTTACGTAAAGTGTGGTTCTACCACACGTACATATGCTTACGTTTTCATACACACTAAAACGTACAATACTGACGTATTGACAGCACTAAAACGTAAATTATTTACATATCCAAGTGTGAACGTGTACCACGAATTCCCATGTATGAATATTAAAATCATGGCATTAATGTTTTGATTCTATTGTATTCAAATGTCATATCAATACATGTTTTCAGTCACATTTATTAAATGCAGTTTGCTAATCTACTTAATATGAAATAACATTTCGCTCTGTTCGTGACTTAAAAAAAAAGATTCAAATCTTTACAAGATTTGTAAATATTTTACGTTTTTTAGCTGTAAAAACGTAATAATGCTACGTTTAAATGTTGCCTACGACCATATTTTACGTTTCAGCACTTCTCCAAACGTACAAAAACTTAAGTTTTGTGTCTTTGAAAGTTACGTATTAATACCTACGTATTAACAACGAGACCAGGCTGGATTGTTAAAACAAGGAATTTTCTCAAAACATAATTTTAGAGGTACAGTGAAAAAAAACTGACACCACGTCAAAAGACTTTAGTTTTAGGATATTTTAATATGCTGATTTGGTGCTCAAGAAACATTTCATATTAAACGGTTATGCTGCTTAATATAAACAATATAACCAAAATTTATACACATAAAATAATTTGTAATGTGAAAAAATGTATAGAAGTGAAAAAAAGCATTTTCACTAGTGGTCTTTCTGAACCCATTGTAGGTGTTTTAATCTTTGTCTTAATATTTGACGATGAAACCTTAAACAAAAAGAAAAGAAAAGAAAACAGCAAACTGCTCCAGTTATAAAAGTTCCCACTGTTAAACAGACTGTCCATTTACAACAATAATCTGACCTAATTGAGGTAAATTTGCAAACCCTTGGCTTGGTTCTTAGTCCTTAGTCCTTGACATTAAGTCCCCTGAAATCATCTGTATCCGGACCTCAAAAGAGCAGCTGACTTCAGTATGTGCAGCAAACTTCCGTTCTGTCAATTATGTCCAGAGAACAACGCTAATTAAAGCCTCTCTAATAGGGCATAGAAGGGACCAGATTGACTTTATGTGATGGGCAGACCAGGCGGTGAAGTATTTAAGTGTGCTTGACCTGTTTTGAAAGTAAGTCCGGATCCTGCACCAAGAGTCTAATTAAGGTTAGATTGGAAGTGAACTCAGTAGGACTGAACTGAAGCAACAAGACTCCTAAAAGGGATTAAGGAGTAACAAGAATACACTGACTTTCCATCACAGGTCTGACAAAAATAACAAATGGCAGGAGCAGTCGAGTCCATGCGTGTGTGTGTGTGTGTGTGTATGTGTGTGTGTGTGTTTTTCAAGACCCCTAAACATATTTGGTACACAACTCATCCTGTACAGGAAACAACAGAAGCAAAATGGATTGCTTCTTGAGGTGATCAGACTCAAAATGAGTCAAAATGAGCAAAATAATCCAATATCAGAACATCCTAGCAAGTTCATAGGCAAACACTAAAAATTGAGTTGATCTGATATTTCACAGGAGTGAAATTAATAAACAAACACAAAAGAGAACATCACATATTAAAACATTAGTTTGGAATAGAAAGTAGGACATTTTAGCTGACTCAGACTGCATGTATAGAGCAATGTGTTTTACGCAGAGTAATAAGAGACCCTCTCCTCTGCACATCAACAGGCTCTTTGTTTTGGTCAAAGGGCAGAGTTTAAGTGTGTGGGGTACACAGAAAGCAGGGTGCATAACTGGTGCTGGTCTGACTTACGAGTTAACGCCCCCTCCCACCCCCTTAATGAAACATTAATGACTTCTTACCATGCATTCTTGCCAGGGGCTGAAAATGCAGAGAAGAAATGAAAAGAATCCATTGGATTTAGTTTTACAGAGACACAAGTCATCTGAAAATTCTATAAACCCACTGACCCTCTCACATGCTACAAAATGGATTACTGGGTCACAACCCAAACCTCAGACTATCGATTCGGCAACAGCATGAAGAAGTGATTTACCCCAAATCATCACGCATACAACATATAACTCGTGCTACATGATACGTCATGGCTATTTGAGTAGATCCGTGTCTGAAATTCTAACACCCTTAATGTAATTAGATCACTTGCTACTTTTGGCAGGGTTCAGATTCTTCGTTAGATTAATTAAGTGTGGCACATATGTGTAGTTTCACTGGCTTTGAAGCCATCTTAAACAACCTTTGAAGCAACATGGACACAGAAATCAATGTAATGTCAGTTCAGAAAGCAACCCCTGACCTGCAGCATTTAGAAAACAAACTACCTGTGATTTGATCCGTCCTGATGTTGGGTTTGACACTGTTCTACTACTAAGGGTCAATGCAACACTCTTTTTATTAAAAAATACATTAAAAACCCAATTCATACATACTTTGATTTGCAGATACATTGTCTATGATGAGCATGTTTTTAAATAATGAATTAAATTAATTGTAATTGATCAAAACTTTCTATATATATATATATATATATATATATTTTTTTTTTTTTAACAAAACTGCTTCACAGTTTTGTTAAAAAAAACAAGTGAAAATTTTTGATTTTGGAGTTTTCACAAAAATGAGTTCATTAAGCCCTCGTCTAGCGATCCCAACGCTCCAAATAGCAAAAACATCTAAAAGTATCTTTATTTGTATGTTTTCTGAGAGGAGTACCTTTCCCTTGTCAATGAAAAATGATCTTACACGCGCTGACTGACAGATCTGAAGCGCGAGCACAAAGACGCCTCAGACAGCGTGCAATCCCAATATACACCGAAATACAGTATTTTAAAATATCTGTCTTGGCGAGTATTCACGCAAACATTATCTGTTATGTCTTAAGTGAACGTTTGGTTGACTGTTGGGGAAAAACATCTGATGTGTGACATTATTTTAGATCCGTGCGGTACAGTAGGTCTTAATATCTAGGCTGTCTCATTAATGTTAATCAAACAATTGTGGTATCATGGAAAAAAAAGTTGAATATATATTTTTTTTCCTATAGATATGGGTTTTGACTTGATGTGTGCCCAATTTGGTGTTATTACCAGGGATTTTAAGGTATGGTTGCTAGGTGATTTTGTTTTGGAACCTTCAGAAAACTTTAACTCGATTTTACTCAAAACTGAGGCCCTGATCAGATAGAACGTGTTTTTTGCAGTGAGAGGCGCCTTTTTAAAATTGTTTCTATTGGCAGTGAGCATTTTGCGTGCTGTTTATGCGCCCCTGGCACCTCACGTTTTAGCCGCCTGCTGCGCCTAGCATTTCTGTAGGAGCGCTCTGAGCGCCTGAAGTTGAAAAAAAATCAACTCTGAGCACAAAATAGCACCCAACGTCATTCACGTTTTTTTCCATTGTCCAATCGAATGAATGGAGAGGCGGGCCTTCCATTGTGGTGACGGTTACCTTGATTAAACTGGCTGGACAGATGATTCGGGGGTTGCCTAGCAACATAAAAAACGCAGTGCACTGCTCTTTTCTAAATTAAAAACGCCTTGCGTTTTTAAACCTGAAAAACACGTTCTGTCTTTTCGGGGCCTGACTTTGCTGATTCTATTGACTTCAAACAGGTGTAGCTCAGTAATTTTTTGTCCGATTCAAACAAATCATATATCATTTTGAAGGTTTTGATGTATGATGAATATATGAAAAATAACAATAACTCATTTTTTAAAATGTGCTCATTGCGACTCATTTTGCCAGCACAGGTCACATATAATAGACATGTAATATAATATAATAGATGGACAAGGGCAACTCTTGAAATATCAGATAATTTGATCTTTATATGACAAAGCAAGGTTAGTTCAAGATGTAAATGTCAAGTGGTGTGACTTTATAAATTAATAATACATGATATTTGCAAAAAAAAACTATTTACCTTCATAAAATATATTTATTATATTAAACGTATTTAAATACATTTACTGTATTTATCCAGTATAATTAAAATGTGTACAGACACATCTATTCAAAATGCGGATTTTTAAAAGATTTTTCTTGTTAATTACACCACATGACATTTTTAGTCATTAAATAGTTTTTTCTTGAAAATAAAAATAAGTTTTCCAAAATCATAGAAAATCAACATGAATTGAAAGAGAACATCTTTGGAACATTTTAAACTAGACTTTTCTTTATCGTGGACAATCTTATATGTCACTAAGCCACAAGCATCTGCGTTTATGAAGCACAAAATGGCAGTTGGGGATAGACTGACCCCTCTCTCTCAGTCAGATGTGTGCTCTGCCGAGTTAATCTGCACTTCCCTTCGCTCCCAGCATGTGTATAGTCTTACCTTTTATGCCCCACTGTAAATAGGATTAGTGTTTCAGTTGTCTGTGGGATACATAAAGGCCTAAAGCGCTGTTAGGGGTCCTTGTCTATGAAGAGCAGGTGGAGAGAGGAAAGAGAGATAGGGAGAGAAAACGATCTTCAAGCTGACTCTACATTTCCAATTGTGGGAGGTGTGCGTATGTATGTGTGTCAGTGTGCAGATTTAAGATGAATAGGGGAGATAAGCCTCTGAGATTAAAATGTATGGTAGAAAGGGGTTTCTGCTGTCATTGTGTATGTGTGTTTGGGGCAGCCCTGTGAATTAGGTCAGGGGCCCAGGCCGTCTGCTGTCAAGAGCTGCGGAGCCGGTTCTGTCAAGGTGTCAGAAAAGTGGTTTCTGTACTCTAAAGCTGTAAAGTGAACATCTCATCGCAAACACACACAGTAACAAGGTAGTGATGGACAGGACAGACGAGACTGTTGGCTGAAGAAACTCGGCTGTGTAGCATTAACCTGTCAGCATTCCAGTTAATGCATTGAACTAATTGCACTTTGAGTCATCTGTAGGACAGGAATTCTGGATGTGCAATAACTATTTGATTGATATGAATCAAAGTTCTGTCACTTATTTTAAATCTTCAATCAAACATGGTATAGGGTGAAGGGTAAGTGCTCTTGAGCGAGCCACTTCACTTCGGGGAGCCTCAAGAGTGCAGTAAATCTATCTCTCTGCCTCCCTTTTCTTCCCAGACATTCAGTGCCAAAGAACTGGGGTGCTTTTTGCCCTGAAAATATGGTGCTTCAAGACCTGTCGCATCAGGTTTTATGTCAATGACATTAAGAGTTATTGGTTCACGCATGTCTTGTCATTGACGTCAGTACTGGTCCATTGTCATTTTTGGGGGAGGGGGCTAATAACAGACAAAATGTTCCTTTCTCAATAAATAAAGGATTTTTTTAAACTATAAAAGTGTGGAGGATTTTTTAAAATATTTTATTTTTTAACAACATGGAATAATACAAAACAGCAAAAACCTAAAGTGAACCTATAAGGAAAGTTTAAAGCAAAATCAATATTCAATTCCAGCTCTTTATAGTTATAGGCTACTTAAATATTCTTGACATTTTTCTTAAAATCCATATAATTATTTAGGTGTTTCTGTTCAAAACTAAAGTGTACTGTAATGGACTTTAGAAATAAATATTAAAAAATTGTCAATGAGATTTTTATTGATGACCATTCTGTATTTATAGTACAAATAAAGCATATTTTAGAGTCCTTAGAACATAATTAGGATGTGAAAGGGTTAAGATTCTGATTTCTCCACTATATCACCACTCAATGTGAGCTTTTGCGCATTCATTCGCCCGATGATGTTTGATTTACTTTGGACCCCTAGGAAAGTGAGAGAGGAGACGCAAGAATGTGAGTGTGTGGAGGGATTGGTGGGGGCCGCACGTCTGAGCCAATCAGCGCAGAGTACCGCTCATGTCATTTCAGCTCACTGAACACACGGGCTCTTTAACTGACTGCAGACTGCATGTTTACTCAGCGCAGCTGGGATTCAAACTCGCTTTCTGCGTCTCCGCTATGCTGACCCGTTGGTTTGCGCTATTTGGATACTGAACAGCTCCACGTCCTCTACAAAGATCGCTGGTTTACTTTCTGTCATCTGGACTCGAGCAAATGACACCGGTTGTGAATATTTTCTAACAGCAACGGAATAAATCAGCACATTTCGTCCCCGTAAGTATGCTTGTGCATTCTGTTTACCCTTAAAATAGGTTGATTTGTGTTAAATGTTACGGGGTCGTACATGTCGATTTCTAGTATTACGTGAAACACAGAAACAATCTTTTTTCAGCTGCGTAGGCATGAATTAAAGGGAATAAATGGGAACTATGGGGTAAAATAATAGCCTACGAACTTTCTGTGCGCGTGCGGGTCACTGATAACAAATATAGAATATTTATGTTAGGTTCTTTAAAAAATGTAATCGTTGGTTTTAAAGCGTTTATAACTAAATTATTTAATGACCCTAAAATGTCAGGTGGTCTAACCATGAAGTAAAAACTACTAAAATACGTAGTCAAAATGTTTGATCTTTTAAAAATAACAATTTGACATTGACACACAATTATGGGGGTCTAAATTGGTCCGCTCTGGGGTTTTTTTTCTTTTCTTTTTTCACACGAATACAAATAACATTAGGCTTTCTGCATGTTGGTTTTACATTGACTGTTTTACAAATGTTGTCTGGCAAACAAAAGTTGCTTCACCTTTTTAGAAAAATAAATAATAGGCTAAAAAAACATACAAACAGACTTTTCAACTCTCCGGACAGTTAAACCGCCTAGACATTTTCATTCAGAATTCAGAAATTGAAAACATTTTTGCATGCATGACATTTTAACGTTAGCCTATTTAATTGTAGAGCCTAACTCGGCTCACTGAATGAACACAAATGATTCTGGATGTAATTGCAATTATGTGAAAAGGAACTCAGTAGCCTACATATGGACATGTGTAACACCACTTAAACTGTGGTAACACAGCACGTTACCTACCAACTAGTGCGTAAAGACGCACGGCGGGTTACAGCATATGGATGTCTAGTGTGAAGCCCTGCGGGTCTCCAGATGTGTGTGTACACACACACTCAGCTGTTCCTTGTCACTCAGGTCACTACCGGCATTAAAGTTTCTCTCTTTCCTGTCAATCAGGGTGCCGTTTGTCTCCTGACCTGTAGCTCACGAATCCATGAGCCAAAGACTCACCTTTTCCATAATAAAAAGAAAAGAATGCTGTTAGTTGTTAAATACTAGCCGTTGGGGACCATTTCCATATAAGGCAAAAGAGACTTACCTTAGCGGTTCAATGTTGAAAGATGTGTTTGAGCGCGAATTTGCCTGAATGACGCACATACTCTTATTATACCTTACATAAAAGCATTATTTTTGATAAAATATACTCTGAAACCGCATAATATCTGTCTGTATCTTAATTTTGAACGTGAGCGAGTTTGCTGTAGGCCTACATTAGGTGTTGGTGTCCCCTAGCGGTTGCTCTGCTAGTGCAGATTTGGCCTGATGATATCGTCGTGTCCGTTTTGTAAAGACCGTTGCTCAGCAACAGATACGAAGAAAACGTCAGAATCACGGTTAACTTATACTGGCTAATTTTTTTTTTATCCATTTCATAAACCTAGTGCACCCCAGATATATTTTATCTTGTACTCGCAGGAATATTTAAAAATAAAAACTGTCATCATTCTAGGCTACTTACCCTCAGGCTGCATGGCTTGTGATAGGCAGAATGACAGCATTGCGTCAACAAAAATGAATGATGAAAGTACATTTTGTTACACGTGAAAAAAGAAGCCTGTCATAACAGCTTGTATAACTCACATAAAAGTGAGTAAAATGCCAGAATTAGGTCTTTTGGTATTTTAAAAGAGACTCCATGTGGGAGTGAATGACAAACCAGTTAACTAGACCCCTGGGGCTTCTCAGGTGACTTGAGTGGAAGTGGCAGATTTCCAAATGTTGCACCGAACAGAGATCTGAGATTGTTATGTAAAGACTTGGTTAATAGATGACCCATTACGACCACATGTGAAGCTCGGTTTCAGCTGACGGTACTAGAGAGTGATGTAGTGTGTCCTCATGGGTTGGTCTATATATCTCTTAGATGTGTTTGAAGTTGTTTAGTTTTTCAAAACTTGAGTACAAGAAATCATGGTTGTATTGAGAAAAAGCCATAAACAATTTAGACAGTGAGAATTTCTATGTGGTTAAAGACAGGAAACTCTTGGAAAATCTTCTAATCTACAGAGTTCTGTATTGCCTAGAACAAAATTACATGCTTTGGAAATAAACAAAACCAAAGCAGCATTATTTAAACTTTTAAAGTTTGGGTTAGTTAAGCTAGAGCTGTGTTTGGAGCTTACATGATAAATAAATTTGTCTAGTATGTGAAATAGAGGGATATTTGTCTGAGAACAAGTCTGTGTGTGTGTGCGTGTAGCTACTAGAACGACAGAAAGAGCGATTCTAACCCTCGATCCCAGCCCACAGGGTATGCTCTGAGGAGTCCTTGGATATGTATCTGTGTTGATTTACTAGCGGTGAGCAGAGGAGGTTCACAGCACCCTGTTTATGCTGGGAGGCCCTGACGTGAGCTCACCTATGCAAATCACCCCACACCTCAAACACATTTGGCAGCTTTCTATCTCTTCTCTTGCCCGGCCTGTGAATGCTGCCAAGCATGGAGAGGGGACAGAGACAAGCTGCTCTTTAGTTGAGCTGAAAGTCAGATTCTGATACAGGCCAGCCGGTATTTCAACGCAACTTTAGACAACAGATATTTCCTCAGATAGCAACGAGGACAACATCCCAACTGAAGCCAAATAGTCTAAAGCAATGCAAGTCAATGCTAGTAGCTGCCATTGTAGTCTTTAATGCCAGTTTAATCATACCGACAGTGAAATGATTAGCAAATGACGCAAGCCGGATTCAAACTTGAATCACCCACATAAGCACCACAGCTCAAAAAGTAGGAGGACATGGTGCTCATTGCCAAGTCATGACATATTTTTTTCTATTTATTACACTACCGATCAAAAGTTGGGGTCAGTAAAGTTTTTTTAATACTTTTATTCAGCAATAACACATTAAATCAACCAAAAGTGACAGAATTCTTTTGTAACAATGTAAAAGTCTATTCTATTTCAAATGCTGTTCTTTGGAACTTTTTATCCATCAGAGAATCCTGAAAAAACGCATTGTGGTTTCCACGAAAACATTAAGCAGCACAACAGTTTTCAACACTGATAATAATGTTTCTTGAGCACCAAATCATCATATTAGAATGATTTCTGAAGGATCATGTGACACTAAAAAAATGGAGTAATGGCTTCTTGCGTTTTAAAATATATTAAAACAGTTATTTTAAATTGTAATAATATTTCACAATATTAGTTTTTACTGTATTTTTGATCAAATAAATGCAACCTTAAAGGTGCAGTGTGTAGTATTTATGAGTATCTATTGACAGAAATGCAATATAATATACATAACTGTGTTTTCAGTGGTCTATAAAGACCTTACATAATGAACCGTTATGTTTTTATTACATTACAATGAGCCAACAAACCCAGGCCGCATCGATGCTCACTATACTCCCTTAACGGAAGTTCTGAAGTGTGAAACTTAAATCACGTGAGCCAACTCACTACACATAACAACCGACAATGACATGCGATATGTGTTTTTAAAATTAGAACCCATTATTTTATTATATTTTAGCATAAACATACATCGTTAAACAGGTAATGAACACAATCTAGCTAACATTTATAATTTATTTAAGGCTGAAATGTTGCACGTATATGCAACAAGCAAAGTATTTATCATAATGTACTTTAAATAACATTACAAGTAATGTCAGAAAGATATCAGCTCTGCTGTTGTTCATAAATACCAGTAATGATGTTGTACAATGAGGACGTTGTCACGTCGCCGGAAATAGAGTCATCAGTGTCCCAATGTGTAGTGAGCCAGTGCCCTTTACTGTCCTTACCAGTGCCCGAATTTGTGTACACGATATACTGATTCACGAGCTCGGGAGCTAGGGAACTGAATGAGATGCACCCGAAGTCACCATTTTGCGCCGCCATGTTTCTACAGTAGCCCTAAATGGACAAACTGCTCTACAGAGCGCTAGCTACTCTCTGCTGTCTCAGACAACGACATCTTTGTCCTGTGTCGGCCACCGTAGCTTCTCATATGTGCATCGAAAGGGCGGGGTGAGCGGTGGGCGGTTGCAATTCGCAACCTCACCGCTAGATGCCGCTAAACTTTACACAGTGCAACTTTAAGAGACTTCTTTAAAAATGTACCGACCCCAGACTATAGCAAACAGCTACGGAAAATGTATCACATGCGAGTGCAAAGAAACTGAGAAAATGGAAATTTCCCGCCATGACTGACAGCTTGTAGGTCAACACGCTTGTCTGGCTCACTGTGGGAGATGCTTGAGTTGTTTCTAATTATTCGATGCCTGAAAATGAAACACAAATGTCTGGCCTTGGCTCACTCACGAAACCACATCATATTCACGGGTTCTTCATGCATCATATCCACATGTTGTGGAACAGCGGGTCAATATTAAAACATGTCATATCGTCACAATCCAACTTGAAAGAATACACAAGGGAGGAGACAAAAATTGAGTAATGAATATGAGGTAAGAACAAGTCAATCTTTTGCAAAGCCAAGGGATCAGTGTAATTGACTTGATTATTTTTTATGTTTAGTTTTTTGTAAATGCAAGTGAGAGCAAGTTGATTTGGCACCGCAGTAATTACCCACAACAGGCAGTATCAGAGCAGGAGATTAAAGGCAGGTAATGATTTGGCTCAGTCAGACAGACGGCTGCCGGCAGCTGCCTTATAATCAAAGTGTGAGGATGAGACAAGGTAAACATGTACGGCAGACGTTCAGCAGCCAGCCGCTTCTGACAGCATGGCGATAAGGGCATCTCAACTGCTTCGGAGATGATCACAGTCATCCTGACAGCTGAAAGGCGGCATGCTGCCTGAATTACAGTTGTTTGGATTGAGAAGTAGCACAGATCAATGCTTCCGCCAGCATGACAACTGATTGGCATTGTGATTAAATATACATTTACATTACAACTGTAACTGTAAGAGCAGGTGTGATATTTCAAATACAGATTACTTGGCATGTGCGCAAATGGATTTCCCGCTTATTTCCTCCTATGATTACTCTCATGTGAATGTAGTCACATTTCAAGGCCTTAAAAAGCCAATGCTGATCAACTCGCTGAGCTAATTCAATTAGGATTACTTTTTAAGAACATGTAAACTTCTTTTCTACATTTCCTTCTCTCTCATAGGCATTTGATGTCTCTTGATCTATTGTAAAAAAAAAAAAAATGGATAGTAAAATATGTAGCGACAGATTTTTCCGTATTGCGATTTACATCCGACTGTACCAAATCATGAAATTTCATTGGTCAAAAGGTGTGTAAACTCTATGAACAATTTACTTGTAGGTGTCACTGCATATTAAGTATTTTAACATCAAATTCAAAAAAGATACACATTTCACCGTTGAGATACCGTAATGGCTTTTTCCGCATAGCGTGGGATGGAAGACATGCTTATAAATTTTCTGTGGTTTACTAATGAATGCTTGGGGCTTTCCAGCACACTGCAACCAAACAGAGATTTTATTGTATGCTTGTTTGGCTTGTAAAGGTATGGGGGTTTAATAGCTAGCATAAGTAAAAAGTTGTAAAGAATCATCCTGTGTGCTATGAATGAACCCCGGAAACCAAACCGTTTGCTTTTCTACGAAAAGAAAAACGTCGGGACAAGATTCATTATCTAAACGCATTCAGCTGTGAAATGCAACATGCAAAGGCTTGTTTTTCAGTCTCATCCTTTCTGCTTCTATGGTTTTCATGCCATGAAGCTGCTGAAATTCACACTGTAACCTATGTGTGTGCATGCATGCAGTTTACTTCGCTGAGAAACCCAGAATCCCCCAAAGGGCAACTGACATCTGTTAGGAGACAGAGGGCTTTACCTTTCAATAACACTTGTTGCTCCTCAGAGAGACTTGATGAAGATCATTATACATTGCACTCCCATGACCCATTTCTTCCATACCTAATGAGCTGAAATGTCTCTCTCTCTCTCTCTCCCTCTCTATCTGCAGATTCATTTAAACAGATCTCACAACGTATCATAAATAAGATGACAATATACAGAGCAAAGTAGAACAAATTATGATATCAGTGTCTTTGCAGCACCAAAGATGTGGGGTATCACTTTACAATAACCACATGCCCACAAAAAGATTAGGCTACGGAGGAAGTAAAGCTTCAGCCCAGGTTTAAGGAACAGAATAGCATTATTTTGTTAGAGGGGCCCCTGACACAGACAGGCATTATGTGAGGATTACTATATCATCCCATGGTGTTGAATTACATATCATCACCGCCACCCCAAAGCGGCACTATTCTAACAGGTATAAATAGCCTTGCAGTGAAAGTAAAGTACAGTCTTGTTTGTCAAAAAGTAGGGTCTGTGATTAGCACCAGGCTTGTCATGTTACCAGTTTATGGATTATGTGAAACAGACAAGATTGTATAACAGCGTATGTGTGTTTTAAGCCCAAACAATCAACCTGCCCTGGGGGTCTAGTGTCATTACTGTTGCATTCTCCCTCCTTCGGTTTTCTGGCTTGCATTTCCCTGCTGAGAGAAGAGTAATTACCTTCTAAATGGGGATGATGCAAGATAACATTCACAGTTGCACAATTTATCATCAGAATGACTGAGGTCTGCATTTGGCACTCTCAAAGCGGTGTGTAGGTGGCCTCCGCTACATCCTCATAACGCTTACTAACACTTGACCAAATGTGCCAAAAATACGCTTGCTAAATTCAGCAGATGAACATAATGGATAGTCTTGGTTTCATTTAGGATTTTAGGACCACAAACACCATTTGAGATTTAAAGTCATGATAAAACGGAAGTACTGACAGATCTTTTCTTCCGTACACTCTTAAAATAAAGGTTCTTTATTGGCATCTATGGTTTCCATGAAGAACCTTTAACATTCATGGAACCATTCCATTTCCAAGAAAAATATATTATTTTAAGAACTGTACATTGAAAGGTTCTTTGGGGATCCAAAAATGGTTCTTCTATGGTATCACTGCAAAATTAGATGGAGGCGGATCTAAATGTGAGCTTGCAGTAAATTGTAAGGAAAAAGGAAGGTTTTAAGCTGACAAAATGATTGGAGAAGTCCAGCATGTCACTAGAGAAAAGTCTGTCATTTCAATTAAATCAAGTTTGACATTTTTATTAAAAATGACAAGATCCTAAAAACAATTAAAAATTGAAAAAACATGGATGAATCACTCAGAATACAATCATTAACATGCATTTAAGCAATAGATTTTCATTTCATGCCAACTTTAAGCCATTTTGTAAACAATGGCCACATTGTAAACTAAAATGAAATGCTACACAAAATATATGGTAGAAGCTAGCATTTGTTTAAAAATGATACTCAGCGCCTGACTGAATTCAACATCCCGTTTAAGGCAAGTCAGTTCATTCGGCGGCCATCTTGGAAACACCCCTACTTCCAGTTATGCAAGTACAGCTCTTATCTGTTTGAGTAAAGACCAAAATCTTTAAAACTGTATGTCAATGTTACATTTAATAATACATTTCAAATCAGACATTAAAATCTGATGGCAATCGTATCATAAATTGCACTTCTTTAGCACAAAACTATAGTATTTTTCAGGTTTGTCAAACTAACACACATTCAAGAGTAAACAAACTGGCTCCTTTAATTGTGAGGTCGGACCATTCTATTAAAAATATGGTTGCTATTATAACTGTAAAACAAGACTACAACTGATTTGTGAAAGCTGTTTCAAACCCTATTTTGTATTATAGATGACTAGCCAAAAGATAGAGTGACTGAAGTGATCATTAAAACTCATTAACAAAAGTTGTTTACTCAGAGGCAGAGCCTGCAAATCTCCAAACGTTAGCATTGCTGTTTTTGTTACAGCCACATGAGTAAACTGACATAAGACGATAGGGTTCATCAACTCCATTAAGTCAGTGATCTCTTCATCAGCACCTGGTTAAACTGCATGCCAGGATCCTGAGCCAGGAAAAACAGACTAATGAACTAGCAAAACATATCAGGCTCATTGCTTCAACATGTTTCAGTGTATCCTCGCTAATAAAAACAAATCGCACGGACTTGTACCTCTCCTTGTGATTCCTGTCTGTTGCGCTTCCTCTGTGTGTCGACCTGGGAGTAAAATCTCTTTAATAATCACAGTCAGCAGCATTAGGAGCAGATGTTCTGTGTTCGTTTGGTATGAGGCAAATGATTGTAATTAGGAGATGTAGAGGTAAGGGGTCGTTGCGCTCTGTGGAAGCCCAGTCGAGTTTGAGGAGGGTTGTTGTTGGGCTGGGTGGTCTTCAGCTCTCTACATGAGGCCCTCAAGACTTTTTTTTTTTAGACCACCTCTAATTATACATGATTTTGTGGTTACAGGACTTTAAAATGTCTTCTCATTACTAGTAATGAATGCACATATGTACAACATATTATACATTTACACATTATAAATTGCTGGCTGTCAGACACAAGCCCTGATGGGCATTGCATGTACGCCTTGTCTATGATTTGATTCTGACTTATGTTTTTTTCACATGTCATTTCTCGATCACATTCCCCTCAATCTCCCTGCGTGAGCCTTAATCCAGACTGATGTCACAAGGAAAAAAATCTTTATATTCTTAAAAATAAGCATAACTTTCTTAATGCAAAAAATATAATTTCTTATATAACTTCAAAGCAAACTGTTTTTCAGGGTTAAATGAGACCTAGGTATCAAAATTGATGCTTTTTTGACATTGTCTAACTTCTAAGAGGTAAGCCCACCTGTGTCTGGAGAGGTTAGCGTGACCTCTCCTTTTTAAAAGTGGAATGGATCAGTTAACAATATCAAATTAAGCAGGCAGGAAAGGGTACAGAGGCGAGTAATAAAACAGGGCCCATTGTGAACTAAATGCATGCACACACGCAGCTGGATCACTGCAGATGAGAAGCCAGACATGCTCTGCATATATCATCATTACTATAATCTTCTCCACATTATATGTATACTTTTATAATGCAGTCACACCTAAATGCAATTACAGTATTTTAAAGTCTTAATCACAGTATTTTACAGTCAACACGTGTTCAGGTCAGGTTTCCAAACTCAAGAGAGATATTCATTCATCCATAAAGAGGACAAAATCTTTTTGCCCACATGACTTGTTCTTTTCAGTCTAGTGTGATACATATAATTTGTGTGGCAATCGTCTTGAATAATGTTGTTTTTACTATACTATGGCATGAGAACTATCAATAATAGACTATCAACAATACACTGTAAATCCCCATGGGATTAGTATAGGAAGACGATGTTTTGGCACATTTATGTACTTGAGTTTTCAAAATGGTGGCTGATGGCTGAGGTTTTGAGCTTGTGTGAAAACCTTTTAAAAAAGCTCTTTATCACAACGTGTCTCTACACATTACAGCGTGTCTGTAATGCTGGCTAATCTGACCTTCTTTTCACTTGCAAACTTTTCTGGAACACGACTACCGCCTTTTTATTAGGCTTTACAACCCTGTGAAGGTGTCTTGCAAACATTCATTGCCGGGCTATAAAGTTTTGGCACACATAGGTTTGCCGTTTTCTTTTATGACCCGATATCTCACACCAGCTTGTGTCTTTTTACTCTTCCGTGACTCTGAATATTAACAGAGCAGTGAGAAAAGCACTTGCTAAAGCATTGCTGATGGATATGGTGCTTTGATTGGCAGCAACGGGTGAGAATTTAATCACTTTAATCTGACTTCAATATCTGTAAAGCAGTTTCCAGGTGTGAATAAAGTCAATTCAAATTCGGACTTAAGTGAGTTCAGTGTGCTAAATGTGAATGGGCTGATAATGGGTGTGAATTAGGACTTTGTGATTGGAGGGAAGTAAATGCTTGCTGATCTGCACTGTATGGAAAATGGTGAGGACCGCCATCGAAAGTATAAATGAACTTGTGCATTTGAAATGAGATGCTTAGGATTAAGTTTTGTGACTATGTTTTACTGATTATCTTTGATCATTTTTGCAGATTTTTTTTGTAAATTCTTATATGATTTTAACTTCCCTTACTGTCAGGTAAGGTTGTTTTAGACCACCTAAATGCCACAAATTTGTTAAGGAAATACATTTATACCCATCTAATTTCAACATGCACAGAGATGGAGCACAGAAATGACCTGAAAGTGGTTTTAAATACAGAGTTGCCACAGTTAAACTCATGATATACCATTTGAAGGCATACAATCGTTTTATTTATTAAAAAATGTTAAATATAATCTTGGATTTCTTTGAGAAAATCTATTTAAAAAAAAAAAGATACAAGCTAGATATAATTGTTGTATCTAAAACATTGTTGAAACAACAAAAAGTATAAAAATGCATTGTCGACCTTTCTTATTTGTTGCTCACAACTTTTCTCCTTTACTTTCTGTCAGCGATTTAGCACACAAACTAAGGTCGGCTTGTGTAATGAATATTAATGACATTATGTGACGTTCGCCCTAAATGAATTGTTTTTACAGCAGATGTTAGTTGGTGTTCATGCAATTGCTAAATTAACCGTTTGGCAGAAGCTTCTGCTTGATCTTAAAGTCATCATTTTACATGGCCGACTACATTTCTGTTCCTCATAATGCAATTACATGACAAAAATGCTCAGACAGGGAAAATATGTCAAAGTGAGTCTGTGTCAATTCGCAGTTGTGCCCTGAAAGATGATTCAATGCATCATCGCTTCCTCCTTCATAATCCTCAGTGTTACTCAAATCAAAATGACTGATCTTAAGAAGTGGCATGACTGCGGTTGTCAGGTGTAAACTGTCCTACATCAGAGACACTCTGATGTGTTGTCCTGACAGTGTAAATTAAAACACATATGGCGTGAGACACTCTGATTCGGTCGTTATCAAATCAATAGTGCAATCACCATCCTACAGAGGCAGAGATAAAAAGCAGGTTATCAAAAATGAATCAAAGAGAAAAGAGATCCTTATGGAATCCAAAAACCCTAGCTTGGCATTCAACACTTTATTTTTACACAAACATGACCTCATTTGCTTACAAATGTTGGTTTTGCAGTAATTGGAGCAGCTGCATGCAAGCAATTGTTCCATGTTCCATTAGTTTGATGCCTTGTCATTAACACGGGAAGGAAAGAGCAAATCCAAAGACTTGGAGAGATGAGCAGAGGGAGCAGGGTGTGTGCGGGGGTCAGGGGTCACTGAAAAAAGTGTCATTAGTTAGGTAGCACTGACATGTGAATACAGCAGGGCAGCATCCATTCTTAAACACTTGTCAATTGGTGTGGCAATGAGGTGAAATATGCGTTATCGCTTATAATGGCTTGCCAGGGGAAGGTCGGCACATTTTACAATGGGAAGAGGAGGATGTGAACCTTAGGTGTTTCGCAAGTAGCTTCCCTTTCCTTTAAGATAGCACAGAGGTAACTGTGCAGGGTTTTGAGGTAATAGACTGCAACTTAAGCTTTCTAAGGTAGCAGGAAGGGTTGTGCTCTTCCACCCTTCACATACACTACAAACACATTGTAGAATCTGCTCCAGGAAATGATGGGAACTGTCTGCTAATTGCGGTTTCTTTCTGTCTATATCTGGACAAACAGTCGCAATAATGTGTCATTTCTCTAGAAAAATAAGGTTCTTCAAGCGGTTTTATATTTCGCTCTCACTAAGAATCGCCATGGCATTTTTTGCCATTTCGATGGTGTTCCTGATAAACATCTTAAGCAGGGAAAAGGTTATCTTGATAGTTAAGTGGTTCTTCATAGTTTCTGCCAAAAACCAAGGAGGAATCCATTTTGGTTTGCTTGTTCTTTCATTGCCATCTTATCTTGCTATCTAAAACGTCCTCTCAGATCTGGAAGATGCTCAAACTCAAGTTCTTTACGGTGACTTGAAAGTTAACCTGGATGATTTGGCAATTGTTCAGTCTAGCAATTTCACACAGGCTTTTAATGTGGCATTTCAACTGGATCGTGATGAAGTAGCTATGACCAAACAGAGATGCATGTGAAGAGGGTCCAGCTTTTGTGTTTTGTGAGTGTAATGACAAAAACAGCACATTTATCACTGCTTAGCCACAGTGGCATCTTGGAGCTCATGTAGCAATCCTTAAAATGATTAAATGTTAGCATTATTAGAATAAAAACCACCCTAAAACTTATTGATTATACTTGTTGACCATTATTCTTAAAGCTTCTTGAGAGAAGAAGACTTCTCAATGGTTTTTCCTTTGTGAGATTCCAGAACTGGAAAGGAATCAACACAATAAGGTCATTGTATTCAACTGAAGTGTGGAGGTGAGAGATGGCCATTGGGGCCATCGTCAGTCAACACACTGAGCTCAGTCTGAAGGAATGGAGGGGATACTGAGCTTATGGAAATGCCTTAGAACTTGTGAGAAGTAACTCACAAGTAGGGTCGGGAACCAACTCGCATTACCATTGTTGTCTGATATGAGAACAAATGATTCTGAATCGGTTCTTTTCAGTGAATCAACAAAATACAGAGCAAGCAGTGTAGTCTGACTCCCTAAAGAATGACCCTGAGTCAGTTCTTTTTAGTGAATCAAACACAAACAACTAAATGTAAACACGTAGTTAAAGACCCACATTATGGGTTTTGACAGTAGCATTTAATATAGTACTCCTTTTATAAAACATTTACTCCTTAACAAGCACTAAAAGAATCATTAAGGAACCGGAGTCACCATAAAATTAAAATTCTTTGATCATTTACTCACCCTCACGTCATTCCAAATCTGTATGACTTACCTTCTTCTGCAGAACACGAAGAAAGATAAATTGAAGAATGTTTTTGTCCATATAATTAAAGTCAATGGGGTCTAATGTTGTGTTGGACACAATGTCTTGCATTGTAAGGACAAAAACATTCTTCAAAATATCTTCTTTTGTGTTCTACAGAAGAAAGATAGTCATTCAGGTTTGGAACAACGTGAGGGTAAACGCCTCAATTTTGGACACCGATGCACAAATGCCTAAATTATTGTAACAGATGCTTACTTGAAAGGCATGTACTGAGAGGTACACTAATGTTACATGATTCATTATGCCATTCCAATATCTGATTCTGTGAGGTTAACATATTTCCTTAGCACACACTGTTCTTCCTTGACATGCCAATTGTAGGTAAAATAACAGGAACTCTTGGCCATTGGTGGAAAACAACAAGCCCTTGATGCAACTTATGCAACATTCAATGCAGAATGAACTCCTTCAGGATGTACTTGACTTTGAATGTTTAGGGACAAAAGAAATGGCTCTGTGGATTGAAGAGAGTTTGTTGTGGGATGTGGACAGCTCTCTTACAGCAGGAATGTGGATGAAGGTTGTTTTGGGGTGGGGGTGGATTTCAGTTTGAAGTATAGGAGGAGGGCTTAAATGTGAAGGGGGCTGTCCCGGGGTTGGCTCTGACTACAAGGAGACATGCTACTTGGCACACACATCGATACATTCATTTTCAACAGAAACACAGGACACAACTGAATTCTCACCGACTATCCAAGCTACAAACCCTCAGGGGAATTTAGACGGAATTTAACCGATATCGTTGTAGACATGCTTGCTAGACTCTTCATCTGCCACTTGCACTAATTGGAGGCCTTTCCTGAGTGCTGCAGGATGCATTACACACAGGTAAGATGCTTCTCGAAATGCAATCAAGTCTAAACTAGTCTCACACTGTAAATATGAAACTCAAGAGTTATGTTATCTGAACCACATTAAGTTAATTTGACAAAAGATAAACAGTTGTGATAAATCATGAAAATATTTTTTTACAGTGCAGATGCTCATTAAATTTAAATTTTCTTTGAAATTTGCTGAACTTAAGGGAAAGGTTTTAACAAAATATTCACATTTGGAGGGTCTGTAAAAGATTAAAAAGCAGTCAAAAAAACTAATTGATCATGCATAAATCTGAGTATTGGGGGATGTGCGCTATTCAGTTAATAAGATTACATGCAGGTATAATTGAGCTACAGCGGTTTTTAGCTCAGTGGCCAATACATGAAACAAAGCTTACTTGAATATTTGAAAGATCAAATACATGTTGCACATTATCTCATGTCATTTGCTGCATTCACTCTACACAGAGGTCAACTGTAGTCCGATTAATGTGATTATGCAGGGGGTGGGGGGGGGGGGGGAAGAAATGCTCTGGTACAATTTCAGTCAGACTGAAGCGTTTACATAACATTTTATTAAGACAAATTATTGCTTTAGTCTAGTCCAACTGCAATTGAACTTTTAAAACAAATATAAATGTACGTCTTTGGTGGTTACGGCCTTGGTCATGTGAAGAATATCATTACACCTTAATGAAGTGCTGCAGGTTTCATTCAGCTCTATCTTTGGTCTACACTGCATGCATCAATGCTTAGCAAAATCGATGCTTGTAGCATGTCAAACTCACGGAGCTTACTTGACGTTTGCATTACAGAAAATGTTATATCCCAGACCTGATAACAGAGGCACTGTGAAGCCCAGGCTTGTTGAATCTTAGCCTCAGGTGGAATGGTTGTAATCCAACCCTCAGTTAATCCACACATCAGTCTGTGTTTATTTCATAAGTGTTTCATATTTGACACGGTAACTCCCGGTCAGCGCCGAGCGCTCACTCTCCAGTCTGAGGTGCCAGTCAGATCAGAGGCATACATCTGGGGTGTGTTTACATTTCTCTACTGTTGTGACTTTTTTTAAAAGACTTCTCTTCAAATGTCCTTTCCTCCTACTACGTATGTTCCTTTTAAAACAGGGCAGGGTAGAATCGTTCTGTTTTTGTTTTTGCCACAAAGCCACACATTGTGTCGGTGCCAGAGAGTGACAAGGTGCAACGTGAGTGCTTGTGTATGTTGGCCCTGGAAGCCACAGCAGGCATTTCCTACTCTGCAAGAATTTTTTTAAGAAAGCTGGCAGAGAAAGTACTAAGGGCTTGATGTATATAAATTTGATCCCACACAAACACAAATATATCATCGTAAAATCCTAGTCTACTCTTTTTCTCATTGCATAGTTTGAAGGATCCATATATGGTGCTGCATAGCCGTATCTGACCATTGATTCCCATTCAGGTGTGGTAACTGTGGTGAGAGGTTACTGGGCACTGATGTGAGAAATTCATTTGCATTTGACTGGGGTCATAGAAGGTGAGCTGGATTGTGATTGAGGCAATCCAAATGACATTTTCCATTAAGAGGACATGGAAAAGTGTTATCTGTATGCATCTTTGTATTGCAAATCTATTATCTTTGCTTCGCAGCATATAAATACTCAGAATAACAGGTAACTTACAACATGCACAAGACCAGAAACCATCATAACTTGTACTGGGCAATAAAGACCTAAAGATAAAATATTAAATCCGTAATCTATCACATAATGGGCTAAGGACACATAATGGACTTTCCTTGTGACTCGAGGCAAACCGAGAGGGGTATCATCAAACTCCAACCTCAACCCAAACAAGGGCATTCACACACACTATATCAGACTCATTTGCAATTCAAAACATTTGAAGTAGGAGTGTTCTTTTCAACACCTAGGGACCAAAGGCATTTTATCTGACAGAAAGTGCTCTGAAGTGCTTAAGCATCAAGATAAAGAAAGCCTGGAGAAAGAGCCACGAGTGTTTAATCCTGCTTCATGTACACATTGACATCTTATCTGCAAGCTTAAGGCTTGGCCTGAAAGGCAATACTCTGCTGACATTTCAAAGCACAACTTCCCCATCGTTTTAAATATCTGGCAACTCTCAAGGCCCAGATAGATAAAGGCAACCCCACAACAGGTATCAGCACAGGAAGTCACTCACCATCTCCATTTTAAGATGTTTTGAGAACAATCTTCCACAAAGGATAATGCATATTTCATAAAACAGATGCAGCTGTCAACTTTGGGTATAACCCAATTTAATCTTTAAAAACTAACACCTTTTTTTATTATCTGAACAGTGCCCCCATCTGATGAGTCTTGAAACTACATCAGGGATCTGGCCCATTACTCGGGCACCGGACATGAACTCAAGGGGAGCCAAAGTGGCACTTGGGTTTCAGAGGAGTTCAACCTCTGATGACGATTCTGGATGCGCTCTGGAGGAGTACACATGGGTTCCTCCTGGACTACGACCCGAGCAGGTAAACCTTGAGCCTCATATGTCCTTATTTGCATAGATTTCTCATCAAAGTTGAGGGCAGGAAGCCTTAACTACAAGTAAAAAGCATATCTTATGTTGTTGATAAATCTAATTATCTGCAGACATCCAAAAATTGGATGGTCTTTCCCTTTCTGACTCCACAGAAAGGGTCTTGCTTAAAATCAGATTTTCAGCCAATTTAGGCTTTTATATAAAACCAGCCAGTCAAGATATTGAAGCCTTCACACTTGGGTATGAGATTTTCAAGAGGATCTGAGCTTCTGAACGTGAGGTTTAGGCAGTGCAAGCATTCTCAGTGGTTCATCTACCCTGAAACAAAGCAACACATGACCTTGCAGGGAGCCAACAGCTCTTAATGAATCTATTCTGACATGTGCAAAGTCTGGAAAGCTTTCTAAGTTGAGACTGGACCCTCTTAACCTTGATATTGAGCACACGTGACCTATATCTGACTGACAGCATGTTAATGGGCAGGACAAAGCCAGCTGAAAGTAGCCGAAATTTTTTAAAGGGCAAAACAACTAGTAAAAAAAATACAACTGATGCGAGTTTGTACAGAAAATATTTACATGTTGAAAAGTCAAGCATTTTTCTTGAAAAAAAAATAAAAAATAAGAGAAGAAATACCATGTTGAGGAACAAGAATTAGTGGTAATTGCTTTGAATCCTCCCTGTGGTGCACAAACTGTTGCAGGCATTTAATTTCCCCAAAGAGAGGAGTCTCTTAATGGCAAATGCTTAAACTACTGCAATGGTCTGGCATTACAATTAATAGTATTGTTTTCAAAAATATAGTGTTTCAAATGACATTAGTCATTGTTATTCCAAGTTAACCATTGAATTAGAGCAAGTTCCAATATAGAACCTTATTGTAAAGTGTTATTTCAAAAATATTACCACTGTCAAAGGTGGTGCTCCTCAGTGTGTTGGCTTAAACTACCTGAATTGTACTTGTGTGGTGCAAGCACTAGTCCCAACAAAACAGCCATTTAGATAACCTACTTTCTTGCCCTGCTATATGCAGTAAGCAAACAGAACTGAGCCTGTGTCTAGGGGCTAGCTGGCACTTTCCTGACACAAGGCAATACACAAACACATGTAGAACCAACGAGGGTGGAGGTAGGACTAGAGTGGAGCGAAGTTGAATGTGTTTTTCTAACACCCACCATCGTTTTTCAAAACGTGAAGTGGGAGGCCTGACATCCTCATGAAAGCTCTTCCCTCAGTTCTGTGAAAGGCACTGCAACAAGCTTTAAAAAAAACTGTAACTTGAAAGCAAAAACATTCCTGAGGTTTATAGAGAATTTAGGGCAATTTGTATGACAGCTCTCCATATCAAATCCCACTCATATCCCATATACACCCAACCCCACTGTTACAGAAATAACAATCTGCCTTCATCTAGATAGGAACACTTAAACACAAGGAACATTCCAGCAGACATCTATCTTTGTGTCTTTAATGTCATACCACCCTATAAATATTCTTCAGGGTCGCCACTGACGGACACCACTGTTTAAACGCTTTGTCCCAGTCAATGATATACCCACTTCCCCCTTGTTGGGGGAGACAATCGGGAGAAGCCTGTATGACAGGTTGAATGATGTAGCACCAATTGAGGCTGGTGTCTCATTTCAGCTTTCAGCTGTTGAAAGCAAACCCTAATCCTCTCACTCTCTGTTTGCCTTCTTTCCCCATCAGGTTCAGATCTACTTTTCGTGCCTGCCAGAGGAGAAGGTGCCATATGTCAACAGTCCTGGAGAAAAACACAGGATCAGACAACTACTCTATCAGCTGCCACCACATGACAATGAGGTACGAGGAAAAAAGTGAACAATGAAAGTGACAGAGATGATGCTGCTAGAATACACAACGGTTTTACTAGAGGTACTTTATGATCTTGCAGATAAAAAGTTCATACGAATCCCTCTCGAGTTTGCATATAAAGATGTTTTAGTGGTATCACAGAGGGACATCTTTCTCCTTTACACTAGCAGCAATAAAATGTTCCTCTATGATTTTTATGGTGCTTGCTGTAAGACCTAGAACTGTGTACTTTAGCGAATTCCTGGCATGACTGTGGGTTACAGATCTAAAAGGCTCTTCATATGTGGCATCATTGTTTACCCCCCTGCAGGGCCAAACAGAGCTAATTATTTGTCTTTTGTACGAGTTACACAAGTCTATTGTAAACTCTGAGGTCGATTTGTGTGCTTTTCAACTTAGAAAAGTGGGAAAAAGAAACTCACAACTTTGGCTTCAAGCCTTTGATAAAACTTGCTGCAGCTATTCATCTGTTCTTCATTTGGGAAAATAAACATTTTTTACCTTTGCTTCAACACAGATCCGATACTGCCAGTCCCTCAGTGATGAGGAGAGACGAGAACTCCACATGTTCAGCATTCAGAGGAAGAAAGAGGCACTCGGGAGGGGAACCCCAAAACTGCTTCCCAGAGCCCTACAGCACATTTGTGAGCATGTATGTATAAATGTTCCTGCTCTTTTTTCCCCCACAATCTGTAGAAATCCTAGTCAAATCTAACTTGCAAATATCAAAGTTGAAGGTAGAGCACAAAAAGAGGCCACATTCAAACTCCTAAAGGTAATTTTGTGAAGGTCTTTAAAGTAAAGTATACTTATTTGATCAACTGCTACACTTGAAAGAAGATCTGCACCCATGAATTCTGGCCATATCAAATTTACTTACAGTCATGAAAATGAAGTTTCTGCTTCATGCTACATTCCCTTGGAAGCAATGTTGACTTGTCATGGCAAATCAGACAACTTGGAATCATGCAAATGGTCCAATTATGGCCTAAAGACAACCAAAGCACAGAGAAAATTCATGGAAAAGATTAAGTATTACAACACACAATCTTTGGCTGAAGACCATCTCCTTCAGGGGCTGGAGTTAGCACATGAGAGCCAGTACAGAGGGTTGTTTCCTGTTGAGAAGACTATAAACACAAACCAAAAAAGTCTAGCATCATAATACCTCCGAAAAACAGATGTATCCCTTCACCACAAATTGCCACACACGACATTGCAGAGCAGCGCTAATCTTGGGTCTCTGGTTTCCGTTGCCGAAAAAATTTGCGGGACACTCAACACCCGTTTCCAAGGCCAACAGCCATGTAGTAATAATGGGAAGCAGCTGTGAAATGAATACTTTGGCAAAAGTACTTATAAAAAGACTCATGATCATGCATTTGGCCATGCTCAGTTGGTCTTTAGAAGACCATTTCAACAGAGATGGGGGTCCATTTTAATTAAAACTTAATGTCTTTGTTCCAAAGAAAAATGCAGAGTAAAATCCAATACGATGTAAGATGACTGTTTGACCAAAGCAGCCACATACCAGCCCTTGATTCTCATAAAATGTTACTTTGAATTGCAGTGCAAAGAGAACATCAATGGTGGAGAGATGGCAGTGTTTGCTTCACGAGCCGGACCCAGCCCGTGCTGGCACTCAGCATGCTTTACTTGCTCCACCTGTCATGAACTTCTGGTAGACCTCATCTATTTCTACCACAATGGCAAAATCTACTGCGGTAGACATCATGCAGAGCTTCTGAAGCCACGGTGTTCAGCTTGTGATGAGGTGAGGATATAAATCCTTTTCTAAAGAGCCAATACACAAAGAAGGAATTGGCCAAGAAGAATTTCTAATTTTGTTTCTCTTCACAGATAATCTTTGCTGACGAGTGTACTGAAGCTGAGGGTCGTCACTGGCACATGAAACATTTCTCTTGCTTTGAGTGCGAGACTATTTTAGGAGGACAGAGGTACATCATGAAGGACGGCCGACCTTTCTGCTGTGGATGCTTTGAGTCACTGTATGCAGAGTACTGCGAGGCCTGTGGGGAGAATATTGGTGAGTTACCTCTGTAAGAACTGAACTTGTATGGCATGGATGTCCATTCCTGCTCCTGGAGTTTAGCTCCAATCCAGTCCAACATACCTGCTAGAACAGGGGTTTTCAAACTGTGGGTCCCGACTTGGGTCCTGGAATGAAAGTTTGGGAACCCCTGTGCTAGAATGTACTGAGTAATTCTGAAGACCTTGATTAGCTGGTTTAGGTTTGTTTAATTAGAGTTGGAGCAGGAATATGGCCCTCCAGGTGCAGGATTGGACACCTCTGTTGTATGTATATCTGGTTGAAAAAGTACAGCATTTCTCACTTGTTGATTTACTTTTATTCAGGTGTCGACCATGCTCAAATGACATATGAGGGTGTACACTGGCATGCTACTGACAAATGCTTCTGTTGTGCCCAATGCAAAACCTCCCTGCTTGGCTGTCCCTTCCTTCCAAAAGAGGGCCGGATCTACTGCTCTAAGGACTGTAGCCTGGGCGAGGATGTCCATGCTTCCGACTCTTCAGATTCAGCCTTTCAGTCTGCCAGATCACGGGAATCTAGGCGTAGCATACGAATGGGCAAAAGTAGTCACCCAACAGAGCAGTGCCAGCAGACAAAACTCTATTCTGCAACAGATTGCAGGACCTCTAGTTTCTGTGGTAACAACACAGAGACTATGTGTCATCAGTTGGAGAGAATCAACTTTGCAGAGGACAACTACTGGAGAGAGCGGGATGAGCAGGAAGCCCCTGAGGACTGTGTGGAAGATTGGGCTGAGCATGAGGACTATATGACTCAGCTGCTCCTGAAATTTGGAGACCGTGGTGTCATCCACATGGAGGACACCAGGCCAGCTGAGCCATGGATGACGAAAGACTCTGAGACCAACAGGACCAAGCCAGAGATGAAGATCAGCGGCCACAATTTGTCAAGTAAGAAGCACCACACCGATATGTATTGGGCCCAGTCTCAGGATGGGCTTGGAGACTCTGCCTATGGTAGTCACCCTGGCCCAGCTAGTGCTAGAAAGATTCAAGAGCTGGAGATGGATCAGGGAGCAGTGCCTGGATTCTGGTCTGAGCCTAGGCAATGGTATGAAGACTCACTGGAGTGCATTACAAGTGAACTTCGGAAGGCAGAACACAACATTGGAGATTCTATGGATTCTCTAGCTCTCTCAAATATTACAGGTAGGAACATCTTCAAACAGTTTCCCTCAGAGCCATGTATTTCTTGTTCCTTCTTAAATTAATTTTAATTACTCATAACATGTCTTTTATTTCTCAGGAGCTTCAGTGGATGGAGAGAGCAAAGACAGACAGACCATCTACTCTCTCCAAAACATGAAAGAGCAGGAGAGAGAGATGGAAGAGTGTGATAACATTAGTAACATGGGCACACTTAACTCCTCAATGCTCCACAGAAGTGCTAATTCATTGAGGAGTTTAAACTCTGAGCTGGACCGTGAGGAGACACTGGAGCAAGGAGAGAGAGAAGAGGAGGAAGAAGAGGACAGAATTCCACCTTATTTTGGAGAGGAACTACCCTCTCCACTGCATCTTCCAGTGCTGAGAAGGACCAAGTCTCAATCTCAGACCCAATCTAGACCTCAGCAAGTGAAGTTCTCTGATGATGTTATGGATAAAGGATATTATGGTGGACTAGGTTTGAGGCAACCACCAATGAGCGAGAGGACTCGCAGACGGACCCATCACATGGAGGAGGAAACACAGAGACATCCTGCTAACAGACATCATCACAAACGCAGACAGGGCCGGAAAACACGTTCAGAAAATGCCTTGCACCTGCATTCCAAAAATCAGGGCAAATTGCATGTTGTGCCTCAGGTAATTGGCTCAAGCATACCAGAACCCAGGAACGGTATTCTTCTAAATCACTCGGCACACAGTCAGCACCCTTATCATCAAACCACATCAGACTTTGCTCAGCAGGGCATGGTCCGAAAGGACCACTTCCAAGACTTTTGCGATGATGATGATGAAGATGACTGGTGTTCAACATGCTCCTCTTCATCTTCAGAGTCTGAGGAGGAGGGATTCTTTCTTGGCCAGCCAATTCCTAAGCCCCGATCCCAAAGCTTTCATTATTATACAGAGGACTATCCGACTCGCGTGACTGCTTTAACACCACCTTTCGGATCACGGACCAAACTGAAAAAGAAAGGTCACAAAGGCAAAAACTGCATAATTTCTTAGACTTAAGACTGAAAGCATGCCTCTGTTGCAGCTGGAACATAAACATGACTGATCCTAAAGAAGCTGGAAAACAAAACTTTTTTTCTTGAGTTTTAAGTTGTCTGTACAAGTGCAGAGTGTCAGTTGCTGTTGTATGAACAATGAAAGCAACATGTAATATTTCTTTGTACATTGTATAGCAAAAGCATTATTCCCAAAAGCAAAATTACTGAGTAGCATGTAGACTAACTGAATAATTATTTAATAGTGCAAGCAATGTATATTTGTTAAATTAAAATCGGAATACTGATATTTTTATATCCAAATATGTTAAATGATTAATTACAATTCCTGGCCTCAGAATTTGTTTAATGATTATTAAATGAACAAAATTGAGGTTTGCCATTTTATTGACCAGGGGTTTGCAAATGCAAAATATATATGCACTATTCATGTTTAATGGTCTTGTTACATAACTCTGCAGGTGTAATAACTGCACCCTTAAACATTTCTCTGTCCACAATTTGCTTATGCGCTTAAACAGTGTTGGGGTAATCTTCCCTCTACTATGTACATTTCACCACAGGTAACCATACTATCCCTTTTTAACATTAAGATGTCAATAAAATAATTCAAGAGAGATTTAATAAATTCCCTTGCAACTTGATTTTTTCTCATTTATTCAATGACTGCTTGAGAAAACAAAAAAAATTATTTGATTACTAAACATAGCAACTTTATTTAATTGCAAACATGAAATCACAAAAGGGTTTATTAAACCAAAAGGAAAAACATGCATTATAGTAAGTTAAAGAATCTTTAATACTATACAAAGGAAAAAACTACACAAATACTTGTGCTGGGCTTTCATAATATAATGGTAGTGGCTGGAAAATGTGATTAAAAAAAATGAAAATGCATTATTGTCAGCTGCACAGCTTAACCAAACTACAGATAGCAGCAATCAACTCAACCCATACAGATTACTTACCATAATTCATTCATCAGCTTTTGACATTGGTCAGGAAGAATTTAATGATTTAATTCAATTTATACATACTTGATCAGGACAACCAGCATTATCTAATAAATCTCCTCAATGGGTTAATAAACTTCTTCAGCTTCTGCAATAACAAGGAACAGAGCAAACCCTCTTCTGGCATTACATTTCCTTGTGTTTGCAATCTATTTTCTTTTTTATTACTCCTTAAAGTTTAAAGGTTACAAAGAGATCATACAACCTAGCATCAACTAGTATCAATGGATAAATGGGACTGCATAAATGAAAAATATAAAGAGCTCCGGGAAGATTTCTTTTAGGTGGACACTGAGTACACAATGTACAATGGCCTTTACATAAGTCATAAAAACAATGAAGGACTCTTGTGTAGGTTCAGAGATAAACAACAAAACTGCTGGTCAAGTAAAATGGCGCCACCTTAGACAGCAGGTTCAGGTTGTCGTACCACCTCATCAAGTTCAGCAATGAAGTGTTGCAAGTCCTCAAGGCATCGCTCACGGATCTCAATCAGGTTCTCTTTTAGTGGGTTCTGCAGGTGCTTCTCTAAGCTGGGCTCCTTGGCCACCAGCATCTTCACCACCATGCCAAACGTCTCACAGTCCTGACGATAGACCTATACAACACACAGCCCAATGTTTAAAATTTTAATGCAGTCAAATTGAGCAACAGGGTGATTTAAGAAAATGTATGTATCGCAAGCATGTACAATTGTTTCACAGGGCTGCTTAAAAATGAAGATTGTGTGCATACAAATGTCATTGGGAAAACCCAAATCACCACATTACAGTATATATTCATGTACAAACTCAAAAAAACGAGAAGGAACTTATAAAGAATGTTAAATGTGTGGTATGTGTGATTTCCATTTGGCTTTCTATTCAACAACATATGCCTTGACATGCTCAGACAACAATTTCATGATAATAAAAATTCATCCTGGAGCTCAAGAATACGTTTTTTTTTTTCCTGCTGGCCCGGTTGAACAAATTATTCAGATATGTGCTTACCCTGTTGATATTTTCATTGGCAAAGTAAAATAAAAATACAAAGTTGCATTTAAAAAACAATGACAGCATTAATATAATAGGAAACAATATATTGTGCTTGTATTTTACTTGGCAAATGCATTGTGTTGACAATCAGAGCATGGTCTCAAGACCCATCTAACTTTTACTGTTCACGGAAGACATGAGGATGGAGAGCGGTTTTGTTGTGTATTTGGGAGAACGTTCTGTCTTTCTGATCTGCCATCCAGACGATAGAACAAAGTCCCAAACCAAAACTCTCAGAGCTCAGTTATGTTTACTGTGGTTGGATAATCAAACACTTCTGGACATCAAAGCAATGTTTCAGACCCAGGGGAGTCTGCATAACCTCTGCAATTACCTTCACTTACACACAGCCCTTAGGACATGTAACTTATAGCTGAAGATCATATCTTGAAATTTACTCTACAATTTACAGATAAAATCAGATTGTCATGAATTTACGATGGTACAGAGCAACACAATGCACCCAACTAATGTGAAAACTGAAAGAAACTGATGGTTAAAGATCTCAACATAGTTTCCGCCATGGCCCCAACATTACATAACCAGACATCACCATCTGGAAGTACTTAAAATATAACAGGAACTAAAAACTTTGGGCATAATTTAAAAAAAAAAAAAAAGACATTTCATATCCTCAGTGATTCCCACTACCTGCCCCCACAAGCTCTAGGTCTGGAAAGAAATGTGCCCACCCAACTAATTGTGCTGACTAATCATTTTTGCAGTGAGCTCCTCGTTAGCTTTCACATAAGGGCTCTTTCCCATGGCTGAGTCAGGTTCTAGTAAAATGAGATCACCTGGTTCCAGGAATCACAGAGGCCCACACACAAAGCCTACAAAGTTCTTGTGTGAGAACTGCCTCTAATAGTCATTAAGTCAAATAGGTTCAATGAGAAAACTCTAATAGTCAATTAGAACATTCCAGAATAGAATGGATAAATTATGTAGAAAGGAAGCTCTCTGTAGCCCGAGGCTGCGCATTAAGAGAGACTGCAGTTACAGAGTCAATCTGTGTGACTGACTGTTTAAACTGCATTAACGCTTCACCAATAAACAGGGTTTCTGGGGCCTTATAGCCTACAATGCAAGAAGCAACGCTCACACAGAAATCACTTTCAAACCAAGCAGCATTCTGTTGTTCACTGTGGTGAACTTGAATGAGAAATGTGAACGTGTGGGGAAATGTTTCGCCCTTACATAAAATTTGCAATAATGCAAACTTCTATTAAAATGACTGGATTTCACCAGCGAAATTTCAGCAAGTAATAGTAAATATGACCAACACCATTATGATAAATAGAAATAAAATGTTGGATTGTTTGGAACAATAATGGCTCGTTTCCACTGAGCGGTACGGTACAATACAGTACGGTACGCAATCATTTCCGTTTTGATTGCCAGAAGTTGAGAATGGTACCAAAATACCAAACCATACTGTACCATACCACTTTTTTGGGACACTTCCAACCTAGCACAGTAGTCCGGTACTAAAGAGTGGAGCTAGACTCACTGCAGAACGTTGATTGGTTGACAGAGAATTGTCACTTGCGCGTGCTATAAGGGGAATGACAACACAAGAGGTGCCATTTGTGTTAAATGGAAACACAAGACAAAGTCATTACAAGATTACAGTGAATAACTTTTTTAAAAGACATGACTGACAACTATATGTGTGGCCTAGAATTCAATTCACAATGTCATCCAAGTACAGTAGAAAAGACTTCTAGGCTCAGAATAAACCACCACTAAACTCAGTAAGCAAGGATGTTAGCAGAGTTTAACAGGAAGTTCCGAAAGACCACTACTTTTAAAGTGAATGCTACTTCTGCTGCTTTTAAATTAAAATCAATTAAAATACACATTTTAATAGCATCAGTTGAGATTCATGAATCTAATTTTAAGGGAAAATATCTGAACACCTATTGCTGTGTCCTATTATGAGTTGTTTTATAACCTTGTACATACAAAGCCACTATAGCCACGCTGAGATTAAATAATTCAAAACAATGCCAAGAATGCTGGGAAGCGATTTCTTAGAGCATGCTCTACTTCCATACACTTCCTGTGAACCCCACCTCTGTTACCCAATCAAACAGGAAGGCTGAACGGGACCTCACGAGTGTGCGTGTTCTTGTTCAGCCTTTCAAGTGTCATTTTTGTACTGTGGGAGGCTGATTCCTGATTCCGGGTAAAGATAGCTGAGAATTATTCAGGAAGGGTGGGAGAGACAAGGAGGGAAAAGTGGGAAAGTATCTATACACTAATAACTTTTAGAGTGGTTCACTGAAAGTTCAGTTATAGATTAGTAAGCCCAAAGTTGGTTTTATTATATAAAAGTATTACATTTTGGTGCATGAAATTTCAATATATTCAGCTGTACGCCCAGCATTATGGACTAAATATATGGAAGCTACAGCTAACATCAGTTAAATGCAGTGAAATTCTCCAATGGAATTGTTTGTGAATTGAATTCGAATACAGATGCCCTCAAATCTAGAAGACATGGACTAAAACCACAAAGCACTAATTTACAATCCCAAATAATAATTTAAAGATGCATATTCAAATTGATAAAAGCAAAAAGAGGTATACTCTGTTGTCTGTGATCTGGAACAGAAGCATAGAAAACATAAGTATAGCACACACACACAAAAAAAACAAAAACATAAGGGGGGTGGCCTTTAGAGTTAACTGTGTATCAGTCTATTATTTTATTTGATCTGACATTTTCAGATCAGACACATCAAACGCGATTAAAGAACGAAGGAAACAAACATCCCTGATGGACCTCAAAAGCTTTGATTCAGACCCAGATTAAGCCTCACCGTGGACTGCAGAACTATCACAACAAAGATGCCCTACTTACAGTACTTTAGCAGTAAGGAATTCAGTCTCGTTAGAATCACACGGGCTCATCTGTAAAATAAACATCTTGCTGGTCAAAACAAAACATTCGAGAGTCAACTGGATTCCTCTTTGAGCATGACTTGAACTCAACTTGTTTGAAGAATATGCTCACTGTCATGACGCAAATAAATAAAAAGACCATAAATACTAAAAAAAAAAAAGACCAAAAAAAACTAAAAGAATAGATTTTCCATAAACGAAAATTCTTTCATTTACTCACTCTCATGTTGTTCCAAAACTATATGACTATTTCTTTGGTGCCAATTTTCGCTAATATATACACTCACCTAAAGGATTATTAGGAACACCATACTAATAATGTGTTTGACCCCCTTTCGCCTTCAGAACTGCCTTAATTCTACGTGGCATTGATTCAACAAGGTGCTGAAAGCATTCTTTAGAAATGTTGGCCCATATTGATAGGATAGCATCTTGCAGTTGATGGAGATTTGTGGGATGCACATCCAGGGCACGAAGCTCCCGTTCCACCACATCCCAAAGATGCTCTATTGGGTTGAGATCTGGTGACTGTGGGGGCCATTTTAGTACAGTGAACTCATTGTCATGTTCAAGAAACCAATTTGAAATGATTCGAGCTTTGTGACATGGTGCATTATCCTGCTGGAAGTAGCCATCAGAGGATGGGTACATGGTGGTCATAAAGGGATGGACATGGTCAGAAACAATGCTCAGGTAGGCCGTGGCATTTAAACGATGCCCAATTGGCACTAAGGGGCCTAAAGTGTGCCAAGAAAACATCCCCCACACCATTACACCACCACCACCAGCCTGCACAGTGGTAACAAGGCATGATGGATCCATGTTCTCATTCTGTTTACGCCAAATTCTGACTCTACCATCTGAATGTCTCAACAGAAATCGAGACTCATCAGACCAGGCAACATTTTTCCAGTCTTCAACTGTCCAATTTTGGTGAGCTCGTGCAAATTGTAGCCTCTTTTTTCCTATTTGTAGTGGAGATGAGTGGTACCCGGTGGGGTCTTCTGCTGTTGTAGCCCATCCGCCTCAAGGTTGTGCGTGTTGTGGCTTCACAAATGCTTTGCTGCATACCTCGGTTGTAACGAGTGGTTATTTCAGTCAAAGTTGCTCTTCTATCAGCTTGAATCAGTCGGCCCATTCTCCTCTGACCTCTAGCATCAACAAGGCATTTTTGCCCACAGGACTGCCGCATACTGGATGTTTTTCCCTTTTCACACCATTCTTTGTAAACTCTAGAAATGGTTGTGCGTGAAAATCCCAGTAACTGAGCAGATTGTGAAATACTCAGACCGGCCCGTCTGGCACCAACAACCATGCCACGCTCAAAATTGCTTAAATCACCTTTCTTTCCCATTATGACATTCAGTTTGGAGTTCAGGAGATTGTCTTGACCAGGACCACACCCCTAAATGCATTGAAGCAACTGCCATGTGATTGGTTGATTAGATAATTGCATTAATGAGAAATTGAACAGGTGTTCCTAATAATCCTTTAGGTGAGTGTATATATATATATATATATAAAAAAAAAAAAGAAACACAAGAGAGACCCAGCGTGCAAGAGCGAGTGAAATCAACGGTTTCAGTTTCAGTATATCTCGAAAAAGGACAGATGAGAGTACCGGGAGTTTATGCGAGCTGCCGGTACGTTAGAATCACTGTACTGTGAACAGCAAGACAGAAATGCCTGCGCAAACACCGGGACGTGCATTGTTATAGTCTGGTTATAGTCAGGTAAACAACCCATAGCAACTTTACATCACTGTTCGCTCCTCAGGTCTATGGAAAAACACAGCCAGTTTGCGACAGGCTCCAGTTCACCTGGACGCAAACCATTCTGGTGGAAAAGGGGTATCAGTGAGTTGAACCCAAGAACTAGATCAGTCTCATTCTGAACAGTTTAAATTTAGAACTATTCATTATCGAATCAGAGATCTGACTTGTCACATAAACTCTCATGATAGAGTCAAGGTGAGCTTGGCTGACTGAAAATTTCTTGTTTTTCCACACAAAGCCATTGTACAGTTTCAGAAGACATGAAATCTAGAGCATAAGTCAAACAGACCACTTTTATGATGTATTTGAAATCTTTAGACCCTGCTCAATATTATTGGATGGAAAAGATTGACTGGCACATTATTCAAAATGTCCCACAGACCTTTTATATGTATATTGTTCAATTGTATATAAAAAGCATGCTGTATAGACCATGCCAGCTAAATGTTTGTTTAAAAAAAAAAGGTAAAGTGAAGAGAGTAGAGATGGCTAGACCAGATTGAAGGTGAGGCTAAACATCTGGTGGACACTTAAACAGAAACACACACACTTTGTGAAATAACAGGCTTTGGCCTGAAAGGCATCCTCACACTGTCACTAAAGTATGTGTGTTCAGGGCAAATCAAAACACACTTCAACATCAATAAAAGCGCAGGGGGAAAAAAATCCTGAACAAATTACAGAAATGTAGATATGTCAGTCATTCATGCAGAAAAAGATGCGTAAGTGATCGTTTAAGAATATAAAAAGCTATTCAAACACAAAACTGATTCTGACTGATTCAAAGGGCTTCCTGTGAATTAAGAGGAAAACTTGCCCATGCATACAAAAATCAGATGTGTTTTCTACATGTAAATAACCCAATAAAGCTCAAGGTTGGGTCAAAAGCAGACAGTTAAAATCTTGCAGCGTCAGCTAAAGGCTGGTGCTCAATAGGAGGGCTGGCTCACCGCTCCTGGGAGATCCCATCTCTCATTTAATAGGGCCAGTAAAGAGAAAGAGGAGAGAGCAGGAACTTTATTATGATCATTTTGAAGCCTTGTATCTCCTTAATAGATGCAGTGACCAAAAAGGAGGGGAGAAAAGAAAAGAAAATGCATGCAAACATACTTTAAATGTAAACATAATAGCTTATGTAACTTTTATTTAATCTCTCACTGGATTAAAGCATTAATTCACCTAAAATTGTGAATAGCTGAACCTTTTCTTTAACTCTGGCAGTCCTATTAATAATATACAGCATACTAAACAGGAGGCATTAAAAATGAGTATGTGGCATTGTATGAGTATTTAAAACAAAAAAGACAACACATATTTTCCAACTATTTTAGATACTCTCAGACCTACGGAAATAGGTTAGCGTTTCTCAAACCTTCTCAATTTCCCGAGCCTTGGCAGCAATAGCTTGAGCTCGTCGCTCCTGAAAGTCGTCCATGACGGATGAAGCTTCATCCACAGTGGCCTGAACTTCATCTGTGGGCCCTTCCACTGATGGCATGTCCTCCTGCAGTACACACAACCAGGCGTTGTTAAAGGCTTGAATAATCCAGAAACATGTTCATCTTAAAACATCCCAAAAATGCAGTATCAACATTCAGGAAAGTAGGAAAGAAAGATGCTTTTCCCCCAGACAGAAAACAGGCAAAGCAGAACATCACTGTGACAGAATGGAAATCAGTCAAAAACTTGCATTGCATTGTCTCGCATCAATTAAACAAAGTTAAAATCAATAACAATAATTTGTTCTAACTGGGGAGGAATATAAATCTGAGACAAGAACTCCAAAGGCATCACAAACAAATATGAGCCCACCACAGCGCAATACATGCACTTCATCTGTTCTTTGTTCTTCAAACAATGAATCCCCAAAACAAGTGTGTTTGTTGAACTTAAGAGACCGCCTATCAGGCCCAGTTTACACTGGCAAATTCTTTTCATCTAAGGCACAAGGTTATGGCTTATGCCCCATGAACAGAGCTATGGAAGAAGATCAAAGGCTCAAGGACTGAGACGTCCACTAACTAGAAACAACTTTCATCTGCACGTGGTTCAGAGGTGAATCTAAGTGATCAAACAAAAGAAACACACACAGGTTCTTTAGAGATGTTCAGATGTATTCACCTAATTTTTTTATATATATATATATATATATATATATATATATATATATATATATATATATATATATATATATACACACACATACATACATATACATACATACATATATATATATATATATATATATATATATATATATATATGTATGTATGTATGTATGTATATGTATGTATGTGTGTGTATATATATATATATATATATATATATACACACATACATACATACATACATATACATATACATACATACACACACACACACACACACACAGTGGGGAGAACAAGATACACTGCCGTTTTTCCAGGTTTGCCCACTTACAAAGCATGTAGAGGTCTGTCATTTTTATCATAAGTACACTTCAACTGTGAGAGACGGAATCTAAAACAAAAATCCAGAAAATCACATTGTATGATTTTAATTAATTTGCATTTTATTGCATGACATAAGTATTTGATTACCTACCAACCAGTAAGAATTCCGGCTCTCGCAAACCTGTTAGTTTTTCTTTAAGAAGCCCTCCTGTTCTCCACTCATTACCTGTATTAACTGCACCTGTTTGAACTCGTTACCTGTATAAAAGACACCTGTCCACACACTCAATCAAACAGACTCCAACCTCTCCACAATGGCCAATACCAGAGAGCTGTGTAAGGACATCAGGGATAAAATTGTAGACCTGCACAAGGCTGGGATGGGCTACAGGACAATAGGCAAGCAGCTTGGTGAGAACGCAACAACTATTGGCGCAACTATTAGAAAAATGGAAGAAGTTCAAGATGACGGTCAATCTCCCTCGGTCTGGGGCACCATGCAAGATCTCACCTCGTGGGGCATCAATGATCATGAGGAAGGTGAGGGATCAGCCCAGAACTACACAGCAGGACCTGGTCAATGACCTGAAGAGAGCTGGGACCACAGTCTCAAAGAAAACCATTAGTAACACACTACGTCGTCATGGATTAAAATCCTGCAGCGCACGCAAGGTCAAGCCAGCGCATGTCCAGGCCCGTCTGAAGTTTGCCAATGACCATCTGGATGATCCAGAGGAGGAATGGGAGAAGGTCATGTGGTCTGATGAGACAAAAAATAGAGCTTTTTGGTCTAAACTCCACTCGCCGTGTTTGGAGGAAGAAGAAGGATGAGTACAACCCCAAGAACACCATCCCAACCGTGAAGCATGGAGGTGGAAACATCATTCTTTGGGGATGCTTTTCTGCAAAGGGGACAAGACGACTGCACCGTATTGAGGGGAGGATGGATGGGGCCATGTATCGTGAGATCTTGGCCAACAACCTCCTTCCCTCAGTAAGAGCATTGAAGATGGGTCGTGGCTGGCTCTTCCAGCATGACAACGACCCGAAACACACAGCCAGGGCAACTAAGGAGTGGCTCCGTAAGAAGCATCTCAAGGTCCTGGAGTGGCCTAGCCAGTCTCCAGACCTGAACCCAATAGAAAATCTTTGGAGGGAGCTGAAAGTCCGTATTGCCCAGCGACAGCCCCGAAACCTGAAGGATCTGGAGAAGATCTGTATGGAGGAGTGGGCCAAAATCCCTGCTGCAGTGTGTGCAAACCTGGTCAAGAACTACAGGAAATGTATGATCTCTGTAATTGCAAACAAAGGTTTCTGTACCAAATATTAAGTTCTGCTTTTCTGATGTATCAAATACTTATGTCATGCAATAAAATGCAAATTAATTACTTAAAAATCATACAATGTGATTTTCTGGATTTTTGTTTTAGATTCCGTCACTCACAGTTGAAGAGTACCTATGATAAAAATTACAGACTTCTACATGCTTTGTAAGTGGGCAAACCTATAAAATCGGCAGTGTATCAAATACTTGTTCTCCCCACTGTGTAATGTGTAATTATATATATATATATATAAAACCGCAAACATTTTGCCCTCCTTTTGGGTGACAGTGCTGATATATCATAGTTGTTACAGATAAAATGTACAAACAATTATATGTTCTTAAACTATTTTTTAAAAAAGTTAAAGTATAAAATTTTTATTTTTTTTTTAAAAAGTACGCTTCTTAAAGCTGCAGTCCATAACTTTTGGCACTCTAGCGGTTAATAAACAGAACTGCATGCGTTTTGCGAAAGAACATTGTAGCCGGAGCTACTTCTCTCTATGTCTATGACGAGTCACGCAGGTACTGTGCTATTCCGCAGTGGTGCCACCCTGAACCAGTCTAAAATAGTCACTTATTATAGGTGTACCGTAGTGATTCAGGACAAGACAAAAACACGGTTTGGAAAATGGGTTCATTATGTACATCCTGTAAATTTTCAACAAAAAAAAAAAAGAGTTCAAAAAGCAGTTCTTCCCATGTCTTGAGAATCAGTGAAAGAACTCATTGCATTACAGATAAAACTCCATAAATCAGAAGAGACTAAAATTAAATTTAAATCATTTTATGAAAAAATAAAATATTTTGCATGTTTATCATGATTGTTCCCGGATTCAGTTGACCTAAACACAAACAAAAAGGAAAAAATTAGGAGAGTACATGAGAGAAAAAGTGAAACAAATTTATTTTAGGCTCTCAGTGCTCCCTAGAGTATGTCCAGAGTGCTCTGAGCCTCCGATAAGATCTTGCGATGAAGGCGAGAGTTGAGCTAATGGATTTCACCCTCTTTTTTTAGCCTTGCTGCGGCCTGGGTGGCCCCATGATGTCCACAAACTCTCCTTCAGTGACCCGCCATGTTTTGTGTCAGAACCGTGCTTACAATCTGAATAAACACGACACGGACCACTTGCTTTTCATGCGCCAAACAGGACCCTTTAAAACCCATCATATGAGGAGAGAGAGGAAAGCACAAGCAAACAGCTTTTCAAAATCTCCAGTTACTGGTGGAAATTCAAAGAAGATGTGTGTTTTTTTTTTGCCATCAGCTGAAATGACTGGCATGTCACACTTATTATTATTTTAGCGGATGAAAGGGAGTGTTCTGGTAAGCACATCTGTTTAGGAGCTGTGTGTGTGTGTGCAACTCACCTTAGTGACTGATACGGAGCTATGGGGCGAACCGTCTCGTGATGCACTCACGGAGGGGCCGGGGGGCCTTTCCCTGTCTGTAGAAGATGAAAGACTGGGATCAGAACGTAAGAAACAAAGCATCTGTTGTAGGACGCAAGCCAACAATGCAGCTATAGTTTGGACTTGGATCAACATCCCCCAGAAAGCTACGGAAAATGGCCTTGCTTGACTCATTTGGTGCTGTAAACGTTTTCACATGCTGGAACGGATCCTGCTCACTTTCCGAATATCCAGCTGGCATGCAGAACCAGGTGGTTCCCTCACTGCTGATCAGGGCTCTTCCCTGCAGGCAAACCACAGCCAGGTGCCTGCAGTGTCACCCCATGACCCTCTCTGTGTGAGCTGTGGGCTCAACACCTACGGATTCGTTCGGAAAGAAATGGAGTGCTCGCCAAATTGATTTGGAGCGGAGAAGTCTACAACCAGAAGTTATGTTTAGATTTTAACAGATTTAAGATTCAAATCGAAACCTCCTTGCAATGTATGGCATGGCATCAAACATCTGGCAAAGAAAAGTAAAAAGGGAATGGATGAAAGCTAGAAAAGAAGGAAAGGTTTAGCAATTAGACACTCGAACACACGCCTGTGGACTTTTTACGATCCCGGCCAAAGGAAGTGAGAGGAAAGCAGACAAACAAAACGAGGCTCTACGATGGCGCGATTAGCAACGCTTTCTCTCAAGTTACTGTGACTGCAGGCTGACCTTTAACTTATAAAGCAAAGCGAAACAAAATCTCCTTGTGTGTGAGCCATAAGCTTCCTTTATCAGAATTCAAGAGCAGTATGATTTTATGAAACCAACCCTCAACCTTTCAATGGTAGGGTAGCTTTGCTAGCATGCCTCTCTCATAAATATGCATTAATTTATTTATTTGGTAAGTACCATGTAATATGTGGAAAAATGTACAGTCTGCCAGTCATTATCGCACAATAAACCTCCTCTGTATGATACAAAACCACGCGGTTGTGTTTACTTATACCCGGTGTCAATCTGTACATCTCCCTAAGGTCCATTAAGCCGTTACATTTTTGTGCCAAATCATAATTTAGTTTTAGATCAACATTTTTTGCTGTTTTGCTTCTGTGTTAACACCCTTTTTGCATGTGAAATGAGGAACAGAGTTTTTGCAAAAATCTAATTCCTCATGGTTTGACCCATTTAAAAGGAGCTGAGAGTCCTACACTCTTATTGGTAGCTTTAAATTAAGCAACATATTTAAAACTTTGTGACTAACAGGTGATTGTTCTGCAGGCTCAAATTTCAGGTGGGACTTTTGATGTATAATAAATATGATTGGATCATCTATACATCTGGATCATTCCCACCCCTAAGGGCACGGTTTTACTCACCCGGTCCTTTGCCTGGCCCAAACGGCTCCTCATATCCTGAAACAGAGGAAAACATTTTGGTACATCATCTAATAAAAGAACAAAAACCAGCACTGTAATTTTTAGTGAACAACAATTCAGGTGTTTTTGATGCATTTCTTTCATAAGTGATAGAGGTTAGATCATACAGTCATACAGTGTCATGCAAGCCTGCTCCATCTTTTTAGAACAGCATAATCTAGAGACTCTCACTTGGAGTACAGCAACCAAAACATGTGCATCCAATATTGGCTGCTCAAAGCGTTTCTCTGGAGCTTATTACTGAGGATCTCATTATAGTAACAGAGAACAGGGAAACAAACACAGATGGGAGTTTTTATTAGGACAGCTTTGAGTGACATCATCTGTGATCGGAGGTCTGCGGTGGACGCTTGGGTACAGTCATGTCCAAGACTGTCTATTTTCAAACACGACGACTCAAATCAAACCTGTCTGGGAATCATTTAGGAAGTTTATCTAGTTTATATGAGGAATAAAGCAACCAGGCAAAGTCTTTTCACTCTGCAGCTGGGCTTATTATAATGTGCTCACGTGCAAATTAGTCAAGAAAGCCTTTAAATCAATCAACAGGCTTCAAAAAGTCCATGACAGGTCAAATACTACAGTGCAAGCAGTGCACTGACCCTGATCATCTACAGTCTGTGTGCGTGGGAGATCCCACCAAAGAGATTTCTCCAATGAAATGGTGAAAGGCTTGGAATGCTGCCTATGCCTGCGATGCGAACACCACTGCCATTAATCTATTTATTTATAATGATTTCTGAAGGATCTTGTGACACTGAAGACTGGATTAACAGCTGCTAAAAATTCAGCTTTGCCATCACAGTAAAAAATTACATTTTAAAATAGTAAAATATAGAAATAGTTCTATTAAATTGTAGTAATATTTTACAATATTACCATTTTTACTGTATGTTTGAACAAATAAATGCAGCCTTGGTGAGCATAAAAGACTTCTTTTAAAAATCTTACCAATCCCAAACTTCTGTGTATGTAATTAAAATCAAAATCAAAGAAACACTAAGAAATGGCTAATCAAGTATTTGACTGAAGACGATTCATACTTTTCCCCTGCTGGGGCAGGACAGGATGCACTTTGCCCCGATCTGGTGAGTAGCTGCGGCTGCTTATGCTGGACCCCGACCGACTGTGAGGGGAAGGGGGGACGTCCCGCCGGGCTGGAGAGCGTTCACGTACTGGCGGGAAGGGTGCCTTTCGTCTCAAGTTGTCCCGTTCCTCCCTGTGACAGAGCACAAACACAAGTTTTAAGTATCTGTTCACTAGTAGAACAATATGGGGCATTTTACATAACATGTCTGAATACAAACCCTCGGTCCAGGTTCATTATGGCCTGCATGAGGGTGTCGTCTCCTGCATCAGGGGCTATTGCAGGCAGAGACCTGGGCTGAGGGTAAGAACCCTGAACTCGAGTGTTCGGGGGAGGACCTGCGCGATTACTCGGTCTGAACCGGGAAAGGAAAAATAAAGACAAATATTTGCATTCACATTTTGGATTTAGAAATATTAGTATAAGATATTCTCATTAAACAGTTAAATAGATACTAAACCAAAACAGACAAAATTAAGATGTGTGGTTGCCCACTGTCCTCTGACAGGTTAAGAAGGGGGTTAAAGGGGGGACAGTCTGTTAATCTTAGACGCTTGTTTATATGAACCATGCCCTATAGGGTCAGACACTGAGTGTACAGGGATGAAGGGTCAAAGGAGAGGAGATGAGGTGTTTCCACTGGCCTCAGGAAAGGGATGGTCATTTCAGATGTCTAAATACTTTATATTTTTATTCTGTATGTATGTATAGTGTTTTTAACATGTACAATGTCATATCTAACACATGACTTTCTTCTGTGGAACACAAATGAAGATATTTTGAAGAATGTTTAAACTGTTTTTGTCCATATTATGAAAGTCAATGGGGTCCAAAACAACACTTGAACTCACTTTCATTCTATGGACAAAAAAATTCTTAAAAAAAATATTATTTTGTGTGTTCTGAATTTTCATTTTAGGGTTAACTATCCCTTTAAGTGTTGAATGACTTCTAAGGGTCACTGAATATTCAGAAAAGCAGGGTCAATTATGATTTAGTAATGTCCATAAAGACTTATTTAAAACCTGTAAGTTATGCAGGACACCCCTGGTCCTGATACAGAGGAGATTCTCTTAAACTAGTCTCTGCCTCATTTAAGACTTTACCTATATGTGTAAGGACCATGCCAGAGGCTTCACATCCTGCTTGTAAATTGCAACTCAATATAAACTGCACAAAGAGGAGGGCAAAATGAGGCTTGTAAAAAGCTGCAGAGCTGCCTAACAGAGCAGCACCGCAGCTCTGCCGAGTTCACCCGCAACCAAGACATTCATTAACACACATCTGTTCTAGAGGCAGTAAAACCCCCTTCAGTTTACTCTGCTCCCCCTCGACTCTGTTTCTCTGCCAGGGTCCTCCGGTCGCGCAGGGCCGATTATGTGCCACTTATATGGCCTGCCGCACAGGAGAGCGGGAGGAGGTAAAAGAATCACAGGCACCTGGCCCGAGTGACCCTGGCCTGAACTCCAGCCAGGTTCCTCTCTCACAAACACACACGACAATGTGTCCGCACACAGTGACCTCACAAAACTTTAATGACCCTCACATCTGTTTGAAGTGCAGGTGACCCTGTCTGCCCTGGACTAACAGAGCAAATTACCACATGTCTGTCTTTACTGCCAATATGAAGCCAGGATATTACCCCAAGCCAAAAAAAGGTTAACCTCTCACTCCAAATCGCAAGCCATCACAATAGATTAAAGCACTGAAAAGGTCAAAACAAGTACTTTAAAGCATGTCTGATATCCAAGATTATTCAAATTAGCAGGAAAATGCTTTATATAAATCACATAAAGAACATTTCTTTAAAACTGAATCTTTAAAAACGTCTGATTTTAATATGAGGAGAGGCTTAGACAAGCATGCCTTACTGACTAATTACAAAAGCGCCACCAAGTGGTAAGACTGGGTTTTGTCCATATAGTTCTTTGTCAAATCTTTCGCATTAGTTTAGTTTTTTTTAAATAAATAAATATACGCAAAATTAAATATATAATGTGTGTGCACGCATGTATAAGATTTTAATTATACATTTAATTTTATGTATATTTATTTATAGAATATACAAAAATTTTATTAAATATACAAAACAAAATTTATATTTATACATATTATATTATATATTTATACATATATAAAATTTGATAATTGTCAGCATGCTCAAAGTTTAGCCAATGTCCTCATTTGTCAAATGTCTATGAAGAAATTCGAAACCTATGCAAGTGTATTCTGTTTCTACTTTAAGAAGAATACTGCATTCTTGTACAGACTCTTCGTGTGACATAAATTTGACCAATTAAGAAAACGATGTCACCATTTAAAAGTTCTTTTAGCAGGGGTGTAACAACACAAGGTTCGCTTGGCTGCCCTCCATCCCCGCTGTGAACTGTTGCGATTAATTACTGGAAAGAGGCAGATTAAGAGATACGGAAAACCACTGTGATGCTCACTGTGTTCATCCAGTTGGCAGACAGAGTGACTGTCTGTGGGAATTTCCATGGGAGCTGAACCACAAAAACCAAACAGAGAATGTAGGACAACTCGGAGTTTGATTTATGCTCCATATTAAGAAACTTCACTTTGAGTGAGAGAAGAAGGGAAGCCAAGAAACAAAGTATAAAAACAAGGCATTATAGCTGGAGGGAACACAGCTTGTTTTCAAGAGGAACAGTTCTGCCATCTGCTGGGGAAGTGACATGAGCTTCAACGAACATGCATACCCTTGACCCCGTTTACACCCCATATTAAGATCCAGAAGTGGTCAGCACTTTTAAAAACAAAAAAAAACAAACAAAAAAACAAAAAACAAAAAACTATAAAAAGTATAAACAGGATCCGAAATGTTTTGTATGGTCACTCAAACCACATTTAGAGGTTTACTTTTTCAAACTCTACTCTGAATATGTGGCAAGAGAGAGTATTTCCTCTATTTCAAAAGAGTAAAAAGTTTAGTTTATTCAGAATAAGCCCATTAAAACTGTAGGAATACATATTTTTCTTTGTGGCAAGCTGAACTTGTGAAATACCTAAAGTCCATTTGGCGACCACCATGAGGTTCCTCTCTTGGCCCTCTGTAGTACGGGAAGTCTTCCTGCTGAAGTGCAAAACAATGATATGATGAAAACGCAAGAAACACAATTACAATTGTTAAAGGAGTAGTTCTCTTTAAAATGAAAATTAGCCCATGATTTACTCACCCTCAAGCCATCGTAGGTGTATATGTCTTTCTTCTTTCTGATGAACACAATCGGAGTTATATTAATAAAAATCCTGACGCTTCGAAGCTTTATAATGGCAGTGACACACGGTCTCCACACGGCTCTGGGGGGTTAACAAAAGCCTTCTGAAGCGAATCGATGGAGTTTTGTAAGAAAAATATTATTAACCTTTATTAACCCCTGGAGCCGTGTGGAGTACGTTTATGATGGATGGATGCACTTTTTTGAGCTTCAAACTCAATGGACCCCGTCACTGACATTATAAAGCTTGGAAGCGTCAGGATATTTATTAATATAACTCTGATTGTGTTCATCAGAAAGAAGAAAGTTATATACAACTAGGATGGCTTGAGGGTGAGTAAATCATGGGGTAATTTTCATTTTAAAGTGAACTATTTTCATTTTTAAGTGTTTTCCATATATGATCCTTTTATTTTCCATAACTTTTTCCTTTTATTGAACTGATTGATAACATTCAGTCACTTCAGGACAATCAAATAGCAATAATAATAATAATAAAAAAAGTTAAAAAAAAGAAGAAAGGGAAAAATAAACAATCAATAAATAATATAACTATAATACAAACAACACAAAAATGTCAGAGGCAGACAGTTTTAAACACCAACTGTACTGAAAAAGAAAGTAACAAACGAGGCAATAAATAAACAAATAAAAAAAATATCTAAACTTTGATGTTTACCCTTCGACCAGGTGGTCCACCCCTGTGGTCATTTGGAAATGAGTGATGGCTGTCTCCATGGTAACCTCTCTGATCATCTCCATGGTAGTTGCGAGGGGCACCGTTTGGGTAAAACCGAGGGCCATCGTATTCAAAACCACGGCCGTAGTCCTCGTCCGGACGCCCAAAGGGAGGTCTCCTATCTCCTTGACCTCCTCTTGGAAATGGACCCTGGAACGTCAAACAATCTCAAGCAAAGCTGTTTGTTTCACAGCATGAACCAAATGTTTGATCATGGCCAAATGATTTATGACAAATAAGTATATTTACCGCTCTATCTGGAGGAAATCGGTCCTCATAAATATCTCTAATAACAGTTCGATCTCTCCTAAAAGCCACTGAGATACAAAAACAGACACAGATGACATATTAATAGTATTTAAGACAACTGTAACAATATGGAACTTACACATGAGTTATCTAAAAATGTTATATTAAAGTTCAGTATCAATAGAACAGGCCTATATGCCAACCAGAAAACCAATAAATAACTTTAAAGACTGCATAATATTGACAAAAACATTTTATATTAATGTAATCAAATTAAATATTATTTTTATTACATTTTCATCAAACTTAAAAAAAAAACATTCCTCTAACTTACTTACTTTTAGTTTCTGAATGGAAAATCGGTGTCTTCAGCTGTATGACAGTTATCTAGTAACAAATGAGAGATAAATGAGACAGAAATAGGGTTATACCAATAGCTATAGTGGGCAGATAATTATTTATAGGCCATAATAACCATTAATTTTTTTAAGTTTGCCTAACAGAAAAAAAGCCACAAAAAAAACAAAAAAACAATTCACACTAACTTAAGTAACATGTAGGCTTTGTATTGTAGAACATATACAGTATAGTAGAAAACACTAATATTTAGTACTTCTGACACAGTATGAAGTGTTTAAAAATAAAATATTAAAGGCTAGATGGCGTTATGCAAGACGCGCAACCTTTTTTAAATGAATGTATTTACAATGCAGCAGGACCCCGAGTTTCTTAACTCTTTCCCCGCCAAACACGGAATTTTCCGTTATTTGTGAGAAAACGCTTCCCCGCCAAACACGGAATTTTCCGGGTTTCCGTGTTTTCACTATTTTTTGGTTTTCACTGTTATACACTAGGGGGCGCTATTACGCATCTTCTGAATGAATACAGAATCTCCTGATCAAAACACAGGCGAAGGAGAAGCAAAAAAAAAAACAAGCGATATAGTAAAAGCGAAAAAGTAAGCAGACGCATATGTAAAATAACGTGATCATCAACATTAAACATCATATAAATCAAAACTGCCTAATGTTACTGAATGAAATGTCGACCCAGGATGAGCTATAGGACTGTGCAAGTATTAGGAGTGTTGATGGACTCGATCTACTCCATCTGTTTTTGATCATCGTTTTGAATCTGATCTGGATGTAGTCTTTGATAAAAACGTGATTTTCTCAGCTTTTTGCTCAAAATGTTGCTTTTTTTTAATGAAACTTACCCTTATTTAAGTGTTGATAAAAAAAGGAATACATGAAGCTACAATAAATAAAGGTTTTTTTTTTGTTTGTTTTTTTTTTAAAGCAGAGGGTCTGCTCTTGTTGCATGCATTACATTTTTGTGAAAATGATCAAAAACCCTAGCGGTGGCTTTTTTTTTTTTTTTTTTTTTTAAAAACGGTGGCGGGGAAAGAGTTAATGTTTTGCTATTACAGTTGCTATTAAAACACAAATACCTGATAAATTGTAAGCAAATTCAGTTTCATTACTCCGCTAAAATATAGAGTTCCTGACGTAAGAGAACGTTACTATGCAACAAAAATAGCGATTTGATATAGATGTGCAGTGACATGATTTATGATTTAATTGAAATAATAGGGCATCATCTTTTATTATACTATCATCTGCTTTCAATATTGTGCTTATTAAACCGATAAGTAAAAATGTTCATTGTAATCGAAACCTATATTTTGTATCACAGAAAGCACGCGCTCATCTAAACCTTCCATTACAGTTCAGTTGAATTTGTTTGGTGATTGGTTGTGCTACAATTCAAATTTAACGAGGAATCAACTCTTATATTAATTTGTGTTTTTACTCATATGTATGTATCTCCAGCAAACAAACTCTTATTTATAATAAACTCATTTAAATCAGACACTGTAATGCCGTTTTTCACCAGTACATACACATGCATAACCCCAAAACAAGCGTTTACATACCGTTCACGTGCTTTGCTTGACATATCTCCTGTCAGTTTACCATTATTTTATCTTTCGTAGGCAAAATAACTTTTATGAAATAATAATTTTGAGACGAAACGTGGCGAAACACTCAGCCCGTTCCCAAACAAAACACCACAGCCACAATCAAAAATACGTTTCCGGGTAGAGACCAAATATTTTTTTCAAAATAATGACTGACAATCCTAATAAAATAACTGTTAAATTACAATTTAGGCTATTATTCACTGTATAGTTATTTTAAATTATTTTAAAGAGTCCTGTTGATGTATATTTGTAGCAATAAATGTTGTGAATTTGTTTTCTGACAGAGAGTGAAAACGGTCTGCTCTTTATCTTCCGGGTCACGCTGAGCTGCTATTTTGAATAGGATGTACACGCTAGTTAAACATCTACATTTTAGTAAAGTTAGACATTAAAAAACGCAATTCTTTTATTATCTTAAGCATGCTTTAAATCAGTAGGATTTGTGGGTAAGTAAGTCTGAAATGTGTTTTATAAAATTGCCCGTAAGCTCTTTTAGTATCATTTTGCTGTATGAGTATTTGCATGTTGTGATAAATGTTATGTTCTTTTTCAGATATCAGAGATAAAGATGAGTGGTGGTTTAGCGCCCAGCAAAAGCACTGTTTATGTGTCGAACATCCCATTCTCATTGACAAACAACGATTTGCACAAGGTGCCCTGTGTTGCTTGTTAAAATTATGTTAACATTAAGTGGACCCATTAATATAGGGGAGAGTGGGGTAAGAAAATTGAGAGAAAGAAGTAAAACTACATAATTGGACATAAATATATTTCAGAATCAGTTGAAATTAGAATAAAGCATATCATATATTAACATAGAAATAGGACTTAGGGTAAGCTGTGTCATGTCAAGGGAAAGTTGTCATTGGGGAATACCTGAGCAATTTGCATTTTAAATAAAAAAAGAACAAACTAGTGCAGAATTTAATAATGCCTTATGCAATTTTTGCTGTACATTTAAGTTAAATTAAGTTTCCTATAGTACCTATAAAGTAGCCATGTGAAGGTTTAATATTCCAAATATTTAAATGCAGTGTAATAATTTAGACTTGCATACTTACATACAAGAAAAACAAAATACAATTTTTGAAAATCTTTTTTTTTTTAACCTAACAGACTAAGGCACATACAAAATGTTCCCTCACTGATTTTTTTTTAGAGCTTCTATAATATATCATGTTGTGGGAAATCCATGATCATATTTTGGGATTCATATTTCATATTTAACAAGACTAGTGTAATAGTAATAGTTTCCTGCACTCGGATGCAAAGCTCACTAGTATTAGTTGAGCAAATGACACATCTTACCCTGAAGCATCTGACAGACTTTACAGTTTTTGATGGGCCCTCTCTAAATATATGATTATGAATAGGTTTTCTAGAATAATGGATATCTACTCCCCCTATATTACATTCTTTTACTACAAATTTAATTTAATTTATAAATATTGTTTACTTATTTTCTGCAATTTCCCCACAGCTATGCTTGAAATATGGCAAGGTTGTGAAGTAAGTTTCCTTTGGTCTGCAAAAAATAGATTGTTATACTTATATCATTATATCAAAGTATAGCTTGATCATAGTCGCAATGTCATTTTCTGAAGGGTGACTGTTGTCAAAGATAAGCAGACACGGATGAGTAAGGGAGTGGCGTTTGTGCTGTTCCTAGACAGAGAGTCTGCTCATAATTGTGCCCGCTCACTAAACAACAAACAGGTATGCTGTTTTAACATAACATTTAAGACTTACTAAGTGTCTGATTTAAAAAACAAAAAAACACATAGAGCCAAAGTACTTGACTGCTCTTTCAGTTGTTTGGGAGAACGGTGAAGGCCAGCATCGCCATTGACAATGGGAGAGCTACAGAATTCATCAGAAAGAGAAACTACACAGACAAATCCAAGTGTTATGAATGTGGGGTAAGTTTTCTGATCTATTGATATTGTTGACGTGTTGGTTGTCATGTGACTTTCACAGATCTGTGTTATATTTATGATAGATAGATAGATAGTCTCCGCCTCAGACGTCACGCCCACGGACCGTTGGCTGAGCGTCTGATGCATATGGCACACTTATCTGGAAACACTTCAGGAGTTTCGAAGTCGTCATCTGATTGGTTGAATTCCACAGGATGTCTGCGAGACGTGTGTGTTGCGTTCTTTAACGGTCCGCCTGGAAACAAATGCCATGACGCCAAACTCCCTCATGGAAGAAGAACGCCGTCGCGTTCAGGGGCGCATTAACGCACGCGCTGAAGCCCAGGGGCGTACACTGGGGAGGGGCCTACTGGCTGCACGAAAATTATATTATTCAAATAATTATTTATATATGGGAGTTTGTAGCAGTGACAACAGCATTAAACCCGTAAATTTTCAGGACTCTCAACTGCATTTTCGGCAAAGCCCTGCTGTGTGAACGGAACCGGACTGGACAACTAGTTTTCTGTAATTTCATTCAGTTGCGAGAGAGCCGCACTGCGCTGAACGCGGGTTCAGTAATTTGCGCGTGGATATAATCTGCATGTCATCTGAAGGATCCAGTCACTGTTCCATCGGTGCTGCTTTAAAGTCTCAATTTTAATTTCAGGAGGTTTTAAATCTGGGAATGGAAAAACAGGAATCGCAATATTGCTTAAATGTGATAATTAATTTTAAAGGGCTATGATTTAATTAAACTGCAGCACTGCATGTTTCAAACGCGGTGCTGTTGCGCGTTCTACGTGCTCGTGCTTCTAGAGCAGTTTGCAATCACCAAATAGCCCACATTTATACCAAGTGATTTTGATCTACTGCTGATGAATAATAATAATATCTCGTATAATTTGTTATTTATATAATGGAGCTGTAAACTCGCATTTTGGCCAGAAAAGTTTTGATGGCATTTTCTTTTCATATTACCTCCGTACAATGCCTATAGTAATGTAGTGCAGTGTTTCCCAACCATTGTGGAAAATGATCAAATTCCAAAAATATAATAATAAATGCTACAAATAAGATCATCGCTGTCTCTATATTTTGTAATTTTTGTTTTATAAAATTAATGCTATTGGTCATCCTTTACATCTGTATGAGGGTTTTACAAAAATTTAACCAATAAAAAGCATTTAAAAGAGGTTGTGACTAAACCTCATAAATGCCGCCCACAGTTTGGAGGTCTGCTTGTTTGCAATGCAAGGGTAAATAAAGAACTGATGTTTGAGTAAGTACAGTGTTTGCTTTACTCAAGAAACACCATGTCCATTAAGGCTAGCATTTTTTTGTATTTGAAGAGCGGAGAATATTCTTAGTCTGCTATTTGCCGTGAAGCAAGTTTTAAATATCATGTGCATAGCACTTCATCTTTTGTATCATGACTTATCAAAACTGTGCCGTGGCAAAAAAGGGGTTGGGAAACATTGATGTAGTTTTTATAAGCAGCTGCTATAATTCTGCTGTTCAACAAGCGCCACCTACTGGCAAAGAGTGAATTTGAATATTCAACTATATTTGACCCAATTTTTTACACAGCATACATACAGTGTTGTAAATGTTAAATGTTATCGACAAGATAAATTACATAAATAATTGGCAGGATATTTTTGATGTGCGGTATAGGGGGCCTACAGTAATGTTGTAGCCCAGGGGCCTTTGGATATCTTAATGCACCCCTGGTCACGTTTACAACTGTTGCTGCGTCCGAAAACCTAGGCAGCTGACTTATTGCCTCGCTGCCTTATCAGACAATGACTTGTAAGGCAGCGTTTGTGCATGAAAGCACCTCACGAAACTGATTTCGCACAGACTTCTAAGGCAGCGTAACAGTTTAATGATCTACAGCAAAATAGAGCGAGCTTTGGTGAGAACTAAACAAATATTTAATTACTACAGTAGTAATTTCTCGCTAGAAATTATATCAGAAGTGGAAAATGGTCAAAAACGTACATTTACACGCAAACGCAACTTTCGGACGCCATCTTTTTTTCCTAGCACAACTGTCACAGAATGGAACGCACAGGATTGTGGGATATCAAAGGCAACGAAGGATACATTTATGCTGCCTTCAAAACTCAGTCAGATGAAGGTATCTCAGGAGACAGGAAGTGAAGCCAACATTAGATTCGGACGTGCCTTGATGCCTTCCTGCCTTGAAATGTGTCCTCCGAAGGCAGCATTTTCCAGGTTTCGGACGCAGCCTGTGACAATGAGCGCTTACCAGGATCAACTAAACTCTGGCATTTCAAAAGTATGTGAAGTTCACGGCTCCATTGTTGCAGTAAACTTGCACAATGTTCTTGAAATAATAATTTATAGATGCACACCGGTCTGTTATTGCAGGGACATCGACTTTACATTTTCACGCCCCTAAACATGACGCGGAACCAAACAAACTGATTGGTTGCGTTACATGTAAGTCAAACGTCCTCTTGGGCGGTCCTTAGCCAATGAAAGCTGCGAAAAAGTCCAGACCTTCTGCCATCAGTCTGAAGGTCTGGCTACGCGATTTCACCTGTTTACTAATACATATTTACGTCTTGTACAATTTAAACTTTATGGATGGAGAAAAGTTTTTGAGGTTCTTACACTGTTTTGTCATGTCATTTGTCTACGCTAGGAAGAAGGGCACTTGAGTTACGCCTGTCCCAAAAATTTACTTGGAGAGAGAGAGCCTCCACCTAAAAAAGAAAAGAAAAAGAAGAAAAAAGTCCAGCAGCCCGAGGAGGTGTAAGTACATCCTAATAGCATTGATAATTGAAACTAGTACTTAGTATGTATTTAATGCGATTAATCTTTTATATGTACTTCATTGCAAATAATATGAGAAAATAAATATGTTGTTTTTGTCATTTTAGAGAACCAGAGGACAGTGAGGAAGAAGGAGAGGATCCAGCATTGGACAGTTTAAGTCAGGCAATTGCTTTCCAGGTCAGTGAATATTATATACTCTACAGTTCATTCATCATACATTAATATTCCCAATAAAAACAGGCTCAGAGAAAAATATACATTTTTGCCTGTCATCATCAGCAAGCACACATTGAGGAGGAGGAGAAGAGAAAGAAGCAGGTCACAGAGGATGCGTCTCAAGCATCTACATCAGAGGACACCCACAAGCCCAGGATCAAAAAGAGCACCTACTTCAGTGATGAGGAGGAGCTCAGTGACTGACTCATACTTTTATGTGCTCAGAACAGACTGCCTGTTCTCAACCGCTTTTAAGGTCACATATTGATCTAAATTTATAATTTTGTCAAACTATATGTTGACATGAAAGGTGGAAAAAACGTCTGCTTATCTTGATCTGAGATTTTATGCTCCTCATTCAGATAATTACACCTCCAATTATGTGGTATATAGTATTGTGATTTAAAGATCCTGCAAAAAACTTTTGTAAAAATGTTTTTTTTTTTAATCTTGTAAATATAGTTTAGTTCTGTTTCACATATGTACATTCTTGTTTTTGTTCCAGGAAGCATGAAAAATAAACCGTTTTAAAATAACTTCCTGTCAGCTCTCAGCAGTCATTTGAACACTTTAAAAGGCATTTTCCACCCACTGATATAATTCAAACACACCGGTATTGATAACCAGTAGTATTTCATGTTATTACATATACACAGGGGCGCCGCTAGCAATTTTGGGCCCTATGAAAGAATATGAGGTTGGGCCCCCTATACCGCAGAAAGCATACAAGCCAACCTTTCGATCCAAAAATTGGATTGGGGTAATTTTGCCGGAAATGCAGAAATAATCCGTTATTTTGATTTATTTGTTACTCTGGTAGATTATACATTTATAATTTCTATTAAAGTAGCACTGTTACTAGTACCAATAAAACTGATCTCTGGGGGCCTTAAAAGTGCGTGGGCCCTTAGAATCGTCCTAACTCAGTAAGAATCGCGTTCCGGGGGTGGTGGTGGGTGTTCCCCCTCGGTAGAAATCGCGTTCGCGGGGGCACTGCGGTGCGATCGAAAAGGGCACTTTCACTTCCCCACTTATCGATTTTATCTTTTATGCCAAGAATCATTAGGATATAAAGATCATGTTCCAAGAAGATATTTTTAAGATATTGTAAAGATATTAAGAATATGAAGATATTAATTTCCTACCGTAAATATATCAAACAATTATTATTAGTAGTAATATGCAGGACTTCATTTGGACAACTTTAAAGGCGATTTTCTCAATATTTCGTTTTTTCTTTTTTTGCACCCTCAGATTCCAGATTTTCAAATAGTTGTATCTCGGCCAAATATTGTCATCAATGGAAAGCTTATTTATTCACAAATTATCAAAAACGACCCGTTTTGTGGTCCAGGGTCACACAGAAAAACACTAAACTTTTTCGAGCCACTATTTTGTACCCTATTCGTGGAAAGTGCCAGGAACGAATGACTTTAATTTAAGAGGGGTGCAGTAAAGCCTACGACTCTACTTTTGAGAAAATAAATCGACGCTGGATTGGTCGAGCGCAGTCACGTGACTACCGCTGCGCTGGAGTTTCTACGACAGCTGGGAGCCGCGCGAGAGGACAGAGCGCGAGAGGCGGCTGTGCCTGCACGCTTCGCACAAAGTTTCTGCAGCATGGGAGACAAGAGGAGTCCGACGAGGTAAAAACAAACAGAAAGAAACTCCCACAGCCGTGGCTTCAAGACACTCGAATCCATCTCAGGACTCGAAACAGACCATTAGGCAGCGCGCGTGAATGAGAAAGACGCAACAGAGTGGCCACCATGGCGGACTGGCTGTTTTATCAACCTAAAGTGTCATTTCATTAAAGAACGCGTCGCTTGCGAAGGCCTCCGGCTGACTTTGTGCATGGATAAGATCAGATATGTGTTACGAAGATTTCAACAGTCCGAGATGTGATGTTCTCTCTGTTTGTTTTGCTTTTTGAAGGCCGAAACGGCAAGCGAAGCCCTCCTCTGACGACGGCTACTGGGACTGCAGCGTGTGTACATTCAAGAACAGCGCCGAAGCGTTCAAATGCATGATGTGCGATGTCAGGAAGGGAACGTCAACGCGGTGAGTGCTACACGACTTCTGAATGCGAGCTATTCACAAATCTAGTGAGCTGCCTACCTAGACATAATATCTGGACTTTATTCGATAGCCAGAATTGCTGTCCAGACAGCCAGCTCACTATGTTTTAAGACACGGCCATTTGCCTTGTGTGTATTAATAATTACACAGTTAATACAATGTTTATAACCTCAGGAACAAATGTGACCACTCAGTGTCATATTACTAAACAGCTTTGTTGGTAAAACACCAATTTCGGCTATTTCAGAAGTAATTGGGGTGTATTTCAGTTCATTTGTAATTATAGACAAGTACATGACACAACCTATAAGTAAGTCATTGTAAGTTGTTTGTTTTGTTTTCTTTCTATTGGCAGTTCAAACAATTTTGGGATGCACAGATCTTATCAATGGTATCTACTTATGTTGTAAATTGGAAGATAAATACTTGTTCTCGGTATCAGTATCATTTAATGCTTCCAAGTATCTTGATGTAATGATGTGTTTGGTAAAGACCAGCTGAAAGCATGTTAGTACTTTGGAAGGATGAAAAGAGACCGTCAATTGTAATGTGTGTAATAGAGTATTTTTAACTAAGAGTTTAACAAAACCCCATAAATATGTGCTCAGATTTACTTTTGTTCAGAGAATTTTCATGGTCGAAATCAATCTGCAATTTTGCATGAGAGCAAAAGATTTCCCAACGCAGATTTCACAATTTCACTCGTGGTAATGTGAATTAGCCACGTTGACCAATAGAAAGCTGCTTAGTTTGAAAATGACTTCTGTGTGAGCTGTGCTTTATATGTTGCTATGCTATTGACAATAGACCCTTTTTGCCCATGAAATTTCACCGAAATGCATTGGTGCTGATTGTTGCTTTCAGCTGACATTTTCACTGAAATTTTGCTAATGTGCCCGCACCTTGGGACGTTATTACAGTCATTCTATAGAGAGGAAAACAGAAGTACAAAGTCAAATAAAATCAGAGTTTTTAATAAGTTGTAGAGAATGAGGGGTCCTACGCAATGTTTTTTCTGAGAATCTGTAGTCAGTATCAGCCGATGCTCTGCTTGTATCGGCCTTGCAGATAGCATCCATCCTGTGGCACGGATCCAGGAGAGAGCGCTAATGACCTCATCAAAGAAGACATTTAATGAGCTCGTATTTTCTCACCTTCATCTCATCCGTCATAAAAATCCTGTTTTGGAACAGTCAGCGACTGAGTCGGCAGTCAGTTATTTCCCTTATGTCATTAAGATGAGATCAGGTCAGGAAGTAAAACATTCCTCGTCTGCGTTTCAGAACATAAACGCACACTAAAAGCAGATGATGATGATGATGATGATGATGACAGACCTCAGCTCTCAACAACAGCACCAGATAATGATCATCTTTCTTTAGGGAGATTGTTTATAAAGCTTTAATTATCTTTAAAGTTTCAGATCCCATTACCACTGCTGAATTGAAGTATGACAGCAGTTATTTGAAGCCAACAAATGTTCATTTTCACTGCAAAAGTGCGTGTGGGAGGGCGGAGGATTTTTATGTGGGGGTGGGGTGCTGTCACTTGTCCAGGCCACCGCAGCAGCTGGCGTCCAGACGGCCTGAACTCATTTGCATTCAACGGCTTAATCAAGAATGCTGTCATCAGAGGAGGCATCATCACATCAGGATGCGCACACACACGCACGGACACTCATACCCATAAATAAGCCCATGATTGCACATCTGCCCTGTTATAATGCCTCGGAGATGGCTGCAAATGATGGGTTTTAATGATGATGTCCTCTTGATTGTGTGATTCTCGCAGGTCATTCATTTACTAGGAATGGAGAGCTTCTTGACATACCGCGTGTTCACTTTTCTCCAATAATTCTGCTGTTGTGCTGCAATTGTATACGTAAACGCAAAGGACATGCATTGATTCTGATTGCTGCTTTCAGCTTCATCTTTCCAAGCAACCGTCAAATGTGAATGACAACAGGGTGTTTGTATAGATTGCAGTTGTGTGCAGCGGATAGCAGATGAATGTTTTATAAGGCCACGATTTAGCTGAGCCTGACTGATGTGTGGTTCATTTAGAGCATGTTTGCTGGGCATCTTATCAGATATTTCATTTGGGTCAGAACACATGTTTTTCAGAAAGATATTATGGTGGTTCTGTGTTGTTTTGGACCCCATTGACTTTATTTGTGTGACTTTCATCCAAAGTGGAACAGTCTTCAAAATATCTTTTTTTTTGTTTTCCACACATTGTAAGAAATTCATACAGGTTTGGAACAAAGTGAGGTTGAAAAACTTGACATAAGTTGTTTTATTTTAAGGTGAATTCTCTCTTTAAATCACATAATACAAGCCCCTAAGTGAATGTTTTTTTAATGTTGCTTCGACACTGGCTATATTTGCTTTTGTTCGAAAAGTGGTTTTAGTTACCTTGCGCTGACAGACTGACAGTTATTTGATGAAGCTGCAGAGCTTCTTGTTGAGCATTTCAAGCCATTCCCCTGTTGACCCCAGAACCTGCCGGCAAACCTCTAATTTCAGTGTACCGACACTCTTTGCCCCCCAGCAACAGCATTCACTCTGCAGGAGAGAGTATTATACCATTCATTTACCACAAATAGAGAAAATGTCCCCTCTAGACCAAGCGCTTTCTTTTTTTACTCAAGACCTCTCACGATGACAGATTGAGAAAAAGAACGCTGTATTATGTTTTGTTTCACGTTGGAGCTCTATTTGACTTGACACTAATGTACATTTGTGCTGTCACAACAAATTTAAGGCAGTCGATTATAATTTGTTGACACAACCTGTGCGCTGTATAGGGGTATTGCTAAGAGAACTGGTCCGACCAATCATCCTTCATGACTGTCGGTGAGGTGATGACAGGGTTTCGATTGCAAATGATTACTGAGGAATGCATAAATCTAACCTTCATATTTTGCAGTCACATTCATGTTTTTTATGCTTAACGGTGCAAAAAAACATAGAACTATATTAGAAATGTGCAAAACCAACTAGTCAGTGGGTCTTAAGGAAACTATGTATAATTAGGCTGGTTCTAGATTCACCTGACCCCAGTTAGACACTTTTTCTTACGGGGGTGCTTAAAATTATTGTAATTTATAATTATACAATGGTGCAAATATATATGTATATATACACAACATGCATGCATATATAAACACACATACACACTAATTTTGTTTATATATAAACAAAATTAATAAATATAAATGTAAACTTTGATGATATTACATTATTTTTTTATATAATTTATATAATATAATAGACTATAATATATTAATATAATTATATACTATATTTACATATATTTCTGAAATATATGTATTTATATATATTCATATATCTGGACGCATTATACTACTCAGTTGCTACAGTGTGCTGTTTGAAGGAGTTGAGCAGCATGTGAAATCCTCTCTAATTGCATGTGTGCAGAAACCCAGAGTGCTGCACTGTGAGTTCTCGTCTCTTTGCCCAAAAAGGCGAAACTAATGCAGTCTGAGGAAGCGTTCCCAGCATGCCTATGCCAAATAAACCAAAAGCCACATAAAACATCCACATTATTCAGTAATTACAAGAGCCTGTTATCATTTATTAGAGAAATGTTGCGTATGTTTTGCAAAAGCGCATGATCGTACCGTCTCAAACGGGTTGACCTCATTTTGTTTCAGACAGTTATAGGCCTTTGATGAAAGGAGAGAAAGCTGGATACTGAAGTGAGGGAGAAGCAATGTGGAACTGCAGTGTGGGATTTTGAAAAGCAGCTAAAAGAAAAAGCAAATGCTTGGAAAGAACAGCCGAAAACGGAGTGTGGAGAGGTGGGACGGTGGGAGGCAGAGGGCCATCTGTCAAACAGGGTGCTTGGCAGTGGAGCGAAGGAAGGAGCAGTATGGAGACTGCATGTTCACACAGTGTAGCGCATTAATCATAGTGTCCCCTCCCATCACTCAAGCCCATGAGTACACAAGCCTCCCCAGTACAGTCATTACGCCATTATACAAACATGCAGATATGAACACATCTGAGAGACTTTTGACTCAGAGGAGAGAATGCAGCCCATGTGTCCTGATTTAACACAATAATGTGGGAAAACATTTTTTGTTTGTGCACTTCTGTAAGAAAAGACGTATTTGTAGACACATTTGGTTACTGTGCGTCATGTAATAGCTGACATTGACATGATTATATGGAGAGAAAAAAATAGTTAATCAGTTTTATTTATTTACTAATGAAACTGACTTAAGAAATGTTGTACGATATGCCAAGTCTCAGCCTTCAGTGACGTTTTGCTAAGAATACACAACATATTGGTACCATATCAGTTATCGGTTGCTAATAGAATTTTTTTTTTTTAATTTTAAACATTTTTAAATATTGGATATATTGACAATATTGGATATGCTCTATTTTTACATTTAAATTACCTTTGCTGTGATCAAATGTGCACTTAAAGTTAATCTTTAAAAACACTAACACTGTTAAATGTAAATTCTCAAAATTAATCTTTTTTTTTTTCATACTGTACATTATAATGTTAATGTGCCTAAATTCACTTGTAGCATTCAAATGATTGGTTTTTAGCTTTCTAGTGTTTTATTTGTAATTTATTTAGACAATTTTATTAATCTACAATAAGTTATTGGCCATAACATAATTATTTATTAGATTATTGGTGCTTCTCTACTTTTAGTTTATAAAATGGTTGCTACATAATAAAAATATAATTATGATACTAACTTTTTTTTTAATTAAAACATTATATTAAGCAATTATTATGTCTCGTATCACTCCATTGTCTCTTCTTTTGTCACATAAGAAAATAATTTTGGTCCTGTTTACACATGGTGTTCAGATGTGTTTTGGTCGATCGGATCACAAGCAGACAAGGGAGAAACATTCCCCTGGTGTTTTTAATCCGTCTCTTTTGTCCACTTCTGTCTTGATTTCTTCAAGGTGAGGGTCTCTGGACGGGTAAATGTATGGGCTTTTTCAGATCTTTCAATCTAATGGACAAAATAACCTCACGCAATTTACATATGAACGTGACTGGAGATGGAAAAACACGTAGAGCAGCAGCTTTTGTTTCTGTTCTGATAGTCGCAAGACCACAGCAAACGTGGTCAGTGAATGTTAGAAATCAGGAATGGTGAGAGAACATTTGTCTTCAGCCGACAAAGTTTAAATCCCGTCTGGCTAGCGTGCTTTCCACAATGTTTAATATTAGGCCAGTAGACGGAGAGTAGGTGCTATTTTGTGGCTGTTTGAACGCATTCGACCACATGAACGTTTACACTACGAAAGCAATCCGGTTGAATGCGTTTGACTACCTCTGGAAGTGGTCAAAAGTGGACTAGCTCAAAACGTTTTAGACCCCGTTTACACCTGTATTTAGCGTTGTTCACTTGTGATCCGATCGACCAAAACGCATCTTAATACCAGGTGTAAACAGGGCCTTTGACTCAGTTATTCCATTATGTCCATTTTATTTATTTAATAAATAGCCATGTAATAAGCAGGATAATATACAGTAAACCCAATATTGACTGGCTTACATTTATCCCTTACAATAGTACAAGAAAGCAAGGCCGATTCACTCTGTCTGGCACGGAGGAAATGCATCACAAAGTGATCGATTGATTTTACTCTGAATGGCGCGTCTAACAGTGCTGAGTGTGAAGGGTGTTACGCGTCCACAGCAAGCAGCCAGGTCTTGACATGCAGCAGAGAGCGAGGCAGGCAGACAGCTAACAACAACTGATAATGGCTGTTTTCACTTGCCTTGGGCTCAGGATCAATGCTAATGACCAGTTCTTGGCTGCTCCGCTTTAAGGCTCTAGATGTCCTAATTTCACAATGTGTGACTTAATTAGCTATTCCCAAAGCATTCTGGGGTTATGGAGGAAAGCGTAAACATTGCACCAGTGCACAGATACTGAGAAGCTGATTTTAAAATCACTGTGTGTGTGCTGGCAAAGCAGACCGCAGCGATGCTGGCCTTCATACTGCTCTGTTGTGGTCTGTTTTTGGTCTAACAGCTGTTGTTCTTGACATTAGAGCAACGGTCACAGCATATCCCTGTTGTTCAAAACATCACGCTACTGATAGGACTTGACCCCGAGCTCTGATCTGAGATCAGTATGGGTAGTTCAGTTTATAGGTCCAGATATAATCTGTAATTGCCACAGCCGTCAGGTTGTTAATTAGGGGTGCAACAACTGATGCGTTAAAATAAGAGCAGGACAGTATCCTAACAGACATCAGTAGGACAAGGGCTGTTTTAGCAGTGGCCAATTGGTCATTTACATCCATAGGTTCATGTATTATTACTTCAGTGTAGTTAATTAGTATCATTTAAAATGTTAATTTCTCAGCACAATCTAGTGTTATTGCAAACTAGTGCCTTTTTATTTAATAATAGCCCATGTATCTAATATTTATATAAAATGTTATAGCATTTTTTGTATTTAAGGTTCATGTTTAGGCATGAAAAGCTAGTATATTAGGGGATTTTAGCTTGTATCAGGAAGTTAAATTACCAGTGTTTTTGTCTTCCTGCTGTATAAAGGAAAACCGATGAGTGAAATTGTGGCCGTTTCTCAACTGTTGAGAACACATTCTTCTCCGATTACTCTGTGTAGGCAAGATTTCTCAACTGGCTTCAACACTTGCCTGTTTTAACTTGTTTTCCCCCACATAGTCCTTTTTATTTGGCCCTAGTGTGCTTGTCATCCTGATTTGAGAAATCTCGCTTTCTCGCCTCTCACTCTTTCCTATTTTTTCCCCTCACAGGAAACCTCGTCCTGTTTCCCAGCTGGTAGCCCAGCAAGTCACACAGCAGTTTGCTTCACCCACACAGCCCAAGAAAGAGAAAAAGGAAAAGACAGAGAAGGACAAGAACGAGAGAGAACCAACACTGAAAAAGAACAGTCACAAGAAAATGAGGTGAAACATTGCGACACGGTCCCTGTGTTCATGAATTTACTGCGTAGTTCCTACTCTCCAAACAAATGAACTGGTTGTGAATTTTGCATTTTACGTAGCAGGTACCTCACTCTGTGGAAAATGTACAGTATATGGTTGCTCTTGATCTGTAAACTATTTGAATATAATATAATATATATATATATAATTTGACCTGCCACAATGTACTGAGAATTATAGAACATTATTCTCCCCTTTTGACAGAGGTTTTACAAAAATTTTTTTTTCAAATAATAAGAAATGTTTCTTGAGCATATTAGAATGATTTCTGAAGGATCATGTGATGCTGAAAACATTTATTTGACAATATATTCAAATAGACAAGTCATTTAAAATTGTAATATTTCACCACATCACTGTTTTCACTCCATTTTTAAAAAGTTCTGTATTTTTACTGAATGATAGTATGTATATTGTACATTCATTGTGTCATTTAGTTCCTCATAAAAGATGTTGTCCAGAATTTTGTTCAAGTATATATTTATGTATGCCAAATAAGTCTTCAAATCAATGTTTCTGATGTTATGATTAATCTCTTAGCTTATTAGTTTGGTTCATTGCCTCCCTAAGTATTTTTAATTGCCTATGGATGAGAAAATACTTGCAAAACCAAGGCCGCTGGACTTCACTTCATTTATATAGCGCTTTATACAATACAGATTGTTTTAAAGCAGCTTCACTGCAATAAACAGGAAAATAATGTTAATGTTGCACAATTCATAAATTATGAAACAGCTCTACATAAGGCAGTAGTGTCAAATCAGCTCAGTTTAGTTCAATGTGGATTCAGTTCAGTTCAATAACTGTCAATCTTGCAAAGGTTCATCAATTGTAAAAATTCACTTCATCTAATAAACAGCTCTACAGAAGGCAATAGTGTTGTCAGAAGTACCAACTTCGGTACCAAGTCGGTACTGAAATGTTTAAAATGTGAAAAATTTGCTGTTTGCTGTTGAACAGATTCTTAAACACCTGATTGGCCATCGTGTTCACGCACTCAACATATGTCTCTGGCCATTGTGTTCACACGCTCAACATATATGTCTGTGATTGGCTACAATGATTAATGCTCTTCACCAAGCAATTCTGCTTTCAAACACTCCCGTGTGTATCTGTGTAAGCACTCAGTGAAGAGCGTCAAAGACATCTATTTACAATGTCTTTGAAGCATTGATCATTGTAAACAATCACAGACATATATGTTGAGCTCGTGAACACGATGGCCAATCAGAGGTGTTTATGAATCCAATTCAACAGTGCTCAAAATGCTAGAGGGAAATGCTGGTATCACATTTTTAAAATTTCAGTACCGACTTATCCGACAGTACCGGTGCTTTTGACAACACTAGAAGGCAATAAGTGTCATTATTCAGCTCAAGTGAAGTCAAGACTAGCGAATCTGATCTGTTCTTCATTGCTCTCTATCCTACAGGCCCAGGTTAAAAAATGTGGACCGGAGTAGCGCACAGCATCTGGAAGTGACAGTGGGAGATCTGACGGTTATTATAACAGACTTTAAGGAGAAAACTAAGCCCTCCCCCAGTTCGTCCTCCAGCGCGACATCTGGAGATCACCACAGCCAGAGCGGATCCAACTCAGACAACACAGAGAAGGGGATCTCCAGATCCTCGTCCCCGCGAGGGGAGGGTTCCTCACTCAACGGAGAGTCTCACTAGGAACCCGTGGATTATGAACATTACTTCCAGTCTCCTGCACCTAATATATCCATTTTAAACGAACGGACACAGGACGCGCTTATGTGTGTCAAGACTTACCGAGACACAGACTTAACCCAGCAATATAAGCCATCTCTCACTACTACCACAGTTATAGGATCTGGAACATAGGATTTCACCATGATACTCGTGTCTTTATTTGTTACAATGCCCAGTAGGTCAGCTCGAGATAAACTGTAGAGTTTGAAGGCAATTTTGACGTTTGAATTTGATGACACTTAGATCAATTAACATGGTGGTATTATTAATTTAGATAAGTACTGTTGTCTGTTTGGATTTGGACATTGACACCCTTTCATGTTCTCTTTGCTATAGTTTCATAAACCATTTTTTAAAACCACAATCTAATTGTTGCAACAGCACCCATTACGTCCTGGGAATTGGCCCTGGGGCTTAAAAACTTGTTGATTCAACTAGAATGTTGTTGTGAACACACTTGCTTCTACATTAATGACAGTTGCAGCAGATGCGTATTGAAACTTTAATATACTTTCAATGCATTACAGGGTGAGCGTTAAATGAATAACTGTGATCGAAACAGGACTTCCTTTCTCAATTGTTTGTTGCACCTGCTGGTACTTTGTACGGTTTTATGAAAAACCCATCAAACGCAGAAATTCATTGTTTATTTGTTCTTGTTCATGCCATTTTATTTGACACTTGTCATGGTAGATTGCATCACATTTGTGTGGTAAGTTGTTCTACCAGCGCTGTTTTGTGTTAGATTGTGTTTATATAATTCTGTTAATTCCATGAGAAACACAACATTTTTTGACAAAAAAAAAAGACAAATGAATTTGTAAGATGTTAAATTCATCCCCTACTTTATGATGAATGGTGGTATATAAATATATTGCAGTATAGGAAATATCTCTTAATAAAATTTAAGATCTAGACTCCTGTAGTCAACCAAAGAGATTTATTTCAGGGGAAAACAAAGACCTTAAGGGAGTGATTATTGAATTTAGGTTGTTTGTGTGGTGAAATGTCTTTTCAGTTCTCTGTGAAATGCACATGACTTGCATGAGGATGATATTCAAAGTGTTGTGGTTTTTACCTCACCATGAGGAGTGATGCAATATCTGGCATACAGGTTCAGTCAGAGACAATGAAGAGCGTTGTTGCTTACTTGACAGCTAATAGCAGTGTCTTAACGCAACATGACAATCCATTTCTCAACTGACATTGCCTTATACAGCAGGAAACATTTCATTTCTTTTTATCTGATTGAAATACAAAGCAGAAAGCCTGTTTTTCCGGTAGACAAGAACAGAAAGTCCAGTTCCTCTATGCTCCCCTTAGGCACTCTTAAAATATTCTGAATATATGTTGTGACATTTTAGTCTACATGTACTATTGTTACTTTTGATATTTATTCCTCTAAACACATTTATTTTAAAAGTACTACTACAAATGTAGTTACTAGCCATCATTACACAAGTCAAACTTTTATTTTTACTAGTAGGTACGTTACTAAGAATTCAATTAACATGTAATGACTAGTCATAATGGCTATTGAATAATTCAATGAAAAATCCTACTTGTAAAATTAAAATGCATGTTGTAGCAATTGCAATTATGAATCATTTAAATTCAGTCACGTAATTCTGTAAAATTCAACTACAGAAAATAGCAATAATAATGGAACAAATACAGCTGAAATAAAAAAGAAATAGAACAGGGTTTCTGCGGATCTTAGTCTTAAATTGACCTTCCACAATTTAAGGCCTTAAAAAGGCCCAGAAAGTCTAAAATTCAATATCATGGCATTAAATGAAGTCCCTGTGATTTCTGTGATGCAGAAAACATGAATAGAATTGCAGAATCAATTCATAAAAATGGAATTTACTGTATAATGCAGAATGTCACAGAATTTGTCAAATTTTGGATAAATCAAAAGTAGGTCAGTACACTTAAAGGGATATTTCACCCAAAAATGAAAATTGTGTCATTTACTCACCCTAATGTCGTTCCAAACCCGTAAGACTTTCGTTCATCATATAAAGCGATCAAGTCTCTTCAGAAAATTTGGAATAAAGCTCTCAATTCATATGGATTAGTTTTACGATCTCTTTATGAAGGTTTTGAAGCGTCAAAGTGGTAGTTGCTTAGACTGTCAATGGAGGGACAGAAAGCTCTCAGATTTCATTAAAAATATCTTCAATTTGTGTTCCGAAGATGAATGTAAAATTCAGTAAAATTTTATTTAACTATTAAAGCAGAGTCCAGAAAAAAAACAGTAAAAAAAAAAAATTGTAAAACAGAAAAATTGCTAAATTTCATGCACTGCAAAAAATGTTCTTCCTCGGGATTTTTGTTTTCCAGTACAAATTCTAAACATCCTTAAATCAAGATACATTTACTTGAAATGCAAAAAAATTAAGTCTTGTTTTATAAGAAATCGAACAAAATTAAGTGAGTTTATGCTTAAAACAAGAACAAATATCTGTCATTGGGTATGAAAATTACTTACATTTGAATTAAGTTGATTTTTATGAACACATTGGCAGATATTTGTTCTTGTTTTAATCATAAAATCACTTTTACAAGATCACAAGATTTCTTATCTCAAACTTTAAGCTATTTTTATTTTTTGTTTCAAACTTTGTTTCACTAATACAACTCATTGTGTGCTTAGACATTTACATTTAGAGAACATATGTGTTATGTTCCCTTCAGTTTATTCCTTACATTTTCTTTAATTGGTCTTAAAAAGGTCTTAAATTTACCTTTAGAAAACATGCAGAAACCCTATAGAAGTTAGTAACTAAAAATAAGTAATAACTAGTAAGTTTTGAGGAATTAATCTTGTAGCAGGGGTCTTTCTCACGTCATCGGGGGAAGATCTTGTATGTGGGGGATGGTGGTGGTGGTCGTTAATGATAGGAAGCCTGACTCATTTGTGCGAATCGGTTTGTTCGAAGTTAATTTCAAAGAACCGATACAGTGGTTCTTTAGGAAATTACGTCATTACGTGGTCTCTGATAGACATTTGCTCTAAAAACGCTCAAGTAAAGTCATATGCAGGCACGTATTTCTGTATATTACAGTATTTTCGTTAAAGTTTTATTAATGTTTGTAAATTATAATTTCATGTATCCAATTTCAGTTTGTTGCACTACTAGTGATTTAGAATATAAATGTACATTTTGCATGTTTTAATGGTGCTATTTATTTAAAATGCTATTTATTTATTTATTTTTTTAAAAAAAGTCAATTTTGTTAAAACTGTCATACAATGAAATTTCTAGAACGATTATTGGTAACATTTCTGCTAATCTTTTATGTTCTGTGAATCAGTGAATCAGAGTCTTGGAAAAGATTCGACTCAAATGAACGATTCGTTCACGGAACGGACATCGCTAGTGGTCATTAGTGGGCGAGTACACGCACACACACTCTTTTCAAGTGAAAACAGTGTCCGTGCCCTTTAGAATGCGTGTATATATTCGTACATTTAGTCTGTGCATAGTTATCGCTCTTCTATCGTTACTATTTTTGTTCAGTAAACATGATGCAGAAAGTTTTTTAAAGCAAGTTAGGGCGCCGCTGGAACCGTCCGTCTCAAAGAACTTGAATGGAGTAAAATCAAAACAACGACCCACTGCGACCAGATCACACAGACTCGGGTAATCAGATGTTTCGTTAATTGTATTTAAAGACAATGTGTGTTTAACAGGCGGAATTCACGTGAATAACATTTTAAAGGTGTGTTTGTCTTTTTTCAAAAGGATGTGTTCGAACTCTATTTTGGAAAGTTACATTAAAAATACGCAGTGCATCTGTCCCAGTACGAGGAAAAGTAGCAATAGCCAGTTCATCTTAATTATTATTGTTATTATTATTATTATTATTATTATTTACATAAGAGGCCAAAAATACAGCAAACGTTCAACACGCCTGAAATCCACGTGAAAGGGAAACGATGTACATGACAAGAGCCTGTGTAATTCCACATTGACTTGAGACACTCTTTATGGTGGAAGCTGTTGACACCTACCTGTAATGATGCATTGTCAAAGAAGAGTGCTGGCGTGTCGAGAGCATTGATGCTGGGCAGTGATGCAACCGATAACTAACAGCCAAATCACGCCTCTCTCACACACACCTGTGTTTCAGGTGGTAGGCTGAGTTTACAGACAAATGGGTCATAAGGCTGGGTGAATTTGTGTAATTAATTTCACCTAATTCTGAACAAAATTGTTAAAAAAAAAAAAAAAAAAAAAAAAAAACATCAGACAGAATACTGTACCCTCCATTTAACTAATAAATGTTAAAGAATGAATACAGTTGTATTATTGGCTCATCCCATGAATATGGGACATTAGAAATCCTATGTTTTTTGTTCTAAGACTTGTTTAATAAACTATTATAACAAAGTTAGTTTTAAACATTAAATATCGTTTTTTTTTTTTTTTTTTTTTTTTTTTTTTTTTTTCATATTTTCATTTTTAAAACATTTTGTCTATATATTTTAGATGTTTATTTAATGTTAATTGCCATATATGTTAAATTAGAAAATGATTGCAAATGTTAGGAAATAAAAAAAAAAAAATTTAGTTTAGCGCCATTAAGCAGCTCCTTTCTCTGACCATTTGTGGTCTTGTTTACTCATCCATCCTTTTTATCAGCCTGTCTATGTTTTTTTTTCTTTCTTTGTTTTGAGACTATTAAATATGTTTAATAAACTATTATAACAAAGTTAGTTTTAAACATTATGGCCTTGTTTCACAGACAGGGCTTAGATTAAGCCTGGATTAGCCCTTAATTTAATTAGGGTATTAAAGTAGCTCTTATAAACGTGCCTTAGAAAAAAACATTACTAGTGTGCATCTTGAGACAAAACAATGGCGCTGACGTATTTTAAGATATGCCAGTGCAAGTTGCTTTCACTTAAAACAACTCAAACATGCATTTTGGTCTAGGATTATCATAAGCCTTGTCTATTTTTGAAAACATTTGTCTATTTGATTTAATGTTTGTTGCAATAAAATTAGAAGGCTGAATTAGAAAATTATTAGGAAATAAAATATCTCATTTAAATTTTAATTTCTGTACTTTTCTGAACATTGAGCATATCCTTTCACTGGCCATTTGTTGGAAAATAAGTTATGTTCTTGTTTATTTACCCATCCATCCTTTTATCAGCCCATCTATGTTTTTTTTCTTTGTCATGAGACCTATTAAATACATTTAATAAACTATTGTAACAAAGTTAGTTTTAAACATAAAATCTTTATCACATTATCATTTTTTTAATTTTTCAAAACATTGTGTTTATTTAATGTTTATTGCACACACAAAAAATAGAAAATTATTGCTATTATTAGAAATTAAAATTTTGTTTCCAACCATTTCTAAATGATAAGAACTTCCTTAAGTTGTGATCTTGTTTATTTATTCATCCATACTTGTATCAGTATAAAGCTAAAACTTACTGTCCGTTTTCAGAGATGTTGCACTCAAGGTGAATTCACCTGGACAGCGAGAGACTTTGATGCAGCTGGCTGTGGTGGCTTGTGGAGAGAGATACGGGGAAGCTGTCAACATGCTGAAGACCGCAGCCATGCTCAGCAGCCGAGACTTGAGATTTCACATCTTTGCAGAAGAGCAGTTACACACCAACATAAAAGCAGCGGTTAGTATGAGCTAATTATCATTTCTGATATATATGCACGCTCACCTCTAGACTGTTGCACAATAACGGGCACATCTCTCCAGTGTTAAAGGGGATATGTGTCATTTTAGGGGAACATTTTTCCCCTGTATATCCCAAGAGTGTAAACTCTATGCACTTCAATCTGCTAGCGAACCATTGAGAAACTGTAAAGAGATAAAAGATTTACCCCATTTTCCTCTTGTACAGCTGGATTCCTGGCCAGCTTTCATCCGAGTAAAATTCAGCTATGTTGTTCACTCCATTTCATTTCCCCATGAGAACCATGAAGAGTGGAGTCAGCTTTTCAAGCCATGTGCATCACAGAGACTCTTCTTACCGGTGAGAATTATTGCAGTCTTAGTAATTGAAACAGCATGTTTAGTTTAAAATATCTGCCACTATTTTAATCAAAAAGCTGGGGTTTTTTTGTTGCTTGATTGTCATTTATGATCATTTAAGGTACACTATATTGGGGAGAACAAGTATTTGATACACTGCCGATTTTGCAGGTTTGCCCACTTACAAAGCATGTAGAAGTCGATGTGAGTGATGGAATCTAAAACGAAAATCCAGAAAATCACATTGTATGATTTTTAAGTAATTAATTTGCATTTTATTGCATGACATAAGTATTTGATACATCAGAAAAGCAGAACTTAATATTTGGTACAGAAAACTTTGTTTGCAATTACAGAGATCATACGTTTCCTGTAGTTCTTGACCAGGTTTGCACACACTGCAGCAGGGATTTTGGCCCACTCCTCCATACAGATCTTCTCCAGATCCTTCAGGTTTCGGGGCTGTTGCTGGGCAATACGGACTTTCAGCTCCCTTCAAAGATTTTCTATTGGGTTCAGGTCTGGAGACTGGCTAGGCCACTCCAGGACCTTGAGATGCTTCTTACGGAGCCACTCCTTAGTTGCCCTGGCTGTGTGTTTCGGGTCGTTGTCATGCTGGAAGACCCAGCCACGACCCATCTTCAATGCTCTTACTGAGGGAAGGAGGTTGTTGGCCAAGATCTCGCGATACATGGCCCCATCCATCCTCCCCTCAATACGGTGCAGTCGTCCTGTCCCCATTGCAGAAAAGCATCCCCAAAGAATGATGTTTCCACCTCCATGCTTCACGGTTGGGATGGTGTTCTTGGGGTTGTACTCATCCTTCTTCTTCCTCCAAACACGACGAGTGGAGTTTAAACACTTGCGTGCGCTGCAGGATTTTAATCCATGACGCGTAGTGTGTTACTAATGGTTTTCTTTGAGACTGTGGTCCCAGCTCTCTTCAGGTCATTGACCAGGTCCTGCCGTGTAGTTCTGGGCTGATCCCTCACCTTCCTCATGATCATTGATGCCCCACGAGGTGAGATCTTGCATGGTGCCCCAGACCGAGGGAGATTGACTGTCATCTTGAACTTCTTCCATTTTCTAATAATTGCGCCAACAGTTGTTTCCTTCTCACCAAGCTGCTTGCCTATTGTCCTGTAGGCCATCCCAGCCTTGTGCAGGTCTACAATTTTATCCCTGATGTCCTTACACAGCTCTCTGGTCTTGGCCATTGTGGAGAGGTTGGAGTCTGTTTGATTGAGTGTGTGGACAGGTGTCTTTTATACAGGTAACGAGTTCAAACAGGTGCAGTTAATACAGGTAATGAGTGGAGAACAGGAGGGCTTGTTAAAGAAAAACTAACAGGTCTGTGAGAGCCGGAATTCTTACTGGTTGGTAGGTGATCAAATACTTATGTCATGCAATAAAATGCAAATTAATTATTTAAAAATCATACAATGTGATTTTCTGGATTTTTGTTTTAGATTCCGTCTCTCACAGTTGAAGTGTACTTATGATAAAAATTACAGACTTCTACATGCTTTGTAAGTGGGCAAACCTGCAAAATCGGCAGTGTATCAAATACTTGTTCTCCCCACTGTATGTAACTTTTGACCCTCTAGCATTTAAAAAACAAAACTGCATGCATTTTGCGGAAGAACACTGGTTTGGTTGTGCTCTGGCTCTGTGTGAACATGTGGATGAATCTGGTTATCCTACTGCTCATAAAACATTCACTACTCGGCTTAAGAGATATAACCAGTTTAGATGGAAAGGATATTAAGCTGACTAGCTGAAGATGTTACTGTAGCTCTACCCGCTAACAGACACGGTACTTCCTTGAAAATAAATTCTAGCACAACGCTACATCAACCTTAATGAAATGACCCTTCACAATAGACAATGCTTTACAAAGAACTCTGATAGAGAGCTACATATGGCAATTTATCCGTTCAATAAAATACCTTATTCTCCTGTTTTTGAGTAATAAAAAAACGCCATCTCTGCATCGCTTACACAACATTTCCAATCCCTCAATTCTCGCCATCTCTGAAAAGCCAAATCAATGTTGATTCTTGTTTTATTACAAGCTCTGTTGCATTCTTTTTTTGCCAGCAGAGTCTCCTCTGTTCTGTGTTATTTTTTATTTTATTTTTTTAAAACGTGTGATTCCACAGAGGTTTGAGATTTGGCTGCTCCATGTCAACCTTTCTCGCTCATTGTGACAACTAACCTATACAACTAGCACACCATACTCGTGCAAAAGTAGCCGGAGCAACTTTTCTCTGTTTACAGATATGAGACACGCATGGGCAAGTGACGTATGTAGGCAATTTCCCATGAAAACCCATCCCAACAGGTCTAAATTATAAACACTTATAATAGGCTTACCATAGTGAATCAGGGTAAGATAAAAGCGCATTTTGGAAAAGGATTGATGATTTATTGACTTAAATTTAAATACTATTTAAAGTTTGTTATTTAAACATCATAGTGTACCTTTAAAATGACAGATTACACCAAAGAAGTAAAAAATTCATAAAATGTGCATTACTCTTTTCTGACGTGGTGGCTTTTTTCTGAGAACAGAAAATGTATGTTTGAACTCAAAAACATTGCAGTTTGACAAACTATTTGCATTTTCTTTCTATTCTCTACAGATGATTCTGGGGGAGGTGGACTCCTTACTCTACGTGGACACTGATGTCCTCTTCCTGCAGCCTGTAGAGCTGATCTGGGACATGTTGGCACTCTTTAACTCCACTCAGTTAGTAGCCATGGCACCAGAGCACGAGGAGCCGCGGATTGCCTGGTACAGTCGCTTCTCCCGGCATCCATATTATGGAAAAACTGGCATCAACTCTGGTGTCATGCTGATGAATTTGACCCGGATGCGAATGACACATTTCAAGGTGAGATCAGAGGGCAGGATCCCGAACTCAGCTATTCCTATTCATCTCAGTAGCAGGCACATGCAGAAGTACATGACCTGGATGCTGCCATCTTTGCTTCATAGGCAAACCAATCATGTGAGCTGTAAATGTCATGTGACATTCTATATTACTATATTAAAACTCCTAGCAGCAAACATTTAAAATAGAATTCAAAATGATATAATAATTAATATAAAGATATATATTTTAAGTTTGGGGTCTGTAAGATTTTTTAAAAATATTTTTGAAAGAGGTCTCTTGCGCTCACCCAGGCTGCATTTATTTGATCAAAAAATTTGGTAAAAACAGTAAAATTGTGAAAAATCATTACAATTTAAAATAGCTGTTTTCTATTTTAATATATCTTAAAATGTAATTTATTCATGTGATGGCAAAGCTGAATTGTCAGCATCATTACTCTAGTCCAGGGGTGGGCAATTCCAGTCCTGGAGGGCCACTGTCCTGCAGAGTTTAGCTCCAACCCTGATAAAACTCACCTGCCTGTAGCCTTCTAGTAATCCTGAAGACATTGATTAGCTGGTTCAGGTGTGTTTGATTAGGATTGGAGCTAAACTCTGCAGGACAGTGGCCCTCCAGGACTGGAATTGTCCACCCCTGCTCTAGTCTTCAGTGTCACATGATCCTTCAGAAAGCATTCTAATATGCTGATTTGCTGCTCAAACATATATATACAATGCACTTTATATTGTGCACTGGTGAAACATCCATTTATCTTACCCCTGGTTTCACAGACAAGGCTTAAACCTAGTCCATTTAAAATGCATATTTGAAACTGAAACTTGCACTGGCATATCTTAAAATATGTCAGTGCCATTGTTTTGTCTCAAGATGCACACCAGTAATGTTTTTTTCAAATGTACGTTTATAAAAGCTACTTAAATGTCGTAATTGAACTAAGGGCTAATCCTGGTTTAATTTAAACCCTGTCTGTGAAACCAGGCCTTGGTTTTTTTTTTTTAACATGTTGCAATTCCATTTTAGTCCAGAAGAGGATGCCAAAGGTCTCTTTTTCTCTTGGATTTTGGATAGAGATATTAAAAACTCTTTTTATTTTCTTTTTACTCTGTTTGGACAGAATGACATGACCTCTGTTGGTCTGCACTGGGACGAGCTTCTCATGCCTTTATTGCAGAAATACAAGCTTAACATTACCTGGGGTGATCAAGACCTGATTAATATAATCTTCCATTACAATCCAGGTAAACCTATCAGGATTTATTTTATTACTTGTAGCTTTATTGCCTTTCAAGTCTATGTAACAAATGTGTGTGTCCACCCAGAAATGGTATTTACCTTCCCCTGCCACTGGAACTACCGTCCTGACCACTGTATCTACGGCAGCAACTGCATCCCTGCTGAAGAAGAAGGTGTTGTCATGTTGCACGGCAACAGAGGAGTGTTTCACAGCGACAAACAGCCTGCCTTCAAGGCTGTGTATGATGCTTTCAAACATGTGAGTTACTGTTTTGTTTTGGAGTTGTTTAACACCAATGAAAGTTTCTAAACCTTTTGTTGAGTTCCAACCAATTTGTCTTTCCAAAGCTAATGCATCACTATTTACTTTTTCTGGCAGCACACATTTGGAGAGGATCTCGTAAAAACATTCTTGTTACCGCTAGAAGTGGCGCTGAATGGAACCACACACACATACTGTGGGAAAGTTAGTCATTTCTTTACCAGAGGACTTGGAAAGTCTGTAAGGAGGATCCAGAGAAGGACTCCACCTGGTGGCTAAGATGTGATACTGTCACTGTAGCTGAATAACGACAGAAATGCATTCTGGGAGACTGGATAAGAACATCACTGCCGTATGCTGTCGCATCTGTGCAACGTTAATGGTGAACATTCAGCTCGAAACCTCGAAGCTGACATGTTGAATGATGAAATGTGCATTTAAACCTACTTCTCAAATTGCCATTCTCATTTCACTTTATCCTGGTTAAAGTGATAGTCAACAAAAAGGGAAATTGTCATCATTTATTCACATAATTGTCATTCAAAACTTCCTTTCCAGGCGAATTGATGTTCCTCACACTGTATGACTTCTGAAGACTTTATAGACAAAAACACTAGCACACAAATCATTACTTTTATGATTGTTTTATAGTGCTTTTGGATGTACTGTTCCTTTAAGAGTGTTATTGAATGTACTGCAAGATGTAATAGCATTAAGTGGAAAATACTTGAAAATGTAAATATTCATTTTACATAATGTTCATATGAAATAAAATATATCATTAATCAAATTTAGACTTTTTTACCATCAATATCATTCTCCACTGAAGAATTATATCAGTGATGAGGAAAATATATTTTAGAAGCAAACTATTAAAAAAAAAAAAAAATGTAAGGGATTAGAACTTGATGAGCTTTAAAGAAAAATATAAAAAGCCCAATTCTTAAATTTGAACATTTTAAAATATATTTTAGATTATTATTTTGATATAATAAAGTTGGCAGTTCAAAAGATTTTGCATTTATAATGTGATGTATTTGTGTGAAAGCATATTCAGGAAAAAAAATGTGTAGGAAAGAAATCGACTAGATCTTAATTAAGGGCACCTGCTACTTAACTTACAGTTATGATAAATAAATGTACTTGCCAGTTAATTCCCCACTATTTTCATATGGAGACAAAATATACTATCAAAATTTGAAATGTTTTGGATTAAAAAAAATACAACTTTCCCCCACCAGGGTGCAGCATTGATTCAGGTTTTTATAAACACAGCTAGTGTTTTGGAATGATTACAGTGTCTTTGTTCTGTGATAACATCACACAACAGTAAATACTGAACAACTTCCCAACAATAACCGTATAACAGCTTGATACAGACTTTTTCACAAAGTGAACATTTGAGGTAATTTAAAACACAACTCAAGTTAAAATTCTTGGAGTATAATAAAGGAGGAAATGACCCTGGGACAATCTATAATGGGATCATGGATTAAAATATCATTACTTGGCAACCCTTAAAGCAGTAGATGTTAATGACACGAAAGGCCTGATTCATTTCTAATCCAGAAGTAGACCTGCATAAGGTCCATTTGAAGCATTAGCAACCTGTGCTTGAAGTTCAAAATGACTTCATAGATTCTAGGACACAATGAGACGACTGATGTCACGTTTCATAGTTACATCTAATGGATCAATGTAGCAGCGAACAATCCATGTCTGGACCACCTGAGGCACAAGAGCTGATTTACAAGGATGTGCAGGTCAAAGGCCAGACTTGATACAGCAATAATGAGGGTCTGTAGGTGCATGGTCTTCCTCTTGTATATGACAACCTGGATGATGGTGCTAGGAGTCTATGTTCCAACATTTAAAAGAAGAAAAATAGTAAGGATTTATCTGCATCAAGTTTAATCAATTCACCTCTTGCATGAAAATAAACAATATTATTATATTATCTTGAAGATAAAGTGGCCCTGAGCTTGAACTAACAATGAACAGTTGTATTTTTTTATCAACTAACGTTACAAAGATGAAAAATACTGTAATAATCGTATTGCCCAGTCATAGTTAATTTTAGTTAATGCGTTAATGTACTAATGTTAACTAATAGGACCCTATTATAAAGTGTAAATATAGTGTATGCATGTATATAGTGTGGGGGGGGCACCCCTCCAAATCATTGAATTCAGGTGTTCCAATCACTTCCATGGCCAAAGGTGTATAAAATCAAGCACCTCTGCATGCAGACTGCTTCTACAAACATTCGTGAAAGAATGGGTCGCTCTCAGGAGCTCAGTGAATTCAAGCGTGGTACTGTGATAGGTTGCCACCTGTGCAATAAGTCCATTTGTGAAATGTCCTCACTACTAAATATTCCACGGTCAACTGTTATTATAACAAAGTGGAAGCAATTGGGAACAACAGCAACTCAGCCACAAAGTGGTAGGCTAAGCCACGTAAAATCACAGAGCGGGGTCAGCGCATGCTGAGGCACACAGTGTGCAGAAGTCGCCAACTTTCTGCAGAGTCAATAGCTACAGACCTCCAAACTTCATGTGGCCTTCAGATTAGCTCAAGAACAGTGTGTAGAGAGCTTCATGGAATGGGTTTCCATGGCCGAGCAGCTGCATCCAAGCCTTACATCACCAAGAGCAATGCAAAGCGTCGGATGCAATGGTGTAAAGCACGCCGCCACTGGACTCGTGTTCTCTGGAGTGACGAATCACGCTTCTCTGTCTGGCAATCTAATGGACGAGTCTGGGTTTGGCAGTTGCCAGGAGTCTTGCCTGACTGCATTGTGCCAAGTTTGGTGGAGGGGGGATTATGGTGTGGGGTTTTTTTTTAGGGGTTGGGCTTGGCTCCTTAGTTCCAGTGAAAGGAACTCTTAATGCTTTAGCATACCAAGACCTTTTGGACAATTCCATGCTCCCAACTTTGTGGGAACAGTTTGGGGATGGCCCCTTCCTGTTCCAACATGACTGCGCACCAGTGCACAAAGCAAGGCCCATAAAGACATGGATGAGCGAGTTTGGTGTGGAGGAACTTGACTGGCCTGTTGTGTGTATGGTCCTGACCTCAACCCGATAGAACACCTTTGGGATGAATTAGAGTGGAGACTGCAAGCCAGGCCTTCTCGTCCAACATCAGTGCCTGACCTCACAAATGCGCTTCTAGAAGAATGGTCAAAAATTCCCATAAACACACTCCTAAACCTTGTGGATAGCCTTCCCAGAAGAGCTGAAGCTGTTATAGCTGCAAAGGATGGGCCAACTCCATATTAAACCCTACGATTAAGAATGGGATGTCATTATAGTTCATGTGCACGTAAAGGCAGGCGTCCCAAAACTTTTGGCAATATATATATATATATATATATAGAGAGAGAGAGAGATAATACAGTGGGGAGAACAAGTATTTGATACACTGCCGATTTTGCAGGTTTGCTCACTTACAAAGCATGTAGAAGTCTGTAATTTTTATCATAGGTACACTTCAACTGTGAGTGACGGAATCTAAAACAAAAATCCAGAAAATCACATTGTATGATTTTTAAGTAATTAATTTGCATTTTATTCCATGACATAAGTATTTGATACATCAGAAAAGCAGAACTTAATATTTGGTATAGAAACCTTTGTTTGCAATTGCAGAGATCATACGTTTCCTGTAGTTCTTGACCAGGTTTGCACACACTGCAGCAGGGATTTTGGCCCACTCCTCCATACAGACCTTCTCCAGATCCTTCAGGTTTCGGGGCTGTCACTGGGCAATACGGACTTTCAGCTCCCTCCAAAGATTTTCTATTAGGTTCAGGTCTGGAGACAGGCTAGGCCACTCCAGGACCTTGAGATGCTTCTCACGGAGCCACTCCTTAGTTGCCCTGGCTGTGTGTTTCGGGTCATTGTCATGCTGGAAGACCCAGCCACGACCCATCTTCAGTGCTCTTACTGAGGGAAGGAGGTTGTTGGCCAAGATCTCACGATACATGGCCCCATCCATCCTCCCCTCAATACGGTGCTGTCGTCCTTTCCCCATTGCAGAAAAGCATCCCCAAAGAATGATGTTTCCACCTCCATGCTTCACGGTTGGGATGGTGTTCTTGGGGTTGTACTCATTCTTCTTCTTCCTCCAAACACGGCGAGTGGAGTTTAGGCCAAAAAGCTCTATTTTTGTCTCATCAGACCACATGACCTTCTCCCATTCCTCCTCTGGATCATCCAGATGGTCACTGGCAAACTTCAGATGGGCCTGGACATGCGCTGGCTTGAGCAGGAGGACCTTGCGTGCGCTGCAGGATTTTAATCCATGACGGCGTAGTGTGTTACTAATGGTTTTCTTTGAGACTGTGGTCCCAGCTCTCTTCAGGTCATTGACCAGGTCCTGCCGTGTAGTTCTGGGCTGATCCCTAACCTTCCTCATGATCATTGATGCCCCACGAGGTGAGATCTTGCATGGTGCCCCAGACTGAGGGAGATTGACCGTCATCTTGAACTTCTTCCATTTTCTAATAATTGCGCCAACAGTTGTTGCCTTCTCACCAAGCTGCTTGCCTATTGTCCTATAGCCCATCCCAGCCTTGTGCAGGTCTACAATTTTATCCCTGATGACCTTACACAGCTCTCTGGTCTTGTTTGATTGAGTGTGTGGACAGGTGTCTTTTACACAGGTAACGAGTTCAAACAGGTGCAGTTAATACACAGGAGGGCTTCTTAAAGAAAAACTAACAGGTCTGTGAGAGGCAGAATTCTTACTGGTTGGTAGGTGATCAAATACTTATGTCATGCAATAAAATGCAAATTAATTATTTAAAAATCATACAATGTGATTTTCTAGATTTTTGTTTTAGATTCCGTCTCTCACAGTTGAAGTGTACCTATGATAAAAATTACAGACCTCTACATGCTTTGTAAGTAGGAAAACCTGCAAAATCGGCAGTGTACCAAATACCTGTTCTCCCCACTGTATATAGGGTAACACTTTATAATAAGGTCCTATTAGTTAACATTGGTTACTGCATATATAATAATCTAATATTATATGATGATTATAATACAAATAACTGAAAACATTCCAAAGTTTACTTTGATAGTGAAAGAAACAAACATGATTTCCATGTTTAAAAATTATGTTTAATACTTTAATATATTGAGTTATTATTACAAATGATACAACCCAGTTAATTTGTTGAATAAGTCTAAACATCCTTTTTATAAAACTCCATTTAGGTGTCTCCTTTCATATAGTGTGGCATTATACAATTTAGTTCAGGGACAGGACATGCATAGAGGCTAAAACAAAAAAAATCTGTTGGTCTATTGTCTATTGCCTCATCTGTGTGTCCTCCATCAAACACTGGCTGTCTGAATCAGCCCCTCGTTTACAATGGATCCTCTATCTTTGCTTTCCTTTCCATCATTTCTCCCTTGGACAATATTTACCTCAAGTGGCAACAAATAGATGTTTTTCTCTGCTCAACAGAAAAGCAGCCTGCGGTTTGGTAAAAGAGACCTTATCTCTCGCTCCTATTTCCCCCCCAGTGAGTTTTTCAATTAGGTAATTACAGCCATGTGAAAGGAGACTCGGCAGAGAGCCCCCGCTGCTTTGTGGGAGCACCTGTCCCCCACAGACGCCAATTACCTGGCACGTGAACCATCTCCATTGTGCGGGCGCTCGGAGAGGTCCGAGTCTGCAGGAAGTGCAAACCCAGCCAATGTGGCATCTAATCAATGGGCAAGCGGTGTCTGTGAAACAGGTACAGAGGAAGAGAAATAAATGAGCAGGATGCTTTTCTCACTTGCTTATGCGTTTGTATTCAAATTGGAAGGCACAATCACACCGTGAAGCTTAGGAACACATTTCAGGACTGCTATGCTATGAATTTATCACAATATTTGCTATGGGATAAACATTTTTGTGGTGTCACAGTCTTAAAGAATCAGTTTAATGACCTGTATGAATTTCTTTTCTTTTTTCCCGCTCTGGAATACAAGAGGAAAATACTGAAAATTTTGAAAAATGCTCTGTTCGTTCCAAAATAATTGATACATTTCAGTACTAATTTGATTCTAAATCAGTTTGATGACCACTAGCCCTAGTTTGTTTTCAAAACTTATTACCACACTTAGTTTCTGTAAATTAAAATTTTAATTATAATTAAAATAATCAAATTTCATAATTCCAGTTGTTTTATGAGCTGAATGTTTTTCAGGAATCAATTTCTACCTGATGAAATATTTTAGATCTTGGCATATCTTGTAAAATGCATATCCATTATAAAAATGTCCATGCCATTTTTATTTATTAACATGACTATAAGAAGTCTATGTTTTAATATATTTTCAAGTCTATATTTCTATAGAAAAATCACATTTTTAAAGTTAGGCAGCAAGTGAACATTTTATATATATATATATATATATATATATATATATACAGTGGGGAGAACAAGTATTTGATACACTGCTGATTTTGCAGGTTTGCCCACTTACAAAGCATGTAGAAGTCTGTAATTTTTATCATAGGTACTCTTCAACTGTGAGTGACGGAATCTAAAACAAAAATCCAGAAAATCACATTGTATGATTTTTAAGTAATTAATTTACATTTTATTGCATTATATAAGTATTTGATACATCAGAAAAGCAGAACTTAATATTTGGTACAGAAACCTTTGTTTGCAATTACAGAGATCATACGTTTCCTGTAGTTCTTGACCAGGTTTGCACACACTGCAGCAGGGATTTTGGCCCACTCCTCCATACAGACCTTCTCCAGATCCTTCAGGTTTCTGGGTTGTCGCTGGGCAATACGGACTTTCAGCTCCCTCCAAAGATTTTCTATTGGGTTCAGGTCTGGAGACTGGCTAGGCCACTCCAAGACCTTGAGATGCTTCTTACGGAGCCACTCCTTAGTTGCCCTGGCTGTGTGTTTCGGGTCGTTGTCATGGTGGAAGACCCAGCCACGACCCATCTTCAATGCTCTTACTGAGGGAAGGAGGTTGTTGGCCAAGATCTCGCGATACATGGCCCCATCCATCCTCCCCTCAATACGGTGCAGTCGTCCTGTCCCCATTGCAGAAAAGCATCCCCAAAGAATGATGTTTCCACCTCCATGCTTCACGGTTGGGATGGTGTTCTTGGGGTTGTACTCATCCTTCTTCTTCCTCCAAACACGACGAGTGGAGTTTAGACCAAAAATGCTCTATTTTTGTCTCATCAGACCACATGACCTTCTCCCATTCCTCCTCTGGATCATCCAGATGGTCATTGGCAAACTTCAGACGGGCCTGGACCGAGGGAGATTGACCGTCATCTTGAACTTCTTCCATTTTCTAATAATTGCGCTAACAGTTGTTGCCTTCTCACCAAGCTGCTTGCCTATTGTCCTGTAGCCCATCCCAGCCTTGTGCAGGTCTACAATTTTATCCCTGATGTCCTTACACAGCTCTCTGGTCTTGGCCATTGTGGAGAGGTTGGAGTCTGTTTGATTGAGTGTGTGGACAGGTGTCTTTTATACAGGTAACGAGTTCAAACAGGTGCAGTTAATACAGGTAATGAGTGGAGAACAGGAGGGCTTCTTAAAGAAAAACTAACAGGTCTGTGAGAGCCGGAATTCTTACTGGTTGGTAGGTGATCAAATACTTATGTCATGCAATAAAATGCAAATTAATTACTTAAAAATCATACAATGTGATTTTCTGGATTTTTGATTTCGTCTCTCACAGTTGAAGTGTACTTATGATAAAAATTACAGACCTCTACGTGCTTTGTAAGTAAGAAAACCTGCAAAATCGGCAGTGTATCAAATACTTGTTCTCCCCACTGTATCTTGATTTTTTTTTTGTTTTGTTTTAGTAGCTCATTTTAATGATTGTTCTGTCTTATTTTAAATTCATTCTAGGTCAACTTGAGGTTTGAGGCCATTTGAAAGTTTGCTGTGGCCCCTTGAGAATCACTGTCCTAAAATTTAAAATTTCTGTCTTGCCAAAGTGTTAATGTAAATGCATTGGTTATGTCTTAAGCATTTATTGGAAGCAAACAGGCAAAACTACTATATATATATATATATATATATATATATATATATATATATAAATGGGATGTGAAATCATTACACTTGTGTGTCGTTGATATTACTCAAACAACAATGACAAGAAAGTCATTGAATGTGTTTCCCAAAAGGTCTGTACCATCTTGCTTTTGGGAAACACAGGAAACAGTGCAAACTTTAAGACCAGCCTGTCCAGGTTTGAAGACCAGCAAACCCGTTTAAGAAGGTTTAAGTATTTTTTAGAGGAGAGTTTTTGGCTGAAAAACTTCAGAAGCATTAATAAAGTAATTTATTAATGTCTGAAATGTCTGTCCATCTATCTATCTATTCATACATCCATCCATCCATATAAATTTGCAGTGGTATTGGCATCTAGAGTCATAAATAGTCATACATTTATTTTTATTATTTGATAGATATCAGCATTTACATTTTTCAGTGAAAAAAATCATTATAGGTTGACCAATAGGTTGATCATTTATTTCTTCAAAAAAAAAAAAAAAAAAAAAAGCGTTTAAAATGAATTAAAAACAAAAAAAGACTGGGGGAAAAAAAAGACTAAATGAAACTCGAGTGGACAATCAACAAGGGGAAACAAAAGAAATGACCAACAATCAACAGGAGACAGGATAAAATAAAAGACAAGACAAATCAACCTGAATCTCTTACAGTGGAAAACAACCTTAAACAAAAAATACAAGAAATACGATTAAGCCGTTTCATGCAGTATGTCTCACAAATGTCAGTATTCATCACCCTGCTACTGAATTAATGTATGTGCTTATGGTGACCTGAATAAAGATCTCTTCTCTCTTACTGTATCTGGAGCAAGAGACGCCTTCTGTCTCCCAAGTGAGACAATTTAAACTGGAGTCCACTTCATTGTGTGCCGTATCGATTCAGTTTGAACTCTTTTTCCTGATGAAGAAAGTCAGTGAGCTGGATGCAGATGTCTGTGGGGTGAGATGGCAAGGAATCTCATTCAGGAAATGAAAGCGAAACTCAACCTGTGGGCTTCAAAGTGGCAAAACATGCCAGTCAGCTGTTCTTGCCCAAAGGGCAATTCAAATCATTTTTTAGGTGGATGTTAATGAAGAGAAGCTACTTGTGTGAGATTACAGTCTGCAACAAACCCACCATGTTATGTTACACTAATGGAAATGATTTTTTGTTGAAAAAAAGTGGACCATTCCTTCAGGATACGACAGCCAATATGGGTGCTGTGGCTGGTACCTGAGCAGAGGAAAATACCAAGGACATCTTCAGAGAGACACATACACTTTGATCTGAGTTAGAGCTGAGAGACACTAGGTCTGACAGGTTATATAACCTTTGCTTTTATGACTTCATGACTTCGTGACTGACGAGAAGAGAAAGCAGAGGAAAATCCTAATCAAGAAAAGTCAAATATTAAATTCAAGCTAAACATGTAAATGGGTAATGGACGGACAAAAATTTGTTTTCAAATAAGTTTCCTGAACACTCCACCTTTCTGGCATTGGCGGAATATACAGAGTCTCAACTTGCATACATGAAAACTCATGGAATAAAATTAGGAGGTTTTCTTTTAATTTTAAGCATTTCATTTTAAGGTTTAAATTTTAAAAAACAGAGAACACATGTATGTATATATTTTACCAATTTTCCTTGTGTGATAAATGAATTTTTATTGTATATTTAGATTTATTTATTTAAGCAATCATTATGAGCTCAAAAAACCTGTATGTATAAATCTTTTTATATACACACACACACACACACACACACACACACACACACACACTATACACATATAATATACACAAACACGTGTGTATATATATATATATATATATATATATATATATACTCATTACACACACACACACTCATAAATGCACAGCACAATTCACATTTACAAAATCTGATTCGTAAATTCAAAACAAAATTCATAAATGCACAAGTAAAAGCATAACTATTTCCCCAAATGCTCACACAAATGCATCTTACCTAAATAAATTTAAAATCTTTACACAAATATGTATATATCAAGTTCAGATCAATCTGTAATGTTATTAAATAAATGTTAAATGTCCAGATATTTCATTTATTAACAACAATTATGTAATGTGTTCTGTTGTTGTTTTTGTTAGTAGTAGTATCAGGTTCGCAGTTACTTTTGACCAGGCATTAAAAACAGCTATCACCACCTGAGGGAGATTTCGAACACATTCCACACTCCATTTCAGCGTGGAGGATAAAAACCTGACTCAACGATTAAGTAAAGTCGTTTTTTTATCTGATGGCATTATCTTATGATGCCATTTCTTAGTTAATGAAGTTTGCAGTGTTACAAAGTTGTTAGCCCACGCCAGCTTTCTTATTCTTATATTCTATTGTATCTGTTAGTTGTTTTCTTTCTTTCTTTCTTTCTTTCTTTCTTTCTTTCTCTTCCTTCCTTCCTTCCTTCCTCTTCCTCTTCTTCTTCTTCTTCTTCTTCTTCTTCTTCTTCTTCTTCTTCTTCTTCTTCTTCTTCTTCTTCTTCTTCTTCTTCTTCTTCTTCTTCTTCTTCTTCTTCTTCTTCTTCTTCCTCTTATTATTATTCCCAAATGGGAGTCAATGGCAGCCCTATGAACCGTAAGTAGGAAAATTATGAAATTTGGCACAATTGTAGAGATGTTCATCAATAGTAAATGGACCAAATTTGGAGTCTCTAGGACCAACTCCATAGCACCACCACCAGTTCAAAAATTCAACATTGAAACTGTTATAACTTTTGAACCATTTGATCTAGAAAAATAAAACTTAGTACACCTGATTCCTCTCATCATGCTGGTCACATTCATCATCTTACATTAAGGCTCCGCCGATTACAGTAATGGCCATTTTGAAAAGTACAGTATTCAGTTTTTTCGCTACTCCTCTTTCAGAATTTACTGAGATTTTTTTTAATTCATCTTTGTTCAAAAGTTAAGCTGACGCAAACTTAACGAGTCGACCCAAAATTGGTTCAGAGGCTGTATCTCGGCCAAACTTTGATCAATCGAAACGAAAATTGGTACGCTTCATCGGACCCATGATCTGAGGGTCCATGCCAAAGCTGGGAACAGCACCACCTACAGGTCATGAGATATGAAAAATGGATATTTTTGCCCATAACTTCTGAACAGTTTGTCAGAAAAATCATAATCGTGGTGTCTATGGATTCAGGATATTCATGGATATCGGATATGTCAGGATCGGATGAATCACTTGACCGCCATTTTGAATTTTGTCATAAATTGCAATATCTTTTAAAATATTTGACATATCTCCACAAAATTTGGTATGCATGATCAACAGCATGTCCTGAAGGTACCTGAGAAGTTTCAAAACAGCGCCACCTAGTGTTCCAGAGATATAAGTTTTTTTGCAAAAACATTTATAACTTCTGAAAACATTGTCCAAATTTTGTGTCATTTATGTCATTTTGTTCCCTGGCTTATGCTGATTCCGAAATCAAATCAAATCAAATCAAATCAAATCACCTTTATTTATATAGCGCTTTTTACAATGCCAGTTGTTTCAAAGCAGCTTCACAGTGGTAACAGGAAAATAATGCAACAGAATTTGATTCGGCTGTACAGCCGCTCTGGTGAAAATGGTGATGTCATCCAGCTCATTTCAATTATCATATAGTGTCAATGCGGGCAGATCAGTAATATAGCTGAAATTTAAGTGTCCCCAACTGAGCAAGCCAAAAGCCAAAGGCGACGGTGGCAAGGAACCAAAACTCCTTCAGGGCCAGAATGGAGAAAAAAACCTTGGGAGAAACCAGGCTCAGTCGGGGTGCCAGTTCTCCTCTGGCCGACGAACAAATAGTGTATGATTATGATTCTGGCACATTACAGGTCAGAAGTCATATTAGATCAATAGATATTCATAGGATTATTCGAAAGATTGGAGTCGTCACGCCCGGGGACGGGTTTAATGAGGATGTCATGTCGATGCAGCATTTACAGGGGGGAGTTTAATTGACACGGTCTCTACAGACACTTCAGGGATACGTTCGTCATGTCCAGGCAAAGGTCCACCATCTGGTCCGGATACGGCCCGGATCCGGCCGACTGCAGTAAACCTCGGGATAAACAGAGAGACTAACATTAGCGTAGATGCCATTCTTCTTATGATGTAACGAGTACATCAGGTGTTATGGGAAGTGTTCCCGGTTCCAGCTGACCTAGTTAATGCAGCCTAAAACAATCATTTAACTGATTTGAATAATAGAAATTAAAAATGTTTTATGTGTATGCCATAGTAAAGAGATGTGTTTTTAGTCTAGATTTAAACTGACAGAGTGTGTCTGCTTCCCGAACAATGCTAGGAAGACTGTTCCAGAGTTTAGGTGCTAAATAGGAAAAGGATCGACCGCCTGCAGTTGATTTTGATATTCTAGGTATTATCAACTGGCCAGAATTTTGAGACCGCAATAGATGTGATGGAGTATAATGCGTTAAGAGCTCGCTCAAGTACTGGGGAGCTAAACCATTTAGTGCTTTGTAAGTAATCAGCAAGATTTTAAAATGTATACGATGTTTAATAGGGATCCAATGCAGTGTTGCCAGAACCGGGCTAATATGGTCATACTTCCTGGTTCTAGTAAGAACTCTAGCTGCTGCGTTTTGGACAAGCTGCAGTTTATTTATTAAGCGAGCAGGGCAACCACCCAGTAGAGCATTACAATAATCTAGCCTTGAGGTCATGAACGCATGAACTAACTGTTCAGCATTTTGCATTGAAAGCATGTGCCGTAATTTAGATATATTTTTAAGATGGTAGAATGCAGTTTTACAGATGCTAGAAACGTGGCTTTCAAAAGAGAGATTGGTATCAAAGAGCACACCCAGGTTCCTAACTGACGACGAGGACTTGACAGAGCAGCCATCGAGTGTTAGACAGTATTCTAGGTTACTACTTGTAGAGTTTTTTTGTCCAATGATTAAAAATTCATTTTTTTCTGAATTAAGTTGCAGGAAATTACTAGTCATCCAATTTTTTATATCAGCTATGCATTCCATTAATCTTGTGAATTGGTAAGTTTCGTCAGGGCGTGAAGAAATATAGAGCTGAGTATCGTCAGCATAACAATGAAAACTAATGCCATGCTTCCTAATAATATCTCCCAGTGGTAGCATGTACAGGGTGAAAAGCAACGGTCCTAGCACTGAGCCTTGCGGTACTCCATACTGAACTTGTGATCGGTGTGACATCTCTTTATTTACCGCTACAAACTGATAACGGTCAGATAAGTATGATTTAAACCATGCCAATGAAATTCAACTAATGCCAACATAATTTTCGAGTCTATTCAAAAGAATGTTGTGGTCGATAGTATCGAATGCAGCGTTAAGATCGAGTAACACTAACAGAGAGATACAACCACGATCGGATGATAAGAGTAAATCATTTGTAACTCTAATGAGAGCAGTCTCAGTACTATGATACGGTCTAAATCCTGACTGGAAATCCTCACAGATACCATTTCTTTCTAAAAAGGAGCATAATTGTGAGGACACTACCTTTTCTAGTATTTTTGACAGAAAGGGTAGATTTGAGATTGGCCTGTAATTGGCTAATTCTGTAGGATCAAGTTGCGTTTTTTTAATAAGTGGTTTAATAATAGCCAACTTAAAAGTTTTCGGTACATATCCTAATGTCAAGGATGAATTAATGATATTAAGAAGAGGATCTATGACCTCTGGAAGCATCTCTTTTATTAGTTTAGTCGGTATAGGGTCAAGCATACATGTTGTTGATTTTGATGATTTAACGAGTTTAGCCAATTCTTCTTCTCCTATAGCAGTGAATGAATGTAATTTTCCCTCAGTGACACTACAATGCACTGTCTGATGTGATACTGTAGTAGACGGCTGCATGGTTATAATTTTTTTCCTAATATTATCAATCTTACAAGTAAAGAAGTTCATGAAGTCATTACTGCTGTGCTGTTTACAAACACTAGAAGTTGAAGCTTTATCTTTGGTTAATTTAGCCACTGTATCGAATAAATACCTAGGGTTGTGTTTGTTTTCTTCTAAGAGAGTCGAGAAATAAGCAGATCTAGCAGTTTTTAGGGCCTTTCTGTATGCAATCATGCTCTCTTTCCACGAAATGCGAAAAACTTCTAGTTTTGTTTTCTTCCAGCTGCGCTTCATTTTTCTGGCTGCTGTTTGAAGGGCCCGGGTGTGCTCGTTGTACCACGGCGTTGGACTATTTTATTTAATCTTCTTTAAGCGCCGGGGAGCAACTGTGTCTAAAGTGCTGGAAAAGAGAGAGTCAATAGTTTCTGTTGCAACATTGAGTTCCTCTAGGCTATCTGGGATGCTGAGGAGATGAAACTGATGAGGAAGATTATTTACAAAGCAATCTTTAGTCGCAGCAGTGATAGTCCTGCCATATTTGAAGCGAGGGGACGGCTTTGCAGCCTTTGCTAAATTACGTGTACATGATACTAGGTAATGATCTGAGATGTCATCGCTCTGCTGCAGAATTTCAATGGTATCAACATTTATTCCATGTGACAGTATTAGGTCTAAAGTATGATTACGGCGACGAGTGGGTCCTGACACGTGTTGCCTTACTCCAATAGAGTTTAGAATGTCTCTAAATGCCAATCCCAATGTGTCTTTTTCATTGTCTACATGGATATTAAAATCACCAACAATTAGGACTTTATCTGCAGCCAGTACTAACTCTGATAGAAAATCAGCAAATTCTCTGGTAAAGTCTGTATGGTGCCCTGGTGGCCTGTATACAGTAGCCAGCACAAATGTCAAACGGGATTTATCAATTTCACTACATAACGTTACATAAAGCACCAAAACTTCAAAGGAATTATATTTGAAACTAGACTTCTGAGTAATACCGAAGATATTATTATAAATTACAGCAACACCTCCCCCTTTACCTTTCAGACGGGGCTCGTGTTTATAACAATAATCTTGGGGGGTGGACTCATTTAAAGTAATGTAATCGTCAGGTTTTAGCCAGGTTTCTGTCAAACACAGCACATCTAGGTTATGATCTGTAATCATATCATTAACAATAAGCGCTTTTGAGGAAAGGGATCGAATATTCAGCAGCCCGAGCTTTATCATTTGATCATCTGTATTATACCTGTTGTTTATTTGTTGGACATCAATTACATTTTTACCGTTGAATGGTTTTGATGTTTTTTGTATTTACTAATTTGTGGAACAGACACAGTCTCTATGTGATAATATCTAGGTGAAAGAGTCTCTATGTGCTGGGATTTATCTGACTTCTGTGACGTGAGACAGCTAGCGGTTGGGTAAGCCAGTCCGTCTGCTTCCCGACCTGGGCCCCAGTTAGTCAAGGTTTAGTTCTAAGACTATGTGCCAAATTATTAGAGAGAAGAGCGGCACCATCCCAGGAAGGATGGATGCCATCTTTTTTCAACAGGTCAGGTCTGCCCCAAAAGCTTTTCCCTATGTTATTTTGCAGACACCACTTAGACAACCAGCCATTGAGTGATGATAGTCTGCTAAGTATCTCATCACTCCTTTTAACGGGGAGGGGACCAGAGCAAAAAACGTCATCTGCCATCGTACTTGCGAGTTTACACACGCATCATTTCGAATATCATTTTTGCCGACGTGAATAATAATCTTAGAGAATTTACGATTAGCATCAGCCAGCACTTTTAAATTTGCTTTGATGTCAGGCGCTCTGGCTCCCGGTAAACATGTGACTATGGTGGCTGGTGTCTCTATTTTCACGTTCCGTGTAATAGATTCGCCAATAACTAGAGCACTTTCAACAGGATTCTCAGTGGGTGCATCACTGAGTGGGGAGAACCTGTTTGATGTTCTAATCGGAACGAAAGAGTGTTTTTTTGATCCACGACTATGCCGTCTCACCATCACCCAGTTGCCCTGCTGCACAGGCTCTACAGCCGGAACCGAACAATGTACAGAGTTCACTAAGCTATTCGCATCCAAAGCAGTGTCTAAAGCTGTTACATTCTCACTACTCTCAAATAAAGTCTGGATGCGTGTCTCTAATTCTGAAATCTTCTCCGTCAGCCTGACTATCTCCTTACATTTATCACATGTGAAGCCCTATTCGCCAACGGAGAAAGATATACTAAACATGAAACATGCAGTGCAAGTGACAATGACAGGAGAAGAAGACATGGCTTACTGTATTTGTTGATTAATCCAATTTACCACAGTTGTTTGATGGAGTCTATTTACTAATCCAACTCACCACAGTTGATTAATGAACTGAGAAAACAAGAGACCCGAGTGCAGAGATGGCAAGCTAACAGGCTAGCGAAATGCTAACGCGTGATAGTGATTTAGATTAAAAGCTAGCAATGTCAGATTTAATGTGGTAGGCAATATTAGACAATATATGGTGATGGGTAAGTTATATTTAGCAGTTTAAACAACAGGGAATGATATCAAATAAAGATTCAGAAGCAAGCAAAGCACACGCGAGCACAGCAGGCAGCAGGACAAACAGGAGGCAGACAGGAGCAATCAATCGATCGAATCGATCACACAACCAACGATATCTTTCCGACGATTCCGACGATATCTCATTTATCATTTTCCAAACATGTGACTGTCCGCCATATTGAAACAAGTGAAAAACAGTTTTTTTTGCTACTCTTCCTTCAAATTCCTTCCTTTTTTGTCCAAAATCGGCTCAGATGATCTTTGGACTGCGCTGCACAGAAATGACTGAACGGATTTTTGATATTCGCTACCGTTCCTGAGAAATTCGTCTCTGAAGTTGACCCAGCATGTGTTTGTGTCTTTATGCTAGTTAGCTTAGCATGCTAATTGGTTAATTGTAAAATTTGCTTCTGTTCCACACATTAAGTCTTTCTGAAAATGATCTAAACTGAACTTTTTAAATATAATATGCTGTGCATTTATATAAAAATTCTTCATTTTGAGCTGATTCTCACTAGAACTATGGAACTTTGGCAGCTGTGTGAAAGCATGTCTGCCCAGTGGCGCATCAAGATGAGTGACAGGCACTGGACCCAGAGATAGTGGGTTTGAGTCCTGTGTGGGACAACAGTACATGTTTTCATTTAGCAGACGCTTTTATCCAAAGCGACTTACAACTGAGGAATGCAGGAAGCGATCCGACAAAAATCACAAAAAGTGCCTGAAATACTAAGTTTTGGACATTGCGTCAGGCATTGTGGCCAGAAGCGGTGAAAAAGTCTGCCCAGTGGCGCAAAAAGATGGGCGACAGGAACCGGGGCAACTTTATAAAATTGGCTCTGCATTGCGCTACAGCCCCTTCTGGGGCTTGGCCCCGTAAAACTGCTTGCAGTTCTTGTATTATAACTGGTGTTTGTAGGAACACTTTAATAATCACAGGAAGAATGGGCGATAAACGATTAATAAAACAACGATTTCAATGATAAACTATCGAGTAATTGGTTCTAAAGTTACCATCACGACCAGCTAGGGATGCCATGGATTATCTGCTATTATGTTTTATGTTTTAAAAGTACCGGTGCACCAGTTATTTCGTTAAAAATGCAATGTCTACATCTTTTTTCAAATGTAGGTTCTATCTAGCTCTGTTTGGACATAATTTCTTTCAGCTTTGAGTGGTTTTTGTTGCAAAAGTGACAGGCGGAGTGATGACGATCTGTTCTACCTGCTTGTCATTCTGCAGTGTATTAACACATTCATTTGTTCATTTGCACATTCATCTGATGTGTTAAACATTTTTTTCTTAACTCCTTAGGAGTTGCTGAAGCATTACATTCTCCAACATAAAGCTTGGACTAACAACTTTGTAACACTGCAAACTGCACACTTCATTAAGTAAAACAACCTTTAATCATAAGAAAATGCCATGATATAAAAAAACGACTTTACTTAATCGTTGAGTCAGGTTTTTGTCCTCCATGCTAAAATCTCTCCGCTGTGTGTGTTCGAAATCTCCCTCAGGTGGTGGTAGCTGTTTTTAATGCCTGATCAAAAGTTAATGCGAACCTGATACTACTACTAACAACAACAACAACAACAACAACAACAGAACACATTACATAATTGTTGTTATTAAATGAAATATCTGGACATTTAACACTTATTTAATAACATTACAGATTGATCTGAATAAACAGGGTATGTGCAACCTTGGTGTATAAGACAGCAGGCTAACCGGGTAGCTGTATTTTGTGCGAACAATATAAATCATAATGTGATTTTGTAGAAATTGTAATCAGGTGCCAGAAAAAGAGTACCCAATTAAAATGTCTTTACATAAAGGACCCAATCATGGAACAATGCACAGTACAAGCGCAGCGTTGAGCTTCTTGAGTCTGTTCAGTAAGGAGCGTTTTGATTGGTGGATTAAAAGCTCACCGCGACTGGCTAAACAGAACATCCTCCAAAAGATATTTATGAATCTTAACCTGCCAGGAAGGTCTCAAAAATACCACACACAAATGCAAAGCAGTCCACGCACTTTGGCAGTTGGGTGTGACGATTTGCAAATGCAGATTCAACGATCCATAAATACATATAACATCTTTCATAAATGTGTGATGGAATTTAATTCAAGAACTTGATATATACATATTTGTGTAAAGATTTTAAATTTATTTAGGTAAGATGCATTTGTGTGAGCATTTGGGTAAATATTTATGCTTTTACTTGTGCATTTATGAATTGTGTTTTGAATTTACGAATCGGATTTTGTAAATGTGAATTGTGCTGTGCATTTATGAATTTTGTTCTGATCCGGCTCCATAATTACTCTCAAATGGTCAAATGGATACATATTAGTACCGATATGTATAATTACCCGAAATATATATTAGTACGTAAATGGTGCATATTAGTACCTTATTGTTAGGCGTTGCCCAAGCATAATTTTTCTGTTGTATAATTTTTCTGAGAGTGAAGCATATCACACCACAGGACACTGCTATCACTTACCCAAACATCAACTACCAAATGGTTTTCAAACCATTAAACCTTGAATGCACTTTGGTAAAAGCAACATCATTTAAACTCAGTAAAGCGAATGGTGTTACGAACACAAAGTCCAATCATGTCTGATTTCAGCTGTGGATCCATGTGAGGGATGAGAGGTTCCAAAAGTGCTGTGCTTGCCAAAACGGTGAGCATTTGTGTGATTCATAGGATCATTTAAAGGAAAAAGAAAAAGAAAACCACTGCAAAATGTTCACGTGCTCTCATAGTGACTCGGACCCTTTCCATCTTCACGTTAGGCAAAGGTTATTAAACTGTCACATTTGCATTGCAAAAAATGCAGGCGTCACCACATTCCCCTAACGTCGAGGAATATGTCACTTGTGGATGACTTCTGAATGGTTCATTTCCTTACCTGAACCTTTGATTTGTGCGAAGACCCCCCCCCCTTCTCATCCACGTCCCCACTAATGTTGTCTCAATATGAACATCTCCAATTAGACACAAGCAATCATTCATTTGATGGCTTACTGTTTACGTTCATTGTCTCAATATGTGGGAACGTGTGTGAGATAATTCTTTGTACCTTGAGGGAAATCTAACTCTTAATCACTGCATGAGAATAATTACACCTCCTTTGTTTTTATGCTGATAAACTCATCATAATTTAGCACTGGCGACCACATCTTCATCAAATTTTAGACAAGGCAGATTAAAAACAGATAAAACCGCAACCTGAATCATAAAAAAAAAGAGGTATGCGTGAAGAATGAATTGTCATTCAAATGCAGTTAGCGTTAGCTTAGCTTTGTATTTAGATGTTTTTCCTCAGTGCGATTGACTCAAGCACACAGGCAATAACATGAGACTTTGAGGGGCTTTCTGTGTTCGTTTGTGCCGGGATACGAATTCTGAAAGGCCTGTGTAGGCCTTTGTTTCTGTACTGTGCGCTACTACGCCGTCTCCCCACTCATTAAATTATACATGAATAGGAAACAATTGAGCCATAATTGATAGGCCTCTCCGTTCATTCTCCTCACAGACTCGCTTTATCAACCACATAGTGACAAAAATCACAAAAGCTGTCTTCTCCGCCACCTTTTCAGTTCATTCAGGCTTGGACTGGTACCATTGTTCTGGCCCGGGCCTGATAAGGCACCGATAATGTTAACCGGTTATCACATTTGCAGAAAAGAGGGCAAAATAAAAGACCCAAGACAGCCAGCAAATTAGCAACTTTGATGAATCGTCGGTTTGAACACGAGAGATTAGCATACTGATTGGACTGATTATTTGTAATTGCGGTTGGAAGTGAAAGCGGGCCGCACCGGATCATGCTGGTTTCTGTTCCAACCAGCTAAAATCATGAGCTTTGTAATGATGTTGAATTAATCTTTCTTATCCTCCTCGCTGGGTTAATATTATTGCAAATCAGGGGGTTTGTTTGAAAAATTGAATTGTGAAACGGCAACAGACGGTTTTTTTGAGTATATACTTCACTGGCTTCTCCAGGGTGGACACATGGCAGCGTCTTAAGGGGCAGACGAGATGCACGATAAGGGAAATCTACGTGAATTTGTGCAAGTGCTTTCACCTGAGGTAGAGCAAGTGTCCTTCAAAGCCATCTGTTAGCATTTGCACCAGCTAATTAATTTGTCCTTCACAGGATGTGTCGGCACAGGCGGGGGAATACAGATCCTGACAGATGCTGAACACCAGACAGTCCTGACGCTCTGGGGATTCTATGCACCGTCTAGAGGATATTGAGACACCTAGCAAGATTAATCAATCATGATAGTGCATGAAGTTGTTTTGAAGAAAGACACAAGCTGAGGTAAAGCTGGGCATTCAGCATTGGGTACATTTACATAATATTACATTTCTTACACAGCTGACTACAGTAGCAATCATTTCTTTGCAAGTTCAAGATGATTGATGTTTGGCTGAGGACATCAATTGATGCCCCCATCATCTCAGATACAACTAGGGAAACTGGCCAAGAACATTATCATATATTACCTTCTGTAAACAAGCTCTGCCTGCAGTACAAACCAGTGTAGATTGCTTTCCAGAATCCATTTATATAGACACTTCCATCTCCAGTACTTCAAAAAGACCACGGCAGATGACACTAGAGACAATGGAAAGAGGAAAAATAATGTCTGCTGTTCACCTTACAACTGCAAGTTGAAGAGTTCCGTTTCTCAATGGAATTCAGCTGCTATTCATTTGTAAGGTGCGACTCTAGCACACCTGCATTTTCATATATTTTAGTGGCAGCATCTAATATATTTAATCAATAAAATTAATGAAATATGTTAATTAGGGTTTATATTTGGCATTATGCAACAGTTAGGTCCTCAAAAACACTGACTCACTCATGAGATCACTCATCATCAAATTGCTGAATTCAGAATAGCATACTATTTATGCCATGTCTTTATTTGACAGAAATAGTAAAAGTATACTATTCCGAATTCAACCACTGTCTTCATAATTGAGTCACTGAATCATTCATTTACCAAAGCTTTAAAATCATGAAATCAAAATCAACCCATTTACGTTGTGAGCACACATTACTAATCTTGTAGTGAACAATTAATCTGTGCAAATTAATACACAGAAAAAAAATCGCGGTAACATTTAATCAAAAACAGAAAATTTGCTTCCGCTCTGGAACAGCGTTCTTTCTTGGATGAAGTCCGTTTGACGACTTGGGTTGAATATCCTTAACCACTCCCCTCCAACCCTCAGGCTGATATGAGCGAGGGATGGAGAGGAGGTGCTCTAAAATAAAACCCTGCCCTCTATTCAATATTTTGTTTCACTTGGAAATACGTCACAACACTGAAGTAAAGTCGGTTGCAACTTTTAATAGAAAATCTGGGACAAAAACTAACCATAATATAATAATAACTATAGAATGACTATAGTAAAATATAACTATACAAGCATATTTATTAGTGCTGGGCAATTGATTAATCGCATTCAAAATATAAGTTTGTTTACACATAATATATGTGTGTGTACTGTGTATAATTATTATGTATATATATAAATACACACACGTGCATGTATTTATTTAAGAAAAATGTTATATTTATAAATAAAATATTTATATATAAGATAAATTATAAATATATACACATGCAAATATTTCTTAAATGTATACATAAAAGAGTGTGTATTTATATATACATAATAATTATACACAGTACACACACATATATTATGTAAACAAACTTTTATTTTGGATGCGATTAATCGATTGCCCAGCACTAATATTTATATAACACTATAAATTGTACATAAAGACTTTTAATAAAGACGTTTCTAGTACTGAGCATACATACACATTTTTACTTTACTTCAACAAAAAAACTGCGTGAAACCGTTAACCATTACATGAACACTTACGAATAAGGAGATCAGGCTGAAATATCAAAGAGGTTCAAATAATTAGAAAATTACAGTTCAAAAGTACACTCAGGTCTAGCTCACTGAAGTCAAAGCATAACTCTGGTTTGGTGGAATATATCATCACATTTAGAATATAGTTCACAAGTCTCTTCCAAATACTGTACATTCATGCATCCGCACACACATACGCTAGTTCTCAATCTCTGTATCTAGGTCTTGCTATATTTGCCCAGTTTTGCTTTCCACAGCACTTTTTCTGAATAATTACTCCCTTTCGAGTTATAAGCAATACTCCCAGCAAGCTCACTGGTTCATAGAAAGAAACACTCAGCATATCGAGGTCAAAGAAAGCCTGGAGATTATATATAGGCAGATACATGATTACATTTTTGCATTTATAAAAGCTAAAATGAGACTTACACAAATTGATAAGTGGAAAAAAATTCAAGGACCTTCCATACATCACAAGGCTTGGGTTTGTTTCGAGTGAACAGCTGTTCTCAAAAGACATTTACTCTAATGAACGGCGCATCATCATAATATCGCAGTGCGTTACAGGCTGTTGTTGCATGTAGGCATTAAATTGAAGAAGAAAAAAAAAAAAAAAAAACTCTTCTAATTCACTCTATAGGAAATAAAAACGTTGAATACAATAACAGTCCACACCTCAACCATTAGTTCAACCAGTTTAAAAGACACCTTCTTTCATTTCTCACAGCCTGAGATCATGAAACATAATAAAGATTATGATGTTAAACAATCTCTGCTTACATGCTTTTAATGCATTATCTAATAATAAAATGAGCAAATGAATAGAGTCATCATCTTGCCTTAGGCCAGTAATGAACCAACATCTTGTTGGAACAAAATGCAGTATCAATTATGTGGTGCATTTACTAGCATTACCAGATTCTCATTTGATAATGAACAAACATTACAGCATATAGAAACACAGTCACTCTATAAGCTAGATAAGAGATGAACAGTTTATAAACGATAGATGGTGGAAAAATACCTGTTAATCACAGATTTTCACATGGAAGGGGATTGTAGCATGATCCACAAAAACAACCAGATTTTCTAGAGAACTAACCCATATACGAACTATATGTATGCATGATGGAAGATCTGCTACCCCTCAAATATTTTTTTAATCCATTACTAGTCCAATGATGGAGCAGGTGGCCATTATATGTGCAAAAACACACGATTCTAAGTGTGCCCTAAATCCTTGTCTTTTCACTTGGTTCTGCATTTTTTATCAAATGACGCTTGACATTTTCTCAGAACTAACTTCAATATTGCAGCCATTTTTGCAATTATAACCTACAAGATACATAAAGCCAGTGCTCCTCAAGTTCACACAAGGTCCTATAGCAGACAAACCACAGGTGTAACTCATCACATGGGCATGATGACATCAACATTAGGGTAAATTAGAGCATTCTGGGAAATGAAGTGCTCTTCCATTATGGCCCATAAAATGAAAGGTAATTTAGTAAGAAATTTCAAACTTTATTCGTATTTATATCATCTAATGTGTCTGGAAATACCCCATATGTTGTGTGTATGATAACATTTATCATAACGTTAACTGGATAACGTTAAAATTCCTACATTTAAAGTAGTCATATGTTTTTTTTTTTCATTCTGCTTTGTACTTCCTTAAAGTTGATTCACAATTCTACATGTTTGTGATTCATTCAATTTAACTGGAATTTAAAAGGCATTCTTCATTCAATAAATCCTGTTTAAGTACAGACTTTTTAGTATGCGACGGGACCATAATTAGCTTACATCTCATGGACCCTCTTTTATTTTTAATTAAAATAAATGCTTTTCCAAGACATATATGCACTGATCACATCTTCACTCCTAACGCAAGAAGTTACTCAAGAACACTCAACTTAACACAACAGTCTGGAGCCAAAGTAATGTGGCGCCGAAGTATGTTCAATACATTGGATGCAATGCAACAAGTCTCATTTGCAGACCCGCTTGCATCGACTGACTTTTGGTTATGAATCCAATCACAAACTGAACTTTCATTGAGTTTAATTAGCTGAATCAATATCTCCATGCAGGACTGTTCATCTTTCTGTCAGGTAATCTGATTAGTCCGCACATAGAGTGGCTGGGCGTTTACTTATACACTCACATCCTTTCCTCAAATTAATCTTTTATTGATCACAGAAGTGCATGTCTGACTCGTGCATTATGCATCCTGCAGTTTGTGCACTTTTGGAGTGATTTAACACTGCACTTATTGTAAGAAAAAAAGTGCCATATTTCAATTAAATTCCTTCTAGTTCAGAAGAAACTGGCATTAGGGTTAATATTTTCTTTTCTGAAGTCGGTGCTCTGCTAAAATGTTGATTGCACATCAAACAATGAGATAAAATAAATCAATAACCTGCCACAATGTGAAATATCAAACATCCATCTGCTTTCTGCAATAAAAGTCTGGCGATCACACTTCTGTAAAGTCTGAATCAGCCAGTTCAATCTTCTTGAGTGGACCTCTTAATTTATTTTCATTTGCTCTTCATTTTTCATGGCTTCAAAGGGATTTCAAAAGGATTTCTATGAGAGGGGCGCCATCTGCGCTCCTCAGTCGGAACAGGAGTGGGCTGTCAGACCTCACACCTCTATAAAGTTTTTCACTGAGAGAGAAAGAAGTGGAAGACCAGCCACATTCATGTTTATAAAATGAGTCTCACTTACTGCACCAAAAAAACACTTAAAGTAGTGTTGGAGAAGGAGGAAGAAAGGAAACTCTATATGGCTGATTGGCACATGCCATTTCAGGCTTATTAGATCCAGCACTCAGAATATTGGGAAGCGTCGCTATTCGCAATAGCGAATGCAATTATTTTAAAATGAAAAACTAGAATAAATCAGTCCTCTTTTTAAAAATCAATATCAAAATATTGCGTTTAAATATAAATGCATAGGGGAAAGTATACATTTTAGCATATAGTTATATACATTTTTATACACGTTTACCAATGGCTGCATTCGAAAGCCTAAAAATGCTGCCTTCGGAGGATGCACTCCAAGGTAGGAAAGCATCAAGGCACATCCGAATCCAATGCAAGCTTTACTTCCTGTCTCCTGAGATATCCTTCACTGCCTTTGATATCCCACAATCCTGTGTTTTCCATTCTGTGACAGTTGAGGTAAAAAATAAAGATGGCGTCTGAAAGTTGCAGTTGGTGGTCAGCTTGTATGTAAATGTACCATCGTTTTCCACTTTTGATGTCATTTCTAGCGTGAAATTACTGTTGTAGTCATTAAATATTTGCTTAGTGATCACCAAAACTCACGCTATTTTGTTGTAGATCATTAGTCTGTTACGCTGCCTCAGAAATCTGTCCGTTTCGTGAGGTGCCTTCGTGCGGAAACACTGCCTACAAAGTCATTGCCTGATAAGGCAATGAGGCAACAAGTCAGCAGCCTAAGCTTTCAGACGCAGCCAATATGTCACTATTTTTTATTTCACACAACAGTGTATCAAATTAGTTTTTAAAAATACAAATGTTCCATTTAGTCTCTCAATATGAGCTCATAAAGCTGCATGCATAATAATTATAATTAATTATCAAAATGGTGCTTATGGAGTACAGCATGTCACACCACAGGATGTCAACTACCCAAATGCATTCATCTACAATAACAAAATACCTGGATGCATGTTTTTATCAGCTTTGAGTTCATAAAAAAGACTCAAAAAGGCCATTAAGGCTCATTTAAATCAATTGAAACCTTTTTAACTAAAGAAATTGTGTATTTGTAGGATACATAAGCAACAGAAAGAAACATGCTCTGCGTGTTGCCATCCTTTGCTCTCGCCGGGGTTTTGAGCAAATCTTTGAAGAGCATTTTTTAAGGACTGGCGAGGTACAAAAGAGTCAGATAACAATGAGAGGATCTGTGAGGCATGCCAAGAAAACATCTCACCTGTGCTGGATCAATACAGCTGAACTGAGCAGCTTTTTAAGAGAAGAAAGCCGAGCATCTTCAGTGAAGGAAAGGAGAAATTATCTTTTGTCATAAAACATTACTGTTTCCTTTCTGAAACAGCATCCATCTAACTGCATTCTGCAAAACATGACCTATTCTAAACAAAAGAACAATAATAATGCAGCGGCATTGATCCACAATTCCAAACTTTTACTAGTTCCCATTAATATCAGTGTGTTACTCCAGATTTCCACTCTGGATAATTGCTTGAAATGGCATTTGAAATACAACAAAGTCAAGGTAAGAACAGATTGAATGTTGCATTCTTTTAAAGCAAATAAAAAGAAGACAAATTGATAAGTGTGTGTGTGTAAGTGTGTGTGTGTGTGTGTGTGTGTGTGTGTGTGTGTGTGTGTGTGTGTGTGTGTGTGTGTGTGTGTGTGTGTGTGTGTGTGTGTGTGTGTGTGTGTGTGTGTGTGTGTGTGTGAGCTGCTGGCATGTTGTCAGCTCAGCTAATTATTACTGTGCTTCTCCTCCTGTGTGCTCACGTTTTTGACTGCCAAAACTTGCTGTGCTAAAAACTGCACCTCAACAAACCAATGAGAGCTGAGGGGCTGGAAGGGGGTTGATTGCACCTGCTGAGATCTGAGCGTGGAGGCTGAATGGATTTTCAATGGGCCTTGCTCTACATGAAAAGTTATAAACGAATACCACTGTATTACAACACTGCTCATTTGTATAAAAATAAACTTTCCTCAACTTTGTCACTGGACATCAGGTGCTGTCCTTCATGTTGCTAAAATCACCAACTCTCATTGACTGCTGCCTACACTGTCAGTGTGAACGACCCTTCATGTGTGACACAAAGTCACCAAATCTATTTTTTCTTTGTCTTCTGTCTATACAAATTATGCCTTCTTGCCTGCAGAAAAATATTCCTTTTGTTCTCAGTGTGCGCAAGTGTTGTTTTCCCAAATATGAAACATGAATCCCTAATGCCGCATGGAGGATTAGAGTCGCTGCCGTGTTTGGAGGAGCACTGCCTTAGTTTCAGGTTGACTCCATCTCCATGCACAAACAGCTGCTTACTGTGGGATTAACACACATTGTTCAATGAATCTCAACATGGGCACTGATGTCTCACAGTGTAAGCCTTTAATTATGCCAGACACTGTTTTTGTCTGTTTCAAGACTCAAATATGGTAGTTTCAGAAGACTCACAGTGAGATGCACAAGAAAAATTTAACAGTTGTTGTCGAAATTAAATCATGATGTAACATTATTGTAGTAGAGTGCAACAGTTGGGTTCCGGAAGTAAAAACTCCATTAATTTTCTCCATAAGGAAATTTTATATAACATTGATTTTGAACGATAACTTTTAAACTTTTAAAGACAGACCTATGTGAGCTAGAAGGTTGTTAATCCATGGTATTTGCTTCTGCTGAAGCCACCAGTCAGCATTATTTCAGCTTATTTTTAAAATAATCGTGTTTATCAGTGGAATTCCTGGTGAAACTACATTACCCATAATGCTGGACAAAAAAATTACACCAATCAGAGAGTCGGAAAAAGCAACAAAATAGGTCTTTAGCACCGCCCACTCCCATGAAGCATTGCAAATGACGTAACCGAGTTGATCTCCTTACACTTTCAAAATACTGAAATGTTTGTATACACTCACCTAAAGGATTATTAGGAACACCATACTAATACTGTGTTTGACCCCCTTTCGCCTTCAGAACTGCCTTAATTCTACGTGGCATTGATTCAACAAGGTGCTGAAAGCATTCTTTAGAAATGTTGGCCCATATTGATAGGATAGCATCTTGCAGTTGATGGAGATTTGTGGGATGCACATCCAGGGCACGAAGCTCCCGTTCCACCACATCCCAAAGATGCTCTATTGGGTTGAGATCTGGTGACTGTGGGGGCCATTTTAGTACAGTGAACTCATTGTCATGTTCAAGAAACCAATTTGAAATGATTCGAGCTTTGTGACATGGTGCATTATCCTGCTGGAAGTAGCCATCAGAGGATGGGTACATGGTGGTCATAAAGGGATGGACATGGTCAGAAACAATGCTCAGGTAGGCCGTGGCATTTAAACGATGCCCAATTGGCACTAAGGGGCCTAAAGTGTGCCAAGAAAACATCCCCCACACCATTACACCACCACCACCAGCCTGCACAGTGGTAACAAGGCATGATGGATCCATGTTCTCATTCTGTTTACGCCAAATTCTGACTCTACCATCTGAATGTCTCAACAGAAATCGAGACTCATCAGACCAGGCAACATTTTTCCAGTCTTCAACTGTCCAATTTTGGTGAGCTCGTGCAAATTGTAGCCTCTTTTTCCTATTTGTAGTGGAGATGAGTGGTACCCGGTGGGGTCTTCTGCTGTTGTAGCCCATCCGCCTCAAGGTTGTGCGTGTTGTGGCTTCACAAATGCTTTGCTGCATACCTCGGTTGTAGCGAGTGGTTATTTCAGTCAAAGTTGCTCTTCTATCAGCTTGAATCAGTCGGCCCATTCTCCTCTGACCTCTAGCATCAACAAGGCATTTTCGCCCACAGGACTGCCGCATACTGGATGTTTTTCCCTTTTCACACCATTCTTTGTAAACTCAAGAAATGGTTGTGCGTGAAAATCCCAGTAACTGAGCAGATTGTGAAATACTCAGACCGGCCCGTCTGGCACCAACAACCATGCCACGCTCAAAATTGCTTAAATCACCTTTCTTTCCCATTCTGACATTCAGTTTGGAGTTCAGGAGATTGTCTTGACCAGGACCACACCCCTAAATGCATTGAAGCAACTGCCATGTGATTGGTTGATTAGATAATTGCATTAATGAGAAATTAAACAGGTGTTCCTAATAATCCTTTAGGTGAGTGTATATCCTCCTGGGACCCAGGAATAGACTTTTGTCCAGGACAACATTAATTTAGTGATCAAATTTAGCACTCTTATGGAAATATGATAATATTTTGTAATTATCATTTAAATCGGATTAATTTTCAAATTGTTTGTTATAAATCAACATCTCAGGAAAATGTTATGGGGTTTCTAATCAAAATATGACTTTCTGTTTCAAAACAGGGTATTGATTTTATACATGTCCACTATAGTGGACACCAGGACTTAAATCATGTTTATCAGGCATTTTGGAGACAATTACATGTCAATATTCCTATGAAATATTAGATATTATTATGAAAAGAACACATTAATATGCAAATTAGATACACTGTATAGATACATTGTATTGAATGGGAAAACCCATGCATGGCCATTCTACCCACATATTGCATAAAGTAAAATGGTATATCAATTAATTCCATTATATCTTTCATAACATAGTTGAGAATAATCTTTAAACAAAGTTTGGTTAAAAAAAATCCTGAAACCTAAAAATTGATTGGTGAATGAAAAAAAAAATCGCTTTGTTTTTGCCTATACATGTCATTTCATGTCATTTTTTTTCAGTCCTGGAGTCAACTACGGAGAACATAGCATAACATATGAATAAAGCATAATTTTTCAAAAATGTTTTTTTTTTTTTTTCATTTGTTTCTTATGCTCTAAACAATGTAATGGCATGTAAAAATAAAATACCTAATTCAAAAAACTTTTTTTTTTCTGTGTCCCAGGAGGATATAGGCAAGACTTTATTTTGATGGTCCCTTTTGAACATTCTGTTGACTACTTTGCAACTACATGTCAACTAACTCTCATTAGAGTATTAGTATACTGTCTGTTTAATATCTGCTAACTCTTTATTGTGATGGCCCCCTAACAAATTGAGTAGTTTTATATGTCTCCATCATTTTTAATTCAATTATACTGTTTGCAATGCTTCATGGGATTGTAGTTCTAAAACCGTTAAGCACACAGTCTTGTAGTTTTTGTCCGACTTTCAAAAACCTTTTTGGTTTAAATCAAAGTTTGTAGCATTGTGATTGGCTTGGTTCATGTCATATATCTCTTTAATGAAGACTATTTTAAAATCCCTATGGGAAAAATGAATGAAAAAAATACTTCTGGAACCAGCACTGCTGAAAAAGGGGGCGGGCACTGTTGCACTCTATAGAGGGTATGCATTGACTTCACTTTCCCACCGGAACATGCCCCCTCAGCCGGACTGAGTGGCAATAGAGCCTGCTGCACGAATGGAGTTAATAGGGGAAACTGCGAAGACGCGAGTAAAATGAACGATTATCAGTTTAAACTAAAGTTTGGACTCCATATAGTGTTCCTTACAACTTACCAAAGATCCCATGATCCATGGATATTGACATGCAACCAGGAATCGTGTTTCCTGACATTTAGATGTGCCTGATTTCGATGCCGAGAAAATACATAAAGCAAATTTGCCTGTGAACGCTTCATATAAATACAATAGGTAGGTCTAAATCCGGGTGATCACTTATATCAATGTTATATATATCGTCATATCGCCCTAAAACTTGTGTAGTTTTTTGTCAGTGTTTATTTAAAAACATCCAATTATGCAGAATATACTATGCTAAATATTTAATTGATGAGTTGTCAATACAATATATAACAATACAATATATAGGGTATGATTTTACCCCAAAATTCACCATATTGACACAAAATGATAACTACAAATCCATGTTTCGCTGCCTGAAGTCCAGTCGTTTCTGTGAATTGCAGCGATCCATTTGCTTCTCTTCTCTGTAGCTTTTCTACAGTCTGTAAAAATATACCTCAGATTTCTTGTAAAATCTATTTATACAGTCAATCTCAAAGCTCTTTCCCATTTTAGATGTGTTTTGTGTGTTTTTCACGGCATTCACGATGAAAACCAATGATGCCGCTCAGTCTTTTTGCCACTCAGTGGGCGTAACCGCAGTCATTCCGGCCGACGGTGACGTCACATGCATACCCTCTATTGTAGTATTATTTTAGTTTTAGTTTTCTGCTTTGACCTTAATTCCTCTATCACCTTTCCAACTAATTTCTTACAAACTCAGATTTGCTGTGTTTGACAGCTTGTTAAAAAATGCCAGAAAATAAATGTTCACAGGGCATTTTCATAGCCTGTGTGTCCATCACCAAAGTCAGAAGATGGCCATATAGAAAAAAACCCACTACTGTTCTCCTCCCACTCTGTCAGCTCTCTGTTCTTTTGTCTGTTCATCTGCCCTCGTTTTTGGATTCACCCCATTATTTCTGTCATGCTCTCTCATGTCTCTGCTTTCCCAACGGGCTTAGAGAGCTCTGAGAGCAGAAGCTTCAAAAAGCATGCAAAAGGATGTTTCAGGGAAGAACAAACTATCAAATACTGCTGAGTTCAGCTCAAGTACACCAAAAACTTAAGAGGAATGTGTCACTCTACACCCCAGAAGTGAAAAGTCATTACACAATATCAGGATAGAAGTTGTGTCAGGTAAGTTACACTGTGTATTCAGTCTGTCTAGACTCACCAATTCATGGCTGTCATTATTTTCTCACACTCACACTCTTCCAAACATGTATGCAGTTATTTTTTTTCAGTGGAACACTTTTTTTCAAACAATATCTACATAAAAGTATATATTTATTACACAGCTCTCTGAAATACTTGAATATGATTGGTCAGTAGCATTCAGAGTTGTCTGTATATATACACCGATCAGGCATAACATTATGACCAACTTCCTAATATTGTGTTGGTCCCCATTTTGCTGCCAAAACAGCCCTGACCCGTCGAGGCATGGACTCCACTAGACCCCTGAAGGTGTGCTGTGGTATCTGGCACCAAGATGTTAGCAGCAGATCCTTTAAGTCCTGTAAGTGGCGAGGTGGGGCCTCCATGGATCGGACTTGTTTGTTCAGCACATCCCACAGATGCTCGATTGGACTGAGATCTGGGGAATTTGAAGGCCAAGTCAACACCTCAAACTCATTGTTGGGCTCCTTAAACCATTCCTGAACCATTTTTGCTTTGTGGCAGGGCGCATTATCCTGCTGAAAGAGGCCACAGCCACCAGGGAATACTGTTTCCATGAAAGGGTGTACATGGTCTGCAACAATGCTTAGGTAGGTGGTACATGTCAAAGTAACATCCACATGGATGGCAGGACATTGCCTAAAGCATCACACTGCCTCCGCCAGCTTGCCTTCTTCCCATAGTGCATCCTGGTGCCATGTGTTCCCCAGGTAAGCGACGCACACACACCCGGCCATCCACGTGATGTAAAAGAAAATGTGATTCATCAGACCAGGCAACCTTCTTCCATTGCTCCGTGGTCCAGTTCTGATGCTCACGTGCCCACTGTTGGCGCTTTCGGCGGTGGACAGGGGTCAGCATGGGCACCCTGACTGGTCTGCGGCTATGCAGCCCCATACGCAACAAACTGCGATACACTGTGTATTCTGACACCTTTCTATCAGAACCAGCATTAACTTCTTGAGCAATTTGAGCTACAGTAGCTCGTCTGTTTGATAGGACCACACGGGCCAGCCTTCGCTCCCCACGTGCATCAATGAGCCTGGGCCACCCATGACCCTGTCGCCAGTTCACCACTGTTCCTTCCTTGGACCACTTTTGATAGATACTGAGCACTGCAGACCGGGAACACCCCACAAGAGCTGCAGTTTTGGAGATGCTCTGACCCAGTCGTCTAGACATCACAATTTGGCCCTTGTCAAACTCACTCAAATCCTTACGCTTGACCATTTTTCCTGCTTCTAACACATCAACTTTGAGGACAAAATGTTCACTTGCTGCCTAATATATCCCACCCACTAACAGGTGCCGTGATGAAGAGATAATCAGTGTTATTCGCTTCACCTGTCATAATGTTATGCCTGATCGGTATATATATATATATACATACACACACACACACACACACCCCTGTTCTCATGATATGGGTTTTGAATGATGCAAGGGTATATACGAGTATAAATGATGACAGAATTTTCAGTTTTTGGTGCACTATTATTTTAAAGTAGATTTTAAAGCTCTTCTGCTAGGTGAAGTGTGAACATCACAGAAACTGACAGCAGTGCTCTCCATTATTCTTTGTAGTAAAGTGAGAGAGACAGTGAGGAGAAAAAAAAAATGCACTTGCTTTGATATCCCTTCTCCCGTTTCACAAGTCTCCGCTCTGTCAGTCATAATGAGCATTTATGAATAAATAAATGTGAAAGAGAACCATAACGAGGTAAACGACTGCCACACATACATAATACAGCATTCTTTCACCATATTCAGTCTCCTTCCACATCAGGGCCATAACGCAAGACGGGAGCAATTTCTGTAGCTGGTAATTAGGAAAACTTCATAAACCTGAGAGTTCAGCTTAGGCTGAAGTTTGAAAACATGAAAGATGGGAAGAATCTAATGATTAAACAACTAAAAATGGAGAGGATGTATGATGAGAAGATGGATCCATACACTTGTACATGCTGAAATATTCAAGAGCTCCTGTGGCATGAATTTTGTTGGCCGTCCTGATTTTTCAGTTACACAAAAGAGTATCACATAGGTGATTATGGATACATTCTTACAATTAGAATATTGTACATTTTTACTCAAATTAAGTAGACAGACAGACCCCAATAGTACAATTAGGCAGTGTTCAAAAGGGTCTCAATGAAATCAGTTCTAGTGACTCAATGCAGATTTATGGTACCCGTTCATGAGATTCATGGTAGTGTTGTCACTTTGAAACAGAGGCAGACAGGTCTTTACATGCAGCACACATTCATACCAAAGATGAAAAACATTAGACTTCAAAAAGCCTCAAACCTCCCTCACACACACAAACCATACTAACAGCCTCAGGCAGCTTTCATCCATTTAGAACAATCTATGTAAAAAATAATCTGCACATATTACCCACCTAATATCAATTGATCCTTTTTTATGTATTCATTTTGATTATTGGTTTTTAGTGCATTTGTTGTCATACCACAAAATAAATAAAAATTAAATAAATTTTTTGTTTTAATATCCTTAAAACAATACATATACTTGAGGAGCAAAATTGCATAAAACTTGTTTTCAGAGAATATATTTGCCACCACTGGCAAACAAAGCCATTTAAACATAAATGTAACATTGTTTTGTGAGGTTTATGCCTATAAGACTAATTGCATAAGAAAAGTAAATATCTTAATCAGTTTTTGCTTTTGTTTAGATATTTTTGAGAACACAATCTTTTTTTTTTTGCAGTGCAGCGTTTGCAGGGCTGACGGCAAGATAACCATTTAGATATTCATGCAAAGAATTACATATATTTATAATCAAACATATCTGATTTTAATGCTACTGTCTGACAGGATGTCAGTTTAACAATGACAGGTCTGGTATTTGGGTGAGATGCGAACTGGACAAACGCCAATGTCTAATTATATAATCACAGTTTATCTCAGAAATGCGGTTCTGGATCTCGAGCTTAATTAGTTCAAGCTGTCAATCTAGAAAATGAATCAATCAAATCCGAAAGCTACAAATATCTTTGTATGCTGAACAAAACTAGAAAATCTGGAAACCATATGAGAAGAAATGATAACAAAACTGTTAATGTTTAACTTATATAACAATAATTTATTATTCTTTTTTACCCCATGTAGCACACCTAGAACACGTAGACCCGGCTACAAAGATGTCTTACACATCAAAAAGAGACTAAAAACATGACAGCAAGATTACTCAGGGTGTCTCTTCACAAACTGTGGTAGAAAAATGAGCCTCTATACAAGGCACAATGAGAGTGGTAGAAACTGCGCTTGACTGGGATACAGACTGGGTCATTTGGCATTATAAAGATGGAATAAGATAACTTATTAGACTCAAAAATATAAATAATGTTCATACAGAACAGTACAAAAATTGTACATATTGTATACAATACCATTAAAATGGTAACATCGTGCGGTATGTCAAACGACTCTTGTAAAACCATTAAGCTGCAATGAAGACCTTTCCCCATAAAGATCTCGATAAGAACAGTTACAGATATTTACATTTCAGATTTAAAAGATGTAATGGCAGCAAAAGCCGAAATTCAAGTACTGTATTTTATATCGCATGAAAACTTGCCATTTATAAAATACAAATGCATGGAAAGTAACACTACATTAAACGACAATGTAGTGTGTAAAATCCTATTAAAACCATTTTTATACATTCTAGTATGAAAACACAGCGAGGTCTGTAACGGTAGTGTCAACGTGTCAGTATATCAAAAGAGTTTTTGAACATTCACATTTCTTGAAGTCTTGAGTTCAGTTGAAATGAGTTTTCACAAAGTATTACTCAGTTTCACAAAACATGAAAAATATCTGCATCTTCACCTTTATAAAATGGCCACTTGGAATGAGGCAAGTACATAAACCGAGAACGCCTTGGGTCAAGCTCTTCACTAAACTGTGGTGACTGAAAGGAAGGCGTTATGAACTTTGGTGCCCTCAGGTGCTCGTGCTCCATGGCTCATGAGCTCTTGAATGGTCATCCAGTTGTCAAGGATCTTCTTGTTCCGTTTCTTCAGCATCTTCTTATGGCTGAGCTCCAGGATGCTGACTTCCCCACTTGCCGTCCCCATGGTCTCCCTGAGGCACTCAAGCCGGCTCCTCTGCATGAACTCCCTCCTGCGTCGCTGTTCTCTTGCCCGTGCTAGCTGCTGCTTCCGTTCTTCTTTACTCCAGTACCGCCCCATCTTCAGCTCACTGACTGCGTCGTCATCTGTAGTCATCCCACCGCTGCGTTCCTCTCGGATCCGTAAGGCTCGTTCGCGTAGGATACGGTCTCGTGCAGGCCGACGTGCCACATACCTGGTTCCGTCTGCTCGCACTTTAACTTTCCATTCAATTCGGCCAGGTTGTGAAGGTCCAGGCCGTCCACAGAGGCTGAGGAGGCTAAGCTGGCTCTGGGAGTATTCCAGGGAGGAAGAGGAATGTTGTTGTAGGAGCTGTAGGTAACTCTGGTAATGGCGTGTACTGGGAGGCTGGGTTGTTGTGGTGTTGCTGTGATAGGGTGAATGGTAGTGTCGAGCGGTTGCAACCCTATTACGGTTTCTTTCTTTCTCACAGCGCTCGTCATCAGCAGGAAGCGCTGGGTCTGACTCCGAGGGGTTGCTGGGGCTTTGTTCCAAGCTGCTGGAGAAGGCCTGGCTGGGTCCTTGTGAACCGGGACTGGTAATGGGGGTCTGTAAGGGTGGTGTGGAGCTGGTGTAGGTATGGGCACGACTGCAAGCAGGGCTACTTTGGCTGGGTAAAGACAAGATGGGACTATTGTAGGGACTCTGCAGGTGTTGGGTACTCCGCAGGTTCCTCTGATTGGTCAGGTGGACTCGACGCTGTAGCGAGTGGTCGGGTGAACCTTCTGTTCCCAGTGGAGTTGAGCGGGAACTTTCGGCTGTATTGTAGGCACTAGAGCTGTCTTTATCTCCGAGCGTCTCACTTTGTAGTCTCTCTGGATGCTCGTTAATATCTGCAAGCTTGCCACGACGCAGTCGACTTTCCTTATCCGTCCGGGGCGAGTCGTGCTTGCCCCTGCGCAACTGGTGGGCTTGCATGATGCTCTGGCACTCACGTTCAATGCTGCGCAGCTCTTCGTTGAGCATATGCAGCTCCCGTGCCACTCCACTTCCACCCTGCTCCGTCAGGCTGCACTCGATAGTACTACTTCGCCTGTAGACCAACCCGCATTCTCCACCATTACGGATCTGGCACTTTAGCTCCAGGAGTTGCTGGAAATGGTCACATTCCACCCCATTCTCGCTCAACCTGCCCTCCTGACCCTTCTCCTGCCTGGCTAAGCTAACGGTGTCCATAGGAACCAAATGCGAGCCCACTTCCCACCTGTCTCGAAGTTGTTTTTGAGTCTGTGTTTGGGGATGAGAGAGCAATTCATATTCAGAACTCTCCTCAAAGCTGCATTTCACACCACTGTCCTTCTCCAGAATGGAAGAGGAACATGTTGCTGTGTCTGTACTTGCGGAGGCTTCCTCATGTCTTTTTGACTGCAAAATATGAACAGATATAACCCCTTAATGCCTGTCAGAACATAAAGATTTGGCTAAGGAACTTTTTGGCAAATATGGTCACACTTACCCGCTTTGCTTCCTTTTTCTGTTCTTCTAAAATCTCCATTTTCAGCTCCTCTAGGAAATCATGATGGTCCTCATCTAACCAGCTTCCATCCATCTAAGAGAGAAAAGCCCAACAGGGTTAACCAGTTCTGGACTAACCAAGGGGTCAAGATTTGGCTAGTTACCATGACTCAGTTAGTGTCAGCTAGTAGATGCCATAGCACTATTTGGCTGCAAAAAGCATCTTTCTTTTTTTGACAGCCATTCAAAAATAGGTGTGTAATCTGATGGAATAACTTTTTTTGCAAGCAACATATAAATCAGAGATATCTCATTATGCTTCGGTTGATATTTATATGGTCTTTTAGGATGGTTCTCAAAAGCATTAAATTGACAATTTTTCACTGTTTGCTGCCTTTGACATCACAAATATACAGTTCTGTCATGAAACTCTAGATGGCGCAGACTAATAGGTCCAACTCAACCTGCTTTCAATCACATCGTTATCTATAGGGCATAGCTGACTGGTTCCTGCTGTAGCAGTGGCCAATGAGCTCACAAGCTCAACCTTCAAATACTGGTTAGCATTTGCCTTAGCAGTGCACTTTCAGAAACCCTCCACCTTCCCCAGCTCCACCTGTATAGATCTGCTAGGGGTAATTCATGTACGCAATATTGTACAGCCACAGCATATCTACTTTCTCACAGCAGCGTGTCATTGGGTTGTATTGGCAGTAGCAAGTCTTGTACTTGCTCTGTAGCAGCAGCAGCGTAGCAGATCTATCCCGCCAAGACCAAACATATCAACATTGTCATATCCATTACAATGCCAAACACTCGGAGAGTTGTCATGACAGAACTGAGGATAGTCACCAATGAAGGGTTTGACCATCAGCTAATCAGAATTTGACTGATATCATTTTCACATGGTCTTAAAGAACATGGCATTTATGGCTCAGGTGATTGTAAATAAATAAATAAATAAATAAATAAATAAATAAATAAATATGTGACACAAATAAAACTGTGGTACTAATGTGGGTTAAGTTTCGCAACTATGTCTACTAGTCTCACCTGTCCTTCAGGTCTGGTGACGAGTAACACAATGGATCTGGAATTTTCATTTGAAAGGAGAGCGACAGCCTCTTCCCTGTTCTGTACGTCATGACCATTTATCTGGAAGAAACATGGACACAGAGAGACAATTACATACACACAAAGATAATGACAGAGTGTCAGGATTTTCATACCGGAAGCACACTTCATCAGTGACAGAAGTGGAGCAAAATTGCATTTCCTCATAGACACCAAAACTAGGCCCCCCTCGTGAGATAACAGCCTTCAGTCAATTATGCATTTACTGGAGGACAGACTTTGAATCGATTACTAAGACTGCCAACTGGGCTGCAGGAGCCACAGCATTTATAAAAAAGCGTTGTGGCGGTACACGCCCAGACACACAATTAAGCAGCCTCTGACAGGTGCCGTTCATCTTTTCTTCTATAGAGTAATGGCACTGTCAAAAGAAGATAATAGGGGTGGAGAGAGTGAGACAGACGTGCACTGAACCACTGTATTCATCTCCCTCAATGTTACATCCAGATGCCTTGTGTCCTTTGTATCTCGCTCTTTCTTTATCTTCTTTTGCTCATAAATTCTCTAAACCTTTAACCCTACTGTCTTTGCTGAATGTCACACCAACTTGGTCTACATTCTGCAAAAGCAGACCCAGTTAAAACTGCTATTTAAGTGCAATTTATCACAGTGATCCAGTTTATTTGCTAGTGGCTGACTTCATTTGTTCAAGATTTGTACAGACACACACACACACATACAAATATCTACAGTGGGAAGTCTCAGACTTCATTTGTTAAAGATTTGTACAGACACACACATACAAATATCTAACAGTGGGAAGTCTCAGACCACTAGTGAAAATCCATTATAAATTATATTTCAGATATTATATAGTCATTATTTTATAAGTAAGTAAAGAAAAATCCAATTCAGTGTGTTTCTAGACTTTTGGACCCACTGTATCTACCAAATAAATAATCAAAAACATTATCTGGATTCATAGGATGGTTGTAAGCGTGAATGAGCGTGTATAGGTGTGTAACAAGATTAAATGTATCCCACCTGTAAAATTCTGTCTCCCTCTCTGATGCGTCCATCCCTTGCAGCTATGCTGTTGAGTTCGACCTATCAACAGTACAACAAGCATGGCATCAATATGTAAATTGTCATAATTCATCTCAACACACCAGTAATAATTCCATGACTTATCACAAAAAGAATTCATTATTGTAACAGATTAATTTGCATATCTGTTCTATAATGAGAAAAATCTATTCCTTTCAGACTATTCACAGAAGAAGGCAATTTAATACCCCCATATAATATATAAGGATTGGAAGTGAATACTGCACAGAATAAATAAAGGATGTGGGAATATTTTTCTTTTCCCCCCTCAAAATAATACATATTTATATAATTAGCATTTTACAAGATTGCTTATTAAAACAACAATATTCTTTATGAATTATAAGAATTTACATAAGAAGGAGGCTGAAAACATCATTGGCGTACTGACAAGCATTATACGCATAAATGCATTTTTAATGACTAATATTAGCATAACTTACTTCCACAGACATGTATTAATAGAACATTTCTGTAGGTTGTTTATGTTACATTTTCTGGAGATGATACAAAAAGGAGAAGCAGTTCCCTCCTGTTTGATGTCAGGTGTTCCACATTTACATATCTCTGAGCGAGAAATGGTGTAAGAGCAGGCAATATCTGTACAATAAGTAGAATTCTTCCTGTTGAAATGCAGTCCCTGTTTTCAGCCTTTGTTTTCCTTTGGGTGTGTCAAGGAGGTGAGAGCGAAAAAAGTGCTATTTTACACTCCACAGGAGACAGGAGGGGTGCTATTTTCTTGCTAATTAAATTCAGCAATTAAAACACTGAAAAAAGAACTGTCTGTATGCAGAACTTGACTTGCTCTCTTCATGCTTCACTCAGTCCTGGTAGACTTTCGTCTGCCATTTGAACTTTGGAAAACAGGAAAATACAGTGATGTGGAACAATGAGAATGGATCAAACTGAGCTTTTATCTTTTAATTACTTTTCACAAAATGTTAATTGATGTTAAAAAAGGGTTTGGTCCGATTAATTTGATTGCCTGCATCAAATTTGATGCTCAGTGCCACATCTTACAGGTGACTTCAACGTGTGCTAATGAATTAAACACAGATCACCAAATTAACATAATAACATCTGTTCTAAAAGCATTTTTCAGTTCCTTTTCAGTAGATCTTTGTCTGTTAAATTGAACTGCTGCATTAAAATCCACAAAATAGAGTCTGAAACTACAAAGTCACCTTTTTTTCTTTTCAACACTTTCAAACCCTAATTTGTGTGATTTTTTTTTTTCCAGCAATAAAACTTCAAAATAAAATAAAATAAAATAAAATAAAATAAAATAAAATAAAATAAAATAAAATAAAATAAAATAAAATAAAATAAAATATTTTAAGTACATGTCCAAATGATGAACACAATTTTTACAATTACAAAAAAAAATTACAAGTACCCACCTGACTAACAAAAATGGCCGTATCTTCCTCATCATCAGTGCGATAACAGAGAGTCAAGCCCAGTTTTTCCTGGCTGTTCATTCGACAGAGCTCAACCTCCTGTAACACACACACACACACACACACACACAGATATATTAAAATGCATGAGTCATCCATAGATCACATTTATTCCATTCAAACCTAACATAACATTATAGTTTTCCATGCAGTATGAATAGAAACATAGAAATGAGCTCAGCTATACTTTATGCTGATTTTCCAGGCAGATATTTTCTTATGAAAGCAACTAGAAAATAGCTCAGCACATTTCTTTTCAGATCAGTTTATTTAAAAAAGCCACCTCTGACAGCTTCTAAACTCCAGCACTAATAGCATTGTTTTAGAGTAGTAAAGTCATCTTAAATATTTGGCTTGAAAATGAAACAATGACCAGTTCCTTTGGCTACAAATGTGTCCTACAAAAGATGAGGCCACCCTGAAATATGATATAATCAAGCAGGCAGAGGGGGTTATATGTCAAGACCGAAGCCTGGCGCAAGTGACAGAGCTGCATTTGAGAGACATTCATCTGTCAAAGGAGAGCGGTTAGCCACAGCTCAACATGCACTGACACCGGTCTCAGTTCAGTCAAGCAAAACGGCTCATTTATCGGTCGACGCTCCTGACCGAGCACTAGCGTCATACATCAAGCACTCCACCCTCCACATTAACCAGATTTACCACTCCATCTATATGAGGTTTTCCTTTTTTTTCAACGTACATATACACCGAACTGTCAAGTGTTCTTATTTGTCAAATAATTTCTAAAAATGCGATACCAACACGTTCACGGCAATGTCTGTGGTGTGATATAAATAGGCTAACTCTTTCTCGCATTTCAGCTGAATCTGGGTTACTGTCAGTCCGCACAATGGATGCAATTCATCACCAGCAGCTTTAATGCGGCTTCATATTGATCTGCTCCATAAGCTCAGCGATACTTCATATTTTCTGCAAGTCTATTGTTCAGACCACATGCTCATCAAAGAGGATCAACCGACCTGCCAAGCAAAATAATCCACACAATCTCCCTTAACCTACTGCGGCAAGCGATGGAACTGGAAAATCATTGTGATAATTTTACAGATAATAGTATTAAGGATGTGTTCTGTATTCGGAGAGCTGGTTCTGTAGTTTCCTCTTGGACTGATATGAAAAATTTGTTTGTGATTGACAGAAGTTATCTTGCATGGAAGGGGCTCATCCAGATAATGAATCAAAGACCACATCATATAGCAACTTCTGCACTGTGCGATTTTGATTTTCCAAGCAGGAAATTGCCACTAATTCAATTACAGAAAAAAAAAAAAAAGATCATACATATATTTGATGAGAAATTTCTTCACTTCACTTCACTTTATTTATTTATGTCCCCGAAGGGCAATTTGTTTTGCAACAAGACCAGCATACATACATACAAGACAGTTTACAAACATTAAAACGCCTGAAAACAACACAAGACAGCAGCAGCACAAAAGTCTACCTACTTCCCACAACTCCTCCCATGCCCGAATTTAACAAAGAAACCGCAATAGGAATAAATGAATGGGTAACGCTTTAGATTACAGCCCAGAAAGTACTGCGTAAGTAAAGCGAATTTACAGCGTAACTTTCGGTAATTATAGTGTAACTATAAAGTAAATGCGTGTAGTTATAAGGGAACAATATGTAATATTTGGGGAATAAAGGGGTAACTATCAGGAAAATTAACAAATTATTTATACTGTAAGTATTTTTTAATTAAGGGGTAATTATCCATGTAGTTACAGGGTAAGTGTGAATCTGCTGGCTGTAAATTAAAGTGGTGCTTGTTCCCCTCTTGTTTCATGTAGTTACAGGGTAAGTGTGAATCTGCGGGCTGTAAATTAAAGTGGTGCTTGTTCCCCTCTTGTTTCATGTAGTTACAGGATAAGTGTGAATCTGCGGGCTGTAAATTAAAGTGGTGCTTGTTCCCCTCTTGTTTCATGTAGTTACAGGGTAAGTGTGAATCTGCGGGCTGTAAATTAAAGTGGTGCTTGTTCCCCTCTTGTTTCATGTAGTTACAGGGTAAGTGTGAATCTGCGGGCTGTAAATTAAAGTGGTGCTTGTTCCCCTCTTGTTTCATGTAGTTACAGGGTAAGTGTGAATCTGCGGGCTGTAAATTAAAGTGGTGCTTGTTCCCCTCTTGTTTCATGTAGTTACAGGGTAAGTATGAATCTGCGGGCTGTAAATTAAAGTGGTGCTTGTTCCCCTCTTGTTTCATGTAGTTACAGGGTAAGTATGAATCTGCGGGCTGTAAATTAAAGTGGTGCTTGTTCCCCTCTTGTTTCATGTAGTTACAGGGTAAGTATGAATCTGCGGGCTGTAAATTAAAGTGGTGCTTGTTCCCCTCTTGTTTCATGTAGTTACAGGGTAAGTATGAATCTGCGGGCTGTAAATTAAAGTGGTGCTTGTTCCCCTCTTGTTTCATGTAGTTACAGGGTAAGTATGAATCCGCGGGCTGTAAATTAAAGTGGTGCTTGTTCCCCTCTTGTTTCATGTAGTTACAGGGTAAGTATGAATCCGCGGGCTGTAAATTAAAGTGGTGCTTGTTCCCCTCTTGTTTCATGTAGTTACAGGGTAAGTATGAATCCGCGGGCTGTAAATTAAAGTGGTGCTTGTTCCCCTCTTGTTTCATGTAGTTACAGGGTAAGTATGAATCCGCGGGCTGTAAATTAAAGTGGTGCTTGTTCCCCTCTTGTTTCATGTAGTTACAGGGTAAGTATGAATCCGCGGGCTGTAAATTAAAGTGGTGCTTGTTCCCCTCTTGTTTCATGTAGTTACAGGGTAAGTATGAATCCGCGGGCTGTAAATTAAAGTGGTGCTTGTTCCCCTCTTGTTTCATGTAGTTACAGGGTAAGTATGAATCCGCGGGCTGTAAATTAAAGTGTTTTTTGTTCCCCTCTTGTTTCATGTAGTTACAGGGTAAGTATGACTCCGCGGGCTGTAAATTAAAGTGGTGTTTGTTCCCCTCTTGTTTCATGTAGTTACAGGGTAAGTATGAATCCGCGGGCTGTAAATTAAAGTGGTGCTTGTTCCCCTCTTGTTTCATGTAGTTACAGGGTACTTGTACAATAAAAAAACGTACACAATCTGATATCACTCGGAAATCTTTATTTGAAAAACAACTTTTTAAAAACAGATTTACAACACTTATTCGTTTCTCTTGCTTGGCTTCTCCTCCTCTTGTTCCTCTTCCTATTCGTTCTTGACACAGATGAATCTTAAGAAGGAATCCTATGTCTCTAGCTATTCTGTAGCTATATTATGTATTTAAAGAAAATACAGTGCACGCAGAAATGTCCTCACCGTTTACTCATCTTTTACCCTCATGCCATCCGAGATGTATAAGATTTTCTTTCTTCAGATGAACACAGAAAAATAAATAATCTCTGATAATGAAAACTCATTTGGGTTCCTAAAAGTTGAAGCATCAAACAGCCCATACAGCAATAACTACAGCAATCCATACGATCCCAATTGATGAATCAATGTCTTCTGAAAAATACCATTTTTTTTTTTTTAAATTAAACCGTAAACTATCGCTTCCGATCAGCAGTCATCTGCGTGAATGAGAGGGTTGAGTTCATGCTTGACGTAACTTGAAGCGTGACTGGTCACGCGGATGTCGGATGCCGTCTGTTTTTATTTTCATTTTTTTTTTAATTAATGCTCACAACAGTAAACAAACAATAACAAAATATATGATAATAGCAATGAGAAACAAACAAGACTAGAAGAGAGAGACGCCAGAGAGACAGAGTCGCCACTCGTGCAAGACCGTCATGAAAGCTTGAAGCTTCTTTACTCACGCACGCGCTGGTAACAGTTGGTCGGATGTGAAAAGATTAGTAAATTATGAGATCATCTCTGGATGTACTTGTTCTTTTAATAAATAATAATACAGAATATCAAAAGACATGGGATTGCTCTTAAGATCCATCAGTGGTAATAACGAAAAAGAAGAAGAGGAACAAGAGGAGGAGAAGCCAATCAAGAGAAACAAAAAAGGGATAAAACGTGCCACTTTCTGTCAGGACGTTATTATTTGAAATGAAAAGTTTATTTTAAAAAAATGAATAAGAAGTGTCATAAATCTGTTCTGAATTAAGTTGTTTTTCAATAAATGTTTCCGAGTGATATCAGATTTTGTAAGTGTTTTTTATTGTAGACATGAAACTATTAACAGCTCGCAGATTCATACTTACCCTGTAACTACATGAAATAAACATGGATAATTACCCCTTAATTAAAAAATACTTTAAGTAAATCATTTGTTAATTTTCCTGATAGTTACCCCTTTATTCCCCAAATATTACATATTGTTCTCTTATAATTACACATACTTACTTTATACTTACACTATAATTACTGAAAGTTACGCTGTAAATTCGCTTTAGTTACACAGTACTTTCCGGGCTGTAATCTAAAGCGTTACCAATGAATGTTTATACCTGTTGCTTCTAACAGTGGGAAATCTAAATCTAAGTCCAGAAGGTAGAAAATTAAACTCAGACTGTAGGAGGTGGGAGTTATTCATTCAAATGGATTGGGCTTTCCTTACGATCTGACAATTATACAAGTCAGTAGGATGGCTCTGATGAGCTCCTATAATTTTACTACTGGTATTAACTATTTTCACCACCGCATTCTTTGCTTTAAAACATTTTGTTGAATGAGTGACAGTTCAAAGATGTAATAAAAAATGGGTCCCAGTTGTTCTGCATAGGAAATAAGCGTCCGACCCTAGATGTTATCAGGGCCAGGGCTTTTCCTGGCTTTTGAATGTTTAAACACATAAATTACATTTTTTTTTCAGCAAAAGGGATAAGGCTACTGCCAGATAAATTCCTTTTTTTGCTCCCGAATCATATCACTAAAATCATAAATATCCATACATGTATATACATACATATACATATAATATCCCAAAATCTCACTCTTTTGAAAAAACATCTGGTGACAAGCTGGTACCTTCAACAATCAAACAATCATAATAATAACGATTCATTAACACACATGCATTTGTTTTCCAAAATGAGCGAGAGACCCAGTAGGAAAGAACATTAATGTCACTAAAATAAAGCTAATTACACCTCAGTGAAGTTTAATGCCCCTGTTTATTAAGAAAAATGGCATCGTTTGAAAGCTCTCCAGTTGTAACATGCTACTTTAACTCATTAATAGTGAAGGAATATGCCTTTTTGAAACTCTTATTTTTGAAGTTTCACAATTAAATGAACCCAATACATAATTTGACCATATAATTCTTTCATTTAATTCAGATTCTTTTATTGATAAAAGGTAACACTCTACAATATAGTTTCTTTTGTTAACATTAGATAACTACAGTAGTTAACATGAACTAACATGAACAAAACATACATACAGCATTTATTAATCTCAACATTTACTAATGCATTTTAAGATCAAAAGTTGTATCTGTCAACATTAGTTAATTCAGTGTAAATTAACAAGAACATTTTTATTAACTATATAACAGGAAAATATTTGCCTTTTTTTTTATATATTGCTCATGGTTAGTTCATATTAGTTAATGGATTAACTAATGTTAACAAATGAGACCTTATTATAAAGTGTTGCTTATAAAATAATAGAATGTACCTCATTTTGGATAAAATTAATAATTGTAAATTATGTGAAGCATCCAATAAATAACTATAGAGCTATATTTTTTTGTGCATTGTATCAACATGCATTAGCAATAATGTATAATGTAGTGATGTATTTAATCATGTAATCAGAGTCCCTTGCATTTGAGATGAATGTAAAATCAGATGTAAATGGCTCGGCTGACCATTTGTTATCGGGTCACCCGAGATGGATGTTAACACCAGGTGTATATGTCACTATATTCAAAGAAAGCATTTTTTTTTTTTTTACTTACCTCACACTCGAATTCAACTGCCCTGTCCACATCTGCCTGAGTGCTGGCCACATATTCTGGACAATCAAAATATTCATGCTCCATAGTCTGAATGGAATGACAACTAGAGAAAGAGAGAACAAGAAAAATGAACTTTATGCACTAGGCCAAGCCTGCAATTTTATTTGCAGAACTACAGACCAACCCTGAAGCCATGCATTACACTTAAGAAGATAACAGAATTTGTTTGTAGTCAGGAGAAGCATGTAATTACAAACAATACTCATTAATCTGTTAACACATCATGCTGGGGTACAATTGCAAATGCACCATTCCAAGATCCTAAGCAATCTGTGCAAAGCACATACGCACACAAATGAGCAGAATCTTTGATTTTGCTGAGTTGTATCCATTAGCATGAATAAACCCAAACAAAGCACATGCACATAAGGAGCCAAATAATCAGTTGTGACCTATCATCCCCAGACACAAGTCTTATTGGACAAACTCAAGCAGTTGAAAAGCTGTAAAAGGGCATTAAACACCAAGAGAAACCTCTGTGCCAGCATGTTTGATATTTTAGCACTCCATTAGGTTTTAATCACCCTGTATACTACTCATTACAGGAAATGGATAAGGGAAGCCACTACAATAATTACACATAGGCCCTGGCGTGACTTTTATGACAGCAGTGGGGGATATTTCATGGGGGGAAGGGGGTTATGGCTGTTGCCTGGCGATGAAGAAATTCTTGATAATAACGTGCTGATGTTAGTATGCATAGTCAGCTGGATAAGAAAGCATAACTGGTGGCATTTGTCAAAAAAAAATTGTAAACAAATAAGTCTGAAATAAATTATATATATATTATATATAAATATATTATAATTATTAATAATACTGCAATGTAATTAAATATACTACATATAAAAAATACTCTGAAACTCTGAAGTAAATAAATTATATATATATACTTTACATAATATATGTGTTTGTACTGTGCATAATTATTATGTGTATATAAATACCCACACATGCATGTATATATTTAAGTTTTTTTTATATTTATATATAAAATAAATTTTAAATTATAAATTATATAAATATATATACAGTATATACATGCAAATATTTCTTAAATATATACATGTATGTGTATTCAAATATACATAATTATACACAGTACACACACATATATTATGTAAACACAAACTTTTAGACAGCACTAATATTATATATATATATATATATATATATATATATATATATATATATAAATAATTTAAAAAATGTTATTATAAATAATTAAAGAAATAATAAATATACTATTTAGTAATGACAAATGTACAATATGTAAATAAATAAGTATTTACATATAATATAAATATATTAGGTTACACTTTATTTTAAGGTGTTTTTGTTACACTGTAATTATACATTTCAGTACTGAGTAAAATTAAGTAATGTACTTACTATAGGGTTAGGATTGATGTTTGGTTTAGGGTTAGTTGCATGTAATTATGCATAATTTATAGTTATTACTATAGTAACTGCATGTAACATATGTAACAATGACACTGTAAAAGAAAGTGTTACCATATATTATTTAATTATATATACATATATATTATTTATTTATTCATAATATAATGTCTTAATTAGTAATGACAAATATATAGTACAATAAACTTTGAAAGAGGATTAGGTCTGAATCTAATTAAACCTAAATTTAATTAACAGTTTTGGCACCGTACTGTATGTACCTGTCTGACAGCAGGAAGGGGCAGATGTCTGGCACAGGTGGGGTAGTGGGTCTCATTTTAGCCAGAGCCATGATGTGCTCAAAGGTGATGTCCGTCTGAGTGCACACGTCCACCACACACACTTCCTGTAGGCTGTTCTGGTTCCGGCCAGAGGGTCCCCGCCTCAGCACCTGCACCACAATGGGTTCCTTCCGCATGGCCTCCACCGTTCCCTCATGTCCAGACTTGGAAAATTCACGCCCATTCACCTAAAGAGAAGAGAGAACCACAAATTGCAATTGACTTATTCACTATTCCAAACCATTTTTTACTTTTTTATTCTTTTAAAAGACATATAAATGAATGGTTTCAAGAGGGTTCCAAATTCCTAAATGAGAGCATGCGTGTGTATGTAGCTCCGATATATGGATTTCATAAGTGACCAAACAGTCTGCGTAATCATAGTGACATCTGACATGTTGCACCTGACACCTGTCAAAGCCACCCCATCAGAATTCACTCACCCGCATCAGCAGGTTCACTGCCAGACCAATTAAATGAGCTTGTTATAAGCTCAAAGTATACACAGCCTTTCAAACATTTATTTAAGACAGAATCATACCCGAGGGAACACACAAACCCCTTTACCTTCATGCTGTAGGTCTGCGATATAAATAAGTCAACATGCCACTACTGAAAAATATTTTTGTGATTCAATGTGTGAACTTATTTTACTGGTCCACAAACACACAGAAACCCAACAAAAATCAATGAAAAGTTGAGTCAGAAAGAGACCAGAAAGACCAGATAAAAGATACATCAAATTTATTTAAACTTAGTGAACAGACAGGGATATCACACCTTTATTTGGTCCCCAAATAGCCTTAGTAGTTTGCAATGCAATGCAACACAGATTTGAGCATACAGGTGAACTTATTTTGGACTCATCAGCAAACAAACTAGGTCACATTGTCCACAGTGAGACTGCAAGTGCCTTTTACACATGATTTATTTTAGACTGAGCAGTTTTAATTCAGCTATGTGGTTCCTGTGAGGCAGAACAGGAAACTAGCCCAATTATACAAGGCTTCTTTAAGATTCCTTATCCTCATTTCTCATTGCTCGTGAAAGCCAACAACAAAGAGTGGCCTTTAGACCTTTTTCATCTCTTCTTTTGTTTTAGGGGGGCGCATAGCATTTGGCGCCTCGGGCTGTCAGGTACAACTGCTTTTGAACGACCTCAACATTCGACACAACATGACAGGAACCTTTGCTCTCAGACATTCATCAAGTCATACTTGCATCCTGCACTGTTCCTTATGGGAAGACTAAAGAGCTGGCTGGATCTCCCCAGATGGGCCAATTAATCCAGCAGTAACTATAGGGAACAGTCCATCAGTGCAAACTCAACAGATGTGATCCTCAACACTGAGAATGATACTTGTGTCTGGTTGAAGCTGGTTAAATTTATTTAGGCAAAACACAACCAAAAGGTCTGATGAAGAAAAATGATACACCAATGAGATACCAATACCAATTAGATATCACTCTCAAGATATATAACAAAGTCACTCAAATATCTGCATTGAATTACTGGACTTTAAACATAGATCAAACTGAAAATAAGCACGTCATGTGATGTAAACCTGAATAAGTTGGCAAAACTCTGTACTGAGGTAATCAGTTACATCAAATTTTTTAAGTTAAGAAATGTAAAGTTTAAGTAAGCAGAACTTGCAGATTTTTATTTTGTACTCATATATTTGAATTGCTCTTAACTTGAAATATCTGTGTAAGCTATAATTCATACATTTAACTTAAAATTATCATGTAATCATTAATCATGTCATTTAAATATTTTTAGTAGTGGAAACTTGGCTAGCTTTAACTAGCTAATTCAATAAATGCCACCTTGCTAATTGGTAACACAATGCTTTGATAGCATTAGCATAGTATAGCACTTGTTGAATGAGTACAGAAATATAAAACATTTAACATATATCTGTTCTCAAACTAAGCTCATGCTCCACTCGTCACCATGATGGTAACCCTACAAAAAAACCAACATAACAGAAAGTCTTCTAAACTAGCATAACAAAACATTAAATACTAAATCTCCCACTTAACTTTAACCTTACATATATAACATTATATAACGCTTAATTTTAGCACTTACTCTCCCTTTTGAGTGTCATGGCAAAGCATGCTGGGAAACAGAAACCCCAGCCCAGTTTCAGTTAAATGTAAGTTTGTCTAAATTAAAAGAAGTTCATAAAACTTAAAACAATGAAACCATTTAGATTACTTAAAATGTGTCAGTTTTGAGAACTCAAAAGAAAAAGAAAGTTCTAAATACTCATAAAAGTTAACATGATTTGAGCTAATTTGTTTAATTTGAGTTGGCTCTACTCAAAACAATTAATTATTTTGAGCGTAGTTGGTTTTCGAGGCTGGTTACTTCTTTTATTCACATAACATTTGTTACTTCCTAAGAAAGTGGTTAAAAATCTGGCATAGTCAATGAATAGCCACCGGTGGAGAAAGAGACAATTGATTTCTATAGATTTACATCTTGTCTAAAAGATCAGGGTGTGAAGAAACTCTGAAGTTCACGTTGGTGAACGTTGATCCACAGTGATATGAATTTAAAGGTCATTAACGTCAATGAAACGTGGCCGTCGCACACCAGAAAAGCTTCACCAACCCACCTCCACATTCCACCTCAATACATGACTTAAAAGGTCAGGTGCCAACTGGGTTTGATAACAAGGTCTGGAGCTGGAATGTACCGCAGTCACCTCAGACCAGATATATTGATTTCAGACTTATAATACCAACTCTGCCTCAAGAGGACCATGTAGTACATCTGAATGCTGAAGTGGAGAGCAGAATCACAGCTAACATCAGTGGTGGAGGGTACAGTGCGTGTGTGTGTGTATATTGTCAGAGCTGTCATATTTGGGTCAGTTCTCGTCAGGTGACACATATCTAGAGGCTTGTTTATTTTCTCCCAGCTGAATGATTTTGCACAGGTGAGATAAGCACAAAGAGGTGATAAGACTGCATGTGTATGTGTGTGTGCATGTGTTTAAACACATGTGGCATGTGAGATAAGAATTGGATGAGAACCTCTTGGCTATACAAGCAAACAGTGGAAAATGCAACAGCTACAGGCACATGCACACACAAACAGCATTACGTCAATCCCAAAAAAGTGCAAACGGTTGTTTGGAAAACTGACTGTGGTAACAAAGGATCTAAATAACAATGAAAGCCCAATGAAAATGCTAGACTACAGTCTTTTATATGGCACGTTTGTGAGGGAGTCACACTATGAGTTTCTCAACACCATGAATCCAAAAGGAATAAAAGTATGAGAGCATAACATAGTGAAATCCCACCTGGGATGTGTCACGCAATCAGAAAAGATTCTTCAGGGTATTATGTGTGAGCAAAAGCACAATATCTGACACACGCTCCCCAAAAGCATCTTATCTTCATATTAAGCACATGGAGAAACACCCAGTCACCCATCTATTCACTGCAGGTGCTCAATGGCAATGCCACATGGAAGTCTAATCGAAAAAGAAAGACTTTCCAATCATTAGAACTTGTAATTTCTTTCAAAAAGCAGAATTTAACATATTGCTTTATAGTGCTCAGACTCTCTCTTTCTCTACACAGCTGCAGGAGTCTATAAAACGCCAGTCACACATTATTCTAATTCATTTTCTTCATTAGATTTACTCAGAGACTGATAACTAACTCGCCATGTCGTTAACTATTCAGATATTCAAAAAGAGACTATTAACTATTTGCATATGCTATTTTCCATGTCGTTTCTGCACTGATTAATCAATGTGGCAAGAAATTAATGAGAGGCAATTAGTCCCCTAACGAAATGCATGACTGAGTGAGAGATCAGTAGAGAAAAAGAGAAAGAAAAAGTGCAAAGACTTTCTGTGTAAGTGAAATTTGGTGCAAATTAGTGTTGATGTGTGGCACCAAAAATGGAGTTGTGTCTCATTACAAGTGTAATCCAAGCATACTAAACAGATTGTAAACAAACAAGCAAATTGAGCACATCAGTTATGAAAATAACTTGGGGTAATTAATTCAAATCAGACTCTACGCCATATACCCACATTATTCACCATTATGAACTTGGTGTGAAAATGATCAATTTGACAAACCTTAACTCTTTCCCTGCCATTGATGGAATTTTTTGTAATTTATGACACAATGCTTGCCCGCCATTGACGAAATATCAATCCATGTTTTTACTGTTATACAGTAGGGGGTGCTATTATGCATCTTCTGAAAGAGTACTGAATCTCCGAATCAAAATACAGGCGAAGTAGCAGAAACAAGTGATAGAAGCATTGCTTATGCACATGTAAAATAACTGCATCATCAAACATTAAACAGCATTTAAGTCAAAACTTATGGAAGCTAGTTTCCACCACAGAATAAAAAATAAAAAAGGTAATTGCAACTTTTTTTCTCACAATTCTGACTTTTTTCTCACAATTACGAGTTTACATCTCTCAATTCTGACTTTTTTCTCAGAATTGTGAGATATAAAGTCGCAATTGCGAGTTATAAAGTCAGAATTGCATGATATAAAGTCGCAATTGCGAGTTTATATCTTGCAATTATGACTTTTTTCTCAGAATTACGCGTTTATTTTGCATTTGTGAGATATAAAGTCAGAACTGTGAGATATAAAGTCAGAATTGTGAGATATAAACTAGCAATTCTGAGAAAAATGTCAGTCTTCTTTTCCCTCAGAGTTGGACTTCATATCTCGCAATTCTGATTTTTTATCACGCAATTCTGACTTTATAACTTGCAATTGCAAATCTTACAATTATGAGAAAAGAAGTCAGAATTGCGTGATATAAATTCAGAATTGCAAGTTATAAACTTGCAATTGCGAGAAAAAAAGTCAGAATTGCGAGTTTATATTTCACAATTCTGACTTCATATCTCGCAATTCTGAGAAAAAAAGTCAGAAATGCGAGATGTAAACTCACAATTGTGAGATAAAAAGTTGCAATTATCTTTTAAAATGTTTTCATTCTGTGGCGGAAACAAGCTTACATACAAAACTACATAACATTATTACCGATTAAAATGTCGACCCAGAAAGAGGTATAGGACTGTGTAAGTTTTGGGGGTGTTGATGGAAGCAATCTACTCCATCTTTGTTTTGATCATCGCTCTGAATCCTATCCGGACGTAGTCTTCGACAAAAATGCGATTTTCTTAGCTTTTTGTTAAAAATATTTCCTTTTTTAATGAAACTTACCCACATTCAAGTGTGGATAAAAATCAGGGTAACCTGTTTGAAAACAACTATTTTTACTATTCATTTGGTGATGCTATTACAACCAAACACTACTACAAACTTAACCGTTAATTATTCTAAACCTAATTATACTATATAAATAAGATGTAACACCTAGTAAGCCGTAAGCACCTGCAAGCACAGCCCTTCCCCCACTTTGTCATTTTTTAACATACATCACGTATGCAAGTATTCCCACATCAGTATCTGTGATTACACAGTATCACCATAGAGATTCAACCGGAGATTCAATGCTGCTATTGCTTATGCGTGTGCTTTTGTGTTAAATTAAAATTCCTCTTTAGGGACAAAGAATTACCCCTCAAAGAGGTTTTCAACAGCAATATGCCACTGACTTATTCTGTGGGAATCAGACAGTGCGGCGTTTGACTACACAACACAACGCCGAGTTCACCCTGCAGGCAAACGTCTACCTTTCACAACATAATTAAATTCTCCATTAGCACCAACCTTGGGATGATCCTCCGAGCTGAAGAAATGCCTCTCATTCTTCTCTATTTTCAGGTATAAAAATAAATAATGCATTTGAAATAACAGGCACATATATCACAGAGAGCTGTGTATGTGTAACTAATGAGTCTTTCAGCAGGACCCAGCCATGGATGACATGGGTTATGATAAACTGCATCAACAAAATGCTTATTTAGCCTCAGTACATCGATACAATAACCTGATGCAAGCACTCTCCATAAGCACGATCATACCGCATGCTGTCATTGAGTATATAATTTGTCCTGAATCTAGATGGTGGGAATTGTTTTTCCATTACTAGTCTACAAGAGTGTGAATAAATTAAATATTTTCAGATTGAGAACAGATTTTCAGCAGGGTTGGTTGTGTCTCTTTGTCCACATGTTGCCTGCCCTACTTCCAGGCCAAACGTGCCACAACATGTCCAGGCTTGTTGCTCTTCCATGGTCACTTTGCTTTGGCACTAGAAATTGTTTTTCCAAACACTCTCCCGATCTGCCATTGGACATAAAAACAGATAGTCCTGCCCCAAACTCATGCCTTTGGTGGAGCCGATGTTTCTATGCTGAGCTCAGGATGTTCAAAAAAAATTAAGAACCGCATACTATCATGCTACTCTTTTTACCATCTTTCTATGGCAGAAATAGTACGAGTAGTATGGAGGTATGTGGTTCCAAATTCAGCAAATGTTTTAATAGGAGAAAGTATTTTAACACTGAAAAAAATACACACTTTAGCTTTAAATCTACCAGCCTTCAAAATCACTGATTCTTACTGAAGCAAAAAACTGGACCAAGGCCTGAATTTAGCTATTGGTTTTGCTGTGCAGTCGAGTTCACTTCAAGGTTCACCAATAAATGTCATGGCGAAAATGCCGTGGAACAAGCCAACATTAATCATAACCACCACGACAATAACACAAGGCTATGCAATACAACAATACAAGTAAGGGAGACCTATAGGTTCAGGGCTAAACGTGCCTTTTTTTATACATGCTGACTCTCACTTGACCTAATGCTAAAAATTTTGATTGTTCCTGAAAGGCAATGAACCCGATGTCTTGGCCTTAAAATGCCTGAGAAATCAGTCAAGTGAACCAAGGAGAGTTATGGGTACAGAGCAAGAGCGACAGATATGAGGGTGATTTGTGGTTTCAGTGGGTATGCTTCATTATTTTATCTAATTTCTCTGGCAGGAGTGTCCCACCATGCTTTACTAATGACTTTAATGAAGGACTCTCCTCTTGAGAGATACCAGCTCTGTTTCAAAGCCTATGAGCTACTTCACTAAATAGGCAGCATTCTAACAAAGGCATGGAACCTCTTAAGTCACTGATTTGGAACGCTCTAGGCAACTCTACATGCCAAACAAATGAACGAGCATTTGATTTCAATAGAGTTTCATGTTAGCTTGTTGCTGGATAAAATAATCAGTTTGTAATCACATTGGACTATATTTAGTTCATTTCAGTATTCAAATTTTTATTTTCTGACATTCCTCTAGCTACATTCAGAATATTGATTTTCATCACAATACATTCTGTGGTTGCCTTCATGGACAATCACATTATAATTTTCATTCCATTAACTTCCATTCATACGCATACGAATGCAGGAGACAGGAAATGCAAGTTCAAGCGAATAAGTTTCGCATTTCGCTGCATTTCAGAGTTCAAGTTCGGTGAACTCTGACCTGCAAATTCGTATCATGTGAAGATGTCTGACCAACAGAAGACTGATATGCCACAGAGTGACCTTTTAGCTGAATTAAAAGAACGCAAACTTTAAATCTGCAGGATTGCAGTGGTGCAGTAAAGTGGAGTAGATTGCATTTTTGATGTGTTATATGTTGAATTGTGTTTTTAAAAATAATGCAACCATTGCCGTGTATGTCGAAATTTGCGTACCCAAAGTCTGTGACTGCGGCTTTAGAATTTGGATCTTAATAATAATAATAATAATAATAATAATAATAATAATAACATTTATAAATAAAATAAATTATTCATAAAAATAAACATTTCTCATACATAAAAAGCAGCTCAAATAAATAAATAAATAAATATCTTTAAAAGGATGAGGAACTGAGAATTAATAATTATTAATTATTATTATAAATAAAAATAATAATAATAATAATAATAATTATTATTAAATTAGTTAAAGAAGAAATGGTAAGAAAGGGATAGACAGAAGATGAAGACTGAAAAATAAAGAAATAAAAAGTGACCTGGCCAAGAAGGCATCAAATGACAACATATTAGAAAAATAAAAACAAATACACTGAACAGAGGACAACAGAATAAATAATAATATATAGTCAAGTATCACATCAATTTCGAACATGGCTATACTTATGGCTATACTAATATTATTTACAAGTGCCGTAAATTCAGCCAAAGGAGGGAGCATGGTAAGTTTTAATTGTTTGTGCAAATTGTTCCATGCTGCTGGGCTTTTAAAATTAAAATACTTTTTCACAGCTCCTAACACAGGGAACAACAAATGTTCCTTTGAGTGAAAACTGTAGTACTGTGTTCTAGTAAAGACAAATAGCCTAAATAGTGCCTTGTCTTCCACTGTGAACTTCATTCATGCGACTCCCTCTCAGACTAACTCTAATAGATGTGGTGCGTCCAGTGCCAGAGGCTTATTGTCTGTTACTTCCTCCTACACACATTAGACACAGATTAACCTTACATCTGCCATCATTACAGGCAGGAACACCACAAACAATAGCCATATGAATAGATAAACGCACACACACACTATGTTCCAGGCAATATTTCTAAATTAAATAAAGGGAGGGATACAGTAACTGCTTTCTAATCTGATGTACGTGAGTTCAAGAGGAGGTCAGAGCCTTTACCACAGCAAGTATTCGACAATGCATAAAGTTCATTTCTGAATTCTTAATTTAATATATTAAATAACCTGAGTATGGTCTAGCACATCAACATGAGTGAAAGGCTCCTGTCGCTGTACTTTTCCGCCATAAAAACGCAAAAATTGTTGTTGCACACTTCTGTGCCAATCCAAACACAACTCTAAACAAAAACATACTAATCAAAGTCCCTCCATCCACATGATTGTGTGTGAATCTTTTGTCCTGCATCCCACGTTTGTGGATCCAAAGCCTAATGAATGCGTCTGGCAGTTGAGCGTGGGTTGGCACGGGTCGTCATGCTCTGTGTGTAGTTAATGCACCACTACAGGTGTGGCACATGGCAGCCACCACCACATGGCCAAAACCGACATCTGCTCCCCATCAAATCTGAAGCTGAATATTAAGAATAATCTAATTACCAGGTATTTTAATGTGAAAACCTGCACCTTCTGAGTAAAACCAGATACATTGTGCGAGTAGTTTAATGTGTGAACGACAGATTTAAATCAAATTATGTCAACCTTTTAATGAGCTACCAGCTACCAGCGTTTTTTTTCTTCTTTCCCTTAATATAATTCCCGGCTCTTCCTGCTACACGCCAATTAGCATTATTCCTCATGTGTGAAGTTGGATTCCACTCCTAAGGAAGGCAGATGGGAAAAAAATAATGCATGCCTTCACACCTGAACAGTCTTCAAGAGCACATCAGATGTGTGTGAATGGACATCCAAACACGCACACTTGCTTAAAGACAGTCTCTGACTCACGCAGCCACATAATGCACAACACACTGGGATGTTTTGCAGTGTAATTTAGCTCCATTCAGCCTGTCGGCAGTCAGTCAGCTCCTGCTTTCACAATTGCTCAACGGATGACTTGGGAGTATGAATTGGACGTAATTGGCTAATCAGAATATGGAAGAATTTGAATGAGCAGATACAAAGACCAAACAATATTTTTCTTAGGATAGTGCATGCAAGGAAAAGGGTGACACTTTTGACTCCAGTTAATATTTATCAATGTAGACTTCTTCAAATGTTATGTTTTGTTATGTTATGTTATTAATTTGATTTAGTTTTATATTATATTATATTGAATAGTCACACTTTTGACTTTTTTTTGTCAATATTTCTTAATGTAGATTTATTTGGCCAATTTATTAGATTTATTCTAAATAAATACAGCAAAAACATAATAAATAAATAAATGTTTGTTTTACTCCAGTCAATATTTCTCAATGTATATTTACTATAATATAATATACTGTAATATAATAGATATATTCACACTTTTAGATTTATTCTAAATAAAGACACAAACAAACAAGCAAATTAATTAATTAATTAAATGTTTGACTCCAGTCAATATTTCTCAATGTATAATTAACTTATATGAATGATATGATATAAATTAAAATAATTAAAACTAAATAAATAAATAGCATTTTTATGGAGTTGAAAGAAATGATTCTCATTGATTCTCATTCAAGACAACTTGATGTTTGAAACCAACATACTTGCTTGAATAAACAATAATAATTAAATAAACTTCTAACCTTAAAATCTTTAGCCCTTGTGACAACTAGCCCTGATCTCTTCTATATGCTTTAATAGGCCAATAGCGCATATGAAAGCACACAACATAAAATAAACATAAATATGCTCATTTCCCAGAAAGGATCCGCTCTAAGACTTGAACCCTACTGATGTTACAAAGAGCAGATCTGGTTACTGAGCGGAGACACCAACGTGTGCCGCACAGATGGGCCGCTTGATACTTAATACGATAACGGACGGTGCAAGAGACCTTAGAGAGCTACTAATGACTTTTCAAGCACGCGAGAAGCCCAACTCAACTTTGATAGTGTCACAGTATCGAATGAACATACAGAACCTGTCCAAGACGTGCAAGTTTGGACTCACTGACCAAAAATACCTGAGTGACAAGCAATGACAATGGGGATCAAGGACATATGAGATCTACACGATATACACAGTTACAGACCATTTACCAGTCCAACACATTACAACCAAACACAGATATTAATGACTGCACTGTAAAAAAAAAGTTGCCATAAATTAAGTACACTCAACTTGGATATTTAAGTCTTTTCAACTTAAATTACATTAAACTGACTTGAAAAAATTGAGTTGAATCTTGTATAACTTATAAAAAAAAAAAGTTGAAAATTGCTTAACTTATTTTGACAAGTTAAAGCAATGTAAAAACATATGTTGTCATAACTTATTGATCATATATTTTTTTACAGTGTGGGTGACATTTAGAAAATAAACAAACACACTTTTCACACTCTTACAAGTTTAGAATTGTCACTTTTGACATGTATCACATCTGACGGTCATGAACATTTACATTTCAATGTCATTTCCACCACAAATTATGCATCATCTCTGATAACATGATCATCCTACAGCAGTTTATGTATTCTGAATACCCAACGATATTTTCACACTTTTTGTAATTGACAAAACTGCAGCTTAATTGGAAAGGATGCACATTATAGACATAAATATAAAGTACACTATACTTTGATCAAACTTAAATATTGGAAAAAAAATTATGATCATAAAAAAGGTACCACAACTGTTGTACACAGTAGTAATGTATGCAGAATGTAGAAGTTTGTAGAATATGTAGAAAACTTGGATATGATAAATTACAATGGTTATGGTTATTTCACTTGTTTTTTTTTTTACTTGTTTAGATAAGAATAGTTTTTAAAATGCTATAAATACAGAATATATGAATGTAATAATATTGGATGTATTGTCATAGTTAGCAAATGCATTAACTAACAATGAACAATATATTTTTACAGCATTTACTAACCTTTGAAAATGTTAATTAATAAAAATGTTCATATTCATGTTAGTTTCTTTCCAGTGATTTACTACTAATGTTAGATACAACTTTTGATCTTAAAAACATATTAGCGTTTCGATTACTATAATTTAGATCAGTAAATGCTGTATAAGTAGGCTATTGTTCATTGTTAGTTTAAGTTAACTAATGTGGTTAACTAATGTAAACAAATGAAACCTTATTATAAAGTGTTACCAGTTAAATTTCAAGTTTTACTGTGATAAAGGTTGAAATCTCAACCTCTCAGACATGCAAGTTTGTAGTTAAAGAAACCCCTGACTACAAGTTCAACACTTGCACTCATAAGGAATGTTTGACTGATATCAGCTTATCGTTGTTGAGTAAAGGATGTCATGGTGTGCATGGTGTCAGACTCAAAGGAAATGACCCGGGCCAGTTTGTGTCTCACACTGACAGACTGTTACTCACACAGGGGGCCGGGGCCAGCCAAGAGGAACAGACAGGAGCAGTGACCTCCCTGTATATGTGTGTATGTGTGTGAGACTGATGAAAGGTGAAATGCGTCCAATCCTGTATGCTATTGCCAGATGTAAGACAGCATGCCTGCAATGACACAAGGTCTCTCTCCATACTTCATCTCCATATAACAGTCCATTCAAGTGTACTAACAGTGTGAGGTTGACTCTGATAAACATTGCAATTTCAGTATCCCATAATTCCTCAACCTTCTGCTCACTGTTTTCTCTCAGAAAATGTCTCACCTTTGGAAGAACAAAAGAAGAGAAGGAAAGTGAGGTGGGGGAGGGGTCTCATCCCTCATTTCACGTGCCGTACAGAAGCAAAAAGCCACTGAGATCTATTTCTGTGCCTTAACCTTGCACACACAGATGCTTCATTAGCCTATTTGATCCTTATCAAGTAACTGTGCTATTGGGCTGAGCAGCAATGCTCACAGATTGTTTTAATATTGCAGATACATCAAACATAACCCATAAATTAACTGAATTTGACTGAAGAGCTCTTCAACTGTAATTCTCCACAATACACTGGCAGCTGCACAATGCACACAGTATTTCCTCCCTGGGTCCTGGGCCAGATGGGATATTAGGAATTGTCATCTAGACTTATGTACCTGCTAATTGTATGTTAATTACAAATGGATCAATCCGCAATCCTCCAGTGCACTATAAACCTGCTATATAGACCCAATCAATGTAAAACAAATCAACACAAAACAACCTAATTTAAAGCCAATGTGTTTTGCCATTTGATACACATTTCAATAGCTTGATGTATTTCAGATTGAAATATAATATTAAGCATGGAAAAAACTTTTTATCTATAGGAAATCAATTGGATAATGCCATCAACCTTGTCTAAATAACTTTATCATTTAAAATATACAAGTGAATTTAAGCATCACAACATTATAATGTACAGTGTGGAAAAATATATTCAAATTTAATTTGTGTTACGCTGAAGATTATTAACAGTGTTATTAAATTAATAGCGTTTTAAAGATTAATTTTAAGTAAATTATGGCAAAGGTAACCTAATATAAAAATGAGCATGCACAATTAAATATCTAATATCAACCAATATTGAAAGAAATAAATAAACACAAAATTACCTAATATTGAGTGTAAAAAAACAACAATTTAAATTGTGAAAAGTGGATGTAACATACCAGAACAGAGCTATTTTGCTATTGGTTAACATTACTTTAAGGCTGTGACATCAATGGACAGGCAAGTCGTTTAAAAGAGGAAGTTATTACATTCTGATTATGAAGACAAAGGGCCCTATCATACACCCGGTGCAATGCGGCGCCAGGCGCGATGCAAGTGTTTTTTGCTAGTTTCAGCCTGACGCAGTTATCATTTTCATGTCCAGTGCCACGTTGTTTAAATAGCAAATGCACTCGCACCCATCTGTTTGCCCATGGGTGTGCTGGTCTGAAAACAAGGTGTGTTCAGGCACATTGTTGGTGCGTTGCTATTTTGAGGCAACTGAAATAGACTGCGCCATTGACCAACAAAAACCTGGTCTAAAGTCAATAGCGCAGTATTTTTTGTGTTATTTAAAGGGCGCGTTAGTAATATGCGCCTCCACAACGCACGTACACTGTTTATTACACACACAGGGATGCGCAGCAGCACACAAACATTTTTTAATATTAAAAATAAAAGGATTTCTTTCTGGAGAAGCGTTCAGTCTTTCCGCTCGCAAATTCTGCCGTGTAAATACGGAATCCACCATTGCGCAAGCACAACTGGCTTTTAAAGGGAATGGGAGATAAGACTCTGATTGGTTTATTGCACGTTATGCCCAAAACACACTCATGACTCATTAAGAGACTAAGTACAATCCTTTTAGACCATGCGCCGGGCGTACCAACCCTTTTTCCCGTCGTTAAACTATCAAAAGTGCTGTACGCTTTAGATCATGCGCTTAGATCGTTAAAATAGGGCCCATAATCTGATTAATCAATCACTATAAGACCAGGAAAATGAATGCCTTCTTTTGTGTAATACATGATGAGGCAATAACAGGTTTAGCTCAATTTAACAATATCAGTGCTTTTATCCAAGAACCGAAAAAAAAAAACATCACTGAAAGATTTTCCTATTTGTTTTTTTAATGCTAGATCCATCACACTTGTTCAAGGCATTAAGTCAAGTGAACAGTGATATGTAGATTTAATGCCCTGTGTTTCATTCATGTAGCACCCATGTGTGAAGGAGGTGTAATCAGCCACTTTTGACTTGGCAAGTGGGCCTACTCAAACAGGACTTCATGATAAAGGAAAGACAAACCCCATAACTTCTTATAATTACCAATCAGCTCTGAAGCCCAGCACTAATTACTCACCAGTGTGTCTATGGCAGACGAGCAGGTCATCTCCTCTGTGGTTCCAGACAAAGAACTTTTATTATCTCTTCTGCTGAAATTAGACTATGATTGTCTTAAGACTGAAAGAGAGGCTAGGATCAGTTCAAGGAAATAAACCGACAAGTTTTGGACAAAGGAACAAAATGTACACATATTTTTTAAGCATCGTCCAAATTTTTGCTTTGTTTGGACTTCATAGTTTTAAAATGGAGTTAACAAATGAGTCGGTCTGTTCTTTAAAAAGTGCTTTAAAAGTGGAGTTGTGAGTTAAACCCCATGAAATAAATATCGTCCAGAATGTCTGGCTGATGCAAAGTAGATTTTAGCATAGCTAGTGTGGCCACAGGTGGTGTATATATATGGGAAAAATTGATAGCAGATAGTGAAGACCTTCAATCAGAGGGTCTGACTGGTCGAGTGGGTTTTGCTATACGTATGTAAAGGTCAAGCCTGCACTTTTTAAAATGAAATAACACAAAAAAGAAAAGGTCACCTCATAATTTCACTTGAGAGACAGTCATAAAGGAAGCAGATCAGACAGAAGTGTAAAATCCCATGAAACTCAATCCACCTGATCGGTAGAGACAGTAACAGCAATGACAATGACTCTGTTGGGACTTCTTATTACATACAATGCTATACAAAATCCTTAGATATAGTCAAGAAAAGGCCCCATGTTTCCATTGTCTCTTGTTCGTGTCATTCTACTGTTGGTAAGTTCGTCCTGTCCAGTCCAGTCCAGTCCAGTCCACTTTACTTTGGATTATATTCAATAAAAATGCACATGGGTTCAAATCAACTTGCCTTCAGTGGATTTCTGTGACCTGTACAGAATATAATATATATTAATTTTGTGTTATGCTGCAGATTACCTTTAACAGTGTTATAAAATAATCAGCGTTTTAAAGATTAACTTGAATGTTAAAAGGTCATCTAAATGTACAAATAGAGGAAATAAGCGTGCACAATTAATCATCCAATATCAACCCATACAAACTAATAAATAAATAAATAAATAATCAGAATTTCAGCCAGTAACCAATATGGTACCGAAATATGTTGAATCTCTAACAAAAGTGACTAATTACATTGAATTATTTCAACAAATATGAAATGAACTATTATACATCTGTTCATGTGTGCTTTTGAAATTTGAGATTACCTTGTATATATTCAGAAGAAGTGTGAAAAATGGTATGCAGTAAACGTGAAACCATACACACAGTAGTAGGTAATACGGGGCGTCTGGTAAGGAAGATCAGTAGCTGTGTAAATGACATGAGACAGAGGTTTAGATGAGGTCATCTGCTTTCTTTCCAGATCAGGATGAAAATATGAACTCAGCATCTGTCATTTCACGAAAGCAGAAAATCACCAGGACCACTGAGAGAGTAAAGTCTATTTTTAGATATAATTATGCAATCATTCCATGCATGCTAGAGCCAAAAAGAATGATATGGGTTTTAAATGGGATTTCCATGATATGCACACACACATACACACACATGCTTCGCCTGGGCTGGAGTTGGCAGGGTCTGCTGATATGATCACCCCGGGGCCTGTACTATCTGACAGGCTTATCATCCAACACGCTCACAAGATCAATCAAAACTACGTTTCTCAGTCTTTGCCTTCTTTCGCTCCACACCCATCGCGTTTCATCAGCAACGAGCATCATTCAGAGAAAGGCTCTGGGACAGGAAGATGGATGAAAGTGTTCTGAGAGAGAGACAGAGGACGTGGCCCAACAGTGACGATGCCAATAAGAGAGACCTTGGTTCAGGCAGGAGTGTGAAGCATCCTTACACACATACACACTCGAAACTCAATCTAACACTCTTCACAAAAGCCAGTTCCTTTTGGCAAGTCTCTCTAAAGGTTGTCCTCCATCTGGAGACCCATTAAACTTGAAGGCTGTGATACACAGACTGGCCAATTCACTCGCACAGATCCATATGGCTGTTAGCGCTCTTGGGACCGACACTTCATCTGACCCTCGATGGCCAGGGCCTGCAGAGGTAAACTGGTGCCAGCTTTTTCATGTAAATTAAAAATCTCATTTTAATTTAATTGAAAGTTTGGAACAGATCTTTTAGAGCAAGGTGAAAACAAATAATTCACAATTTGGCCAATGCAAATTAAAGCTGAGGACGTGATTTCTTCTTGTAGATATTTTACTTTTTTTTTCATTATATCTCTGAATCTTTTGGATCTATAGATGCTAAAAACAAACGTGTGAGTGAGAGTGAATGAGTGGGAGGTGATATCTCTCGTTCTTCTCCCATGCTGATCCACAGACTGGAAATTACACTGAGCATCTGTCCCCATACAGGCTCATGACCATGGCCGTAAAATGCACTGCTCCCATGAGCCTCAGCGTTTCAGCTCGACTGAGTGAAATAGCCTCTATCGCCTCATGCTAATACAGATTCACTGCTCAGCAATTACTAGAGTTTTAGAGATTACTGGGGAAATAAATACATTACATCTACATTGATTTTAATAGTTGACTGACTCTTGTACCTTGTGAATTTAGCCCAGCAGTATATCAATTCTTAGCACAAGACAAAATATTTAAGTAAAATCAAAGTTACCATTTGTTAACAATATGTTTACGCACTTTTTGACCATTTTGGATTTAAATGCTGATGAAGAAAAGAGTAAGATTTATAAAAAAAAATTTTTAAATATATTATTTTATTTACAAAAATAATGCTGCCCAATGAGAGTAAGTTAAATCCAAGGATTCACATAATTTTTTTTCATCCTGCACTGTGAATGTTCACACAGTTTGTTCAATAAGGACATAAAAAGACTAATTTTACAGCCATTTTATGCAGAAATCCATGTAAATTCAAGGGTTCACATACTTTCCCCCCAGCAACTGTAATAAACATCCACCATAATGTAACCCTATCTAACTGTCTCATGGGTATTTGCAATCTTGTTTTCCACAGCACTGCTGAAAATAACACTTTCTTTCTCAAAAGCTGTCATTTTGAAAGGTTACCTGATATAATTTAGTGTTTACCTCACCCTCAAATCAAGTCATCTATAATAAGACTTGAAATGACATCACATTTTACATCATAATGGATAAACAGCAGCCAATCACAGAGATTTTGCCAGTCAGATCTGCTAGGTGGAATAGCTCAGATCTTACAATCCAAAACCTGATCTTGCTGATGGAACACAAACACACAGCTAAGTCCTCTGAGACTGAGAGTAAGAAAAGAGAGAGGGAGAGAGAGAGTACGGGATGTCTTTGTAATGTGGCTAACAAAGAAAGAAGAATACATTTCCATGGTGAGCCCATTGAGGGGCGAACACTCACACTAAACTCATAAATCTCACAGACCACCAGGGCTAAAGAGGCTGTGCTGCCAAGAATAGTGTCAAAATTGTCAAGGGGCGTGAAATTGCAGTGTAGGCGTGTGTTTGTGTTTATTCATGTCTGCTTGTTGTTGTGACTTCAAGAGTAACACAGTGCAACATCTTCTTTGATTTCTTCCCGCAAACATAAAAGCTCAAAAATTTAAATTGCTGAATACCTGAAACGGAAACATCTGAGGCAACACTTCCTTGACACACTTTCGTTTCAGCTTTGGGAATTTACTCCACGGAGAGTAGATCCAGATTTCCCTTTCCTTTCAACCTTCCCTAGTACCTTCATCCTTCCTGGAGACATTGCATTATTTCTTTCTCTTCCATATCTGGTTTTCTTCTATCGAGAGTTGCATTCTGCTGCTAAAACACCAAAGGGACCAACATGTAACATATAAAAAGTCTTCTCATGTCAAAAAGAAAAAAGCAAACCGTAACACGCCAGACACATACACACAATGTCTAGGGTATCAAAGCGGCAGCCCGCCGCTCGAAAAACACTGCCAGCCCCGCTTTACTCTATAGTGCCACAAAAAAGCAAGCGCGTGTACAAAACTCACAATCACAGGCACTGCTGACAGCAAGAGGCTATCTATGCAAGTCACTCCAAACACAAGCCCACTGTTTTGAACCAGTAGAGATCAAACTTCTTTTACCTCAGTTCAGCCGCCGAAAGGGATAATCTCCCAGACTGGCATCCAAACAGACAAAAGGCATGTTTTACCATCTAATTAGGGACCAAAGACATTTTGTACAACAGCTTAATGAGGCGGCGATCAGAGCAACATGAAAATATTTTGCACGCTTGATGCTCTGGAAGGAGCAGAGACTCTGACCACTTGTGCAGCACTGGAACATGGGTAATTCTCAAGGAGCTGAGCCAGGGGTTAAGCTAGTCTGAGACTAGCATCAACCTTGAACATTAGTGATGACCAAAAAAGCAAAATGTTTTTCCATTGTAGTATTGAACATACTATCCCAGACAGCAACATAGTTGGATTCCACACGTACCAGACGTGGGCCGGATCTGGGCCAACACTATATTGCTGTCTGGGATTGTACTATTGTGCAATCTGTTGCGGAAGTCCAGTGGGTGCCAACTACAAAGACAAGGGTTTGGAAATATAGTGATATTATTCAGTGATGTAATAATATGATATATCATGATCAATGTTCCTTTTGCAACTATTTGAAATGGTCTTTATCCAATTCTGGAACTCGCACCTTGCTTGCTTCCTTCTTGCAGCTCTCACTTGCAACTACATACCGTAAAGACAAGTTTCACCAGTGTGTGCAATCCCAAATTCTCAGCCTCCTACCTGCGAGCATCTTGTACAACAGTTGTACCCAAACGAACAAGAATACTAGCACAGTTGTAAAGGTAGTGTGCTGCAAAACTTCCTTTGATCCCTGACAAATGCTTCCAGGTAAGTCCCCAATGCAGTTGGGAATTCATCATGCTACACAACAAAGAGTTCTCCTAAAGAACTCTTACCACAAGACTGTGCAGATCCAAATACAGAACGACTACTAGAATCAAACTGAATGTCTTAGAAGAGACTTTTAAAACTGAGAGGTTGAAGACTCATGGGCAAGCACTCCGACATGCTTTGGGCAACCCGAGTTCGAATCCCAACTCGTGGTCCTTTCCGTTCCTGCCCACCTTGCTCTCTTCCTCTTTGCTTTCCCTCTCTGACTGTTATCCAATTAAGGCAAAAAGGCCAAAAATAAATCTTTAAAACACAAAATGTTTCCCGTCTACTACTTGTAAGAGTACTTGTAGTGTCCTGCCCGTTCTACATGTGTTATTCTCATTTGTAAATTTCTTTGGATTAATGAGTCTAAGGATTTATTCATCCGAATGAGTTTTGCCAAAATAAGATAGCGAAGATAAGTCTAAAGAAGGTGAAAACTTGTGTTTTGACCCATGGAAATCCCATCTGATCTCATAACTCAACTTCACAAGGGTCTCAGGATATTCCAGAATACTGTAGGTTAAACAAGTTGACTTACCTGTGCAATCTCGTACAGCAGCTTGTAGTGCTCCTCTCTCTTCTGCAACGTGCACAGGTTACAGCCCATCTCGCCGTCGCGGGTCCCCCAACAGATCTCTGGCAGTAGTGCACGCAAACAGGCACCCCGGGGATTTCCCTCAAATGTTGAGTAACGTCTTTCATCAGTGGGTACCTTTCACCCGTTCTTCTTTGTGTAGAAATCACGCATTGACCAGGCTGCCTGATGTAGCAGAATTCCTTGTGAATGACTGTGTGTGTGTATGCATCGTACCCCCTCGATCTCCTTGTGTCTCTCTCATCCACACTAGCTGACTAGCAGTCATCCACGCACGCTGTACTAAACCCCTCTTCATAGAGACACACCCCCCTTTTCTCACTCGCCCATCTCTCTCTAGGCTCCCTCTCTCTCTCTATCTAAAGCTCAGTGCACATGACTACACCTACTCTAGCTCATGAATAATAATGAGTATCTGTTAGATATTCATAAAGGATGATGCGTAGACGGTGCTGTGACTGTGTTAACTGGGTATTTATCATAAGGCATTAAATAAGGTGGTAACGACCACCAACTGAACAACTACAAATACATCTCACATTCAGATAATAATTTATTTACTAATTGATTGATTTATGTTGTTCTGTTCACAGTCATTAGTGAGTATGCGGAATTTCAAGAATAGGGATCGGACTTGTGAATGGAGAATAAATACTTTCTGTTTTCAATATTTTCAGTCAAGTGTGAATTAATGTTGTCTAAAGGGACTTCAACCATTTTGTGAACACTGAGTCCAATCCAGACATGATGCAATATAGCAATAAGAGATAAAAGTATGTCTTTTATGTAAATCAGAATTTTTGTCCTAACCAGCTACAATTACAAATAAGCAACAGGACATTCTGTCTATGTCTGCTAAGTGGGTCAGCCTTGCCAACTGTGAAATATCATTGGTCCAAAACCTCACCACTCATTAGTGTACCTATATTAATCATCAAATATTTTCTTCGCTGTGGCTGTTTCGCTTTGTGTAGAAGTTTTTGTCTGCCTGCACTTGTCTACCTTTTCTCTGCCTGCACCCTTCGGTTGCAATTTGCCTTGCTAGTGGTAGTTGTAATGATTTTTCAATGTGTTCATGAATCATGTTGGCTTGTGTCTCTAGCAAAGCAAAACGACAGCAAAAGCTTCTAACGTTTGCTTATCAAAACCATCCATTTTTTTAAAAAGTAGCAGGACTTGAAGCTCAATTTGGAGTCCGAAAATCCAATATCCCACAGAATAGTTTGTCATAAGCATTGAATGGGAAGCTAGACAATTTGAACAAGTTGGGTCACACTGTCATCAATTGCATTATAATTGACATTATATTGGCCATCAGCCACACTGCTCTCTATATCAGCACTGACATTTTTAAAAGTATAATATTGGTTGACCACTACATGTATCCACATATGCTGGACAAGGGGAAGAAATCAACTACTGAAAAACCCTTATTAGATGACCACTATTCTGAATATTACAGAGGGACATCCACAACTCATACTCTATGGTAATTATGGTACCCACACGTGTCAGTGGTTGATAAATTAGATTTATGTTGGAAGACAATGGTCCAGTAAATATGCAAAAGAAACGCAAAGAGACACAGACCACTATTGATTGTCCCCAAATTAGTTTCCAGATTCACAGTGAGAGTAAAAGAGACGTGTGGTGATAACACTATACCACAGAGGCAGTTGTCCACTGGCTGCGAGACAGCTCTCTTGGGAAGCAATAATCCGATTTGCAGAGCTTTAATTTCACTCAGTGGGTTTGGAAAGAATCTGAGCCAACTTTGCCCCAACAGGAGCTTCTCTTTCCCAAATACATCTCTCAACAGTCCTCCACAACGTGTGCCGGAAGATACTGAATTCTGGAAGGTGCTTACTAACTCCATTTCTCTCCTTTAATGTTAACTCTTTTCCCTCCATTGACGGAATTTTCAGTCATTTATGAGACAACGCTTCCCCGCCATTGACCGAATTTTCCGGCTTTCCGTGTTTTCACTGTTAAATGGTAGGGGACGCTATTACACATCTTCTGAATAATTACAGAATCTCCAGATCAAAACACAGGGGAAAAAAAGGAGCAGAAACAAGCTATAAAAGCATTGCTTGTGCACGTTGTAGTCTTTAAAAAAAAAAAAAAAAAAAACAAAAAAAACACGATTTTCTCAGCTTATTGTTCAAAATGTTGCTTTTTTATGAAACTTACCCACATTCAAGTGTTGATAATAAAAGAATGCATGAAGCTAGAATAAAACATTTGTTTGTTTGTTTGTTTGTTTGTTTGTTTGTTTGTTTGTTTAAAAGCAGCAACTCTGTTCTTTTATATATTGCATGTTCAGATATTCATACAACAAAATATTCTGGGGGCCATGAAAGTTTTGTGAAAATGACCAATATTGCTGGCGCTGTCTGGCAACTTTAAGAATAAATAAATTTAAAAAAAAATGCTGAGTAAATGTCTAAACACCCTATAATCAGAGATGGTTGATAAAGACATTAAGAAACCAAGTTTAAAAAAAAAAAAAAAAAAAAAAAAAAAAAAAAAAATTCTAAACTACTATTAATAATAATAACAATAATACTAATATAATATTTTTCAAACGGTAAAAGCTATAAAACAAACCGTGTTCACTCAATCACAAAAGATCACCTACTGCTGGTAATTAATCAATACTAAACAGAACCATTAACCATCAAAGGGTTTCTTTTCCATTTAATCCCATTCCATTTCATTTAATGCCATTCTATTCTATTCTATCCTTTTCCATTCTAATTCAAAGTTCTAATCCATATTCACCAAGGAGGGAAAGGTCATCTGCAGAGATCAGAAGGCGCTGTAGCAGATAACATCAGATGGTGACACCATGGGTCACTGAAGATGACCCCTAAAGGTGACATCATCAGGGATAAAAGTGCCTAGAGATGCTACAAAAAGGTGACCGCATGTATCTATTGGGCGTCTGAGAGCCCTGAAACTGCTTAATAGTATGTCTGAGTTAGCAAATACAGCTAAAGCAATGCCCGTCAATTGGTTAAGATTAGCATTCATACCTCTACTCTTGTTTTATCTGACATTTAGACAGCAGGGGTGCGTGATCTTTCATGTAGCCACCGTTCAGGCACCTTGAGAACTGCACTTCTGTTCTTTTGCAAGCAAGGGCAGGGGAAGATGTGAAACGCCCTTCAGTGCCATTCACACAGTTAAGACGAGTCATCACTTTAGAGATACAACATCCAGCAGACATCACCATCTGGGCCTCTGATTCCTTTGAGCATGATACAACTTGTTCATAAAAGTCCCATATGTTAAAACGATAAATAAATGAAGTTAATTATGCTCTAGAGCCATTAATCAGGTCATAAATATCTACTGGATGGTCTTTATCTATTATTAGGGATACTTATGAAGACAATACTGCATTATGTAATTGATATATATTATTCAAGGGCTATTTGAGACCCTCACATGTTGACGTATGTGAACAACTTTAGATGACTGTTCACACCGTACACATACAGGAAAACACAGACTAAAAATGATGCACCCTGAGCAGGTGGTGTTTGAATGGAGATATCAGCATGACTGAGGGCTAATGTGCCGTGTATCTCAATGCCCAAAAAACATCAATTATTTAAACATATGAATCATTAATTGGAGCAAAAACACCAGTATAGCTGTTGTTAGAGCCCAGGTTGAGGGGTAGGTACGTGAAAACACTCCAAATGGAGATGCTTCAAAGGGCGATGATGTTCAAAATGTATGAATACTTCAGGCAGCAAGAGTTTTGGATGAATAAAATTATTTTTAAAAAAATCACAGAATTCAAGACTATCTGTTATGCAACAATATGCAATATAAACTTATGAAATATTAATACAATAGGGTGCAAAAGTCTCAGACTACCACAGAGATGTGATTCAAGATCTAATTTAAAACTGGACAGGCTAGATTTTTGTATTGCACTAGTGGTCTCAGACTTTTAGATCCAATGCATATTATCTAGAGTTCAATTTGCCAATTTTTACATAAACACATTGTAAATAATGTTATTGTTTTATACAGTTTATTATGTTTTGCTGCAGGTGTCTGATTTAAATTCAGTGAGTTAAAAGTTCAGTAATACACCGATCAGGCATTACATTATGACAGGTGAAGTGAATAACACTGATTATCTCTTCATCACGGCACCTGTTAGTGGGTGGGATATATCAGACAGCAAGTAAACATTTTGTCCTCAAGACAAAGTAGGAAAAATGTTAGAAAAATGGGAAAGCGTAAGGATTTGAGCGAGTTTGACAAGGGCCAAATTGTGATGGTTAGACGACTGGGTCAGAGCATCTCCAAAACTGCAGCTCTTGTGGGGTGTTCCCGGTCTGCAGTGGTCAGTATCTATCAAAAGTGGTCCAAGGAAGGAACAGTGGTGAACCAGCGACAGGGTCATGTGCGGCCGAGGCTCATTGATGCACATGGGGAGCGAAGGCTGGGCCGTGTGGTCCAATCAAACAAACGAGCTACTGTAGCTCAAACTGCTCAAGAAGTTAATGCTGGTTCTGATAGAAAGGTGTCAGAATACACGGTGCATCGCAGTTTATTGCATATGGGGCTGCATAGCCGCAGACCAGTCAGGGTGCCCATGCTGACCCCTGTCCACCGCCGAAAGCACCAACACTGGGCACGTGAGCATCAGAACTGGACCACGGAGCAATGGAAGAAGGTGGCCTGATCTGATGAATCGCGTTTTCTTTTACATCACGTGGATGGCCGGGTGCGTGTGCGTCGCTTACCTGGGGAACACATGGCACCAGGATGCACTATGGGAAGAAGGCAAGCCGGTGGAGGCAGTGTGATGCTTTGGGCAATGTTCTGCTGGGAAACCTTGGGTCCTGCCATCCATGTGGATGTTACTTGGACACGTACCACCTACCTAAGCATTGTTGCATACCATGTACACCCTTTCATGGCAACGGTATTCCCTGGTGGCTATGGCATCTTTCAGCAGGATAATACGCCCTGCCACAAAGCAAAAATGGTTCAGGAATGGTTTGAGGAGCACAACGAGTTTGAGGAGTTGACTTGGCCTCCAAATTCCCCAGATCTCAATCCAATCGAGCACCTGTGGGATGTGCTGAACAAACAAGTCTGATCCATGGAGACCCCACCTCGCAACTTACAGGACTTAAAGGATCTGCTGCTAACATCTTGGTGCCAGATACCACAGCACACCTTCAGGGGTCTAGTGAAGTCCATGCCTTGAAGGGTCAGGGCTGTTCTGGCAGCAAAAGGGGGACCAACACAATATTACAATGTTATGCCTGATCGGTGTAGCTTGCACTTGCTAAATGACACAAAGCCCAAAGTCATGCATGTGATTAGTTTCTCCATTGCTACGTCAAACTCTGAGGTAAAGTCAATTTTCTACCTCACAATGAAAAAAGAGATGAATAGAGTGTCAGTGTGCTAAAAATGTCATTAATTTAGTTTATACAAAAAAGCATAGATAAATACTTGGACTTTTTGAATAGTGGTTTGAAAGTTTTAAACAGCAAGGCCAACTAGAGTATTGCAATCCAGCAGTTGGAGCACAAAAAATAAAACACTGACTTCAGATATGTCCTACAGTCCCATAGGTGCAAAAGGACCCCAGGTCCTGTTAGTCTCACTTTATACTGTGGTCAGAATGACCTTCACAGATAATGTCCCATTCCCACACACATTCAGACTTAACCTGCTCTCACGGACCGCCCCAGTAGTGGCCCTAGGGCGCGATAACCCACCAACACAAACACACACACACTGCTGGAGCTCTATTCCATGTCTGATGTTTTAACTCAATAGACCACTTCTCATAAAACACATTATGGGGCTTCCCTGGTGCCCCCTCCGGCTTCCACTCTCAGGTGGTCGAATTGGAAACAGCACTGGAGGGCCCCTTTACAGCCAAACAGCATCTGTGCCAAACGTGAGATGCCTGCCATTAAGAACTGAAATAAACTGCTCGCCAAGGCTGAGATAGCTATACGGTTTCATTTCAACAGCAGGGCTACCGTAAACTAATGCCTTTCTGTGTCTGACTCCATCCTTTTCTCTCTAGCCGTCTCTTTAAACTCATCTCTGTCTCCCTCTCCTGATTAGTTGAACGTCCGGTTGGTGTCAGGTTGCTCATGGCCAGCTGTTTGCTGTTGCTTCACGTTTGCCCCACATTTATTGTCTCAAATGAGCCACTTCACACTTCCTGCTCAGAGTGATTGTGTCAATCTCACAAAAAACATGTTCTGGTCATATTTCACCCTAAATGAAAGAAAAATATATAATATAATAGGCTAATATATAGTAGGCTATAATTAATATAATATAATTAATATAATAATAATAATATGTAACAACAACAATTATTATATTATAGCCTATTATATTACTGATTAATAATACTAATAAATATTATAATTAATGTATTAAAATGTTAATTTTAGGCCTTTTGTATTTTTGACCTATTTTTAAGATTCTTTTTGCACTGCGCCATTATTTTTAATTCATCAACGAAAAACATGTTCTGGTCATATTTCACCCTAAAAGAAAGAAAAATATAATATAATATAATATAATATAATATAATATAATATAATATAATATAATATAATATAATATAATATAATTAATATGTAACAACAACCATTATTATATTATAGCCTATTATATTACTGATTAATAATACTAATAAATATTAGAATTAATGTATTAAAATGTTAATTTTAGGCCTTTTGTATTTTTGCCCTACTTTTAAGATTATTTTTGCACTGTGTCATTATTTTTAAATGATCAACTACAAATATTTTCTCAGTTAAATCGTATTACTGTACTCTACTGGATGTTTTACTCATAAATGTGTTTGTCCTTCTCATTTCTTCATATTTTGGGGAGAAATATATGTAATAAATGCAAATTAATCATTTATATTAGGAAATTATAATTAATATTAATATTAAAAATTAATATTACATTTAGGGTTGGTCTATAGTAATTACAAGTAGCTTTATTATAAGTACCTGTATAAAAAAATAACACAAGTCAATGGTATATATCTTCATATAGATCGCTAAGCAAACATATGTCTACACCAGCTGTTCCCCAATAATGCCACAGCTTAACTTGATTACTGTTATGTATGATAGATCAAATTATGGGCTGAAGCTAGCACTCAAGTAAACAAACAAGACAGTGTTTCTCTCTTTCTTCATTTTCCTCTCAACTCTTTCTTCGATCTGTTTGTCCAGCGCAGTGAATCTGATATTTATCAAAGATGTAGTTAAAAGCCACTCTGCATTTAAGCAGCCTAATCTAAGCTTACCCAACAGAGAGAGCTGGAGGCTTGGGGTCAGATTTGTCACACTCCAGCAAGCCCCTCTCTGGGTTTAAAGGAGATATTCAGATATTCACATGTACTTCCATCTAGTTCCAGCTGGTCGTGATCTCCTCTTCCTCCTCACTGGCCGGGTGGTGTGCGTCTGTTCCTGCGATAAGACGACACTTCCATTGTCTCTTCCTTCCTCCCTGGACACTCTTTTATCCACAACTCAGCCGTATAAGCTCAAACACATAAGCTTCCCCTAAAAGCTAAAATTTATCACACTGAGAATTTACATACAAAAGAGGTCTTTATGTTGAAGTTAAGCAGAAGACGACAATATGCACAGTCAGCAGGGGCTTGAAGTGGCGTGTGGCATCTCTCCTGAGAGAAAGTAAAACAGTAGGAGGTGCATTAAGCTGGATGTGGTGGATTTTAAGAGCTCAGGTCTGGACAGGAGCTGTAGTGCTCACTAAATTCATTTGAAACTCTTTCTCTAGGACCAGCCAGCTAGCATGGGACCAATCAATACTCTACATAACAGTCTGGATGAAACAAGGGCTTCGGATCCTGTGGATCTGGCTAAAACAGAGCTATAAGACCAATCTAAACACATCCAAACACACCGCTTTACACTATCAGGTGGCCCATTGCTGCAGTAAACAGCCCAATAAAACTTTTACTGGCCTTGTTCCCCAGGGCGATGTAGCATCTAAATGATACAATGACCTATCTGACACATTTGTGATCTAATTTTACTGCCATCATGGGCCACAGTAATTGTGAACATGTAACATGGTTGTGGCTAGCACTCCTCCTTGTATGGTCAATACAAAGCTAGTTTTGTCCCTTCATGCAACCATTTAGTTTGACACTTTTTACCTCATTAATCAAATAAAATATGTTGAAGTGCATCCCATTAGCACTAAAACTCCCTATTGAAGAGATTGTTCAGAATTAAAATAGCTATTACAGAAAATCTCCATGCTCAAAAATATTAGAATAAAACTAAAAATAGCTATTACTGTACTTATATACAATATGTCTAAAATAAATAAATAAATAAATAATATATGTACACCTTGCTAGTACTTGGTTGGACGTCCCTTTGCCGCCAGAACTGCCTTAATTCTTTGTGGCATAGATTCAACAAGGTGCTGGAAACAATCCTCAGAGATTTTGGTCCATATTGACATGATAGCATCACTCAGTTGCTCCAGATTTATCGACTGCACATCCATGATACAAATCTCCTGTTCCACCACATCCCAAAGGTGCTCTACTGGATTGAGATCTGGTGGCTGTGGAGGCCATATGAATTAGTGAAAATGATCATTTCAACAGTTTGAAAGGATTTGATCTTTGTGACATGACGCATTGTCCTGCTGAAAGTAGCCATCAGAAGATGGGTACACTGTGGCCATAAAGGGATGGACATGTCAGCAACAATACTCAAGTAGGTTGTGGCGTTTAAACTATGCTCAATTGGCACTAAGGAGCCCAAAGTGTGCCAAGAAAATGTCCCCCACACCATTACACCACCAGCAGCCAGAACTGTTGATACAAGTCAGGATGGATCCACGCTTTCTTGTTGTTCACGCCAAATTCTGACCATCTGAATGTCGCAGCGGAAATCAAGACTCATCAGACCAGGCAACATTTTTCCAGTCTTCTATTGTCCAATTTTGGTGAACCTGTGCGAATTGTAGCCTCAGTTTCCTGTTCTCATTTGACAGGAGTGGCACTGGTGTGTCTTCTGCTGCTGTAGCCCATCTGCTTCAATATTCGATGCATTCAGAGATGCTCTTCTGCAGACCTCGGTTGTAACAAGTGGTTATTTGAGTTTCTGTTTCCTTTCTATCAGCTGGAACCAGTCTGGCCATTCTCCTCTGACCTCTGGCATCAACGTGGCCTTTTTCGACAACAGAACTGCTGCTCACTGGATATTTTCTCTTTTTTGGACCGTTCTCTGTAAACCCTAGAGATGGTTGTGCGTGAAAATCCCAGCAGATCATTAATTTCTGAAATACTCAGACCAGCCTGTCTGTCACCAACAACCATGCCATGTTCAAAGTCACTTAAATCACTTTTCTTCCCCATTCTGATGCTCAGTTTGAATTTCAGCAGAACTGGTTGAACAGGTGTACATAAAGTGGCCCGGTGTGTGTGTGTGTATATATATATATATATATATATATATACACTACCAGTCAAAAGTTTGGACACACTTTCCCATCAAAGAGAATGGGAAAGTGTGTCCAAACTTTTGACTGGTAGTGTATATAGTATATAAATATATATATATATATATATATATACTGTGTAGCTATATAATATATAATATGCAATAGCTATGTAAATAAAGAAAGAAAGAAAGAAAGAAAGAAAGAAAGAAAGAAAGAAAGAAAGAGCAGTTTGAACTGGCCATACGGCTGTGACATTGAATGAAGCTTGACCTGAGGTTTGAGCTCATGCCCTTCTTCAATATGCTAATTAGTATGGTATGGTACACTATCAGCTTACAGGCCCATCCACACACAAACACACACACACACACACACACACACTTAACCTTAGGGAGAGCACACAAAATCATTCAATAAAACTAGACACTTCTGCAGAGAAAGAACCTATTGAAATGTTTTTGTGCTGCAAACAATGGCAGCGAAAGGAAAGAGCCGAGGGGGAAAAGTGAATGTGGCCCTGGGGAATTATTCCTCATTTAAAGATAACCACATAAAAGCCCCAGATTCAAAATCACATTTAAAACATAGGAAAAATACAGGACTTGAAAAAGAAGATCTTAATATTTTAAATACGGGAAGATGATAATGCTTTCCGGTAGGTCTGCACGGTTAATCGAAATCGAACCGCAATCATAATTTGGCTTATGTGCGATTATGAAAGCGTAAAGGCTGCGATTTTAATAAAATAAATATATGCCCAGCGTGTCAGTGAAGAGCGGCTCTGTGATCAGGAGTAAACGCTGCTCAGTCTGAAAGCACTGCGAGTTTGAGTCGCTTAAAACGTGCGTTTGAAAAAACAAAAAAAGATGTTTAATAACATGTTTTAACACTTCATATCGTCAGTCGAGTGTTTGATATTTCCTTTTTGTGAGCTGATGTGGCTTTTTATCACAGAATGAGGCAATGAATTATTTTATAGTATTCTATACAGTGATAAAGTCTATGTCGATTAGCACTGAATTATAATATACTTTATTATTATGAAAATACCTGAGAAGGCTTGAAGAACTCAAGTACACCATATATTGTCGCAGTCTTCATGTTTAATCAAAGCGTTTTTATCATCTTTTTATTCAGCTACACAGCGCTAGCTTCACATTAGGGATTTCCTGAAAACGTCATTATATTACTTCTCTCTGAGGCAAATGTGCCGTTTCTGCTCGAGGGCGCCCTCTGGCTTCCAGTATGAATGAAACATGAGTGTGTTTAGTACCCAGCAGTGCTCACTCCATCCTGTTTTGGGTAAAAAATAGGAAAAATAATACTTCTCTAAATAAATGTATATGACAATCCATATGTTTTTCTCCAGTGTACAGGAGTTTTTTCCCCACAGTGGATGCATAAGAGGTTCATATTTCATATTAAAGACATAGACTCGTTCTTGATTTTGCATACCTCCTGACAAAAATGAAGAAATTGATATCACAGATTTTTATAATAATAATAATAATAATATCATATTTTATAATAAATCCTTAGGCATTTCTAGTAATTTTTAGTCATAGGCTGCCTGCATGTCAACAGGTAACCCTGCAGTTTTTTGTAAAATAAGTTTTCTGTAAAATATAAATATTATTATTATTATTATATTGTTATATTTATTCTTAAATACTCTATTTTTTATTTTTAATAATGAAAATGTTATTGTAATAGTTTTTTTTGTTGTATTCTGTTAAATAATATTATATATATTATTATATATTATTAGCAATAATAATAATCATAATAATTATCATTAGTCATAATATATAAGCACAAAATGTTTATTTAATTAGATATTTTCCCCAAATCGTGCAGCCCTACTTTCCGGAAATCATTTAACATAAAAAATTACAACCTTCTTTGGATATCAAATATTACAACTCAACATATTTTTGAGAATCAACCCTGACTTCTCCAATAATCATGCACTTTACAACAAATAGCTTCACAAATACTATGACGTGTAAAGTGCGACAGTAAACATTTTATTGGAAAAGCAACAAACGCAGCATAAAACAAAACATCTTTATTACCAGTGTGAGAGCCCTCAACCCGAACGAATGTGAAGTTTCGCTAAGAACCTTGTAAAGTAAATAGAATGCCTCATAAGCAACGGCCTAACTAGCAAACCCATCTCCAAGGTTGAGCATCGATTTTCGAGTATGGCCTAGCAAAGACGAATGCATGGAAATCCACTTGATGGAGTGCTGGCTGTTATGATTTTTCTTTCTCTCTCCCTCTTCAAAATTGTTCCCCCAGCCTTGTTGCGGTTGTCATAGCAACCCTGCTGTATGACGGAGTTGGTGACAGAGAGGTGGAGAGGTGAGATTTATCTCAGAAATGGGTTGTGGAGCCGCAACGGTGCTCCTCGCGTTCCTGCGAGAGCAGTTGTTGCATAAAGCATGAATGTGTTTATTTAAAACAGGCCTGACAGATGACATATGCTTATATGGCCACGTCTTCACATGCCATGGATGGACGGAGCGCTTGATGAAAGGAGCAGCTTTTATCCTTCTAAAAGTGCATATAGAGGTTGACTGATCCAGAGACAGCAGAATAAAGGCTGTAAGTGACAGTTGTTTTATCTCTGAGGTAGCGATTGCTCCTCGTTTTATTGTCATCGAGACAGATGTCATTGTGCACGTGCCATCAGCAACAGTCCACTTAATAGTAAGTGTGCTGTGCATCTGCACTTGTTTGTTATTGTCCATATAATACATCACATTCACGGAGAAATAGTTCACCATCAAAAGAAAATAATGTCATGCCCAATGACTTTTATATATTTTAACTACACTGTATGTTAAAAAATTTAATTAAATTAAATAAATAAATAAATACATTCATACACACATACAGTGGGGTACAAGTTACAATATTATTAGCTTAATTTGAATGAGAACTTTACTTTCTCAAACATAATTTTATAAATAAATAAAATCATATTATATTATTAAAAAAATGTTAAATTATTAAGTTTATAATTTTAATGAGAACTACTTTGTCAAACATAATTTTATAAATAAAATTTTATATCATATTAATAAAAAGTCATAATACACATACATGCATACATACATACATGCACACATACATACATATATACATACATACATGTAGACATGCATACATACACTCACCTAAAGGATTATTAGGAACACCTGTTCAATTTCTCATTAATGCAATTATCTAATCAACCAATCACATGGCAGTTGCTTCAATGCATTTAGGGGTGTGGTCCTGGTCAAGACAATCTCCTGAACTCCAAACTGAATGTCAGAATGGGAAAGAAAGGTGATTTAAGCAATTTTGAGCGTGGCATGGTTGTTGGTGCCAGACGGGCCGGTCTGAGTATTTCACAATCTGCTCAGTTACTGGGATTTTCACGCACAACCATTTCTAGAGTTTACAAAGAATGGTGTGAAAAGGGAAAAACATCCAGTATGCGGCAGTCCTGTGGGCGAAAATGCCTTGTTGATGCTAGAGGTCAGAGGAGAATGGGCCGACTGATTCAAGCTGATAGAAGAGCAACTTTGACTGAAATAACCACTCGTTACAACCGAGGTATGCAGCAAAGCATTTGTGAAGCCACAACACGCACAACCTTGAGGCGGATGGGCTACAACAGCAGAAGACCCCACCGGGTACCACTCATCTCCACTACAAATAGGAAAAAGAGGCTACAATTTGCACGAGCTCACCAAAATTGGACAGTTGAAGACTGGAAAAATGTTGCCTGGTCTGATGAGTCTCGATTTCTGTTGAGACATTCAGATGGTAGAGTCAGAATTTGGCGTAAACAGAATGAGAACATGGATCCATCATGCCTTGTTACCACTGTGCAGGCTGGTGGTGGTGGTGTAATGGTGTGGGGGATGTTTTCTTGGCACACTTTAGGCCCCTTAGTGCCAATTGGGCATCGTTTAAATGCCACGGCCTACCTGAGCATTGTTTCTGACCGTGTCCATCCCTTTATGACCACCATGTACCCATCCTCTGATGGCTACTTCCAGCAGGATAATGCACCATGTCACAAAGCTCGAATCATTTCAAATTGGTTTCTTGAACATGACAATGAGTTCACTGTACTAAAATGGCCCCCACAGTCACCAGATCTCAACCCAATAAAGCATCTTTGGGATGTGGTGGAACGGGAGCTTCGTGCCCTGGATGTGCATCCCACAAATCTCCATCAACTGCAAGATGCTATCCTATCAATATGGGCCAACATTTCTAAAGAATGCTTTCAGCACCTTGTTGAATCAATGCCACGTAGAATTAAGGCAGTTCTGAAGGCGAAAGGGGGTCAAACACAGTATTAGTATGGTGTTCCTAATAATCCTTTAGGTGAGTGTACATACATACATACAGGGATATTTTAATTACATAGGGATTCAGTGCTTTGAATCCCATCAACAGCAAGAACATAGACTGTAAAAAAAAATATGGACGTAGTGTCTGTGACGTCACCCGTAGGTTTCTGAAGAGCATTTTTAAAGCCTAAAGCCGGGCCGTTGCCATCTTGGCAGTGCGTCACTGCGCGTCACTCCCGGATAACTAAAAATGGGCAAAGAAGCGGGACATGGGTGGAGCTGAGATGCCTGATTGCTGAAACCACGCCCGCCTAGCTTGACCATAGTGGCAATCCACCTGTCACTCAAGTGGCCACGCCCTTAATTATGCAGAACTTTAAGGCTTAATATGATTTAAACGGATGAGTTATAAAAAGATTCAACCCCCTCACAGTTGTCATGAAGGGTAAAATTAGCTATATAGACCAAAACCCCTTTTTGTACCAGGCTGTAAACATATTTTTTTTCTGCTGGGCATTTTAACATGGGGGGGATACAGATTTGACTCCCTTTTGGAGCCTGTCCCTTTTGGAGCGGCCAGTCGATGAATTGCAGTTTAAGGCACTTCCGTGTTGGCTTCAAGAGAGACCGCGGGAGGTTGCCGTTTGAGCAAGAACCATCTCAGGGGTTTTAAAGGGTATTGGCTTCAGAGCAGGAGAATCAAAATATTTATATTTAGTTGTAAAATGACCCCAAATGGTCTGACAGGCTCTTCATACTCATATTAAGGCCCGTTCACATCAAGGTCGATAACTCCAACAATAACAATAAAAATATAGTTTTCAAAATCGTTCAAAATTTAAAAGAATAGCAGAGTCCACACCCACAGCTATAACAATAACGGCACAGAGAAACGATATCATTGGAATCACTTTCAGAATTATTTTTTTCCAGCTGATGAATGATAAAAACACAAACAAGAAAGAGCTTAAGCATTTAAAGTGGTAGATGACAGAACTGCCGCACATGCTTATAATAATCAGAACATTAATGACCGATGGTGTGGATGCTAATATAGTTATCATTACAGTTATCTGTTATATTTATCGTCCTTGGTGTGAATGGGCCTTCAGTCTATTCTTTTGTCTAGTCCACTTTACAGTTTATTGAGTCAAAGAACTACCTAATTAGACAGGAAGAAGCCCTCTGATGCTCTCTGTAGCACTTCCAAGCAGACATGACCTCGATTTCTATAACACATAGAAAGTGTGAGAAAATCTTGCTTAATAGCTTAAATAACACATAAATTTCTCCCACTACTGGTTACCACTGAATCACTTATGACCCATCAAGTTCATGTTTAACCAAGCACAAACCACCTATTCACTCACTGTATTGAAGGCTCTTCCTGTAAAGACCTTCAGAAGAGTTTCAGATGGCAAGCAATCACCCTGGAGGACAATAAGGCATGCAACCTCACAAAAGCTGTCACTGTAAGAGCAGGTCGACTTTGTGTTATCACACGGCTCAGTGCAGACGCATATCACAGAACTCTAGTTCAACAGACATTTGATCTAAAGAGCTGTGCCCACTCATGCACAGCATACTGCTAACCATTCTGCAACTGATAAAGTAAATGCAGTAGGAGGCTTAGTGGTATTTTGCCTTAACGCCATCCTTTACCTTCAAATAACCTCAGAGAACTCCAATTCAGAGAAAGCCGCCTCAGTATCTATAGGCACCTTTTAAACAAAAGTGAAAATTAACATCTTTGTCAAATGAATCATTTAGAGCAGAGGCTCTATTTTACCTAATGTAAAATAGTATTTACTAGTATTTAAATAGTATTTAGTTTTCAGCGACGTATTTCCAGAAAGATAATACCAATTGACAGTACCAATGCAGTAACTCCATTTCATCAATTTCTCTCACCATAAGGTTCATTTTACTCAGTCCACTGCCTTTTGAGAGCATTATATGCCTTCCTATTCTTTGTGTCTAATTAAAACCTGATTTATAACATAGCTGGAGACCTCAAAGACGATAAGTCCCAGGGTCAGAGGCGGTCAGTGAGACGCCCATCAACCAGGAAGTGAATACCTCACTGATCTTGGAATGACATATGTAATGGAACAAAGAATTGTGGGATCAGGTGCTTCGGCCTGAACTGTACATGGGTTTTTGTGCACCTGCAGCCCACCCCCTCGATTTGGTCCCCGGACAGCCATTTGCTCATTGGCCTGTTACGTCCAATAGCAGCTGCAGTAATTGGCTATTTCAGGGCCATGAAGGTTGAGCTAGCAAGGGGAGAAAGGCCAAGCAAGCCAGCTGTCAGTAACAAACACAGCCCTCATTTATCAATTACCACAACCAATATGTGAGTGACATAATCGTGGTCTGGCCATGTGTCACCAAGAAAATCTTACATATTTACTGTTGAAAATGAGTGTATTTTGCAAATATAAAAATTAATGACAATTGTAAGTAACTATATACTTAAATATATACTAAACAATAAAAAAGAAATCAATAATAAATCAATAAATAAATTAAATGATATATATAAATTATATATCATAATTCAGACTGTAAGAAGAGTTTATCTTCTGTTTTAATTTAATTTTTTTAATTTAATTTTTATTTTATATCTTCATTGTTTTATTTCAGATTTTGAAAATTATTCACATTTTAAAGGCTATGTAGTTTTTGCCACTAAAGGGCGCCTATTCAAAACAAAGGCGTAGCTTGATGACGCCGAGATTAAGCGCGGAATCTTGGGAGTTGTAGTCTTCACCTCACAGCCGGTGGAAAAGAATCAGGATGGGATTCGAGCAGAAATCATGTTCATGGATGAGATTATTAACGTTACTATAGTATGAAGCAGAGGAGGGCCGAGTGTTGTGGGAGCGCAACAAGGTCGCTGAAGCGATTGGACAGACCGGCCGACGGCTCGACAGCAGTGGAGCTTTTATTATAATGCAGGTAATGCAGCGCTGTTTTATCATATTAGATATATTTGAGTGTGTTGAAAATGATGTTATAATGCTACTCTGTGCATTCGCTCCACGGCTGCTATGAGACACTTGCTGCACACTGCAGTAAGCTAGATCGATATTAGAATATCATATTAATAAATGCTGGATGGCTTGTGTTGCTAAACGGCATGCAATTAATTTTAAAACATACTGTATGGCAAAGAAAATCTGTATTACTGCACAATAATTCGTTTTCTGTCTATAAATGTATCCAAACAGTTGTTCCCTTGTCTAATAAAACACATAATATATTATGTGTTTTGGTGCATGGTGCAATATATTATAAAACACATAATATATTATGTGTTCAAGCGTCTTTGGTGTTTCCATGGTTTCTACAAAACAAAACTTAAGAACTTGAAGAAATAAACTTATATGGACAATTTAAAACACTGAAATCTAAATGTAAATTACTTTATTCCTTAATTTCTGGCCTGGTTTTGGCATTGCTTCTTGTCTGCTTGAGTAGTTTGTCTCAGCTGACCGCTTCAACCCAGCAAAAGCTGTTGTACATGATAAAGTATTCCTGATTTCCAAAAGGCACTGGGCTTTTAAATTTAATTTTCAGCCTTGGTGATAATGCCCCCATTTGTGTGTATGTCTGTGTCTGGGTGTCTGTTATCGAAGGGCACTATCACTGTAGTCCTGCTCCTGCAAACTTTTATGGCTACTCACAGAGTTCCAATACCTAATTACTAAGATATGGAAGGAAAACCATCTCAGAGTCTTCTAATTAAAATATTAGACACTCAGGAACAAGGGTCTCTAGTGATGTCAAACAGATATATAGCTGCTTTAATACGCAAGATGGTGATTATAGCAAACGACAGAGCCCTGCTTTATTCTTTCTCTCATTAAAGACGATAATTGCACCGCACATCAAATAAAAACAGACAGGAGGGTATAAGGGTGTAAGCATGTTTAATATCGTTACTTTTCCGGTGCAATTTTAACTGGACACATTTGCTAACAGCATAGCAGCATCCATTACGGAAGGCTTGATAAATTACGGAGGTCTGAATTGCAGTGGCAGAATAGATTTCAATTACTGTCTCCATTATCTAAAATTGGATTTCTCTGAAACCCACAAACACACACGGATACATGTAACCACCCATCGAGCGCACACAAAAATCACAGATGCAAAAAAAAAAAGGTCACCCAGAAGCTCGGAATCATGACTTTGATGTGGTCAACAAAGTTGGTCAAAATCAAATGATTCGCATAAAGCATTAGCATCTCGCAATTCTTTGAAGATGAGCAAGTGTCTTTGGACCGCCGCCTGTGTTGTGTTTGATTGTGAAGATTGCTGGTTCTCTGCAATTTGGGGTTATTTCCCAACAAGCATTATCCACTGATTATCTGCTGGAAAAGCAGTGAATCTTGGATCAATCAATTGATAAAAATACACACTAGAAAAAAAATCTGACAAAGTACATACCAGTGGGTTCACAATTAGGATAACAGGTGTTGTTTTGAAAAACTCAATGGCAGGGAAGCGTTGTGTCATAAATGATGGAAAATATCATCAATGGAGGGAAAAGAGTCACCCTCCATCTACTTGGAGCATTCATGAGAAGAGAAGATGAGAAGAAGCTATGTCAGATTTGTGAACAAACTCAGATCTTTTTAATGAATCAATTGAACCAGACACTTTGCACCCAAGGAAAAAACACTTGAAATCTGATCTAACAGATTTCTGAGACATAAAAAAGATAGACAGACGGACGGACGGATGGATGGGTGGATGGATGGACGGACAGACCGGCCGATGGATGGGCGGATGGACGGACGGACAGACAGACAGATGGATGGATGGATGGATGGATGGATGGATGGACGGACGGATGGATGGACGGACGAGCGGACAGACTGGCCGATGGATGGATAGTTGGATGGATGGATGGATAGATAGACAGACAGGGCGATGGATGGATGGATGGATGGATGGATGGATGGATGGATGGATGGATGGATGGATGGATGGATGGATGGATGGATAGATGGACGGAGGAGCGGACAGACTGGCCGATGGATGGATAGTTGGATGGATGGATGGATGGATAGATAGACAGACAGGGCGATGGATGGATGGATGAATAGTTGGATGGATGGATGGATGGACGGAGACACAGACAGACAGACAGGACGATGTATGGATGGATGGATGGATGGATAGATAGACAGATAGATGTGGCTGTTCAGACTACAAACAACGAAACTGATTTGAGTCAGATATAAAAAATAAAAAAAAACATTAAATGTGTGAACAAAGAGTCCAGAATCCTTCTCTTCAGATAAAAACATCTTGCTGTGGATTCTCAAAGGTAGGCAATCATGATTTCAGCTACACTAATGGCTTTTGAGTATTTTTGCTCTGGAGGTAATTGCAGGTGTGTGCTCATATTTACACAGGAAGACTCAGTCATGACCCAGAAGGCATAATTGTCCTGGTAACTTAAAGACCATCTATTCTCTGCCTCAAAATGGATCTGGTGTCTTATTTTTCGCGAGGAATGGAAAAGACAGCTATTGAGTCCAAACACAGATCTCTTTCACTATAAGCTAATTACTTTGTCTTTAACTGAAAACGGATACGCAACAAACTCAAAATAATGAAGCTGGATGTGCACAAAGTGAACCAAAGATAACAATTGATCTTGGACGGTAAGACATTGCTTTTCAATACAGCACCTCCAAGATGGTTAGTCTGACTGCTAGTCTTCACTAAAAAGCTGTCTGGACTGCCTCCTGCGAACAAACAACAATCTTGCAACTAACGGTGTATCTCCTGAATGAAGTACAGCTTTAACCACACAAACATTAACAATTAGGCTAAAGGTAAGGATAGACAGATGGGAAATCAATTCACATGCCTGAGACCACACTGAGCCTAAAGTCCTACAGTTACATAAAATGGGAAGGAAACTGGAGTGCTGACAATGCTATCAGATAATTAGCACAATTAGCATTGATAACAATAACTAGAGTTAAATACCAATTCATACATGGTATTTATCCAGTAAAAGTACTTTTTGGGACATTATTGGAACACACTTCAGTGTTATAAACATTTGTTTTAATATTACATGCTGTTTGTATTAGCATGCAAATGTTAGCCTCTAGCTAAATTCATTAAGTTAAAACGCATATAAGGCAAGTCACTATACAAGCAAAACTATTGGTTTTTTTTGTTTTGCACTGGTCAATTTTGAGATTTTGTGTTATTTTGCTTCAATAGCATTCTACAAACTCCACCTCTTCCATAATGCAAGGGCTTGTGGGTAATATTAAACTAAAGCCATGCTGGGCACCTCTGGCATACTATGTCCAACATAGCCTGCTGGGGTTCAGGATGTACCAATTCATATCTGGTATACTATACGGATGCATGTTAGGATACTGACTTAAACATTTAAGCGGTTTATGAAATGCAGACAAACTTATTATGACTATTTAGAATTGATTTACTTACAAAAACAGCCATCAAATAAAACATAAAATGCACTGAAATTATGGAAAGCAATATGACCTTTCATTCCTCCAGAGATATTTACTTTAATGGAGTGTTATGTTGCCTAAGCCAGAGACATCTGGTTTCATTAAACACACTGAGGCACTCAGCAATATCATTTTCATACAAAGCAAACACAATTTCGCTAAGAAAGTGTTTACGCTGATTAAAGGCTGATAAATGTGAGCAATTCTAATGAGAACGAGTTACTGAGGAAAAACTGATGAGTCATCTCAAAATTGTATTTTGACCTTGTCATGGTCGGGGGTTCAGAATGCCATGGGAGGGATAAACCAGATGTTGTTTGTCCTCTCTGGAACAGATTCAGCTTCACCCCTAAATCCAGTGTTACTCCTGGGCCAAAGGTCATTTGATAATCCACACACACAAAATCTGCCTAGGTATGAGGCTGTTGTATGATGGGATAGATGGAATGAGACTTAGGCATCTGTTACCTGATATATATCTTTTAAAACAAGCCCCAACAGCTATAAAACATGTATTTACATGCAATAAAGCTTTTTATTAACAGGATCATACCACATCTGAAGCTGAACCTTATGAATAAAATCAATTACATTATACACACACTCTATTACGAACGGCCCCATATATCTCCAACAACTCATAGATAGGCATTATATTAAAGTGTGCGCACTGTAATGCATCATTGTCTGACATAATTAGCCTGACATGGACCTTGTGACCTCTACACAGTGCTCCCAAATACCATGAGGTCACCAGCACCTGGTGTGTCCTATAGTGGAGCGCTAATAAGCAAAAATATTATGACAAGGTGCAGCTGCACTATTTACATCCAACATAATTTAACAATGCTTTGATACTTGTGTGCGTTTAAGAGTTTTGTAAAGCTAATTGCCAACACTGGTCTTTCTCATGACTCCCTGCCAAAGAAGTCATATCAGCAAATGTCATAAGCATATCTAGCAAAATGACCCAGAGGAGTGGAGTGGCTTGGGGAATGTGTTTAGTGCTAATTTGAGTGCGGCTTGGACTCGGAAAATAAAAATTTTCAATATATTAGTAAATACTTATATATAATATTATATATAATACTAAAAATAAAACTGATTCAGTCATATTTCTAATCATCTTTAATTTATAATTATTTCAGTTTTAGCAATTTTAGAATTTCAACAAACATTTTTTCAGGTATCTTGCATGGCAACAATATATATGTGCATTGCAGTTTGTTGCGTATGGGGCTGCACAGCCACAGACCAGTCAGGGTGCCCATACTGACCCTTGTCCACCGCAGAAGGCGCCAACAGTGGGCACGTGAGCATCAGAACTGGACCACGGAGCAACGGAAGAAGGTGGCCTGGTCTGATGAATCACGCTTTCTTTTACATCACGTGGATGGCCGGGTGTGTGTGCGTCGCTTACCTGGGGAACACATGGCACCAGGATGCACTATGGGAAGAAGGCAAGCTGGCGGAGGCAGTGTGATGCTTTGGGTAATGTTCTGCTGGGAAACCTTGGGTCCTGCCATCCATGTGGATGTTACTTTGACACGTACCACCTACCTAAGCATTGTTGCAGACCATGTACACCCTTTCATGGAAACGGTATTCCCTGGTGGCTGTGGCCTCTTTCAGCAGGATAATGCGGCCTGCCACAAAGCAAAAATGGTTCAGGAATGGTTTGAGGAGCACAACAACGAGTTTGAGGCATTGACTTGGCCTCCAAATTCCCCAGATCTCAATCCAATCGAGCATCTGTGGGATGTGCTGAACAAACAAGTCCGATCCATGGAGGCTCCACCTCGCAACTTACAGGACTTAAAAGATCTGCTGCTAACATCTTGGTGCCAGATGGGTCAGGGCTGTTTTGGCAGCAAAAGGGGGACCAACACAATATAGGAAGGTGGTCATAATGTTATGCCTGAACGGTGAATACTGTTTATTAATAAAACAATTTTTTTTTATCATTTCAGTTAATAATACTGGACTGAATGACTCTTGAAATAGAAGAACTTTACACATCATAATATCATAAGTGTGTTTATATGAGATTATAAATCATATTTGCAAGCCACCATCTAAAATAATACTGCAAGCTTTATATCGTCATAAAAATAGTTATGGCAGAGGTATAACGAACATTATTTTTAAAGTTTAGACGGGTGATAATTGTCCAGCGGATGCAACCAGATACGTTTTAACCTGATTTATATATCAAATAAATCCAGACATCTATATGGTATAGCGTTTGCACTTTATAGAGTCAAGGCCCGCGTTTAATGGGAAGTGCTCGGCTCCCATCCATGCTTGGGGTCTCTCGCTCTCATTTTCTCTGAGTGATTAAGCTCAATTAACTCATCTCATTAAGGTTAATGATCTACTCCACCATTTTCCATTCCAAGTTCTTGGATGAAGGAGCAGCAGACTGAAGTTGACATCCGTTATCTTCCAGTGAAAAGGGAACAAATCATTTTCTCTCAAATGACTTCTGCATTGTTTATCTATAATTATAGAATGTGCTTTAATTATTTGATTTCCATTGCAGAAACATTGGTGGAATATTGTGTCTTCTTCAGCTGTGGCTGTCAAACGGGCCATTTCAGTAAGTTTTAAAACCCATTGCTCGTTTATAGTCTATGTTTGGCACAGCAAAAAATTTTATACTCAAGTATGGAGGTACAGTATACAATGCCTACTTGTGCTATTTTTGCAGTATGTGTCTAGGGCACAATATGCAAATTTTCAGTATGCACGGAATGAGGGATGAGCTACTATATTTGGCATAAGCTGCAGTAATACTATAGAATGAGAAAAGTGTATCCCACAATTCAATGTGTTTGTCTTGACCTTCCATTTCCAGTGTGAGGAATGAACCCGAAATGATTATTCTCCTTGACCCATTATTTGATCAAAATGGCAAATATTATATATATATATATATATATATATATATATAGTCTATACTGCATAGTACTCAGTAGCATTTCACTAATATTCCTTTCCAACCATAGCATTGCCCTTAGCAGAATCCACATATCCCAGCATGCACTTACGCATTCATCTCTATTCCACTGACGATCCTGGGCTGGAAAAATCACCTATGCAACCATGAATACTTAAGACGAATATCTAATGCTTTCTGCAGCCTGTGGCTAAAAATAAATGTTACAGATTGCAAAAACATGAGTTATTGAGGAGCACATTAGATTACTGTGCTTTCAAGGACATCGTTATTCTTCCCGCAAGCGGAGCAGGTGTTCCTAAAATGCATCCAGCCTTAGATGCAGGGAGATTTGGGAGTTTTCGTCCTCTTCGTAGTGAAACGGGTGAGAATATTTCATTAATTGCTGGCAGGTCCACTGGGAAAACGACATTTTAATGCTCATTAACAGGGCATAATGGTGTAGATGGCAAGTCCTTCCTGTGCTAACATGTGAGGTTGCATATAACACAGAGAAGAGCCTATAATGACATACATGAGCTGAAAAAAGCTCACAGTGTTTTATTAGCTAATCCTGAACAACATTCATCCTCCTCTATCTTGTACCCAAGGTACCATCTTTCCACAGGGGTTGATTTCCTGCTATTTTTGTGTTCTGTTTGAACCGAGGATATTCTTCATAAAGCTTCGCATTATCTCTGGAGATTCCTCTGGAGCTGTCAGTGAAAAATACACACTTTGTTGCCAGACAAAAGACTGTTTCAGGGAGCATTTCTCTCTCTGTTGGGGAGACGGTGGAATGGCGAGGAAGTTGTTACCTCCAGCACTGTCATGCTCACTAAAAAGAAAAAGAGACAAAGAGATAAGGAGAAAGGAAGAGTATGAGAGAATGAGATTTCAGGGGGGACAATATGCCCCCAGAATGTGAAACAATAGCTCAGTTCTGCTGATACTAAAGTATCAGGGGTTCGATCCCCTACTTAAGGCTTGAACCCCCTAGAGAAAGTCAAAACAAAAGGCAGAATCTTAAAAGTACACGTAGAAGCATCTATTTATCTTTCAGCTGGGTTTTTCTAACATTTCAGTAACCATAAAAGTTAGTCAGGGCTCATTTTCGTCTGAAGGTAAATAGGTACTAAGGTAACCATAGCAACTGCAGACTCGAGCACTTTTGTTAGGATCATTATCAGTGCTCGACAAAACATTAATACTGTCATTGCTTATTTTTTTATAGATTAACATTTCACACAACGGTAGTGTTTTGTTTACAAAAGTTGTGTCCACAATGACACACTGTATGCACTATAGTACACTATATAGGTAGGGGTAAGTTGAGCCATTTTTTACTTATGTGGTCCTCAAGATAAGAGTAAATAAGGCAGAAGTACAATGAAAGTATCTAAAGTAATTTCAGGATGTTTCCTATCATTATAAATGATCAGCATACATCTATGACAAAGGGTTCTAAAAATATGGCTTCTTATAAAAAAAAGTGTTCCTGTGGCTCAATTTACCCCAGGTTAGGGGTAAGTTGATCCGAGTCAGTGGGTAAGTTGCACCATCTGGGTGTAAACGGACCATCTAATTGAATCTGAATCAAACATGTGAGATTGTAAAGATAATTTACCTCTGAAACTAATAAACATTTTAGTCAAAAGGTTCTTGGCATGGTAGTTTTTCTGCAATATTGAACATGTTAGGCTATTAGGGACTACAGTTGGAAAGATATATATGGTTAAGCATCTTCTGGTTCTTATCAGAGAAGGATTTGGTGTACTTGTACATTGTTCCTATCAAATAAACTCAAACTATTTTTTTTAAAGAAAATTATAAACTAAACCAGTTGTGTAACATTACATTGAAATTATACCAGTTTATACTTCAGAGATTTAACTTAACTACAGTGCCTTATGGTGGGGTAATTTAAAATGCTGGATCAATTTACCCCTCAGTATTTGGCTCACTTTGCCCCATAGCTGCCATTTTTGACAAAACTAGCTAGCTTACCAGTTCAGGCTAATATTTAGCTGAATGATTTGCATGGTTTTATACATTGCTAAATCACCAATATAGATCATAAATATATTAGACCTGGACAGATTTGCTTTGCTGTAACATCCATTACATCTGTTATGCTAAAATTTTACTTTGACAAGCCAAAAACTGTTGGGTGGGTGCCACTCCTTCCATGTGTTTCTCCTTTTCACAGTATGGCAGAAATGATGGGTGGTTCCAAAATATATGGTCACATGACAATAAAAGTGTACGGTTGCCAAGATAAAGGGGGTGGGTCAACTTACCCACTGGCTCATCTTACCCCACTCTCCGCTACATTTTGGAATTTGCCGTATGAACGCATGTACTAACACTATTAACAGTACAAAATGGCATAGAATAGTGCTTAAGTACGTAAATTGGGACACATAAAATCTTTACGTTTTGCTAACTGTGCTAGCAATTGTGCCTTGAAAACATTCATTTCAAGAAGTAATTCTATAATATGTTAGAATATTAAATGTTAGAAACCTTATTAGCACTTAAAATGGAAGCAACTCGCAAAACAGCTTTCCACACAGGAGACTCAACTGACTCCAACGCAATTTGACATTAGCATGTTGCTAAGCTAACAACACAATACTTTAAACAAGCATAAATACACACTTCTCACACAAATATCAGGTAAAATAGTAATTTTTATGAATTAAATTTCTCCTTCGATGAAAACATTTCAATTAACATATTTTGCATTGAATTTTGGGATTACATCTGTGAAAGATGCATACAAATCTGACTTAGCATGTTGCTAAGCTAACAAAGCAATGTTTTAACAAGCATAAATATACACAGCTCACACTAATATTAGGTGAAATACTACTTCAAGTCAATTAAAATGGAATACAAGTGGATTTATAAGTATTTTAAGTATATAAGTATTTAAATATAAATGAAATCTCCCATATCCTCCATCATAGATGAACATTTTTAACGATCTCAGTCACAATGCATTCTGGGATCACCTAATCTGCAAAGAACACATGCACCAAAATTACGAAATTTACAAGGCAGCATAAATAACAGTATATTCCTTCATTTTTCAAAAAAAACTCTGTGACAGAAGCGCCCGTGATGCCTAAAATGCTAATTTACCTTCGATCTGAAAAGCCTGGTTGATTAGGAACAAAGTCCTAATTGCAAAAACTGCTAATCGTAAGGCTCTAATCGTCTAATCTGCCACATAACCTAATTTAAGTGACTCCAGACGGAGCGAGCAACTGGCTCTAAACCATTAGTAACAGAATGGACAAACAATAATGTTTTAATTGAATTTATGTGCTTCAGAGTCACATCACATTTCTCCTAATCAAACCCCAGCCAGTCTTCGCCTTCAGAGCGTCTGCTTTTAAGAGACAGACAGACAGACAGCAAAGTCAAGACTAGAGTTAATTATAAATCCCTGTGTGAAGAATTCCTGCAGAATCAGTCCTATTCAGAGGGGGAGAATCTTCCCAGATGATTAATTAGGCACTAGTGAGTGAGTGTATGTGTGTGTGTGTGTGTGTGTGTGTGTGTGTGTGTGTGTGTGTGTGTGTGTGTGTGTGTGTGTGTGTGTGTGTGTGTGTGTGTGTGTGTGTGTGTGTGTGTGTGTGTGTGGATGAAATGGAAACTGATAAGATTCAAATCAAAGTCTGGATCTCATTGGTAGTAAAAGCAGATATGCTCATATACACTGCCTTTAGGTGTCTTGTCTTCAAACAAAGAATACCACAGAGATGACACGCCTAGCATCGTTACACGGGCTGATGGGATTGCAGAACGGTGAGGGTGGGTCTCGCCACAGCGCAGCTTATTAGTGCAGTCCACTATGTGGGTAAATTTTAATGTCTTCCACAGCAGATGAGGCTCAATAAAGGCTGCTTGGTCATTAAAAATGCATCCATCTCAATTAGGTGATGAGTTTGGTGATTTCCCACAGAATATCCATTATCCACACAATTCACAATGGATACTCACACACACACGCCTCACAGGTGTTCTGTGTGTGTGTTTTGGTGGGACAAGGTCTTCTCACATTAACTGATACACGTGTAAAAGCAATTCATAGATAAACAAAGACTAAATGAATACAGTGATGGTTAAAGTTGCAATGTATTGGAACTAGCAGTAGAGCTTTTGGTAACACTTTATTTGGTTGCACTTTATTTTACAGTACATGTACTTGCAGTGTATTTATCTATAAAGTACTGGGTAATATAAGTACTATAAGTAAATATACTCAGTACTTAAATATACAATTACACTGTAACAAGGACACCTTAAAATAAAGTGTAACCAAGCTTTTCTTCCATATAGTGACATACATTCAAGTGCAACAGATTATTAAAAATTAAAAAAAAAAAAAAAAAAAAAAGTAAGGTGGGGACTTTGAATTGGTTGTTAATTGGATGGAGGCAGAATGGCTGAATTTTGAGTTTGCTGTCAATTGTAAGAAATGGACAGGGTTTAAGCAGACTAAGTTCAGTTTGAACATTTAGGGTGTATTCACACTTGTAGTTCGGTTCGCTTGGTCCGTTTGGTCCAGACCAAAAAAAAAAAAACATTTAGTCCTAGTCCGATTAGCGTTCAGATTGGCATTTTTATCACCGAACCTAAAGGCATAGGGATATGTTCACAACCTGATTGGTCGGCTTTTATGACGTATTGCCTATTTTGAGACGGAACTTACCGAACATCCAAAACAATGCTGTGTGCTGGGCTAAATGTGCTCATTGTATGTGCGTAGCCTACATATGAGAGCTGAGATCTCGTGAAGATCTTATAAAATGTGTAAAAAGTGTCAAAAACAGTGGCGGGAATCCCTCCGTCACACACACAAACGAAGATCTGCTGCGTGGAGACGCGGTTCTGATGCCTGTACTGAACTGTGATGGGCAAAGCATGACTATGACGAGAAAAAAACGATATGCGTGAGCATTCTGTGCTGTTTAGGGTCTCATCTTCCTGTTTTTGGTTCATTTACATGTCTTTGGTCCGTGTTGCATTCATATATCATTCTAACCGCACCAGAGTTCGTTTGGAAGCGGACTGAGACCCATCTTTTTACGCGGTCTCGGTCCGCTTGTTTGGTGCGCACCAAGTTTCGGATGGCAGCGTTCACATTTGTTCGAATGAACCGCACTAATAGAGCAATCGCACCAGGGTTCGTTTTAATCTAACCAAACATGCCAAGTATGAACACACTATAAGTGGCTTTTATAAACATGCCTTAGAAAAAACATTACTGGTGTGCTTCTCGAGACAAAACAATGGCACTGACATATTTTAAGATAAGTCAATGCAAGTTGCTTTCAGTTAAAACAGCTCAGACATGCATTTTAGACCAGGACTAGGCTTAAGCCTTGTCTGTGAAACCAGGGGTAAATGTTTTACTAATTTAAAAAAAAGGGAAAAAAGTAAGAAATAAAACATGCATGGATGAATCGTTCACAATACGATCAATGCATTTAGGAAACTAAATGAATTTTGTTATTGAGTTAAGCTCAATCGACCGCATCTGTTACAGAAAATAATTTTGACTTAATTTAATTGTTTTTGTCTACATTTATTGTAAAGTGCCTAACCCATATATAAATGGGCATGATTTTTATCACTAAATTTTAAGTTCTTTTCATATATATTTGGCAGGGCATAAAGTAAAAAAAAATGTCAGGATGATAGTGTAGTAGAAGTGTTAAAAAGACCCCTGAAGACCCTCATGACTATTCCAAAGTCTTTTAAAATATCAGATAATTTCACCTGACATGGAAGGTTGGTTCAGGTTATAAAATGTCACATGCTACAACCCTCAACCCAGCCCCTCCAAATAATAAAAAATAACAAAACTAAATACTAACCTTGTCTGTGCTGGATTAATGACCATTTAAAGTTGGTAAACCTAGTGAATTTTGCCTGAAATAAGCACTGATACTAGAATGGGATTGTTTACACTGAAATAATCCACCCAAAATATGAACCCATAAACCCATATAACTCCAAAGCACTACATAAGGCATGGCTGTAACACACACTTCAGCTCATCTGGTGCGCCTAACCTCAAAGTGATGAACACGAGTGACATCTCCACTGTCGATCTGTCTCCCTCACAAGCTGCTCTCAGACTGTCAGCCCTGTCATTTTGCTTCCTGTCTCTGTAGGCGAGTGATGACAATTCCTGTGCCTTGAGTTTACAGTACACCCCCTCTCACACCTCATTCTCTGTGTTGGAGGGGCTCTTAATATGGCAAAATACTCCTGTAGAAAAGACTGCAGGAATTAGCTGACAGGAAACGCTCACGTCGAACACGCTCAGTAATTCCAACAGTGAGAGAAAGAAGTTGAGCTTGAAAAAATGCATTACATCCAAACCTCTCCAAGGGATAGTTCACCCAAAAGGTTTTTTGTATTCATGAAAGCATGAATAAAGGAAAATAAAGGAATAAAGGAATTTACTAAAATAATGTCTATTTATCCCTTAGTACATTTATCATGCCATGCTGCTCATACAAATACATATCTAAGCCTGCTGGAATCAAAATCTGACCACAGAATACAAAACTGACACCTTCACTTTAATGCTCCTAGTCTATTCCCTGTCTTCACAGTCTTACCAGCCTGTATCCATCCTCGAAGCCAATTCAAGGGTTGAGTTTTTGAGAACATCATTCTGTTCCCAGCATGACATGAACAGACCTGCACTGTGTTACACCGGCCTCAGAGATGCATCTGAACACACACACACACACACACACACACACATACACACACCATCAAAGAGATTGAGGGGTGAAAGTGTGAAAAACCAGAGGACAGTGACTCTCAACAATGACATACTGCACTCTTTCATTGTCTCTCTCTCTTTGTCTCTCATATTAACCCTTTCTACTGAAATGGTGTTGTTGATGCTTATATTAGTCCCAGTACATGAAAAAAGATGGTTTAACCTTGTGTGTGTTATAATAATGACAATTATTATAATTCATAAATAATACATAATAAATGCTTAAAATATTACTATATATTGTATGTGATTGATTATGATTTCACTTTTTTAACTTTAGTTAGTGTGTAATGTTGCTGTTTGAGCATAAACAACATCTGCAAAGTTAGGACACTCAAAGTTCAAAGCAAAGGGAGTTATTTTCTTTTAAAGAAATCACTTTTTAAGGACTACAACAAACGGCTGGTAGGGACTACAACAAGCTTATTCACGGGTTAGTGACACCACTACCCCTAAAATTTACATAAACCCTGCCCCCTTTGAACACACAACAAAGGGGGTGAGGCCATGTTGAGAAGAGGAAGAGTTGTTGTAGTAGAGCACATTTAGTAGAGCACAGGAGTCTGCTCAAACTGTCACATCTGTCTTTTCACATTTATTGCAATACAGTACGTAACACAAATGCAATAGCATGTCATTAAACTAAACTATACCTGTCCTATCTTCATGCAGCATATTCTCTGGCTCTGTAGGCATCTTACAACAGTTCCCAAACGAGCGATTTATAGATTATCATGACAGAATATGCTAATCAATGAAGATAGTTAACTCCACATCAGCTACATAAATTCATCAACTAACCATTCAGAAACGTCCTGTTGTATTCTACGTGTTGTCACTTCTTCTTGAGTCTCTCCATCATTGTCCGACTCCGGTTTGAACATAAAAGGCTAAACACTTTCGGACATTTTCAGTGCGTGTCTGTGAGAGGTAATCGGAGCTGCTAACTTGAGCTCTTGAAGCTCCGCCCTCTTCTAGAAAGGGGGCCGGGAGCACCAGCTCATTTGCATTTAAAGGGACACACACAAAAACAGCGCGTTTTTGCTCACCCTCAAAACGTGACAATTTTAACATGCTATAAAAAATGATCTGTGGGGTATTTTGAGCTAAAACTTCACATACACACTCTGGGGACATTAGAGACTTATTTTTTATCTTGTAAAAAGGGGCATTATAGGACCCCTTTAATATTTATTAACAAACAATAAGCATACCATTGTTATAATTAATAAATATGACATGAATAAATATGAATAAATTCTTAATTATACTTATTTTAATATTACTGAATCGACCAAGTGCCTCAGACAATACTGGTTCCCATTTTGAGGGTGGAAGGTTTAAGAGACTGATGCAGAACCAGTTTTTCCTGGCCCACAACCACTTTTCTTCACGGAAATGGGCCAAATTGGGTTTCCACAGCACTATGTTTGTGGGAAAAGGGTAAAACATAAACATGAATTGATGCTATTTGTGTCCATAACTATCACTAGCAAGTCAAAAAGTGCATAAAATGAAATAAAATAAAATGCCATTTTGATGTGCCTTAACAGACTATTAACTCAATCACAATACAGACGGTTATCTGTGCTTGGCTGTTGATGCTTTGGGCTGGATATAATCAGTGGTTCAGAACTCATTTCAGAATTGTGGGTAATCCTTAATTACATTGGGAGATGATGGTGATGATTGCCATCCACCTTGCCAAGCTTCGTGCAGGAGTGGAAAATTGTGATTTGGTAGGAAGAGCCAATGGAGGTAAAGGGTCTCGCAGCAGGCGAATACAGACAAAGTGCTGACAAGCCAGAGTAAAGATTTGAAGAGCAATATCAGACTGAGCACACAAAAAAAAAAAACTCAATATTTTCTCTAAAGGGGGTGAGCTTCAACTGTGGGCCGTAAAACGCAATCGATCACTTAGAGCCACGAGTTAAATTAATTTACACAACACATTTGGTTCTCCGAAGTCTTCATTTTCAGATCTGCCTGTTTGTTGCATTAGTGGTGAGAAATGCTGTTAGATGATCACTAAATAAGATGTCACAAACAGGCAGATCAGCATGGGATATGTTGAAGTTGAGGCACAGAGGAACACGTAGCGCTTCTTTACTGTGCAAACAATCCAATAAAAACGTCTGCACAACCAGCAATTACACACATATATGACACCCCCTGCCAAACCAATAAAACTACAGGGGGTTTGACAAGCGCCGTAACGCTTTGGTGTGTATTATGAATGACAATCCGCATCAAACCGGCCCAGGAGGGTTGTATAAGTCGTATATGTCCTCACCGAGACCCCGCTGAACCCTGAGATTTCAGCAGCCCACTTCTCGAAAAATGCTTGCCGCTGCACCGCAGGCCCTGCCACACACATTCAGTGATTTATGATCGTCTGTCAGAGCTAATACGTCCTATTTTACATGCTCCCTACCAAGCAAAAGGAGAGCCAGACCCGTCCGCCAACGCTCCCATTCTGCCTTTCTGCCACAGTGGCACCCCTAAATAACAGACAAGGTGCTGGCTGATGAAACATTGGACGTATGGAACACAGATGCACACCTGATCTGCATAAAATGCATCTGTAGGCGGACACAGAACTATCTGGAAGAGAAAAGGCAGACATGCTTTAAATCACAACTCTTCCTGGTTTGTGACATATAGCTACTCTTTATTGGTGAGGCATGAAGTGTGTTGTTAAAAATGCTAATTATGTGTTTATTGTATAATGGTAAGTTACAGCACTGGGAATCTCGTGCAAGAAACTCAATCAAAACTGAGATATGAAAGAGATCTGCACCCAGCCAACACAATCAATTCATAATAAACATCCACACAATTTACAGAACTTGCATTCTCTGGTAATGCACAAACACTATACCTTACACATAGCCATTGTATTCAAAAAGGACTTCCACAACTACAACAACTTGCAAGGACAAAACCTCTAAATGATAAGACGGGATTCAATTAAAGAAGACAAGAAAACCACATGTGGCGTTAGAGGAGTTGTGTAAATCTGTGCTCTGTATGTCACTGCCAGTGCTGCTTCATTAAGAGCCCTAATGATGATGTTTAATTAGCGGTTTCTCATCCACAACCGATGAGGAGTCAAATATATGAGTCAACCAATGAGAGACGAAGCAAGATGTGTACATGAACCATGAAGCATTTACAGTAGGCCTACACACACACAAGCTCATATGCACACAAACACTAATGTATTTCTGTAATGCAGATGAACTCTATTCTATAAGACTTACAAACTATATTACAGTTATCTCCATGAAGGCAAAATATGGCCCACTTTGACGTAGCCTACCTTTCATATTTACACAATTAGGCTGCCGCTGACTATGTATATTTAAGCATATTTTATCACTCTAGACATTATATTTAATTGCATAGGCCTACTATAAATAAAATTAATAAAATACCTACAGTAGGAAATAGGATTCATTGTTCTGCCTCTGTTATTCTACTGTTTATGTTATGCTGACATCTACTGGATGAATCCGAACATCAAGGCCAGCGTCTATTGTTGGATTATTATTTTTTCCTCAAAAATAATGTGAGATGAACAGAAGACTCACTCTCGCTTCCAACGTTTAGTTACTTTTATGGACTTAACAGATGTGATTGTTTGTCCAGTTTAAGTACATTTATATAGGATCAGAAGGTAAATATCGCACGTGCACCACGCTGTGTTTAAGGCGTCCTTAAATAGCCGTTTGTTGCACTGATAGCCACTAGAGGACATTCATGAAAATAATTTAGACTGCTTATGGATTTATATCTAAATTGATGTTTGTTGTTAACATTACTTTAAGAGGCTAGATACGTTTTTGTTCAAAATAAATTACACACATTCATTCCCCAAACGTGAATTATTAAGAACTATCTTGCTAACAAATTAGCAAGCTAAATAACTGGGCTAAGTACCACAAGGATGTTTATGTGCTTGACGAATCACTGTTCAGTTCAGTTGTAGTCCTTATAGCAATTTGCAGTTTTACATTATGTGCCGTTTGTGTGAGATTTTTATTAAACTAATAAACTTAAGACATTTGAAGTGTTTAAAACTTTTAATGCTAGTTTAATATTATGTTACATTATTTAACAAACATATACATAGCCTAATAGTTCTCACAACAAAAGATTTGTCTCTGATTAAAAAAAGGAATTGTGTGGCAGTAACAGTAACTATGGTATTTAGGCAAAAACGATATATTTTTGTAAAGCATTCGAACATTCTTTGTTTTTATGTAGAAACTAATGGTAGGATTGTATCAGGGTTATGAAATATACTGTAGATAGCACACGTAGGCCTACATCTCGGAGACATCTATTTGATGTGCGTGTTTACGCTTTTTGATCTGTATGCTTTTTGATGCTTTTTGATCTGTAAGACGTATTTTTTTAGAGTGTTTGCTCATCTGCAATACGGACGTTTCCTGTCAGATGTCAAATAGACGTTTAAACAATGTCTTTAAGATGTTTATGATCTAGAATGTATGTATAACTGACATCTTAAAGACGTCTATCAGATGTTTGTAAACAGCAGATGCGTTCCAGATGAAGTGATCTTTAACAGACATCTTGCAGACGTAGGTGTGCTATCTAGTTTCAATCACATTTCTGAGATGAAAACTTGTTAGGAAGGCAAAAGAAAAGCAATTTGTTTAATGTTTTCAATGTTTACTGACATACAGATGAAAATTACAGTTTTAGCAAAATAGTAGGAAGATGCTAAGAAAGTCACTTTAAAATCAAACACAGTGACAAAAATAGATTTGTAAACATTATTAAATGGAAATAAAATGTGGGCAAACAAGTGTATAAACAAACAACTGAAGCTCAAACCTTTCTATGTATTATATAATGTAGTGCAGCTGCTGACATGGAAACAAATTACTAAAAAAACATGTTCTGTAATAAATACATATGTCTTATTTCTGAATAATTGATGTAAAGTCATCAAAAAAATTCACCATATCCTGATACTATATATTTATTTTACAACACCATTTCATGAGTTGATTGTGGGCATTTTGTAAGGCGAATGGTCAAATGGTCAAGAGGGTAAATACAAACAAATTTCTATATTTTACACTCCCAAACTAACTTTTCTGCTCCATGAAAACCATCCCTGTAAGGAAATGCACTCAGACTACAATAGGATTGTTTCTCAGAAGTCGATTTCCCCAAAGTATTGACAGTCTTGTTGTTTGCCTACAGGCCTAAATTTATCCAACCCAGAGCCAACAGCAAGACAGAGGCAACGCTGAGAGATTCAGCACCCAGAGCTGCTTTACCTGAACACAATACAAAACAATGGTAAGAAAGACAAGCATAACGGTTAGATCTGCGGAAATGAATCAGTCTGAAAATACTGAATAGGTTGAGACTACATGAGAGGGATTTCAGATCTTGAAGTGAAATATATTTTAAATGATGCTAAATTTCAGATATCATTTTGCCATCATCAAAATCAAAATGAGATCATCCTTATTGATTAGTTAAAGGAAGTATTTCACCTTGTACTCTGATCTGTGATATGGGCCCATCACCTCCCTCACAGCGGGCTCGGACCTCTATGAGGTAATCGCCGGTCTCTGGCATGGGGAAGTCGATGTAGTGCCTGCCGGTGGTGTAAAGCTTCCCATAACGCTCTCCTTCCTTCCGGAGCAAAATCTGAAAGAAAGATACAAATGGTTACAATTCTTCTAAAGCATCAATGCACACAACAAAATCAGTACAAATTAAATAAAATAAAAAAATATAAAGGATGAATTCAAATAAAGGCATTAAAATAAGGTTCCAGTAATAAAATAATGAAATAAATGAAATAAAAAAATAGTATAAATGAGAAATTGAAATAAGGGTATTAAAATAAGGTTCCAGTAAAATAATAACATAAAAAATTGTATAAATGATACATTAAAATAAAGGCATTAAAAAAGCATAAAAAGTTTTCTGTAATAAATAGAATAAAGTAAAAAAATAGTATACAAGATGAATTCAAATAAAGGTATTAAAATAAGGTTCTATTAAAAAAAAAATAAACATTAAGATTAACAAGACATTAATGATTGTCAACTGAATACTAGATCAAATATAACCGACTCACCTTGTAACCCTCCACATAGGACTCATTCCAGTAGTTATAGATGTGATCCCAATACAGATAGAGCCATTTGCGTGTAAAGCTGACATATTTGTATACTCTCAAACGACGACTTGGAGCTGAAAAGATAATACACATATATTATCAATACATTAAAGCTCTCGTTTCAAATGTAAGACCTGTAGAAACCCATAATCTGGGCGAGTGATCTAGAGAAGTGCAAATCTCTTACGGGGTCTCCTGGTGAACATTTCACAGTGCTCGCTGGGCGGTCCGAGCCCAGCTCCGTTGAACGCTCGCACCTCTATAAGGTAGTGAGAGTCAGGCCGCATGTTCTCCAGGCGCGTTTGGTTAATCATTCTATGCACAAGGACTCGAGAGGCAGCAGCCTCATTATCATCGTACTTTCTCCAGTAACGAATCTAGACACCAAATGAAGAGACATGAGGATCAAAATGTCATGATTGTTTTCTATTATTCCACTTAGGACTCACCTGGTATCCGTCAACCCAGTTTGGCGGTGCCTGGTAGATTGGTAACCACCAGACCAAAGCCTCTGTAGAGGTGACCTGACGGGCGTAAACGTCTAATGGAGCTTCAGTCGGTGCTGAGAGAGATATTACATGTGTTAAAGGATACTTTAACTAATTTTAAAGCCGGATAACATTAAACCTTCTCACCTAGGCGTGGTGAGTAGACCACTGTTATAAGACTTGAGGGTCCTTCTCCTTTGTTGTTGTAGGTGCTCACTTTGACCTGTATCTCTGTGTCTGGGGTCATGCTCTCTTTGTAAACGTAGCGCCTCGTCTCAGGATCCTCCACGGTCGACCATTTCCACTCATAATCCTCATGCGGCTTGAACGCTACAACGTAGCCAAATTTTTTACCGAAGAAGAACTGAGGTTTCACAGGCTGCAATGGAATCAAGGATATGAGGGACACATCAGAAATCTGCCATTGACCTCTAATCAGCAAATATAGCATAAATACAGCAGGATATGAACACGTACAGTCCAGGTCACGATTAGCTCTCCGCTTATTCCCACCTGACCAATGACATCAGAAGGAGCTATTGTAGGCCCTGAGATAAGAGAAAGACTGGGTGAGACTATATGTGCCTCACTTATTTTACTAAAAATCTTATATATCTATATTATATTTATTTATTGCATATACATTTTAAATAAATATTGAAAGCTGTAAATATACTCACTGGCATCCCAAGTCTTAATTTTAATGGACGGACGACTGTTTTCCCCAGCTCCAAATTCATTGATGGCATACACACGGAATTCATATTGCATCCAGGGGTAAAGGTCAACAACGGTTGCTGACTCCGTAGATCCATCCAAAAACACAGGAGCTGGGAAAACAATATTTGTTCACTTAAAAAACTCTTTCTTCATTCTTATCAGGTTTAGAATATGATCACAAGAGCAAAATACACTAAGATCACATTAAGAATACATTACATTCTTCACAAGATCTTATCAAATGTGACAGAAAAAGTAAAATCGAATTAACTATATTCTAAAACAGAATGCAAATACTTGTGAAAAACTTCCATTCTGTATTGTTTTAATGTTTAAAGGGTTAGTTCACTTAAAAAATGAAAATTACCCCATAATTTACTCACCCTCAAGCCATCCTAGGTGTGTATGACTTTCTTCTTTCAGCCAAACACAATCGGAGTTATATTAAAAAATACCCTGGCTCTTCCAAGCTTTATAATGGCAGTGAATGGTACCATTTTTTTAAAGCCCAAAAATGCACATCCATCCATTATAAAAGTAATCATTACAGCTCCAGGGGGTTAATAAAGGCATTCTAAAGCAAAGCGATGTGTTTTTGTAAGAAAAATATCCATATTTATAACTTTATAAACTATAAAACTGGCTTCCGGTAACGGGCATACACATAGTTTGCACATATTCCGGCGCAATACTGACCTATGACCCGACGCATGACGTATTGACGAACGGAAGCGCAGAGGACAGAGGAAAACAAAACACCAGTCACAAATTAGAAGTCTAAAACGAACATTTTTAAAGAGAAATGTCGGAGGAGCTTGAGTTTGTTGCCCAGTCCTATTTGTTTGAGCCGCAAGAGGCGTCTACTCACCTAAGCTTACACTACTCCTACATCCTACGTCATACGCCGGAACTCGTGAATGCGCGGACGGCCGTTACCGGAAGCTAGTGATTACAGTTTATAAAGTTATTTATAATCATTATAAAGCTTGGAAAAGCCAGGGTATTTTTAAATATAACTCCAACTGTGTTTGGCTGAAAGAAGTTATATACACCTAGCATGGCTTGAGGGTGAGTAAATTATGGGATAATTTCCATTTTTGGGGGAACTAACCCTTTAAGGAAATTAGTTGGAAATGCTTAAGACATGTGTTTTGTCTCCCTCTAGTGGACTCACAAGTGGTTGCAGTTTTCCAGTCCTCTGGATCCAGGGCGTAAAAGTCTCGTGTTTGTACAACATGCTGGATGAGGGAACTACCGTGGTCTGATCCCAGACACCATCGTAGTTTTACTGACGTGTCTCCAATCTCTTCCACACGGACGCCACCTGGAGGACCAGGCAAACCTGAAGCAAAAACGGTCGACATTCTTGACAATGTCATGATGGTCCATTTGATGTAAATAATAATGCAATAATATAAATGGTTAGTTGTTGAACAGCTAAACATCACTGCATTGTTTTTTTAAAGAGGCCATATTTTATTCTTTTACAAGGTATTGATTTTTTTGGGGGGGACTACTAGAATAGGTTTTTAATGCTTGAATGTTCAAAAAACATTTTTCACATATTTTACATTATTATGGCTCACAGCCTACTGTAGTCTCCCAGTAACAACAACACACTACTAACGCAACTCACCCAGGCCTCACCCCTTTTTTTGTGCATACCTTGGACAGAATTAATTAAATGAGCAATATTGTGACATGTACATTCCTGGAAGAAAACTCAAGACTATGTTCGAGGAGTTTCAGGGAGTTCAGAAACAGTGCTTACTTATATAGAGAATAACTCACTTTGGAGTGGACTTTGTGCTTTGTAACCTTTTTCATGCTCAAACAGCAACATTACACACTAAAGAAAGTTGAAAATGTAATAATAGGTCCTCTTTAACATTTATCGTCAAGTGTTTAATCATATGCACATATCAAAAGCATTAGTTTAATAGGCTAGGACATACACTGGTCAAATCACCAACCTTTGATAAAAACATCAGCTTCCGCGGTGGCGTTGTCCACTATAGTCTGAGCTGTGCAGGTGTAGTGTCCTGCGTGCCTCACCTGAATATTCTTGATCAGCAGGTCTCCACTGTGCTCATGACCCTGCAAAAACACACAAACAATGAATGTCCTGTATTTCTCATCAACAGAACTCCTGGGATTCTTGGCTCTACTCACCATGAGCTGCTCGTAGTGTTCGAAGTCTGTGTAGAAGTTGATGATGTAGGAATCGACAGTCCAGATGAAGGTGATGTCCAGGCTGGGGTCATATGATGCAGAGCACTGGAGTACTCTACTGTCACCTACAACCGCCTCAGTGTCTGATGGAACCACGGTAATCTTGGTGGCCTCTGAGAAAATTCAACAGATACAAATGCATACACTTCATATTGATTGAAAGGCTACATGGAATATCTATAAAAGTGAAAAACGTATAAAAGGAATATTTACAAAAGTGACCAGTCACAAAACCTAAATACTTTCCCTTATAAATTTTAACCTAAAATCTCTATGTTGATAAAACAGTCAATTAAAATGCACTATTCAGCCCATAATAATTATATTTATAATCTAAATTCATTTCGAATTCTTTCGTTAATTAATTAATTATGGTAAAAATAAAATTAAATAACTACACTTAAGTCTACATTTAAAGGTGCAGTGTGTAGTATTTATGAGGATCTCTTGACAGAAATGCAATATAATATACATAACTATGTTTTTAGTGGTGTATAAAGACCTTATATAATGTACCGTTATGTTTTTATTACCTTAGAATAAGCCATTTCTATCTACATACACCGCGGGTCCCCTTACAGTGAAATCGCCATTTTGCGCCGTCATATTTCTACAGTAGCCCTAAACGGACAAACTTCTCTACAGACCGCTAGTCACTCTCTACTCTATCCGACGACAACATTTTTGTCCTGTGTCGGCCCCCGTAGTTTCTTTATGTGCTTCGAAAGGGAGGGGTGAGCTTTGGGTGACTGCAATTCACAACCTCACCGCTAGATGCCACTAAAATTCACACACTGCACCTTTAAGTGGGATTAGTTTTTCTTAAAATAAAATAAAAATAAAATAAAATATTTTACTTTATATTTTTTATTTGTTGTGTGTATTAATGCTTTATAAAATAAAATAAAATAAATTAAAATAAAATATATTAGTGTAGGTGACGAGATTTGAATTTTGTCTGACCGGTGATAGTGAGGGTCCCTGTGCTGTTGGATTTAATTAATTTATGAATTCATTATTGTAAAATTAAATTAAATAACTACACTTGTGGGCATAATTTATATTAATTAATTGCAGTAAATAATAAAAAAATTGAATTAAAAATAAATTAAATTAAAATTAGTGTAGGTGATGAGATTTGAATATTCTCTGACCGGTGATAGTGAGAGTCCCTGTGCTGTTGGATTTGCCGCGGTCATTCTCAGCATAGCAGGTGTACGAGCCCTCGTCACTTTTTGTTGCATTCAGAATCTCCAGACTTCCATCATCCCAAATTAACATCCTGAAAAATAAGGATGAAAAGAGATGATTATGATGACAACTGTGACTAACCTTCTATCACCACCACAACCTTAATGATTTACCTGTAAGTAAATGCATGTATTTAAGATGGACTGACTAACCTTGAAGAGTTGGCCAGCAGCTCAGAGCCTCGTTTCCAGACGAACTTGGGTTTAGGAGCAGCACGGGGTTTGCACTCTATGACCACACGCCCATTTTCAGCCCCTAGCAGAACCTTCTTCACTGGATTATAAATGAACGTTGGTGCACATGCTGTGAAGAGACCATTGGAGACAACTCAACCTTCAGCAATAATTATGTGCCTTTTTAAAATACACTTTCAGAAAAGTGCAGCTCTGTCTATTTTCCATGTAAACTACTACTTCAGAAGCATGACAGTAAAGAAGTATTTAAAAGCTCACAGACAACCCGAAGCTCTGCGCTGGCATAGATGGTCCCCCATTCATTCTCAGCAATGCACTGATACATGCCCGAATCCTCAAACGTGAGGCTGGAGAACTTCAGCTCCCCTTTGCCGTACTGGAGATCAGGAAAAAATGTAGCAGAACACACACGATTACTTGATATAAAACAAACTGAACAACTTGAAGTTCTCATATGGGTTTTCCACAGAAAATAAAACAGGGTATTAACCGAATAGCCATCCTTCAGCCAGCGTATCCATGGTTGGGGCTTCCCGACGGCAACACATCTGAGAGTAAGCTCGCTACCAACATCTTTCTCTGTGTCATTGATGTGCTCCGCCCACTCTGGAGCACCTGAGGAATATAATATAATATAATATAATATAATTCGTTCTGTCAAATCGATTAATCACAATGAATCGCATCTAACATATATGATGTGTGTGTGTGTGTGTGTGTATATATATATAAAATCATGATTAATCAATTTGACAGCACTTTATAATATAATTAGTTCTGTCAAATCAATCGTGATTAGTTTGTGTTTATATAATCTTTGTGTGTGTTTATATTATATATATATATAAATGTATATTTGTGTGTATATGTATATATATATACACACAGACACGCACACACACATATATACATATATAATATATATATAAATGTATATAATATAAACACACACATACAGTGGGGAGAACAAGTATTTGATACACTGCCGATTTTGCAGGTTTGCCCACTTACAAAGCATGTAGAAGTCTGTAATTTTTATCATAGGTACTCTTCAACTGTGAGTGACGGAAATCTAGAAAATCACATTGTATGATTTTTAAGTAATTAATTTGCATTTTATTGCATGACATAAGTATTTGATACATCAGAAAAGCAGAACTTAATATTTGGTACAGAAACCTTTGTTTGCAATTACAGAGATCATATGTTTCCTGTAGTTCTTGACCAGGTTTGCACACACTGCAGCAGGGATTTTGGCCCACTCCTCCATACAGACCTTCTCCAGATCCTTCAGGTTTCGGGGCTGTCGCTGGGCAATACGGACTTTCAGCTCCCTCCAAAGATTTTCTATTGGGTTCAGGTCTGGAGACATGGCCACTCCAGGACCTTGAGATGCTTCTTACGGAGCCACTCCTTAGTTGCCCTGGCTGTGTGTTTCGGGTCGTTGTCATGCTGGAAGACCCAGCCACGACCCATCTTCAATGCTCTTACTGAGGGAAGGAGGTTGTTGGCCAAGATCTCGCAATACATGGCCCCATCTATCCTCCCCACAATACAGTGCAGTCGTCCTGTCCCTTTTGCAGAAAAGCATCCCCAAAGAATGATGTTTCCACCTCCATGCTTCACGGTTGGGATGGTGTTCTTGGGGTTGTACTCATCCTTCTTCTTCCTCCAAACACGGCGAGTGGAGTTTAGACCAAAAAGCTCTATTTTTGTCTCATCAGACCACATGACCTTCTCCCATTCCTCCTCTGGATCATCCACATGGTCATTGGCAAACTTCAGACGGGCCTGGACATGCGCTGGCTTGAGCAGGGGGACCTTGCGTGCGCTGCAGGATTTTAATCCATGACGGCGTAGTGTGTTACTAATGGTTTTCTTTGAAACTGTGGTCCCAGCTCTTTTCAGGTCATTGACCAGGTCCTGCCGTGTAGTTCTGGGCTGATCTCTCACCTTCCTCATGATCACTGATGCCCCACGAGGTGAGATCTTGCATAGTGCCCCAGACCGAGGAAGATTGACCGTCATCTTGAACTTCTTCCATTTTCTAATAAATGCGTGGTAATAAGTGTGTGGACAGGTGTCTTTTATACAGGTAACGAGTTCAAACAGGGGCAGTTAATACAGGTAATGAGTGGAGAACAGGAGGGCTTCTTAAAGAAAAACTAACAGGTCTGTGAGAGCCGGAATTCTTACTGGTTGGTAGGTGATCAAATACTTATGTCATGCAATAAAATGCAAATTAATTATTTAAAAATCATACAATGTGATTTTCTGGATTTTTGAAGTGAAGTGTACCTATGATAAAAATTACAGACTTCTACATGCTTTTTCTCAAGTAGGAAAACCTGCAAAATCGGCAGTGTATCAAATACTTGTTCTCCCCACTGTATATAAACACAAACTTTTGTTAGATGCTATTAATTGTGATAAAATCGATTTGACAGCACGAAATATAAAATATAATTAGTTCCGTCAAATCGATTCATCACAATTATTCGCATAACATATATATATACACACACACACACACACATATATGTTAGATGCGATTAATCGATTTGACAGCACTATATAACATAACATAACATAATATAATATAATATGCTTTCTGTAATTGTATATAAACCATGTTTATCCACCAAATACATAAAACAGAACTAAACCAGAGTCTGTTGAACTGAGTTTGTGTTACCCTCCACATAGAGCCACTGTCGATACCAGTCCATTCCCTTGACGTTGAGCGTCTCACACTCGTAGCTGCCCTCGTCCTCGTACTGAACATTAATCAGGTGCAGTAAAGCTCCATTCATGCTGACCTCATAGTTGGGCGGGAGATCAGCGTCTAACTTCCTCCAGCGGATGTGCGGGAGCGGACTGAAAGGTACAAAGATTGAGTTTATAAAGTTTACATGGTTGGAAACAACCCAAAACGAGTAAAGAACAAATCTAATGCTATTGTGTGAGTAACAATGCTTCATTAACAAAAAAGTACTATTGTATTACCATGTTTTTGGACATGTACCATGATATTCTTTGAAATACTTCAGAAAAGCCTGTTAATACTATGGTGTATTCCTTCAGTACCATTGTAATGTATATTATGAAGGTACCATGGTATCACCATGCAGACCATATGGACAGCATCCGCATTTATTGACTCACTTTCCAAGGGCAAAGCATTCCAGAGTGATGTTCTGTTGCACCAAAGCATAAGTCTTGGGAAATTTCACACGGATATCAGCAGGATACCGCTTCACCTCCTCTGTGTAAAGGGCAGAGATGAAAATCTAGGTCATTAATTGACCTTTTAAAACAACAGGGGTCTCAGTAAGTAATCTGGTATTGTGGGTAATGTGAAAGCACTCACTCTCTATTTGTGGAATCAGAGGAATCGGCATGCTGAAAACACTCTTGCCGATGGTGGGACTTGACACAAAACAAGAATAATTCCCAACGTCTGATGCCTCGACTTTAGCGATGTACAGATTCCCAGTGGTCTGAGACACGAAACGCCTCTGGTCTGGAATGATGAAGTTGGGGAAGTCGTTGTAGATCCAGCGGAACATCACTTCATCTGAGAGACAAACAAAACAATTTACAGAAATTAGTTGCTGGAAGGCAAGTGGACATGAATCATCTTTTTTAACACTTTTTTACTATGTATGATTGTTAGGTAACTATGGAAGCTTGTTTCCTCCATGGAGTAAAAAAAAATTACTGTAATTTTTATCTCACAAGTCAGAATTGTGATATAAAAAGTCACAATTACCTTTTTTTTTTTATTCCATGGCGGAAACAAGCTTCCATAAGCAAAAGTTATTCTATAAACCAAATATTTTAGTTAGATTTACTCACTTTATTCAATAAATGAATTAAAAAAATTAACATTTATTTAAATGATTACTTATTTTATTTTAAAAGCAGTTTTTAATTTAATTTAAAATTGTGTGCAAAACCTTGCAACATAAATTCTAGTAAATGCACAGAATCACAAATGTTTTTTTCTTCTTCTGATTTTTACCGTATTATGGTGGTTGTATAAATCTACTAGGCAACTACTAAGAAGGGGTCATTCAAACAAAAAGTGTATAATGTATGCAGTCAGGTCTTACTTGGATAGCGAGAGGGCGGAGAACACAGCAGGACGGCCCCCTGTCCCTCCTTAACATTCACCGGCTCTCTCTCATCTGTAGGGAACTGGTTCAGGTCTGCGGCCCGAAAAATGTAAAAAAATGAACTGAGGAGAGGATATGACAAAAGAGACATCTGGTAACAGTTCACAGTCTTTACAAACATAATAAGTCCTGTCCGTCACATACATCCAAATTTGACGGTGGCTTCTTTGCTGATGACTGTGCCGTAGACGTTCTTGGCCACACACACATATTTCCCAGCATGCTTGCTCTTTTCTGGGTTGGTGATGAGCAGGTTTCCTCCCACCAGGCTAAAGTGCTCGTCAGGCTGTTCCATCAGTTTAATTTCCCAGTTGTTTAACCACCATCTGTGAAATACAGGCTTTCATTAATGACCTTCTGATTGATTTTCTCAAAGATTCTTCTTGCAAATGCAAGCAATTTGGTAAACACCTCTCTGCAATGGGGATTTTTCCATAGATAGAGTACAGACAGAGGTCATGACAAACAAAGCACAGGGTTAGAAAAGAAAAGATTACTTGATGATGGCCGGTGGGTTGGCCCGCACTCTGCAATTCATGGAGATTTTGTTCTCTGGTGAATCCTCTGCGTACACGGTGTCTAGAGGCTCCTCTTCAAATATAGGACCAAAGCCTGTGGCCTCCTCTGATGGACATGACATAAGCCAGCATTATACTCAATCTACAAAAACCTAACCTAAACCTTACTAACAACAATGTGGTAAAAACATCAACACATCATACTATGTATGTACTAATGTTTGTAAGTGAAAGTTAAAGACTTACTGTCAAAAATTCTGGGTTCAAATATCCTGGGTTTAATTGCAGCTGGAGTGGGAAGAAAACAAATCAGAATGATTTTAATTTGACTTCATTTTCTTCAGACTATCTATAATATAGACATAATTTTTACAGGTTTATACTGAATGTTAATTTTGTACAAATTCAGATGAATCACACAAACATACACTTCATTTGGTATGTTTATTAAGCCGTTTTCTTCATGGGGATCATTGACTGCACTGACATTTGGTTTGAGCAAATCTAAAAGACTGCATAAAATAGACTTTTGCTGATTTTACATAAAGTTCATTAAAATTCTGTCATCATTTACTCACCTCAAGTTGTTCCAAACCTGTATGAGTTTCTTTCTTCGGCTGAACACAACAGAAGATATTTAGAAGATTATGGTTAACCAAACAGTTGATGGACCCCATTGACTTCCATAGTAGGAAAAATAATACTATGGAAGTCAATGGGGTCCATCAACTGTTTGGTTTCTGACATTTTTCAAAATATCTTTTGTGTTCAGCAGAAGAAAGAAACTCATACAGGTTTGGAACAACTTGAGAGTGAGTTCCCTTTCAGTCGGTCACGTACGTCGGACGTCACCGACGAATTGGGATCACTTCTGGGAGCCCCTATCAGCTATGAGTGTATACAGAAGGGCCAATGGCCATTGGCACGCGAGATTTGCATCTCGCGCTCCGCCCCGCAGCGCGGGTATAAATAAGGAAGCGGATGCAGCGCACATTTATCATTCACTTCGGAGCCACTTTTGTGCTGCTGAAGCTGTAAAGAGTTCCAGTTGTTAGAGAAAATACAGAGAGAAAGAAGGAGAAGGAGTTCTAGTGTTGGCGAGAAGGCACTGCAGTGGGACCGCAAGCTCACTTAGAGCAAAAACTGCTGTTATAACAGCAACGCTGTTGGTTCGGTGAGGGCGTTCCACCAAAGTGAGTGCAAAACACAGGCTGCACTATCCCCTGTGTTTTTGCCACGGCCATCTCCCTGCGTGCTTCAGCATGATAAAAAGAGCTTTTTCCTCTAAAAGAGTACACGGGTGTGACACTGTGTCTTTTTCAAGATGTCATTCCACCTGTGCGTTTCTGGATGCGGTCGTTCCCTGTCACCAGCTGACGGTCACAATCATTCTCTTACGTGTCTGGGCATTCAGCACGCTGAGGCAGCGTTTGTGGATAGTTCATGTTCCCACTGCGGGAACATGACTATCTCGGCATTAAGGTCGAGACTCACCTACCTTCGGGAAGGCGGAGTCCCCTTTACCTATGCCCCGATCTAGAGCTATTCCTGCTGGACAGCAGAATAGACCTACTTCGGCGAATAGCCAGGGTGACCTGAGGATCACGATTAGGGCTACTTCCCGAGGCAAACTCCGTGGGCCCCTCGTGTGGAACCCTCCACCGTGTCCCGAGCCTTCTAGGTTGGACGATTGGTTTCTCGGGGCGGCCCGCACCCCGGGAGTGCATGAAGAGCTCACTAGGTCGTGGACGGCACCTTTTTCTGCCAGAAACCGGCCTAGTGGCTCTTCACTCCTCGCTACCCTCAATGGCGGGCCAGCCAAGGAGTATGTGGAGATCCCGCCGGTGGAGCGGGCCATCGCGATGCAACTGTGTCCGGTGTCCGCTTCCTCCTGGCGTGGTAATCCACGTCACCCATCCAAGGCCTGTAAGTTCACGTCCAGTCTAACGGGCAAGGCTTACAGAGCTTGTGGACAGGCTGTGTCCACCCTGCATGCCATGGCATTGCTCCAGGTGCACCAGGCCCAGGCGCTCATGGACATGCACGAGGGTAGACCTGACCCAGAGCTTCTCCGGGAGCTCTGGGCGGCGACGGACCTCGCTCTCCGGGCGACGAAAGTCACCGCTCGTGCAGTTGGTCAGGCGATGTCCACTATGGTGGTCCAGGAGCGACATCTCTGGCTCAACCTGGCAGATATGAGGGAGACCGATAAATATCGGTTCCTGGACTCCCCCATTTCCCAGGTTGGTTTATTCGGCGACGCGGTCGAGAGCTTTGCCCAGCAGTTCTCGGCCACCCAGAAGCAGACGGAGGCCATCAAACACATCCTGCCCTGGCGGGCCGCTGCTGCCTCCACCCACCAGTTCCTCCGCCTGCTCGTTGCCAAGGGCGTCCACCTGCCGCCGCCCCCCGAGCTGGCCGTAGGAAGGCTGCTCAGCCCGTTCAGGCCGCTGCCAAGCCAGGTGGCAAGCGGAAGAACAAACGACCCTGAGACAGGCCACCCAGAGATGGAGGGGACAGCTCTTCGGGAGGTGGTGTCCGCATCGCTCCCTCTCCTGGAGGAGGGCCGGGAGAGAATCTTTTGTTTGAATTCTGTTTATGTTCCGCCACTGGCCATGGGGCAGTGGTACCCAAAACTTAAAAAAAAGAGCTGTTTCCAATATCTCTGGGTGCCAAGAGAGCGTGCTTGGCGGTGTACGACGCTACAATGCCTTGTCACCCTCAGGTGCCTCTCCCATCGCCAGCAGGGGGTGCTGGCTGTGCTCAGGACGCACACATGAGGCCTCCTCACACCTGTGCGCCCCCTCGGCGGAAGCAGGTAAGTGTTGCACTGCACACTCAGACCCTACTTCGGGCCGCTATACCGTCCGAGTCGGGTCCCTGCATGCCGCCTCGCTGCCCCACTGCGGGTATGTCTGTGGTGCCATTGGTCCCACTTGCTCGGTCGCTGGGAGCCTGGCTAGCACTCCCCAGCCTGTCTTGCTGGCTCATCTGTACTATCAGACTCAACTATACGATTCAGTTCACCCGGCGGCCCCCCAAATTCAGGGGCATCCACTTCACCTCCGTGTTGAAGGAGGGTGCTCCTGTTTTACGGGCGGAGATCGCAGTCCTACTGGCGAAGGACGCTATTGAGCCGGTCCCTCCAGCTGATATGAAGACAGGCTTCTACAACCTTCATTGTACCCAAGAAAAGCGGTGGGTTACCGCCAATCTTGGACCTGCGGTTCTTGTAACGGTCCCTGCACAGGCTGCCGTTCAAGATGCTAACGCAGAAATGCATCTTCGGGTGCATCCGTCTTCAAGATTGGTTTGCAGCGATCGACCTGAAGGACGCGTACTTTCATGTCTCGATTCTCCCTCGACACAGACCGTTCCTATGCTTTGCGTTCGAGGGGCGGGCATATCAGTACAAAGTCCTACCCTTCGGGCTGTCCCTGTCTTTACGAAGGTCGCGGAGGCGGCCATTGGTCCCATGAGAGAGCGTGGTGTTCGCATTCTCAACTACCTCGACGACTGGCTGATTCTAGCCCAGTCGAGAGAGCAGTTGTGCGAACACAGGGACATGGTGCTCAGTCACCTCAGCCAGTTGGGATTTTGGGTCAACTGGGAAAAGAGCAAACTCTCCCCCGTGCAGAGGATCTCTTTTCTCGGTATGGAGCTGGACTCGGTCAATCTGACAGCGCGCCTCACAGAGGAGTGCATCCAGTCGGTGTTGAACTGCTTGAATTCGTTCAAACACAGAACAGCGGTCCCACTGAAACAATTTCAGAGGCTCCTGGGGCATATGGCATCCGCAGCTGCAGGGTCTGTGGACGGGGCCTCAACTGCAATGGCACATCAACTGCCTCAAGTTGTTAGCAGTACGTCTTGCGCTGGGCCGCCTCAAGGGGCCGCTACGAGGCAAGCACGTTCTGGTCCGTACGGACAGCACTGCGACTGTTGCGTACATCAACAAACAGGGTGGTCTACGCTCCCATCACAACTCGCCCGCAAACTCCTCCTCTGGAGTCAGAAGCATCTGAGGTCGCTTCGCGCCACTCACATTCCGGGCCTGCTCAATCGTGCAGCCGGCAAGCTCTCACGACAGCAAGTGCTCCCAGGAGAGTGGAGACTCCATCCCCAGGTGGTCCAGCTGATCTGGAGACGCTTCGGGACCGCACAGGTAGATCTGTTTGCCGCAAACTGTAGTAGACACCATCACTGTGGCTAGAGCCCCCTCTACGAGGCGCCTCTATGCTTTCAAGTGGAACCTGTTCGTCGAGTGGTGCTCTTCTCGACGAGAAGACCCCCGAAGATGTTCGATCAGTTCTGTGCTTTCCTTCCTGCAAGATGGGTTGGAGCGAAGGCTGTCTCCCTCCACCCTCAAAGTGTATGTTGCTGCTATCGCCGCACATCATGACGTAGTTGATGGTAAGTCTTTGGGGAAGCACGATCTGATCGTCAGGTTCCTGAGGGGAGCGAGGAGACTAAATCCGCCTCGCTTTCACTCTGTACCCTCTTGGGACTTGTCTCTGGTGCTAACCGCACTGCAGAGAGCACCCTTTGAACCACTGCAGTCAGCAGAGTTAAAAATCTTGTCTTTGAAGACAGTGCTCCTGACTGCATTGGCTTCTGTTAAGAGGGTAGGGGACCTGCAGGAATTTTCGGTCGACGAATCGTGCCTGGAATTTGGCCCGGCTAACTCTCACATAATCCTGAGACCCCGGCCCGGATGTGTGCCCAAGGTTCCCACCACTCCCTTCCGGGACCAGGTGGTGAACCTGCAAGCGCTGCCCTCAGAGGAGGCAGACCCAGCCCTGGCTTTTCTCTGTCCCGTCCGCGCTCTGCGGGTATACGTGGAAAGAACGCAAAGCTTCTGGACCTCAGAACAGCTCTTCATCTGTTACGGAGGCCAGCAGAAGGGAAAGGCTGTCTCCAAGCAGAGGATGGCCCACTGGATAGTGGATGCCATCGCCTTGGCGTACCATACCCAAGGCGTGCCTTGCTCGCTTGGGTTGAGAGCCCACTCCACTAGCAGTGTTGCCTCTTCCTGGGCGCTGGCGCATGGCGCCTCGCTGACAGATATATGTAGAGCTGTGGGCTGGGTGACACCTAACACGTTCGCTAGATTCTATAGCCTCCGTGTAGAGCCGGTTTCTTCCCGTGTGCTCGCTTCAACCAGCCAGTAACACCGAAGTGCCCGTTCTAGTGTCGGCTTGCTGCGTCATTTCCCTCCTCATGGACCGGATACGTGAGCTTATATTCTCCCCAGATTGGCGAACCCTGTCGAGCTCCTCCGCAACCCGCGGCAGTCAGACGTGGTGGAGCGTCCGACGCCAGGCCCAACACTCGTATGCATTGGTGGAACCTTTGTTAGGCTGGGTATCCATATGTTGTGACCCCTACGGCGGACCCATATGTGTATTCTTCCAAGGTACGGCTCCCTATGGTGAGCCCGTGTCTTTCCCTTGGCAGAGCCCGCTCTGCCGTCTCTGTGCGGTGTAGTCCCCCGCCTAGGTCGGCCGGGGCTGTACGTCCCGTCGCCACGGTTGCTGTACCATCACTGCATGGCCGAGTCACTAATTCGGCTCCTCAGTGAAAAACAAATGTGCGCTGCATCCGCTTCCTTATTTATACCCGCGCTGCGGGGCGGAGCGCGAGATGCAAATCTCGCACACCAGTGGCCATTGGCCCGTGACCTATCCCTTTAAGAATACACTTTATATCTTGTTTAATGTCATTTTCTACTTTTGAAGACATTCCTATAATGTGTAAACACACACACACACACATTCAGTTCCTCACCGGCAGATATGAAGAAGTAAGAGAGAACACACAGATGCATAGCTGGGGTCACCATCTTGATGATCTGACAGTTAAAAAACCAAGCCTGAGAAAGAGAAATAGAAAAAGAGAGAGTGTGTGAGGGTGAAGTGCTGTGTATCTGCAGTGTTGCAGCTGCATTGTCTTGCTCTGATGTGGCAGGCCATAGCAGATTGTGTCCGAAATGGAAATAGAAACAATTTATCACAGCCTACCACCAATATAACAGTGAATCAGCAAGCTGCACCATCTCTCTCTCACACACACACACACACACACATAAGCGCACACGTTTAGTCATGACTGCAGATGTAACACATAAAGCAAAGGTAAGTCTGAGTCTTAGTATGCACACATACTCACACAGTTGAGTTGATATATTGTAAATGCAGTTCTAAGTATGAGAATGTAGTCTCCTTGATAACGCATGCAGCATCTCTTTATCTGCTGTTGCTGCACTTTTACACATTAACCCTTGCAGAAGGTTAGCAAGGACATTTTTGTCTGCCTCGTAAGACGTGTCCATTTATTATGCATCTCAATGGCTAAGACTCTCTCACACACATGCAATTTCATCCTTGAGCATCTACTTGTCTGTCTGCATGTTTGACCATCCAGCTCTCAAAATACAAGTTATTCACATGTAGTCTACTTCTATCTATGGTATTTTCACCAATCTCTTATAATCTCATTGCATGCTCTAATCTGCTGTCTGCTCTTGTTCTGCACACTGGGATTTAGGTCACTGCCTGTAAACTCATACTAAGGGAGTGGCAGTAAAAGTCTAGCAGCTGATTCCAAATTATCTTCAAACAAAATCATTTGCACATTTTAATTTAACAGGACAACACAAATCATGCCTGATATCTGTCCTTTTCCTCACTATTTTTAACAAAACTATTATGCAGAGAATTCGGAGACCCCAAAACGGCATAATCATGCAAACGTATTATTAAGTGTATAATCAAGCCATAATAAATCTAATAACTGCGTCATTGATGATAACTATTTAGCGACGCCCTCCGACATAACACTGTCATTACAATCTATATTTTTTGTTACCAGGAAACAGAGGACTAACTTCTGTCCCGTTTAAACTTTAGACAAGTAAATATCATGTAATTAACTCGCATCACATCTTGTTTCAGCATAACAATTTGAAAATGTATCAGTATTTTATTTTATAATGTAATTTGTATGAACCCACACTTTTTATTCATTAATTTTATTTGTAATTTAATTTTAATATGTATTCTTATTTTATTATGTATTTTGTTTATTTATTTTATGTATTTTTTATTTTTATTTTTTAAACGGATGGCATCAACTGACCGGACTCATCCACCCTGTTCTTCTGCATTGCGGTATTCCCAAACTGCACGGAACACCTTCATCCAGACTTTAGCATGCAGAATAAACTCCTGAAGGTCATAGATAGATCATATTTTCACCAGAATGACCCATACGTATCATTAGATAAGCAGCAAACTTACCGGAAGAATGTGTTAAATCCTTCGTCAAACCCACAGACCTGGGTCAGCACCACTGCATCGTCCCGCAGCCGCAGCCCAGCGGGGAGACAGACACATGGCCCGCGCGGTACCAGCCTGCTATTGGATGAGAGCGGAAACTGCGCATGCCAGGATGCCGTAACACAGACTGATGCTCTCTGAGTCAATGTGCTGCTGCAGTGGATCTCAAACTGGTCAAGGTGATTTTATGGCATTTGCGAATGATTCAAAATGTATGGACTAAGATATTTGGTGATTTAAGGTAATGGGAGGCTTATCCACACACATCTGTTCAAATCCACTGGATTAAATTCTTACACTGGCAGGGGGAGGGAGAGAAATAGATTATTTGTTGTTTATATATATATAAATGTTTTTGAAAGAAGACTCTTATGCTCATCAAGCCAATCAAATATTATTACAATTTAAAATAATGGCTTTCTATTTTAATATACATTAAAATATAATTTATTTCTGTGATGCAAATCTGAATTTTCATCAGCCATTACTCCGGTCTTCAGTGTCACATGATCCTTCAGAAATCATTCTAATATGCTGATTTATTATCAATGTTGGACAACAGTTGTGCATAGGAATAGTGCATAAAACCTGAATGTGTACTGTAATATTTAGGGGACAGTGGGGTAAATTGAGCTACTGTTTGCTCAAATGTCCCCCTAAAGGAGTAGTTCACTTTAAAATGAAAATTACCCCATGATTTATTCACCCTGTATCATTAAATTAAAGGTGTATATGACTTTCTTCTTTCTGATGAACACAATAAGTTATATTATATTCCGTAAGTTGAATACAGAAGGCGGTCTACCGGAATCTTGATATTTTACTTATTAATTTAAGTTTTAAATATGGATATTTTATGATGGATGGATGCACTTTTTTGAGCTTCAAACTCAATGGACCCCGTCACTGACATTATAAAGCTTCGAAGCGTCAGGATATTTATTAATATAACTCCGATTGTGTTCATCAGAAAGAAGAAAGTCATACACACCTAGGATGAGGGTGAGTAAATCATGGGGTAATTTTCATTTTAAAGTGAACTACTCTTTTAAAACTTATGTACCTAATTATATATTGTGGGATTTTCTACTATATTGCCATAGAAACATGGCATTTTTCCTCAATCAATAAGAGAAGTGAACTTGCCCCACCCTGGAGGTAACTGTGTTAGGTGGTAAGTTGGGTCATTGGAGGTCAATTTTCATTTTAAATAAAAATATGAACATAAATTAGTTTATTCAAAAATGCATTATCCACATTTTGATGCACAATATAAACAGTAGTAATATTGGGCTATTTAAGTGAGTAAATGTTCTTTGTTGAAGATAAGGATTGTGTATAAGGAATAAAATCAAAAACAGATAGACAGCAGTGAAATCCGGAAACCAACATTTATTTTAATTCTTTTATATACAAAATATTTTTTTTTTTTGCGATTATATTATAGAGTAAACCATTTTACAGCCTTTCATGCTTTATTTTCATGTAGCTTTAACATTAACCAGAATATTATTTCACACACTACGTTTCATCCGTCTTTGCCCCCTCCGACATAAACACATCAAAAGATTCTGCACCCACAGCAGTGCAATCCGGCCTCCTTCTTTGGGGAATGCGTCCATTTCTTCTTCTATTATTTTTCCTACAGAAAAATGTCATAAGCTAGCTGGCCAAATAGAAAAGAAAACAACAGTGCCATTAAATAATAAGAATAAGAGCTGATGCGTGTCTGTGAATTCAGGTGGAACACTGTGCGGTTTACTGCAGTGCTACCTTACAGTACGTATACTCAATCATCAGTTGATCCCTGTTTTTCTGACTCATGGGGTTAAGGAAAGTGGGGGTGATGTCACTTTTCAAGTGGGTTTCGTCATCCAAAGTGACTTACAGTACATAAATTGCTGGGACAGTCCTTCTAGAGCATCCTGGGATTTAGCGTCATGCTCAAGGGCATGATAGGATATCTCAGCAGCTTCCCCCTGCATCCTTTCATGTGTCTAAAATCATTTTGGCTGGATATTTACAAAGCAAATGTCATATCTATACATTAAAAAGCAGACAAACTAAAAAACTTGATGCAAGTTATGACAAGCTAAATCATGAAAATCTAGGGCCTTGCCAAAAAAAGAGAGGCTCGCCCCATATATACAGTGGACAGACATACTCAAACACACATTCACAGCCATCACACACACACACATTCACAGCCATCACACACACACACACACACACACACACACACACACACACACACATGTATATGCATGCCTGCATAAACCGCACACACTCCAGCCATATTTGACGACAGCACCACTCCCGACCGTGTGTTTAGTGAAGCCCTGATTTCACTACACTCAACAGCTTGTAATACTTCATAACATGCAATAACATGATTTAAAAAACAGTTACATGTGAGAATGTGTATGTTTCTGCCTACTGGTGTCGCATATGTTGAGATGTTTCCAAGGACAGGCTACTGTAAATACCACAGTCGGATGTTTCCATCGCCTTTATGAGTTGCCATCAATGTGTCAGATCTGACCAATCAACAGCAGTTCACTCATTACAGAAAAGTGGCAGTAGTTTTAGCTGTCAATAACGGGAATGAGATGCCCCTCACCCCAATTTGAGGTGATTTCTGTGGCGGCGGCTGAGTAGGTGACATCATTTCCTCGAGTCTTGCGGTCTTCAGTCAGTCCTGGACTTCTGTATAACTTGAAGTACTGATATAAAAGGGCTCAAAGCGATGAGAGGGAATCTTTTTTTGACTATAGAATAATGTTTTTTTACCAAGGCACTAAGGAACCGTGCTGAGGGGCCTTCGTTGCATCCCATACTGTAAAACCACACCAAGGGCGGCTGGAATTCTGGCGCCCAACGCGGGGCTACGGGTGGCTACATGGCTGACTGGGGGGCTTTCCTTCGTAAAAACAGTCCTGGATGAAGTGAACCTTAACTCCGTAAGTCGGTCACTGACTTTTCTTCAGGGATAAAACATCGAAAGAGGTTCGCCGTGAATAAATAAAACAAATATAGGGTGCAAAATGAACCACAAAAGAACTGAAAAAAAGGACAAAACCACATCTGCGTGTCTGAAAAGAGTGCGTGTGTCGAAAACATGCTACCTCATCCCTGATAACAATAATTGATTTTTAAATTCTGTGATTTTTTGTTTATTCAAAACTGTCTGCCAAAAAAGACGCCTAAGAACAGCTTTTACACGTATTATATACTTCACAACAATGCCCACAAAGACATTGGTGCCTGAAATGTGCATAATACCAATTTTAACACTGACGACAGAACGGAACAGGCATCAGCTGTGAAGCAAAAGTGAGTATCATACAGTCAGACGAGGTTCACTGTCTCCACAAAGCTGGCTAAAGGTGCGGTCACATTAGCGAAATTTTCTGCCAAAATTCCCAATCGCATGAACCCCTATTGAAATGACTGGATTTCGCCTGTGAAAATTCGGTGAACATCAGTAAATGTGACCACACCTTAACGCTAATTCGCAGAAGGCATGATGTCAATAACTGATTCTATGCGTGTCCATGGTGTGATATAATGCCATCTGACAGTAAATAGGGCCATGGTAATAAAATATTTTCTTATATATGTCAATTTATATATTCCTATACACATATTTTATGCTTATTACGTCTTAATGTCATGTGGTGTCCACTCTGACCAATCGCGGTGAAGCTAGGACTGGCCCTCTGCTCACATTTTGCATAATTTCTCACTCTTACACTAGGGGCGTTTGTTTTATTTCTTTTGCTGTGTGATGTCAGGGGGTCACAGTGCAATATAGAGAATGTTCTCCATAAGATGGTGTGACAAGGAGGAGGGGCGTTAGATGGGTCAAAGGTCACGAGGCGTAGCCAGGTAGTTACACAAACGAGTTCATGGCGTTGACGGGGGAAGGAGCCTCCGAACTCTCGTTGCCCTCCGCCGTGTCTTTTTCCTTCTTCCCGCTGTACTGGCCGATGAATGAGCCGTCCTCGTTGAACTGTCCGTCTCCTCCCTCGCCGTAATCTACCAGGCTGTCGTCACTGTCGTCCTTCTTGACAGTACCATTGGATGGGGTCCGGCTGCCCTTCAGGGGCTTGTGATCCTCCGTGTCACTGATGTAAAGAGCAGAGACAAGGGGGAGGGGAGGATATTACAACAGCACAATTTAAAACTAGATATTGGAGATTGTCCATTTCCAACATGCTGTTTAGTGCAGGTATTTTCACGACAGTCCACAAATGTGTCTCTCCTATATCCGGGAGGTAGGAGATGGTAATAACTGGTCATAACGTGCATTTGGAAGGGTAAGTTAGGGTACATTCATCATAATGCATAAACCACTTCTCTCAAAACGGAAAAAAACAACATAAAATGACCATTGAGGATTTCTAAACAAATGCATATAAATGAAGTGAAATCACAATAAGCAATAAAAATAAAATAAAACTATGCTTTTTTTTTCATTTATCATTTTTGTGAAGGTTGGATCTGGCTTGTCCATGAGATTTACAGCCATTGTTTAATGATCTACTATAACTAGGAGATGAATAATGGGGGAATTTATGCATGCAAGATTTGCAAAGCCCCTCTTACCTTTCTAAAGACCTGAACTCCCCCCAAAATCAAAACACACAGGAGGAACAAATGAGACAGACTGACATGTTTGACAAATGAGGTTATCACTTTACAATAAAGACAAACGTATGCAGTGACATTATACACAACAAATTATGAACAGGACATGGAATGTTAATACAAGACAAAAAAACAAACATGACTGATGGCTTCAATTGCAATTCTGATTTGGCACATTCAGAAGCTGAAATTTGATTTTAATTGAATTTTAATGATTTCAAATATTTAAGGGTCCATTATATATAATTTAATTATGTAATATAATTATTTAATTATTTCATATTTATTCATTAACATTTATAATATTATTATATTATATAAAAAATATTATTATTATTATATTATATAATAATATTTTATAATATTTAATATTTATAATAATTATAATAAATATTTGAATATCATCAGTCAGTTCCAATCATATCTACTGCATTGCAACAGCAATTATAATGACAATATGGCCAGACATATTACTGGAAATTCACACAAATACAAAATAATAAATTAAAAATAATAATATAAATATCATTAATGACAATAAATATTAATGATGACACAAAACAAAATCACAGCAATAAATCCAGCATTAACGTAAATCAGGAAGGCAATTGATTTGACATTTAAAATGTGTTAAATGAATTCAAATGTAAAAAAAAAATTAATTTAAATAAATAAATGATTTTATACAGTCATATAGTACACAGCTTTGGTTAAGGATTGTTATAACGTATGAAAAGGTTTGCTCCTGCTTTCCTCAAGCTGTTTGTGGAGGGGCCACAGATGTTTACATTCATCTCAGAGGAATGAAAAAATTACAGTCTGAATCCCTGAGCAAGAGAAGTAAGTTTGCTTTCAATGAGTCGTGAAACCACAACATAATCACCATTGGTGCAATTGAAACATTTAGTTAGTGATATAAATAACTGTAGATGTAGTTTTCCTCACCTGTACTCCCCAAATGTCCCATCATCCTCTTTCATGGGCTGGATCTCTGGGTCTTGATGGGCATCTTCTTTTTCTTTTACTATGTGATTGGAAAATCAACATGTTGCATGACATTAAAGTTCGGATTTTCGTACAAAGTAGTTCACATGGTCAAAGCCAAAAATTTGCTTATTAGAATGTCGCATATTTTTTAAGTGGTCTTAAGCCGCGGTCACACTAGACTTTGAGCATGCAAAATTTCTTTGGACTGCAACGGTCGTGATATGACGTCACTCTCTGAAGCGTCTTTTTTATAAACATGAATTCAACATGAATTCACGCCGTGACGTATTGATCTTCTACTGGTCACACGTCGTCATGTGATGCGAATTCACAAGCTTGGACTGTGGAACGCAGCGAAATGTGAAACTTTTAGCATGAGCTTGCGTTTCCAGTCTGACGTGTGTTTGAATGGAAGTCAATGGAACGAAAAGTGTGATGAGTGTGAGTGCCCCTTTAGATGTTTTAGATTCAGAATTTGTACCACATGAATGTGCTTAAATACCCGTTTCTAACATCTCACATCAATTTTGTACATTCACTTACCTGGGTATTTGCCTCCTTTGTTCCTCTTTATGAAGCAAACGATGAGGAGCACCAGGATGAGTAAAGCAATGGCACACATCAGCCCGATAAACCAGCCCTGCGTGGCAATGTCAACCTGCTTGCTGGTCATGGCTGCACATGCACACACAAAAGAGACAGGAAGAAGATACAAGAATGAACCAATTCTCACTTTTCTTTCATTTGAAATGTTATGGTTCATTTATCATGCAAATGTCACAAAAAACACACACACAAAAATAGTGGCATCAACAGTAAAACAGAAATGAACATAAGTTGAACATCTAAATCACGGCAACAAAATCAGAGGTCTCATTTGTATGACGCTAACAAGAAATGACCACCATGGATTTGAGGAAGTGCGCATTTAAAATCCTCTGAAGACCTTTGCAAGATGACAAAAAAAAGGAAGTAAAGAAGGAAGGAAGAAAAGATGGACAATTCTGGCATGCATCTACATTCCCATAAATCTGTCTGGACTCCAAGCATGCGTAATTTGTTAATGATGATGTCTGATGTCTGGAACTGAGGCTGGGCGGAGCTTCACGGGTGAGTGACAGGTGAGGTGGATTCTGGCGGTCTACAGACATGCTCTCCTCACCTGGAACTGTAATCACCAGATCATCTGTACTGTGGACCGTTGCGTCTGAGTGGTCTTTGGCTACCACCCGAACCCTATAAGACATCCCCGGCTTTAATCCTCTAATCTGATATGTCCGAGTGCCATTTACAAACTCTGTTTTCCAGGGTTCTTTACCTGGAGAGAAGGACCGATGGCAGGGGAGAGATTATGGCAAAACCAACTACCCAGCAAAAATGTAAAAAAAAAAAATTAAAAAAAAAGTTTAATTGAATGAATTGAATGCTATAGTATAATTTGTTCTTTCAAGGGATAGTTCACCCAAAAATGAAAATTCTGTTATCATTTACTCACTCTCAAGTTGTTCCAAACCTGTATGAGTTTCTTTCTTCTGCTGAACACAAAAGAAGATATTTTGAAGATTATGGTTAACCAAACAGTTGATGGACCCCATTGACTTCCATAGTATGGAGAAAAAAAATTACTATGGAAGTCAATGGGGTCCATCAACTGTTTGGTTTCTGACATTCTTCAAAATATCTTCTTTTGCGTTAAGCAGAAGAAAGAAACTCATACAGATTTGAAACAACTTGAAGGTGAGTAAATGACAGAATTTTCATTTTTGGGTGAACTATCCCTTTAAGTCACTTGCAATTATAATCAGAAAAAAAATTATGTTTTTTAATTAATTAATTAATTTATTTATTTATTTATTTATATGTATTTATGTTGTTTTAAAGCATAATAAAATCTTGAGTTATTAAAAGTACAGGAATCCATCAAAACAATATTTTTATTCTGATATTAGACAAAGTCTAGAAAATAACGATCTTATTGATTTATTACATTTTATTGAAATTTTAAGGAGGAAAGTCTTACTGTTATTAACAACATATTCCACATAAACATTCCTATCCGGCCAAGAGTATTCCCAGCTTATCACAGCATGGTCCTCCTCCACCGAGGAGTTCACGCTCCCAAACATCCGACCAGCAGGTGGCGCTGATCAAACAAGGAAAAGTACAAATGATGTAAGAATTTAGAGATTTTGAAGAAGTTGCCACTGTATATGAGGATGTCTTGCGGCCCCAAAAAATCTTAATATAAAAGATAGTTCTGATAAAATCTCTAGCATAATTTGCTTATATGCCACTAGTTTTGAAATTTGATATCTAATACAATGAATTTCACATTTTAAGTGCCTTTTTGGGGCCACTAGAGATATATTTGATAAGTGAAACTGAATGCAACACCTTGTGAGGTATTAAACAGTATATTGTCTACAGTTTCCTGTTCAACACAGTATAATACAAGCATAACAATCGAGGAATGAGGGAAAAGGAGACGGGACAGGAGTGTTTGTACCCTTGTGAAACGGGGGCTGCAAAGATTGAGTGACAGGGGGGGTTGGTGGTGGTGAAGGGGGGGCTGATCCTGGAAGAATACAGAGAATAGTGAAACACAACATGAAACACAAAACATTAGAAAGAGAGAAAAGAAGGCAGCGAAAGAGAGAAATGCAGATCAGAGTTAACAGCATGCAGGAACGTGCAGTTTACTGGTGCAATGAGGGTGCTGCGGAGAGGACTCTGAGATCAAGGCAGCGAGATTTGGGCTTGCCTCATCACACGTTCAAACATTACTCTATACTGAAAAAGCATCTAAAATCCTTGTCTACACTAGTTAAAGGGATAGTTCAGCCCAAAGTGAAACTTCTGGCCTTTTTTCCTCAGCCTTTGATTTTAAAATGATTTTCTATTATGAAAATTATCACTTTTTCCACAATAATCAAAGCTGTTAACCTCCAAAAATGACAAAAAGGACAATAAACTTAGACATTTTGACGTGTGCAATAGTTACAGTCTTCTGAGGTGATACGATACTGTAGCTTTGCTGTGACGAATAGACCAAAATTTAAGTCAGTATTCACTGATAATCATCCTCTTGAATTTATGAATCATTTCAATTCATGAACAAATCATTTAGTCCAATTTGTGAACTTCATCATCATTGAAAAGAACTGACTCAGAAGCATGATTCATTCACTGATCCGGTTCTCGAGTTGAACTCACTGACTGCTTCAGGCACAACAGTTCACTGGGTGGAAAGATGAGTGAATAACAATTCAAATTTGGTCTGATTCTTACACAAAAGTATCATATGGCTTTTAAAGTCTTGAAATATAGTGAATAAGCCGTATGGATTTTTTTTGGAGCTTAACAGACTTGGTCACAATTCTGTACAACTGTTGTCATATGGAAAGGAGCTGCATGAAGATTCATCAAAAAGGATCCTTTTGTGTCCCACAGAAGAAGAAAAAAATACAGGCGTTCAGGTATTAAAGCTACAGCATTTATTTTTGAGTGAACTATTCCTTTAAACAACAGATGTTCTAGCTAAGCCCTAATAAAAGCAGTGGGATGGAATTTGCATTTCTTGGTAACATGATTCTCCATGGCATATGGAGCAGGCCAGGTCAGGTGTAAAGCTTTTTGGCCTGAGAAAGTTCATGCATATGTATGTATCTATCTCCTTTCAGTGCTAAAGTGGCTTTCTAGTCTCATAGCTGATGCTCGACCAGCATGCATTCTCATCAGCCTGATACTGGTGTTACCTTTACCCGCCTCTACTGCGGGGTGCCGAATTAACGCTTCAGAGAAAAGAGAGAGACAGAGACAAAAGAAGACAAAGGTAGAGTGGATGTAAGTAGTGGCCACCTGATAACCAATCATTTAAAAATAGAATGTTTCCAAAAGTGTAAATCACGAAATATGATGCTGTTTGGAAGGTACATTTCAATTCAGTTAAAACAAACACAACAACAAAGAAGTTTTAATCATGGAACTCAACAGACCAGAGCACCATAACACATAGCATCCATTTAAGGCATGTAGATGATCTAAAGCAATTTTAGTTTCACAGACAGAAAAAAAGAAAAAAAAAAAAAAAAAAGATATATTTTAAATAGGATATTATTTATATATACAATAATATTCCTATTATTGTGTTGGTCCCCCTTTTGCTGCCAAAACAGTCCACTTTTGATAGATACTGATCACTGCAGACCAGGAACACCCCACAAGAGCTGCAGTTTTGGAGATGCTCTGACCCAGTCGTCTAGCATCACAATTTTGCCCTTGTCAAACTCGCTCAAATCCTTACGCTTGCCCATTTTTCCTGCTTCTAACACATCAACTTTGAGGACAAAATGTTCACTTGCTGCCTAATATATCCCACCCACTAACAGGTGCTGTGATGAAGAGATAATCAGTGTTATTCACTTCACCTGTCAGTGGTCATAATGTTATGCCTGATCGGTGTATATATATATATATATATATATATATATATATATGTGTGTGTGTGTGTGTGTGATATAAATTAAAACTTAATCAGCATTTTGTCTTCTTTTCCAGCGGATATCTAAATATTTTTCAAACAAAAGACATTTATTTGAGAATCAAAATTGCACAAGATATTGGAAGTAAGAATAATTAAGTTTGTTTTTCTTACCAAAGTGGCTAAAAAATGATAAAATATTATATATTTGGTAAAGCTGTATGCTTAAAATAAGGCTAAAATACTGATAAAGTACATGATCACAGACCAAAGTTAATAGCATTTAAATAAGTGGCTAATATTGCCTTGCAAACAAACAAACAAATACATACTGTAAATAAGGCTATGTGTTAAGTTTGTGTATTAAATCTATTCATATGCAACCCTAAAAGCACTGAAAATATTACACTGTAGTGGAACATGGAATGACAACAAGATCACTCTGATTCAGGAATCTGAGGACAGGATTCCTCAGTTGAAACAAACCTTTGCATAAGTTTTATTCTGCTGGCAATTTATGTGAAGCCACAGATGAGAATAAAATGCTGCATCTGGATCCTTGCATCAAATGCTGAAAATATTATATTGTAAAATCAGCCACAAAGCTAGTCCTCACCTTCGTCCATGATCGTGACGGCCTCTTCTGTGACAGTGGGGCCAGAGCCCTTGATAGTCATGGCATTCAGATAGAACTTGTAGCGTGTGCTGTACTTGAGGTTGTCCAGAGTGATGTTGGTCTCATTTGCTGATAGAAGCAGCTCTTTGAGCGGCCCAAGTTCATCGGTTGTATTGACTACAAGCATAGAGTTAAAACAGAAAGGGTGAAAAGTATAAGCAATTTGTATCTTTTCATAAATCAGCAACAGATTCCCATACAACATGCTGTGATTTAGACCTACTAGACTGGTATTTGAGCAAGTATCCAGTCAAATGGCCGTTATCTTCCATAGGTGGTGCCCATTCCACAATCAGTGAGTCCAAGTTCAGATTTCGGACTTTTAAATGTGTAGGAGGCCCGGGAACTAAAAAAAAACACAACTGATATAATTTTAACTCATTTAAAATGACAATAATATTCCATACATTGACAAATGAGTACATATAGTATAAAAGTAAGTACACACTACTGTACCTCCCTCTGGTGTTTCAAATTGCTGATCGGAGCTGGTGGGTCCGTCTCCTTTCCCATTGAAGGCTCTAATGTTGAGAGTGTACTGGCTGTAGGGATGAAGGCCGGGCAGACGACCCTCTGTCTCGTTCCCGTTGAAGATGAGCACCTGTGGCTTCTCATGCTCAGAGTCTTGCTTATGTAAGCTTCTCACCTTCCAGTAACTCACCTACAAAATGTACGACACATTGGACTGTTTGCAGCTCAAATGTCAACATATTTAGGTAGATGACCATAACTGGTATAGAATATTTTAGTGTTCAGTAAGTACCTTATATCCCTTCAGTCGACCTTGGACTGTTGAAAGAGGAACAGCGTCCCAGCGAACTTCAGCAACTGTCCCATTCTGAACTGAAACTTGTACATTCTCTGGGGCCACAGTTGGTGCTGAGATGACAAAGACATACATAAAAATATTGAATACATTTTTTTAATTAAAATTTGGAATGGAACTTGCTCAGTGATAAACACTTTCCAGACTCTGTCCACCATCTCTGATGTAAACCTTCAGTGATTTTGTCGCAGTGCATTCTGGGATTGTATGCATACCATGCTATCGTAGATTTTGGCCCAAATTAGTATAGCATGCTATAATATAATATAATATAATATAATATAATATAATATAATATAATATAATATAATATAATATAATAAATATTGGAATCAATATTTCCCTGGACTATTTCCCTGGATATTTTCCCAACTTGGATACAAAAAATTTGGGATTGTACCACAGTGCATTCTGTATATATCAATATAATATAATATAATATAATATAATAAAATAATAAATATATAAAATAACATTACATATTTACAATTTATAAATAGAAATATAACATGTTATACAAAATAATTTATTATTATATATTATATAATAATTAAAATAATATGAATGGAAATAAATTTGAGTCCAGCTCACTCACAGTCCTCTCCTGAGTATCCCAGCATCACCTCTGGTCTGGGGCCAGGTCCATAGTCATTGACCGCCTGTACGGTGACTTCATAGAGTGCAAAAGTGGGCGTTCCTGTCACCATGTATTGCGAGACATTGGCCAGAGTGAGTGACGTCCAGCGATCTGCATCTTTCATTCTCCAGCTAACCTTGTATTGTAAGCCTGGACCGTTCGACTCCAGCCCGGTCAGCTCCTGCTCACCAGACATTAAAAAAAAAAACAGGTTTACTGTCTGTTCAAATGCTTTGACATTTCATCATCTATTAAACTACATTTTTAATTGTGTCCAAACACTTTTAGGAATCACTATAAACTAGGACCTATATTTAAAAAAAAGATAAATTAGTAGGTACTGTATTGAATCAAATCAAAAGAGTTTTACCCTCCAAGTTATTTTCATACTGTCAGGTGACGTTCCAATGACTTCAATGTCTGATGGATTCATGTCAGGCTCTGTGAGGATCATAATCAGTCTTTGAGCCATAAAAATATAAGGAAGAGATTTTAAAGCATTCTGCTTTCTTGCTAAGTTCACTCACGTGCAGGGTTGGTTCGGTACTGACTGGACGGCGCGCTGGGTTCACTCAGACCCACGTCATTGAGTGCCAGAACCCTGAAAGAGTAATACACATAAGGTGACAGATCCAGTTGGGCTGTGGTGCTGGTTCCTGAGACGCTGGTCATATTGTGCCATACTCCAGGCTCGTGGAGCGAATCTTCATATTCGATCTGGAATACTGAGGTAACCAGGGACAAATGGATCAGAAGCTGTTGATTTAATATGTGGATCTCTAGTTGATTTGACACAAGGCAAACAAAGTTCAGTTTTTAACTCACATGTAATAGGGCTATTGTGGTCATCGCCAGGGGTCCATGTAAGCCGAACACTGCGCTCTCGCTGGTCCGTCAGCTCCAGGTCTGTAGGCGGGTCCGGTTTCTCTGAAAAAACAGATATTATGAGACACAAAACTCGATCCAGCTGAAGTGCACCAGACATTAGAAACATGCAACACAAGCCAAAATAAAAAACTAAATGACCAACAACTTAAAAAAACGCCACAGTCTGAAATAATCACATTCTGTTAAAGGCATGATTAAAAGGTACAGCCAAACCGATCTCATGAGAAAACAATTTTACATTTTGGCAAATTCATATGATTTTGTAAGATTTGAGTCGTACGAAATATATCTATGCATGAAGGTCCGTCCCTAAACCAAACCCTAAATGGGAAACGAGCAGAATTAGATTGTACGAATTTATACAAATTCAGCACAGATTCGTGAAAATGTAAAATAGTCACAAATTGCCATGACAGTGTGTTGGTAAAGCTGAAACCATGCATGTCTTCATTTTAAGTTTATTTTAAGTGAGCTGCCTCATTTGTAAACAAGATTAAACTAAAAACTAAAATTGCCTTTAACAGTTTATTTATTAATGGCCAATATGCACAAAACACATATTAGGGAGGTGAAGAGGGATAAACAAACAAACCCAAAAAAAAACAAAAATACAAATGTGTCAAATGGGTTTTGGACCTGTTTGGGAACTGAAAGAAGTGAGCTTTACCCAGTGGTGTTGGTGTGGCCTCTGACAAGGAAAGCAGGTTTGAGGAAGTCAAAAGTTAATTATACAAAAAAGTACAATTCCAACTCTTCAACAGCATATAATCTGTATTAACAAAATGAAGCCATATCTAGGAAGTGATATTGTATACTGTACAGTTTTTGAGAGTGAGAGTGATAAACCGAGCGTACCAACAACTGTGAGTGTGGCGCTGGCTGAATCGTGGTCCAGGGTGGTGTTTCTGATGCAGGTGTAGTTGCCCTCATCATCCTCTGTCACGTCATGTATAGTCAAACTATCAATGCCCACCTCGAATCTACACACATACACACCTGTTAGTCAAAAACGAGCATGCCACAAGTATTTAAGGTTTTCACTTTTCTCAAACTAAGTTATGCTTTACATTATAGGTAGGCAACCCTTTTGACATGCAACGCCATTAAAGCAATTCAGCATCTAAATGTGTTTTTGTATATTTTATGAAAGGTAATATAACAATAATAACAGCCTGGGATTGTTTTACTAAGGCTCAAATACATATAAAATAATATATTTACAATCATTTTTTTTTCCAAAAAAACACTCTGAGGTCTCTGAATGTACAACACACAAGGTGCTGACCCTTGCTTTAGATGGTGCTTATATTTAAACAAGAATTGCAGCACTGACTGCAGGTCATACCGAGTATCGTCAGGAAGCTCTTCGTCATCTTTGAGCCATATCATGGATGGGAAGAGAGTGGGATCGTGTTTGACCTTACACTCAAACACAGCCATGCTGTTTCTCTGCACCACTTTATACCCAGGCTGTCTGAGGATTCGTGTAGGCTCTGCGGAAAGAGAAAAAATGAAATAAATCTTCCTATTTTCCCCAACATTTCCCATCTTACTCCTTCCTTCATTCAACATACCACACTGATTTAAAGGGATAGTTCACCCAAAACTGAAAATTCTGTCATCATTTAGTCACGCTCAAGTTGTTCCAAACCTGTATAAATTTCTTTGTTTTGCTGAACACAAAGGAAGATATTTGGAAGAATGTTTGTAACAAAGCAGATCTCGGCAGCCATTGACTACCATAGTGGGGGGAAAAATACTTTGGTAGTCAATGGCTGCCGACATCTGCTTGGTTACAGACATTCTTCCAAATATCTTCCTTTATGTTCAGCAGAAGAAAGAAATTCATACAGGTTTGGAACAACTTAAGGGGGAGTAAATGATAACAGAATTTTAATTTTTGGGTGAACTATCCCTTTAAGATGGACAAATTCAATTTAGCTTTCACTCACCTTTCACTTCCAGGTAAACGTGATTCTCTTTATTGCCAAGATTGTTTGAGGCCATGCAGGTGTATTTGCCGCTGTTTAGTGACTGAGCCACACTGATCTCTAAGGTACCGTTTTTATAAATGATGTACGAGTCGCCATCCAGTATGCTCTGACTGTCTTTAAACCTGCAGATTACAGACACATCATCAGCATGCACCATTAACTCACAGTAAACGGTTTTCTGGATATTAGAGACAAGCTTAAAAAGAATGAAAATTAATGCTACATTAAAGAACCAAAAAAAAACAACTCACCATGTGATCTTTGGGAGGGGCGAGCCAAACGAAGCGCAGTCTAATAGAGCCCTTCTGTTAGTAATGACTGAGTACACATGATTTGGAGGAGTCAGCACCCTGGGAGGTTCAGCTGAAAAATAATATATTTACAGAACAGTTGAAAAATATAGAATAGAATAGAATAGAATAGAATAGAATAGAATAGAATAGAATAGAATAGAAATGCATATAACTAACCCAGGACACTGACAAAGGCATTGGCCAGCAGGTAACCATACTCATTGGAGGCGTTGCACTGGTAAACGGCACTTGAGCCTGTCTGAACATCACTGAGGGTGATAGCGTCATCTTCGATTTTCCGACTGGGGTCCTTATGTGAGTCTATCAAGAAATTACATCATCATTTATGAACATAGTAAAACTATAAATCAAGCCATTCTTTTGAAAAAGCTATGCTACAAGCTACTAACAAAAAATAGCTATCTTCATCTGAAGGGTGTAAATACCTTTTTGTCTATATATTAGATGATATAATTTATAATTTAATCAGCGCAATATTTTTTTATTGACACAAAAACAATAGAATGATTTAGCATTAAAATAACAGATATAGTACAAATAAAAAAAATGTATAAAATAGTGTGGCGATAGTGGTGAAAAGCTACAGCTCACAGAAAGTGGTTATGTGAGTGGGTGACATACTTTCAATGGGAATTCCGTTGACAGACCATGTGACCTTGGGTTTAGGGTTGCCACCCACCCCACAGGTGAGCTGTCCGTTTTCTTTCGGGGCCAGGATGAGGTTCTGAGGGGCACTGATCCAAAAAGGAGCCGCTGTGGAGATGGAAGGAGAGAGTTTAAAATCAAACTGGCAAAATTTGAAATTTAAAATCTGAAATTTAGAATTTTATTTTCCTGTGCCACAGATTAGAATTATCCCATCATATATTACAAAACAAATAGTACCAAATAATTTTGGATATTTGGCAAACCAGGGGGTATTTTCTGAACAACAGGAAACACAAAGGGTCTTTCAAATCAGCTCAAGCCCATGAATGGTTCAGGATGGTGTCCAGGGGTCAGTGAATGATGTGACTAAACAGGATTTTTGAGATGTGACAGATGAAAAGACGTCCTGTGACAGACCTCTGACCGCTACAGTGATGGTGTGATGGTTGCTCCCCAGGCGATTCTTGGCTAAACAGCGATAATCTCCCCCATCCGCTTCTGTCACCTCTGTTATCTTCAGAGTTTTCTGGAAAGTGTGAAATGAAAAACGGCCGCTTGGCAGCTCCCCGACCACCTTAGTCCAGGAGATATCTGGCGTTGGACTGAAAAACACACACAAAAAAAGTCAAAAACTTTTGAACTGTTAGTCACATTTAAGCAAAATGGACATGGAAGCAAAACATTAGCTACTCTTCGACCCAAGATAGACCCATTTATCCACTTCCTGCTACTTACAGGCCATCAGCGATGCATTCCAGCTCCAGCGTGTCTCCTTTCAGGACCATAGTGGTACTGTGCGTTCCTGGTGGGTGCATGAAAGTGGGCGTTCTCTCCCCAGATGGAGTGTCTAAAACAGGGATTGGTCACAATCAGAAAGACAAGTCTTGTAACCAGCCGGTTATTACCCAGGACTTATGTGAGGGGAAAAGATTCTATTTTGGTATGTGAAACCACACATGAACAAGGCAGATAAACTGGTGTCCAAATAGCGTATTGCTGATCAAATTTGACGCTATAAAATGAAAAAGTTTGAGAATATACTTATTCTGAAACTCAGAAAAGTTCCCTAAAAGCCTTATGACTTAAATCGCACTGATGTCTTTGATCAAGTGAACCTCATATTGAATGACAAGAATTTTATCCTTCCATTGCTTCTTTTGGGTGAACAGGGCCAAGAGAATGGAAGGATCCAGATGAAAGTATAATAGGAATGAACAATGTTTTCATGAGATATTTTAAAGTACTTCATATAGTGTTGTATAGAATGTACTATGCAACACTAATATATTTATTCAGTTCGATACAAAGAAAGGAGAAAGTTTAGTGAACTGACCAGTAGAAGATACTGCAGACACTACCTAAATGTTAATTAGACAATTAAAAAACAAAGAAAAAGGGCTGATTACCATTCATATACAGTAATCTTGGAAATGTTTGTTGCCATAAACAATGCAAATTTAATTGTTTCAAATTTCCAGCCATTCCCATGATAACTCCTGTAGTGTTGGCTTCAGTCCTTTTGTTAGTTAAATCTGACTAAATTGGTTTTCATTAAAAAAGACGCAAAGAAATGAATATTAATGCCAAGGGCGACACAGTGTGAGACGTTCATAAAGATGAAGTTGTTTGAGGTCAGAGTTGGGATTCTATAGAAGTGGGTTATATTTCTGGTTATAAGTGAGATATTAGGAAATGAGCTATTCCTGGTTAGGCAGAAACACAAGTGATGGGAGGGATGAAGGCTGGGTTCACTTGGAGAAGTTCTGCTAGCACTCACCACCCCAAAAATCTGAGCCATTCAAAAAAGCTGCCAACACAGTGTCATTCATAGCTTCGACTGGAATACAACAGAAAATAATGAGCATGCAATGTTTTGACATTTTGACAAACTGAGGAGGCATTTAAAAACAAAAAGGACATTGCGACTGTCCCTTAAATACTCACTAGGGCTGTCAATTTAATTCATTAATTGTTCATTTAGTACAATCATTTTTATAAATTATGTACAGATAATTAATAAAATAAAATAAAATTTTCTTTGGGCAATAGATGCCATTTCTGTGAATAATTTGACTTCTGATTCTGTATATGTAAAATCTGATTCTGTATATACTGTGCAAGCTTAATTTAACATAAAAAGGCAGAGTTGCTTCTATTACAAAACATGATTTACATTTTTGGAACAGAAATTGGTGACAAAAAACACTTACTGTCCAGCACATTGACGGTGATAGGCTGTTTCTGTTGGATAGTCTGAGTGTGTGGGAAGCGGGCGTAGCAGATGTAGTCGTTTCTGGAGTCTTCCATGAGCACATTGGAGAAATACAGGTCTCCGTTTAAAGCCTGGGACACACGACTGTTTTGGGGAAGTCTCTGGAAATCTGACAAAACGGAGTAGACAAATGTTGTTTGCATTTGATTTTTGGCCTTTTGCCACCTTTATCAAGTACTATGAGAGCAGATGTAAGCATATAAAATCATTGTGAACACCATTTGCCAATAAAAGAAGGACCATGAAATAACAATGAGCTAACCCTTCAAAACAGAGCAGCAAATTTACATACTCGGGTTGCCATGTAAAGTATATGAAAACATAACCAAGGGATATTTCAGTATCTGCTTACACTAGGATGTGCTAGACAGCCGTGTGTGGTGTGTTATTGTCATAAAAGTATGTGAATATATGTGATATTTTCTTACTGTTATCCATCCAGAAGATGATTGGAGGAGGCAGGCCAGCTGGGGGTCTGCACTGCAGTACTAGAGACATTCCCCTCTGTACAATGATTGGTTCATTTTTCTCTTTTGACCACAAGGGGGACCCTACGAAACGGAATTGGACCCTCAATCAAAAAAAGCTGATAGGAGGGGACTGAAAAAATATTTTAAAAAGCATTCCTGTGGTATTTAAAATTGCCTGTCTTACTTGACTGACGGATGACAATGTTATTGGACACGGCAGAGCCATGCTCGTTGCGGGCAATGCACTGATAAACGCCCTCGTACGCCTCTGCCTTCTCTCCGCTGATGTCAATGACCAGAGTGCCTGAGCTGGGCTTCATTATAACTTTCGAATCCTTTTCCACATCGAAATGAGTGCCGTTACGTGTCCATGAAAAGCTAGAGTGAAAACAGAAAATCCATTACATGCACACACAGTGACGTTACAATCAATATTTTTATTTATAAAAACATGAATCGTTTCTCACTTGTCAATCAAGTTGTTTGCGTAAAGGAACAGTTCACCCAGAAATGAAAACTATTTGAAAATTTGTCCACCCTTACACATCATTCAGATCTTTATTATTATTTTCTTTTTTACGTGAAACATAAAAAGAGATATTTAGCCGAATGTCCAAGCTGCCTTTTTCCATACAAAAAAAACTGGATAGTGATTTAAATTGTCAAGCTCCAGGAAAAAAATGATAAATAAAGCATCATAAAAGTGGTCTATATGACTTTTGTGCCATTTCAAGTTTCCTAAAGTCGTACGACAGCTTTGTGTGAGAAAGAATACAAAATTTAAGCTGTTATTCAATGATAATTGCAAATAACCAGTTACATTTTATTCTGTTCTTCGTATAAAGCTATTGTATGACTTCAAAAGACTTGCATTATAGCACACAAAAGTCACTTTAAAGATCATTTTATGATGCTTTTGTGTCCTTTAAGGTGTTTGGCAGTGTAAATTGCCATCCACTTTTGTTGCATGGGAAAGAGCAGCTTGGACTTTCAGCCTAATGATGAAAAAATAGCCATTTAATTCTGGGCCTCTTCGGTCAAAAATGAAAGAAACATTTTAAGTTTTGAAATTTTACATTTTTTGCTTCATCGGAATGGAAAGACACTTGGTGACTTTTGTCACATTAGCTATGTGAACACACAAACAAATCATGGACATGATTCAGATATGTTAAAGGGTCGAAAAAAAGTTCACAGTCAAACACCGACATAGGAAATTAATGGGAAATATGAAAAAATACGAAAACTCAGAGAATCTTTTGGTGGTACAAACTACAAATCAGCAGCTGTGCAGAAAAAAGGTGCACAGCAATGAAGGGGTGACGCTAAAATATCAGGAGTGCAAAACAGACACACATATTGAATTTTGATGTTACTGTATGTGTAACAAAATGCCCTCCTCTGTGTTCAGGTTCGATTGTAGTAAAATCAATGCAAAAACTGACACTTCAAATCAACATTTCAAACAAAACAAATCTAAACCTTGACAAAAAGTAGTCTTTGAGAATGTCTAAGTATAAATCCAAATCCACAACTTAATAAAGTAAGTATTTATGTCTTAAAAAAACACTAGAGAATTCATAAGCCACTTTATATAGAACTATACTGGCATCTAGTGGTTACACCATGGCATTACATAAGTTTTTCTTTTTTTACTCCCACCAGATGGCACTAATCTATCTTCAAAAATTTGATTTTAAATTCCTTGTCTCTATTTTAACATGGAATACTTTAATTGAAAAATAATTTTAAAATATATTAGAAACAAATTGTGTATTATTTTCTATGGGGAAAATAGCTCATAAAATTATATAAATATTGCAAAGTATCATAAAATCCCCTCAAAATTCTAAATAATAATCAAAAAATATTATTGAACAAAAATATACTACATTGGTTTTCCTGGAGAAAAAAAAAAGTAAAATTTCATTCTTCGGTTACTTTTGACCGCAAAGGAGCCAAATGTGACTAAGAGGACCATAGGATTAAAGACCTACATAATGTTTGAAGAAGAGTTCAGTAGGTGTTAAGCACCAAGCATCCGTCCACAGCAGTGGAATGATTCATGGTGATTCAAAGTGACACCCACCTGGGATGAGGCTTTCCTTTCGCTTCACAGTGGATAATGATGTTCTCCCGAGGGTCGATGATGTAATCCTTGGGGGACTGATGAGTTATTGTGGGAGGCTGAGGCACTGAAGCACAGAAAGCAGCATGAAGACAAGCATCTCTATTTCCCACACACACACACACACACCTTGACACAAACCAGCACAGATGCACCACCTTTGCAGAAACTGATTCTGCAAGAAAATATCTAAAAATATAAATGTGCCCAGCTTTAGTTTATCAATGTAACAAAACCCAAAGAGACAAACAACCAAAGAGCATGCAGCATGCAACACAAACTCATGAAAGTTCTTGTTGGCATGGCAGATCATAGATATAATTGTACATATAGCTTTATAGTTGGATCATTTAATGTTTAATAAAAGATAGAACAAGTGAATATGCATATCAAAATCATAAACACTTCAAACGGAAGAAAGCAAAAGACATAAAAGTTACAGTAGATCTAATTCACAACAAATTTCACAGCAAAAGTACCCAGACTTACATCCCTCCAGAACTTTAGCTTTTTTGTCCAAATGAATCAGGAAATACATAAGCAGAAAGTAAAAGAGTTCAAATTAGTGTAAGAGAAGAAGAGAGAAGAGAAGATCAAACAAAATCATGTTCGCTCAGAGAAACTTCCGGAGGTGTGTTGGGCACTCATTACCCATCATGCAACTCTCATGCCACTTCATTCTCCTAATGCAGTTCGGATGGATGCTGATTGTTTGTCGATGATTCATTGGCTTTACCACCCTGACAAAGGTGCTTCATGCATTAGAGATTGTAAAATGAGGAAGGTTCTGGACTGAGCAATATGATAGAGTTATATTCTGTGAGTAAATAAACAAGCTACTTTGACATTAAAAAGATGCTTCACTCTTTACCTATGCAATCTTTTGTAACATTATACATGTCTCTACTGTCACTCAATAAAAAAGTATTAATTTCTTTTTTAAAAATCTTACTGACCCAAAACTTTTGAACGGTAGTGTATCTTATATATTCATGTAGTTGATCACAGCCACAGAGAGAGTGATATAAATAGAAAGATGGAGGGAGAAGGAGTGACCAATTCTCTCTAAAAGTCCTTGTATATTCTGCTTACAGTAGTGATGCTGACTTAACACACTGTCAGTACGTAAACGTGAAACGCATCTCTAGAGAGCGACAGCTGAGAAAAGAAAAACACACTGCGAGGACTCACAGTGTAGAGCAATACTCTACTGCATTTCCATTTTTATAATGAGGGGAGTTTTACTATTTTAGTGTGCTTCAATGAATCTGGACTGAAAATCTTTAAAGGGGTCATGACATGGATTTTTTTTTAAATTATTTTAATATGTTCCTTGAGGTTCACTTTTAATGTTAACAAAGATTTTGGCACAAAATAAACCATCCACTTGTTTCCAACGCTGGGGTCCTTCTGAAGTCTGTACAGAGACGCAAAAGAGCTGTTTAAACTGTACATGTCAAAGCGAACGTTGTTTCACTCATCCATATGTCCTGTTGTTGACAGACTTGAGTGCGAGGAGTATATCAGAAACTGAATGCACATCTGTATACTGTATCCAGTGTACAGACAGTGATTCTAATGTATTCCAGGGCCGTAACCACCATAGACATTGAGGGGGACAAGTCCCCTCCAATAATTAGAAATGGCCAAATTGTCCCCCCCACTATTTGAAATACAGCGCTCTGTATGTTGTTGTTGGGATGACAAAAAGCTTTAAAAGTTGCATTTTTAGTCTGGTCTGCCTCAGCGGTCTAACAGCACTCATCAATGTCAAAATGATTGAGATGGCCAATCAAATCAAAGTAGGCGGAATTTACCGCTCACAGAAGCAAAGTGCGAATTCCAGCGCAAAGCGTCAGTTTAACGTTGAAAGAAAGTGAGGTAAGCGAAACATTAAAATACATGTGAACTGTTTTGTGATAGAAGTTAAACGACCGACAGTAGCATCCAGTGATGCAAACTACTCAACTTTTTTTCTCAAATATGGCCGTTTTGAATTGAAAATATGCATTTATGTGTGCGTGTGAGTGTGAAGAAACAAGAAATCTTTCACGTTTTCGACATTTTAGGCATACAAATAAAAGTACATATGTGCATATTTTAATGCAAATTATTATTTGCAAATAGTTCAAAATGATTATTTCCCAACTAGAATTAGACCTAGAATTTCCTTCACTGTTCTGTTTCTATAGGCTTTATAAAAAATTGGTCCCCCCCAATGTTCAAGACATGCTTACGGTCTTGATGGATTCTATTTGCTTTTGACGTGACGCAATGCTCACATCCAGTGTAGGCAAATGTCAGCCGCTAAGCAACTGAATGCTAGTGGGCGGGGCCAATGGTTCGATGATGTATAACTATTCGTCAATAACATGTATTTGCCCATGTGACATCACAAATCTCACAATATTCAAACGAGCCATTTTTGGAGCTTGATTAAATAAGTGTTTTGTTTATAATGAGGACAATGTTTTAAGCTATGAAACTTGCAGGATCTTTTAAAGACCTCTGATATGTCAAAAGTTTAAGGCAAATTTGATTTCTCATGTCATGACCCCTTTAATTTAATGTCTAATCTTGTCTATAATGACTTCATCTTCATGTCAATCACACATCTTGACTTAGTGAACACATTTTAAAACAGGTTAGGCAACTTTTTTGTGCACTGCTGTCAAATAAATCTATATTAGTGTGAATTATTACATTTTATTTCATCACATCAGATTTAATTTTGGTCACTACACAATACTCACGATCTAGAGGCACTTCTAATCCAGTGGTCATGTGACCCAGCAGCAGCAGCATCATCACAGCTCCTTCACAGAGCGTGCAACTCCTCTTCCTGTCCATGGCAGGGTGCGTTACATGAAAATCCTTCCCCTCCAGGTCAAAGCAACTGGGCCTTGTGATTCGCACTCAATGTGACCATTCAAACATACAGTACAGGGGCATCCAAGACTAGCCAATGAGTCTGAAAGAGAAAAAAAGTTATAAAAATAATGACCTTTTTATGCTACTAAAAGCACAAACAGATGGCAAGATCTTTATTAGGGAATCCGTGCTGGAGACGGACAGCTCGCGTGGGCTCTGGACATACACAGAGACATGTGAGGGCACTCAGCTGGAAGAGACTGGGACGCTGTGATGGCAGCAGCACCCTCAGCACTGGCATATGGATGTCAATACACATGGCTGAAGCACAAAATTACACAGCCTGCTGTCTGGTTCCTCAGAGGTGGGTTAAGAGACCCCCCCTCAAAAAAAGGACAAATTTTGCTTTTGTTTTATCGTTCAGCTTTCTGCATGCACTGAATAGAAATTTATGAAGCACATTCTTTCAGATGGTTAAAAGCAGAATGCGGTTTAACTCTTTGAAGTCGGCAGAGGTGCCCGCGCCTCCACCTCATTTTTTTTCTTATCAGTGCGAAAGAGACTCAAAATACTCAGTCAATTTTGGTCATTCAGGCAAGTGTTATACATCATTATAATCCGTTACGTTTTTACTTTTATTTGTGTACACTCCCAATAAAAACAAAATGTTGTGCTTTTTGCAAAATAAAGAAAACAAACATGATGCGCGATCTGCAGCCTCTCTCTCAATGACGTTCATTCAGATAGTCTTCAGAAAATGAACTGTAACTTAACGAATACTTGTCACACAAACATGAGACATATGTCTAAAGAAACGTTGAAATGTCAGGTTTTAAATAATGTAAATCAAATCGAAATCAAATGTAAATCAAATGTAAATGTAAATCAAATCGAAAACAAATATTTTCTGTTTATGTAATCTGTTTGAAAAGAGAGAGATGTCAGTCGTTCGTGAGCGTCTTCATTATCACTAATGCAGCCACGCCCACGGAGCACACGTTCTTTTGAGATTCAAATACTGGCGCGATCCATGCGAACAGAGTCAACGCCCACATAAACTCAAATAAACACATCAAGATTTGTGCATGTACTTTACATTGTTTTGAGACGCTGTGAGGAATAATCCTGGAATAATTTACCTCAGAAGAAAAGCTGTTTATTTCTAAGAGCAACGGATTCAGCTGATGATTGTGAGGTAAGTTTATTCTGTTAGTGTCTGTTGTGAATATTAAACTGCAAAAGACCGTACTTCGTTAAGTTTTGTTTTGTAAATCCTTTCTTTAAAGTGAATTTCGTTTTGTATAAATTGTATTAATTTTAATCAATGTTTCATCAGCCAATTGCCTGGATTTAATAAATAAGAAGCAAATACTGCAGACAATAGCCTGCGTGTCTCATGAATGAACATTACTATTCGAATTAATCTTTTTGAAAACTCTCTTGTGCTCTTGGGATGATGCAATGGGATGAAACTAAAAATTTAAAAATTTAAATAAATGTGTGGATAGGGAAATAAAAATATGGTAACACTTTATTTTACAGTGTCCTTGTTACCTATGCTACATGTACTTACCATAGTAATAACAGTAAATTATGCATAATTACATGCAACTAACCCTCAACCAAACCCTAATCCTACCATAACCCTAGAGTAAGTACATGTAGTTAATTAATATTACTTAGTACTTAAATATATAATTACACTGTAACAATGACACCATAAAATAAAGTGTAAAATAATAAATTATATTAATTTACAATCTAAACAAAACAAAATTGATTGAGACACTTACTATAAGATAACATCAAAGATGTGTTTGCCAACCTATTAATGTGGCATAAACATGTTTACACAGGAATCACAACTGCTGTAAAACACGTGATGATTATGATGGATGAGTGACTGAAATGTTTTTGCTATATAAACCCAAGTAAAAAGTTTTCAGTGAGGAAGGAGGAGTATAATGTGTCAGAGAAGTGAACTAGCATTGGTTGATCCTGCCGATAGGTAGAGAGAGTGCTATCTGAGTGATTCTGCTGTGTAGCAGGCTGTGTCAGGGAAATGGGCTCTGCTTTGCATAATTCATGAGCTCAGAAACCTTGACGGAGTCATACAGCAAGAGAGAGAGAGCGCATGATTCTGTAGAGCAAAAAAATTATCTCAAGTTGAAGGTTTCAGACATTCAAGACAGAGAAAGGTTCTTCTGGATATCACATGCACCATAAGATATCACTTATGCCACATTCTGGAATATATCTATATCACATTTCTCTGTGATTCAGGACAGGTTACCTAGATACACTTTAGGCAGTGATAAATCTACAGTAGAGGCCAGTTGCTTGGACACGGATTAAAATATGGTTTAAAAATGTAATGCTTTTCATGTTAAGACAAGTCTTTAGGAGACCCTCATTCTCAGTTAGGCAAGTCACATTAGAAAAAATATACGGATAGGAAAATAAAAATATATACTTTATTAATTTATATTAATTCATGATCTAAAAGGCCTACAAAAACTCTTTAAGATGCCATATGAGAAATCATTGTTATTTACAAATAAGAAGTGTGGTGGGTCATTGCCCAGGACAAAACAAAACAAAACAAAAAAAATTGTGTATAGGAAAGTATTTTAGTGTCCAGTCAAAAAATGAATGACAGAAGTGAATAAAGAAACTCAAGGGCCTTTTAGCACATTTTCTGGCTGAAGAAAAAGGCAAGACTCCCTCAACACAAGAAGAGAAGTAGATTTAGCACATTTTCAGTATTTCAGACAATGTGCAGAGCGTGTCTGACGGCTGCTATGGTGACAGTATGTGCTCAAGCGCCCTTTGGAAAAACCTGAACCGGTCAGTTGCAGCAGAGAGAGTGACAGTGACAATGTCTTAAATGGAAACTGTCAATCACATTTCCTGTTGCCATGCAATCAGCTTGACCTTTAGCTATTCTCAAACATAAGAATCTGTGAAAAGAAAGTAGTAAGTAATGTCATCTGTGCCTTTTAAAATGAGAGAATAAGATGCAACATAGGCCCTGTTTACACTTAAGATGCGTTTTGGTCGATCAGAGACACATTCACGTTCACACCTGGTGTTTTAATCCGTCTCTTTTGTCCACTTCTGTCCTGATTTCTTCGAGGTGAGGGTCTATGGGCGGGTAAATGTATGGGCTTTTTCAGATCTTTTCATCTAATGGATGAAATAAGCTCACACAATTTACATATGAACGTGACTGGAGACGATGGAAAAACACACGTAGAGCAGCAGCTTTAGTTTCTGCTCTGACAGCCGCAAGACAACGCAGAACGCAGTCAGTGCATGTTAGAAATCAGGAATGGTGAGAGAACATTGTGCTTGGTACGTTTTTCGTCTTCAAACCAAACTTGGGTCTTCAGCCGACAAAGTTTAAATCCTGTCTGGCTAGCGCGCTTCCCACAATTTTCGAATGCATTCGACCACATGAGTGTTTACACTATGAAAGCAATCCAGTCTAATGTGTTTTCGACTACCTCAGGTCCTAACTTTGTCCTAACTTAATTTGATTGTGTTCAATCCACTTAAATATATGTAAAATTGAAGTTTACTTAATCCGTTTGTGTTGAGATTACATGAATGATTTGTATAGGCACGAATGAACTGGGCAGGTATGTAAAAGTGTTATTTTATGTATTTTTGAGCAAGATGAGAAAAGAGGGAGACTTGATAGTTTGTAATAGTGTTTAATGTTGAATTATATTGGAATTATTAGAACAATTTAAATTACAGTGGGTTACCGTTGTGGATAAGAGTGGAGCATTTGCTTAGGCTGTGGACTAATACAGCTAATGTCATAACTGCTTTGCTGAAGGAGCTCTTAATGCTTAGCATTTAAGATGCTGATGTGTGCTATTGCTAGCTAAAACTAGCTAGTGTAGTATTATAATTCAGTTGCGTGACATTAAAATATACGAAATTGAATTGGATGAATGAATATATGAAATTGAATGCCTGAATCATGTCAGGGAGCCATATAAAATTTACTTTGAGACTACTTAATTGGGTGACTTAAAATTACTTAATTCCATAATGTTAAAGTTACATGAACAAATTATGTTTGTTTAACTTAATTGATTCATGTAGGGCCAAGATTAAATAATGTAAATCCAACACTTTTTTTTTTCTCAGTGAATGTTCGAAAGTGGACAAGCTCAAAAAGTTTTAGATTCCATTTACACCTGTATTAAGCGTTGTTCACTTGTAATCCGATTGACAAAAACACATCTTAATGCCAAGTGTAAACAGGGCCATAGAGACAAAGTCTAGATTCATGTCTGTGTTGTCATATGGTAGAGATGTACAGTCAATGTCTGTCTGAATTACACATGTGCATAGCACAAACAACATCATTTTTTAATCATTAAATGTTTAACACTTTTTCTCTGGCAATAATTCATGATTTATGACTGAATGAATTAACCAACAGATGTTGTGCCCGAATTCAGGCTATTAATATTCTGGTCAAATGAACTGAATCAAGACAAACTAATGAAAAATTCAATTACATTGCTTCATTTTTACATATATTTCCATAATAGCTCTCAGATTTCTTTACAATAGCTCAGAAGGATGCTTTGGGTAACATCCTAGAACAGAAAAAAAAACCTGATTTAGATACTGTGCTGAGTCATTCATATCGTGACAGAACCTACAGAGATGGAGGAGAGATGCAGCATAGGTAATCTGATCTAATCACTCTCTGATTGGCTGGATGAAGGACTAAAGGCACAGGCATCTGTCATTCTGTCCTAAAAGATGGATCTCAATCTAGGGCAGCAGGGCTTCTGAGGCCCCTTTTCTGGATCAACTTGGCTAATGGCCTCTTTATTGGATGAAGGCCACCCTGGATGGGCAAAAAAGATAAACACACTAAAGGGAGTATGTGTCACATGCTCTAAAAAGCCAGAGTCAACCTTTTTATCAACAATTTTCCATAAATGCCTAAAAAAATATCCAAATATTTTATATTTAGAGACATTCATATAACTTCACATAACTTGAGTTATTATCTATAATTCACTTTCAGCAAGAGACATTTTGCCACAGGCTTTTCCAAAACCAGTCTATTTTAGTATTCATTTCAGCATAATCCCTGCATAAATTTAGAAGAATATATGCAAATGTTTCAAAAGGACTTCTTGACTTAAAATCAAAAGGACTTCATTCATATGGGTTTGTTTTGACCACATCCTACTGCTGCCTTTTGCGGGTTTGGCTCACTTGTTGTTTGTGTTGACAAGTGCTTATTCTCTTTCACGAGAAGGGAGATCAGAAGTCCTTGATGACAAACTGTCTTTTTCGTATTTGAGTTTGTTTCCAGCTATCCTTTTAAACAAACCTTTGGTCCGTTACCATACCATAGTAAACAATGTTTGCTTTTTCTATTGAAATGTCTAGTTCTAAGTCAGAATACTGTAATTACATGAGTCCCTTTAATGAAACTTTCATCTGTCCCGTGTATAAGGCCACAGAAGTGTGAGAACCATCGACAGAATGTCCATCCCAGGTTGGGGAGGGTCTTTCAGAGAGTGTGTACTGAGAAGGGCTGGATATTACCATGAGAATGAGACACAAAATAAACTCAGACCAATATGATTAGTGAGACTTCATGAAAAGTGAAAGGGTGAACTTATTCAACATTGCAGACACACTGCACATCTTATAGATCAAGCCACACAAATACCAAACCCCCTGAAATATATATATTTTAACAACAATATTATTTTATGACCCCCAAAAAGCCTAAAGAAGCACTTTAGAAGACAAAATTAAAATGTGTCATATCAATTATTTCTTTAACTTTAGAAATATTAAAAACTGGATGCACTGATGTAAACACTCAAAGTCAGTGGTTCATCAAAACAAAAACAAAAAAAAACAACAATTTACAAAACAAAACTAAACACAGCAAAGCAAAGTACAAAAAATGAAAACATGAAAAAAAATACTATATAATATATAATGTCAGCTTTCTTATAATAGTCATTTGAGCCTATTCAGTTTATATCAAATTAATAATTCCTGTTTACTCATATACAATAAACGATTTTGGTAATGTGTTGGGTCGAATGTCGGTGTCGGTAGTATATGTAAATGAACAATGTTTACTCGCTCTCTGTGTTACCTGGACCGAGAAATTCACGTTTATTTGACAAAGAAAGCTGTGTATTTTTTTTCCCCCATGAATTATACTTCCATATTTTTGTATCCCCGCCCACGGACAGATCGGCTCGACAGAGAGTTATTAATAGAACAGTTATTGTAAGAGTTTATCACTGAACATTGTATTATACTTTGTCTACTCTAACTCTAACCCTAACCCTGGTAAAAATGGAAGACTATGGCAACAGTTTTCTTACCTGTACGCGACAGCGTTTTGCTTTGGGCGGAACTGACAGAACGGCAGTTTATTTCAGTTTCCCCCCTCCGTTTGGCCTAAAACACTGTGTTCGTAGTAATCCAGTTTGAAATGTTAACTGCAAAACACAGAGGTTTTTCAGATTTTCTGTAGTGGTGTTCTCTCCATATTTACGATTCTTTTAATCTTTTAGCCACTGCCTACAACACACTGGATCCTTCAATGGAAACCCAAAGTAACTCGCTCCCGCTAAATGTTTACTCTATGAATTCTTGCACCCGAAAACAGAATACGTCAACACCATTATGACTAAAAGTTTGCTAAGAAGTATTTCCTACTAAAGCAAGGCAGTATTTGACTCAATGGTCAAGCGTAACCATAGCAGACTGGTGGGAGTGGCCTTGGACGGCAACATGCCAAGTGCATTATGGGTGTTGAAGTTTTCCTAAAGCTTTTCTTCTTTGTTTTCAGGTAGCACCAATTTCCAAATTTTTTCGCCCTTCTACTGCACTCAAAAAATAACTGGACGAACTCAATTTAATTGAGGGCAGGATTTCCATCTAATAAATATGTGTAGCCTCAACTCATAAAAAACAAATTCATGCAATTAAATGTAATTGAGTTGGTCCAACTCAATTTGATCAAATACAGTTTAAATTAAATTGATACATTTATAAAATGACTGTTTATGCTTGTCAAACTTAAATTAAAACATTTAATTGGAAAATCAATTATAAGTTTCATTCATCATTATACACAATGTATCTAATGAACAAATAAGAAAAGAGTGTCACTCCTGACATTAGCATAGATCATTGAGTGCCAACAGCCTAAACACAGGCGTTACTCTTCTGCATAATGGTAACCACAAAATTCAAAAACATTACAGAAACTCCTATAAATGTCCAACATAACTGAACATTAAACACTAACATTAACTAACAACATCTTCCCCTTTACTGAAAAACAGACAAAATAACACTTTAATCCCTAAATTTACTCTCCTAATGCAGTCCTTTGCAAAGCATGCTAGAAACTACAGATCCACTGCCCAGTTATTTATGTCAACAAAAATGATTAATGTAGTTTTAACACAAATGAATTAAGTAAACTTCAGTTTTAAATATATTAGGTTGATTAAACACAATTAAATTAAGTTGTGACAAAATGTTAAAAAATAGTGTTGATTTAGCTCATTTTAATTAATTAAAATGAACAAGGGGGGAAAAATCATTTTTTGAGTGTGCATAGGCAGCCAAATTGTTTTGCCAGTGAAGTACCCTTTTAAAACTTTTCAGAACTCAAAACAGAAACCTCAACTATAAGTTGACCTTATAGGAAAAACATAAATGATTAAAAATATATATATATTGTTTTTAAATCACCCTTTTAAAAGCAATTTAATTGGCAAGATTAAGTACTGTATTTGTAGGCACTCTCTTTTTATAGTTCACAGCCATCTGGAGAATGCACTCTCAGAAAGAGTACATGGGAAACTTATTTTTTCTCTGATAGTACAAGTTCTTCTCAACAGCTCCTTCACTCTGAAGAAGACCTGAGTCAAGAGACCGAACCGGGCTGCTAATTTAACAATCCCTCCGTGTCCACGGCAACACACTTATTACACACACATGCCTATTAAAAGACACACAAAACCCAGCCAAACCCATCCATCTTTTTAATGTAAATCCAAGGAGAGGACACTACTGAGAGAAGCCCTCTCAACAGCTCTCCTCTGTCATTGGAGACTGAAAAGAATGAACCGCTCTTTACTTTAGCACAGGATGCCTTCAGGCCAAACGAGAGGGGACATGATTAAATGTCTCTTTTCACACCAAAGTCTGAAGCCCTTAAAGAGGGAATTAGACAAAACAGTGGAAAAACAGATGATACAGCAGCTTTATGCTAAAAGCTTTTGCTGTTTTTAAAGGGTTAAAGTTTGTTTACCAGCTCACATGTGTTCTCTAGACAATATGCCGTTTTGTTTTGCATTTTAATTCATAAAGTACCTCCAATCAAATTGGCCTTTGGGCCAATCAAATCCCTGTTTACTCAAACAGTTTATTGAAAACATTACTTTGACCCATTTGCAAGAGCACGAATGAAGAAGAATCAATGAGTCAAGGAAATTGATTCAATTATCTGTCTGAACAAACTGAGCTGGTTTCATAGCATGCATTTCATTTCAGATGTTACTATATGACACAACAAACAAATTTAGTAACTGTACTTATTGTACTGCTCCGTTGGCAGTTTGTCTGCCATTACCTCGTTGCTATGTTCAAAAACCAACAAATGACGTTTTCGGAAGCAAGACAATGCTAAACCACAGCGCTGCATTGTTTTAGAAGTTCACTGCCAGGGTTTAGCATAGCGTTACTATCTAAATAAATGAGCTAACTTCATTTAACAGTGATGGTGTGAGGTTATCCACAGCTAAAGGGTCACTTGTTCTTGCAGTGTCAGCAGAATGAGAGAGCTTTCTTTCTCTCCTGAGCTTTGGGAAGTTGCTGATTGTCAGCACACTCCTGTCTGGCAACTCACGCACTGCATTGTTGCTTTACGCTGTTTATAGTTCAGTTGAAAGTACAGTATGACCCGAACCACTCTGAACAGAACTATTAACTTTAAACTCTAAAATTGAAATGTAAAAACTTGGGAATATACACTCACCTAAAGGATTATTAGGAACACCTGTTCAATTTCTCATTAATGCAATTATCTAATCAACCAATCACATGGCAGTTGCTTCAATGCATTTAGGGGTGTGGTCCTGGTCAAGACAATCTCCTGAACTCCAAACTGAATGTCAGAATGGGAAAGAAAGGTGATTTAAGCAATTTTGAGCGTGGCATGGTTGTTGGTGCCAGAAGGGCCGGTCTGAGTATTTCACAATCTGCTCAGTTACTGGGATTTTCACGCACAACCATTTCTAGAGTTTACAAAGAATGGTGTGAAAAGGGAAAAACATCCAGTATGCGGCAGTCCTGTGGGCGAAAATGCCTTGTTGATGCTAGAGGTCAGAGGAGAATGGGCCGACTGATTCAAGCTGATAGAAGAGCAACTTTGACTGAAATAACCACTCGTTACAACCGAGGTATGCAGCAAAGCATTTGTGAAGCCACAACACGCACAACCTTGAGGCGGATGGGCTACAACAGCAGAAGACCCCACCGGGTACCACTCATCTCCACTACAAATAGGAAAAAGAGGCTACAATTTACACGAGCTCACCAAAATTGGACAGTTGAAGACTGGAAAAATGTTGCCTGGTCTAATGAGTCTCGATTTCTGTTGCGACATTCAGATGGTAGAGTCAGAATTTGGCGTAAACAGAATGAGAACATGGATCCATCATGCCTTGTTACCACTGTGCAGGCTGGTGGTGGTGGTGTAATGGTGTGGGGGATGTTTTCTTGGCACACTTTAGGCCCCTTAGTGCCAATTGGGCATCGTTTAAATGCCACGGCCTACCTGAGCATTGTTTCTGACCATGTCCATCCCTTTATGACCACCATGTACCCATCCTCTGATGGCTACTTCCAGCAGGATAATGCACCATGTCACAAAGCTCGAATCATTTCAAATTGGTTTCTTGAACATGACAATGAGTTCACTGTACTAAAATGGCCCCCACAGTCACCAGATCTCAACCCAATAGAGCATCTTTGGGATGTGGTGGAACGGGAGCTTCGTGCCCTGGATGTGCATCCCACAAATCTCCATCAACAGCAAGATACTATCCTATCAATATGGGCCTACATTTCTAAAGAATGCTTTCAGCACCTTGTTGAATCAATGCCACGTAGAATTAAGGCAGTTCTGAAGGCGAGAGGGGGTCAAACACAGTATTAGTATGGTGTTCCTAATAATCCTTCAGGTGAGTGTATAAAGGTGCATAGGCTTCACATTGCTTTTAACTCATACTTGTGATGTGTTGTGATGAGTAATATTCACCGATCAGGCATAACATTATGACAGGTGAATTGAATAACACTGATTATCTCTTCATCACGGCACCTTTTAGTGGGTGGGATATATTAGGCAGCAAGTGAACATTTTGTCCTCAAAGTTAATGTGTTAGAAGCAGGAAAAATGGGCAAGCGTAAGGATTTGAGCGAGTTTGACAAGGGCCAAATTGTGATGGCTAGACGACTGGGTCAGAGCATCTCCAAAACTGCAGCTCTTGTGGGGTGTTCCCGGTCTGCAGTGATCAGTATCTATCAAAAGTGGTCCAAGGAAGGAACAGTGGTGAACCAGCGACAGGGTCATGGGCGGCCAAGGCTCATTGATGCACGTGGGGAGCAAAGGCTGGCCCATGTGGTCCGATCAAAGAAACGAGCTACTGTAGCTCAAATTGCTCAAGAAGTTAATGCTGGTTCTGATAGAAATATGTCAGAAAACACCGCCGAAAGCGCCAACAGTGCGCATGTGCCAGATACCACAGCACATCTTCAGGGGTCTAGTGGAGTCCATGCCTCAATGGGTCAGGTCTGTTTTGGCAGCAAAAGGGGGATCAACACAATATTAGGAAGGTGGTCATAATGTTATGCCTGATCGGTGTATATACAAAAGTTGGCTTTAAGTCATATGAATCATTTTGTATAAAATTTTATCAGTTCTCACATTTTGAAGCAGAACTCAGTGCATTTCACTCATAATTGTGATGTTTTAGAGTAAAATAAAATAATAAATAAATGAATAAAGTTAGTTTAAAGTCATATTAATAATTTTGCATAAAATTGCAGGATTCACAACGCATTCACAAAATGAAGTAAAAAAAAAACACATCTATTAGACCGAGGGCCACTTCAATCAAAATCACAGGATTTCACATGGGAAATATAGTCTAGACTCTCTAGAGTAATAAAAGCTTCCTGTGAGGGCCTGGTTTTTCAAGTTTCTCATTCAGGTAAATACCAATCACTTGCATTGTTATCAAAAAACTCAGGAGGATGTGGAGCACACAAAGTCTAAAATTACCTAACTAGGGTAAAATTACCCTCCTAGGTTGCTAAAAATATAAAAACATCTATATAATCAAAATGAATGTCAGACTAAAATATACTGAGTACAGAGTACTTTTTTTTAAGCCTTCAGAAACTACTACAAAGCATTAATTATTTAAAAAGCAGCCGGGAATGTCCAGAAATGACTCAATGGTTCCTGAAGGCTGCGAGTCATAAGTCTGACTTCATTCCTACAGCGCTTTTTCCCGAGCACATGTGTGACAGTAACGGGGGGACGTTGTTTTATTCAACACTGATTGTAAAGGAGCTCTCAAATGTCCCACAATCTGTTGATCAGACTGTATAATCTGCCTCACATTGCTGTCCTCTTGTGTAAAATCTATACTCTCTTTTCATCAGTGATGAGACACTGAGATGGTGGGTCACGTATTTCATAAAAGACCTCTTCTAAGAGAGGCCACAATACTGTAAACAAGACTTATTTGTATTCTGTAGAATCACAATGAGTGTGAAGGGTATCTCAATGACCAGACATGATGACTCTAGAAAGATGACAGAGGTCAAAGCAGTGAGAGAAGCATTTCTAGAGTTCCAGCATGGTTTGAATGTGAATTATTGCTGCTATGGTGGTTCATATTTAGAACTGAGTTATTTTAAATTAAGATGCTTTACCAATATGTTACCAAAATAGTATAATTTCTGTCTTTATTTATAATACATCATACCTTAATTTAAGTAATGAATGAATGAATTAATTAATGAAATACAATTGTACAGATAAATAAATGAAAAATATGCATAACCTGCTAATTTATTCAATGGAATGCATAACTAGGACAGATTATTAAATATATTTAGTATTCTATATCAGAATACAGGAGGAAAGGACAGAGAACCAGTTATTAATTATAACTTATTAATTCATTTTAAGTACGAATTTAAAAATATGTTACCAATATAGTACCAATTATGTTTTTGTTTTTGATGTATAATATATCATACTTTATTTTTTAAATACATTTATTGTTAAAATTCATTCATTCATTCATTCACTATTTTATTTCTATGCCATTTTCTATGATATCTCTTTTCACAGTTTATTTTAGAGAATACAGGAGGAAAGGATGGGTTGGCACACTGCTCTCTCTGTTCCATCTGTTCGGCGCTCAGATAAACTGTGGTCATCTGTCCACATGCTGTATGTGGGTGAACAGGAGCTTTTACAGTATGTGCCGATATCACTGCCATTACACAGTTCAAAATGTGCTGTGATGTAATACATGTCATGTCATCTAATCCTTTTGTGGAGCAGGAACACAATTCTCAGGCAATACATTTAGCTGTAGTTATAAAGCCAGAGTTCAAATCTCCATTACAGGCAAATATTAAAGGGCTAGTTCACTATACTTGGAATATAGTGCACAAGTCAAATTGACTGCTTTTATGATGCTTGAGGTAGTTATTCGCTGAAAATCTGGCTTGCTAGCTATGGTCGCCATTCACTTTGTGTTCCAATGAAGAAAAGAAAGTACTGTAAGCCATTCAGGTTTCAAATGACATGAGGGTGAGTAAATAATGACAGAATTTTCATTTTTGGGTCAACTATTATTTAAGTCAGACTGAAGAATCACCATGCAAATATATCACAAAATGTGTCTCAGTCCAGACAAATGATGAAAAAATTTTGACAGTATTATACATCACAAAAACAACTGCCCAGAGCATCATGTTTATGCACATGGCACGAGATCACTCTATTTCTATCTGCACTTTTACTAAACAGCTGAGCTCTAGAGAACACGTCTGTATATCTGCTCTAACGGGGCCAGACGCTCTCAGTAATGTCTAAGCACAGCAGGGATCATCATTAGGGGAAAAAAAAAATCATTCATTTCAAGTAAAACCTTTAAAACACAGCTTTAATCATAGTATCAGTGTCTGGAGCATGTAAAACATGTATTCAGTCGCATGCCACTCCTTTGAACCACTATCAACTGCATTCCTACAGCAAGAAGTCAAGTATGCAGTCATTGCAGTGTGTTTTTTTAATGCATTAGTCATGGCAGGAATATGAAGGATTCTGGATAATCTCACATCATACAGATTCATCATGTTTCACTGAATTAAATCAGATTAGATTATATAAGGCTTTACTGATCCATTGGCTATTTTTGTAGGAAGTGTCTCACTTGTTGCCTAACACTGCTGACAGCCCAGTTTGTGCCCTCAGAGGCCAAATCGAACACTTTGGATGACAGAGCAACATATGCAGATTCAGGACATTAACTGATCAGCACTTTCATGTTTTTTTTCCCTGCAATGTGTACATTTGATTGTACTATGTGTGTACTTCACACTTTTAGCTACTACCTTGTATCCGAATGCATTTATTATTTTGATGTCAGATCCCTGAAAATGAAAGTTGAAAACAGTTCACAGCTGCCCCAAACCAAATCCATTTGACTTACTTTCTTCTGTCGAATGCAGATTGCGAAATTTTAAAGAATCATGTCTCTAATTTCCATGCAATTACAACAAACTGGGACTGACACAAAATGACCCATAAACAGTACACCATAAAATTATTAAAAAAGTAATCCATGCCTGATTCATAAATGAATGATTTGTTCACGAATTATCCAGTTCCTTAGTTCAACTAACCTAATGATTTAGTTACAGTGGTTCAAGTTATCATACAGTATGAACTCAGATGTCCACTTTTATGATACTTATGATTATTTTGGGTCCTTTTGAAGCTTTTACAAACCCGATTCCAAAAAAGTTGGGACACTGTACAAATTGTGAATAAAAAAGGAATGCAATAATTTACAAATCTCATAAATTTATATTTTATTCACAAGAGAATATAGATAACATATCAAATGTTGAAAGTAAGACATTTTGAAATGTCATGTCAAATATTGGCTCATTTTGGATTTCATGAGAGCTACACATTCCAAAAAAGTTGGGACAGGTAGCAATAAGAGGCCGGAAAAGTTAAATGTACATATAAGGAACAGCTGGAGGACCAATTTGCAACTTATTAGGTCAATTGGCAACATGATTGGGTATAAAAAGAGCCTCTCAGAGTGGCAGTGTCTCTCAGAAGTCAAGATGGGCAGAGGATCACCAATTCCCCCAATGCTGCGGCGAAAAATAGTGGAGCAATATCAGAAAGGAGTTTCTCAGAGAAAAATTGCAAAGAGTTTGAAGTTATCATCATCTACAGTGCATAATATCATCCAAAGATTCAGAGAATCTGGAACAATCTCTGTGCGTAAGGGTCAAGGCCGGAAAACCATACTGGATGCCCGTGATCTTCGGGCCCTTAGACGGCACTGCATCACATACAGGAATGCTACTGTAATGGAAATCACAACATGGGCTCAGGAATACTTCCAGAAAACATTGTCGGTGAACACAATCCACCGTGCCATTCGCCGTTGCCGGCTAAAACTCTATAGGTCAAAAAAGAAGCCATATCTAAACATGATCCAGAAGCGCAGGCGTTTTCTCTGGGCCAAGGCTCATTTAAAATGGACTGTGGCAAAGTGGAAAACTGTTCTGTGGTCAGACGAATCAAAATTTGAAGTTCTTTTTGGAAAACTGGGACGCCATGTCATCCGGACTAAAGAGGACAAGAACAACCCAAGTTGTTATCAGCACTCAGTTCAGAAGCCTGCATCTCTGATGGTATGGGGTTGCATGTTGCATGAGTGCGTGTGGCATGGGCAGCTTACACATCTGGAAAGGCACCATCAATGCTGAAAGGTATATCCAAGTTCTAGAACAACATATGCTCCCATCCAGACGTCGTCTCTTTCAGGGAAGACCTTGCATTTTCCAACATGACAATGCCAGACCACATACTGCATCAATTACAACATCATGGCTGCGTAGAAGGATCCGGGTACTGAAATGGCCAGCCTGCAGTCCAGATCTTTCACCCATAGAAAACATCTGGCGCATCATAAAGAGGAAGATGCGACAAAGAAGACCTAAGACAGTTGAGCAACTAGAAGCCTGTATTAGATAAGAATGGGACAACATTCCTATTCCTAAACTTGAGCAACTTGTCTCCTCAGTCCCCAGACGTTTGCAGACTGTTATAAAAAGAAGAGGGGATGCCACACAGTGGTAAACATGGCCTTGTCCCAACTTTTTTGAGATGTGTTGATGCCATGAAATTTAAAATCAACTTATTTTCCCCTTAAAATGATACATTTTCTCAGTTTAAACATTTGATATGTCATCTATGTTGTATTCTGAATAAAATATTGAAATTTGAAACTCCCACATCATTGCATTCTGTTTTTATTCACAATTTGTACAGTGTCCCAACTTTTTCGGAATCGGGTTTGTAAAGAACCAGTGCCCATTCTTGCAATTGAAGGAAAACCGTGTCCAGCACATTCTTCAAAATTTCTCTTTTTGTGGATCAACATGATGACCAAATTTTCATTTTTGTGTGAACTATCCCTTTAAATAATTTATTTACAAAATCTTTTAGTGTAGAATTAAAAAAAAAAACATACTAAATGACCAAGAACACAACTGCACAAACAACCCAAATATGGAGATCAGACATTTCACAGCTTTCAACATGGTAACAATCTGTCAGCACACAGAAGCGTGTGCTTATATTAGTAAAATATGCTAATTTATTTCGGTTTCAGTAACAGTTTTTAGTTGGTGAAGTGAGGAGGGATACACATCATAAATCCAAACTTATCAATAATTCTTTTTCATCTTTTTTTTCTTTTCATGTCTCTACTTTGTCCCTCTCTCTGTCTGAAAAGATACAGCCACTGAATTACAATCACTACATCAAAAAGTCAGTGAAAAATCAAATCGCATACAAATGAAAAAAGAATCCAGTCACATCTTACCCGTGTAGACTGTATGAAAGAGCAGATCCTCTCGTTCCAACCAGACGTCAGCAGCTCAGAATGGTGTGGACACTGTAAAAAACAATGCCACTGTTACAAGAAGACGCAAATGACTGAGGAACGTGTCAAACGACTGAAGGACATTATGACTAAAGGACAAAAGACTTGCTGGATCACAGATGCACCAAAAAGTGAGTATAAAAAAAAAAATTAAAAAAAAACACAAAATGTGTTATTCCATGCCCCACTGGGATTGCTAAACATTATTGCTTCTGTGCAAACACAAAGCCATGCTGTAGATCAGCAGAAAGACTGTCAGAGGGACCTGCTTTCATCAGCACCCCCCTTGGCACCTCTACATCACACGTGCTGGTTCATGGTCGTGCATACATTAGTGTTCTCCCTCGAGACGCATGCATTCATTTCACATTAACAGAAACACGGCCGCTGACACAGCTTCCCCCCTCCATCTTTTGATGGGAGACGGACCACAAAGACGCTGCGAGGCAGAGCCGCGTCGCTTTACTGCATTGTTTTCTCGAATTTAAAGCAAACCGAGGAAACCTACAGCCTCTAGTGAAGCTGTCACACACAGCTGCTGTCTCACAGAGACCAGAAAGAGGGAGACTGAGAGAGAGAGAGAGAGAGAGAGAGAGAGAGACAGAGAGAGAGAGAGAGAACAGGCAATAAAACAACAACAAAAAATTGACACTAACTACCTCCCACCTCTCAGAGCTGACCTGAGGTGTTGTCATGGAGACGGGCCGCATGCCGGCACGATGGGGCGAGAGAGAGAGAGAGAAAGAGAGAGAGGGATGAAAGGGGTTCTGAGAGAATCCAATATCTAATGTTGAGAAACAGATCTAAAAATGTATCATCATTATCTGCATTATCAAAAATCTATCTACCTATCTATCTATCTTTTCCTTTTTCAGCCATCCATCTTTTTCTTCTTTCATCCATCCATCCACCCTTCTATTCATCCATTTCCCATCCATTCATTTATACATCCATCCATACATTTATCCATCCAACTAAACTATTTATCAATCATCCATTCCTTTTTCATTCACCCACCCATCCATCATCCATCCATTCTTCCATTTATCCATCTACCCATCCATCCATACATCCAATTCTTGTTTTATCCATCCATCCATCCATCCATCCATCCATCCATCCATTTCTTTTATCCACCCTTCTATTCATCCATCCATCCATTTATCCATCCAACCATTTATCAATCATCCATTCCTTTTTTTGATCCACCCATCCATCCATCTATTCTTCCATTTATCCATCTACCCATCCATATATCCAATTCTTGTTTTATCCATCCATCCATTTCTTTTTTTCATCCATCCATCCATCCATCCATCCATCCACCATTTAAATATTTTGTATTCTGATTGCTAAATATATACGATATCACCTGCATCAACATACATCACCACACCTTTCTATCTATCTATCTATCTATCTATAAATATACCACAGACAGGCGCCTCCCATCATATGAAAATACATGCTGCCATAAAACCTTTTAGTTGTACACATACTGACATCAGCACAATGACTTCAGAATAAACAAATCAGCAGCACACACACAGACAAATCTGACTGGTTTTCACAGGAAAGGGGATACCAGGTGTGTACTGTGCAATGGACAAAATGGTGTTTGTTCTACTGACTGCAGTCACAGAACCTGAGTCAAAGAGGTGAAAGGAAATAGTTTACCCTGAAGGTGTAACTTTGACCCACAGGGTGTGAGAAAAAACCCTAATAAATACTATAAAAAACACACACAATCAAACCACTGAGAACAAACCAAACAACAAACTAAAAAAGGGTCATTCCAGGTTTAAAACATTATTTTTAACAGCCAGAGCACTATTACCTTGATACTGCAGTGAGTCAACAGCAGTCCTTTCCTGGTCACGGTGTAATCTCTCTAACCATTCTGTGTGGCTTGTGTAGCGTGTGTGTGGCCGGTGAATGCTCTGACAGGCATCTGCCTCACACACACACACGCTGCTCGACTCTCCCTGGCATCCACCCCCATGTGCCTGCCTCCTAACTCAGTGAGATTAACACACCCCTTTGTCACTGACTGTACAAAGGGGGTTAAAGCTTTTCCTGGAGCAAACCAAAAGCATCCGTAGGGACTGAGGGATGGAGAGGGGGAAAAAGAGAGGCAGAGAAAGAACGATATGGAGGAAAAAGGCTCATCACATCAGGCTCATTTAACAGGTCTGTTTGTTCTGTCAAGTGTTTGCTTGAATGTTTCCTTTAAAAGGAACAGAATCGCAGATGTGCTGAAGATCCCAATTAACCCCTAAGGGTGTGAAATGATTGTCAAATACAAATGCTGTGCAGAGCTTCAACACTTAACCGACAAAAGCCTCAATCATTGCCTGCAGAGAAAGATTCAGTACTGATTTCAGATCAGCTTTTCTGAACTAACAGAACACCAATCTCAATACTGGGATAAGATAAACACATTTAGACTTTATTGTCTACAATAAAAGTCACGTTACAAAGGCAGAGCTCAATGGCAACCAAGACATTCATCCTAATATAGCTGGACATGATTTTACAGCCCTCTGAGCACATGAAACATCTTCAATGTTGACATAATGACTCATTTAATGGTTATTTTAAAGGTTCAGAGCATCGGTTTACATAAGGTCAACATGATTATCATTACCCATACTGCTTCCGTAATGTGACATATTTTCAAGCAACACATATTCAAAGAGCAAAATTGTATGGCGGGGCTTTATTTTACCCATCGGGAATAGATTGGACAGTGAAAAGTGGGCATTGCAAACCATAATTAAAAATCATTTTGATTAAACATTTTGATTAAATATTTTGAAGTTTTTTTTTTATTTAAAATAGTGTGCACTTATAAATAGTGCACAATATATGACAAGGAAAATGTACTAAGAACAATGCAATGCCTACAGATAACATGATATCATCAATAAGGGGAAATCTTAGTCATGATGAAAAGCAACAACAGTAAAAAAAGATTTTTAAAAAATAATTATTAATCAACAATTCTGCCACCAAGTCATATAGTTCATTAGACTAAATATAGGCTGACAGTGGTTGCCAAGCAACGTAGCAACTCGGTGCATTGCAGAAATCAACTGATATGCAGTCACAAGTGTGTGTGTGTGTGTGTGTGTGTGTGTGTTTGTGCGCAATTAAATAAAGCTCATAAAATTCAATAATTATATACAGTTATAGTAGAAAATGTTTTTCTAAACTGAATGATTGTATTTTTTTTAACTCAATGGCCCTGAAAAGATTAAGAAATGTAAACTGAAATGACAAATACCACATAGTACATACCTGTACCTCTCTGTATTGTTGATTTTTTGCTACCATGAACAATTATATCTCAGTAACCTAAAAGTAAGCGATCTTATCCAATAATGAAGGGTGCATTTTGCCATACTGTGGCTTTTAGAGTATCACAGGAGTGAGGACATGTAGATACAGTCTAGAGTAAATATGAACAGAGAGAAAAGCTCTGATTACTTTCCCCAGCTCTCAGCTTTAATTTACCCTGTCTGAGTGTTAACATCCGTCAGACTGGGGTCCCTCATACACACACACACACACACAGAGAGAGAGAGAGAGAGAGAGAAATGGCCGAATAGACTGAGTGCTGGAGAGCTGCACAAAAGGGCATGGAGAGGCCTTTTCACACAGCAGATTTAGCACACACCAGCTGGGCTTTCAGCACAGAGACGAGTCGCCACTGAACTCTGTCATTTCCACTTCAGCTCTGAGGACACAGTTATCCACACTAGCGGACAATACACGGACATAATTCCCACCAGACTCCCAACAGGACTAGAAAAGAAACAAAAGATCTGCTTTTCTTTGTAGCTTTTTCAGTTCATAATCCACTTGATCTTGTGTAGGACCATGTATTTGATTGATTTATTTTTATTTTTTATAATACATTTTATATTTTACATTAAAATTAAATTAAACTGTTTTCTATTTTAATACATTTGAAAATGCAATTTATTCCTGTGTTGGCAAAGCTGAAACATTTATTATTATTATCAATGTTGAAAACAGTTGTGTAAAAAAATTCAGGATTCTTTGATGAATATAAAGTATAGAAGAACAGCATTTATCTAAAATAGAAAGCATTGCAATGGCATTATGAGGAAGACAGAGAAACAAAAGAGAGATGGAGGAAGTGAACTAGAACTGTTGGCATGATGCCCCCTGGAGAGGCCACACAGTGCAATAAGACAGTTATTTGATTTTTATGTTAATGATGTGGTTTGAGCAAAGGCCACATGCCAAGAGAGAGATGGGACGGTCGTACAGTTCTCGAAAATCTATCGTAATCATCTATATGCAACAAAAGCAGTGGTACAACATTTCATTTTAAAGACAGTTATTTCTGAACAACTAGCATCATTAAATTGATTCGGGAAGAAAATGTAAATATATAAAATGTAAATATATATATATATATATATATATATATATATATACACACACAGTATATATACATTTTTATTTAATTTTTAAAATATTTTTGTAATGTTTGATTTTAGTTATTTTATTTTGTAAATGTATATACATTTTAATATATACAATAAAATAATAAATAAAAACTAAAATCAAACATTACAAAATATATATAAAAAAATTTAAATGTGTGTGTGTGTATATATATATATATATATATATACACACACTCACCTAAAGGATTATTAGGAACACCATACTAATACTGTGTTTGACCCCCTTTCGCCTTCAGAACTGCCTTAATTCTACGTGGCATTGATTCAACAAGGTGCTGAAAGCATTCTTTAGAAATGTTGGCCCATATTGATAGGATAGCATCTTGCAGTTGATGGAGATTTGTGGGATGCACATCCAGCACGAAGCTCCCGTTCCACCACATCCCAAAGATGCTCTATTGGGTTGAGATCTGGTGACTGTGGGGGCCATTTTAGTACAGTGAACTCATTGTCATGTTCAAGAAACCAATTTGAAATGATTCGAGCTTTGTGACATGGTGCATTATCCTGCTGGAAGTAGCCATCAGAGGATGGGTACATGGTGGTCATAAAGGGATGGACATGGTCAGAAACAATGCTCAGGTAGGCCGTGGCATTTAAACGATGCCCAATTGGCACTAAGGGGCCTAAAGTGTGCCAAGAAAACATCCCCCACACCATTACACCACCACCACCAGCCTGCACAGTGGTAACAAGGCATGATGGATCCATGTTCTCATTCTGTTTACGCCAAATTCTGACTCTACCATCTGAATGTCTCAACAGAAATCGAGACTCATCAGACCAGGCAACATTTTTCCAGTCTTCAACTGTCCAATTTTGGTGAGCTCGTGCAAATTGTAGCCTCTTTTTCCTATTTGTAGTGGAGATGAGTGGTACCCGGTGGGGTCTTCTGCTGTTGTAGCCCATCCGCCTCAAGGTTGTGCGTGTTGTGGCTTCAGAAATGCTTTGCTGCATACCTCGGTTGTAACGAGTGGTTATTTCAGTCAAAGTTGCTCTTCTATCAGCTTGAATCAGTCGGCCCATTCTCCTCTGACCTCTAGCATCAACAAGGCATTTTCGTCCACAGGACTGCCGCATACTGGATGTTTTTCCCTTTTCACACCATTCTTTGTAAACTCTAGAAATGGTTGTGCGTGAAAATCCCAGTAACTGAGCAGATTGTGAAATACTCAGACCGGCCCGTCTGGCACCAACAACCATGCCACGCTCAAAATTGCTTAAATTACCTTTCTTTCCCATTCTGACATTCAGTTTGGAGTTCAGGAGATTGTCTTGACCAGGACCACACCCCTAAACGCACTGAAGCAACTGCCATGTGATTGGTTGATTAGATAATTGCATTAATGAGAAATTGAACAGGTGTTCCTAATAATCCTTTAGGTGAGTGTATATATATATATATATATATATATATATATATATATATATATATACATACACTAAAGTAAAATCAAACATTACAAAAATATTTTTAAAAATGTAATTAAAAATGTGTGTGTAATATATATATATATATATATATATATACACAGATTTTTAATTAAATTTTTAAAAATATTTTTGTAATGTTTTAAAATTATAACATTAAAATTATTTTTAGCACTTTTTCAAGCCAGATGTCTTCTGTTTTACCTGCTTATTCGGGTGAACGGTTTATGAAATTCATTTTACCCGCTGATGACTTGTGTGCCTTCCATTTCATTGATCTGCCTGTTTATATAAAGGTCACAGTTCTCAGAAAAACAGTCAATAAAACAGCAATCAGCCCTCTCTGATATGGTCAGCGTGTATTGGCAATATTTTCCACACAGAGCGCTCATTACCACGCTGATCTTTATTTGTTCTGTAATCTAGATCACCCTTGGGTTTATAAAACAAGCAATGAACAATGACGGCAGAAATCAGCTCTCATCTCAGAACGGCCACATAACTCAGTCTCTCTTTTAAGCTCCTTTACAAGCCACGGTGATCACACAGCATCATCACCATGGAGACCCACCGTGGCAACGTGGCCCGGCGACGGTGGGGCCACCACTGCGACCCCGACCCACCAGACATTAAGCCGGCACTCCAGAGAGAAACTAATCTTGTGTAGCATACAATGAGTGAGCACGGAAAGAACAAACCAAAGCAAAGAAGCAGACACAGAGGGAGAGTCGGCTGAGAGAAAGCTAATGAGAAACGTATTCTTCAAAAGAAAACACGACAAGCTGGTGGTAATAAAAAAAAAGAGAGCGGGAGAGATGGGGAACTATGGGGCTGTATTTCACTCTGTGAGGAGCTATACATCTGATGGATAAAAGAGTAGAGGGTCAGGAAAGGCTTGTGTGATGGCTATTATTAGGCACACTAGAGGGAACCGATTTCTCCTTAAGCCAGTAACTCAGCTGATTGAGAAATCTCCTCAGAGTGACTCCCTGAGGCTCGTGAATCACACCGGACACTCTCGCCCCGTGGGCTGCAGACTGAACAGTAGCAAAGTCAAAAAAAGATGTCAGCCGAGAGAAGAATTTGAACATATCCCTGTTCACTGAGCATCCAAAGTGACATTCTTGATTCTAATTTGGTAGCCAACAGCCAATAGAGTTCCCTGAAATAACTGATTCTGATTGATCAATCAGTCATCCAGTAAGTTTTTGTAATGACTACTCATTAGTTTTTATTTGACGGATGTCCCTTTCACAATACAAAATTTAAAAAAAAAATAATAGTAATATAAAAATTATTTTATTTTATATCAACTAAAGTTTATATTTGAACACCATCCCTTTCAGAATACATAAAATAATACAAAAAGTACACAAAAAATTATTTTATTAATTAAAATAACCACTAGTTTATATTTGACTCTTTCAGTATATAAAACACAATATAATAAAACAATATAATACATTATTTATTTTAAATTAAAAATTAAATTAAAAATAACTACTAAAGCTTTTATTTGAACACTGTCCCTTTCAGAATAAATAAAATATAATAATAATAATAATAATAATAATAAAATAAATTCTTTACATACATTCAAATACATTAAAAAAAACACTGAAAACCTCATCTTAATGTCATTTTAACATCTCAGAGATGTATTTCAGAAAAGCAAACACTGAAAATTTGCCTACATTTTCCAGATGAATACGCACATACAGTTGTACTTTTGGAAATACAATTCACCATATTCCCACCTGATTTCAAATCGACCCGGCGCAAAACAGATCTTATACATCCCTATCCATCATGAAATAACTCTAGCGTGTAAGTACCCCAATTCTGAAAATGTCATTGCATTTGTAATGTTTCAGCTCAGAGTCCTGCAGCATCATTCCCAAGAAGAGCTTTCTCTATGAAGGCTGACAACTGACAATAAATTAAGGGAATACCTTGACTCCATACGGTGACTGTGAGAGGGTGAAGGTCCTGAATAATATTATTCACACAGCAGAACCCCATTAATGCAGGATCACACTGCTACCTGCCAGATAATTGAATAAAATGACAATGTTTCCTAGAAAAAATGAGTTAAAACAGTGTGTGCTGAGCAGACAAACATGTTAAAGTCACAGCATAAGCACTATCAAAATAAACACCTCCATATAGGTTTGCATATAAAAAAGCAATTTGAAACAGTCAGCTATATCTGGCCTCTACCTGACAAAATGACAAAAGCGATTGTCCACAACAGAGCAGCATATTAGAGCCCCATTTAGCCTTATTTGTATCCAGTCAGGCTTGAGCAGGCAGCATTGTCATTTCTCTGTGCACGTCTGTGAATCTGACGCCTCTGGCAGCAACAGACACTCAGAGCGCACATGCAAAATGAATCGGAGTCTTGATTTCCATTATACAAAGTGGTTTTATTAAACCATGAGTGACCTGCATTCAAATTCACGTTTGTCATGTGGACAGTGCTATAAATCAAGTGCAGTGCAGTGCAGTGCAGTGCAGTGCAGTGCATTGTGAAGCAGCTCTGACATGCCTTCACACCGATTTCATGGACACAGATGCATGAGCCAGATAAATATGCAATTTTCCTTCTATGAATATTGAATTATCTTTATCTTTTTAAGTGGTTAACTTGAAATGCATTCTGAAAACAGCAAGTTGGTGTAAGAAACCTTTATGATGGGGGGGGGAAATGAAAAAAATTGTGACTGTACCTATATACATATCTCACAATTTCATTTTTCATAATACTGTCAACAATTGTGACTAAAAAGTATTTCTTACATTCTCAAAATTATAAATAAAATGTTTTTTTTACTCTGAGGCCAAAATATCATAACTTCCATAAAAATAAAGTGAGAATTAAAAAAGAATCTAAAAGTGAATGAAAATGGTAACAGAAGTAATACTTTAGCACTTACCTTCAGAAATTACATCAAACTAATGTTTCACCACCGTATTCCAACGAAAGACAGGAACTAGTCTTTCTTTGTAGAAAAACAAAAACAAAAAAAACATTGAATAAACAAACAGTCGACTGTTGACTTCTGCTCTGATGCTCTAGAGCCCTTGAAGGTCATCTACATAACAGATTACAGGCTTGGCATGTGAAGTAGGAAGTGAAGTGCTATTCAAACTGAGAGCAAGACCAAGCCAAAGACTCAATTCAGGAAAATCAGAGCTTTAGGATGAAAACTGCAAACTAGTTGCCTGTTCTAGCACATACTGTACCTGACTAATGAATTAAAAAGAATATGTAGCTGCCAGACAACATTAGTAGTCTAAACTGTGATAAATTATTAAATGTTTATGCCACTAGCGTTGAACTGCCCTATTATCATCCAGAGTCACCAACATTGGCCAGAGGTCTCATTGTGCTTTTTTTTTTTTTATCACTCTCTCTCCCTTTACCTTAATAGCATCAATTAAAAAAAAATCATAATCTGAGCTCTGTGGAAAATATACCCCAATGATTCATCAGCTTGACAAAACTTTTAACTCCTCTTCAAGCCATGAAACTGGCTCTATTTACGAATAGATAAACGGCAACAGAAAAAACTACTTTAATATTAACATAAAAAAGCATTCACTAAAAAGTGAAACAGAATATTTAATTAGGCAAAAAATAGGACAGACTTGATTTGATCTGTTGGAAATGTAATGGTTCACGAAAAGTGTAAATTTATACCAGAATGGAGCCAAACATGAATGTACTTTTTAAAATCTATCAAGATTTGCTGTTATAGCTGTTAACATAAATGTGCTGTATGTAATGTTTTGACTGTATTAAAGCATAAAAATACCATGTCTGCAAGTTCACATGCTAATTTCAGCATCGAAAAACAATGCTATAGCCAGTCGACGGAAAACACAGTGTATTGCAGCAATGGCAGATTCTACTCGACTTAAAAAGCCACGGCATCCATCTAAAAATCCCTATGAACTATGAGCGTATTAAAATGCGGATAAATCAACTCATCAACTTACAGTGTGTAAGTCTCCTCTACTTCCATTGTCAATTGTGCTCGCTCCTGTTGCGTGTCCTCAATCTGGCAACACACATGAGCGTTGAGTCTGAGGAGGAGGGGACGGGGGAAACAACTCTCTCCAATATTTTGAATTTGGACTGCAGTACCCAGTTCAACCACTAACTGTCAATAATACATACTGCACCTTTAAATGATAACCGATATTACATTACTGTATTAAATACTGGGAACATTTTAAAAAGACTGCAATAACAGTAGCCTAAAACAATGACTAAATAGCTACATACATTTTTTATTAAACCAAGCAGCATGGTAAAGACCAGAATCCTTTGCTGTGGTGTTATAATATCCTGCACTGTCATTTTGCTATATTGATTTGTGATGCTCAAATCTGAGCACTATTCTAATCCTGAGGTCAGTCTGTCTATATTGCCGCTCTACTGCCTATAACACAATCACGGACTGTTACCTGCACTAAACCAATCCCTAAGTCCCAACCATACCATGTATAAAAAGTCTTGGACATAAACACAATGCATCAAGTTTCTACGGAGCCCCTAAAGTATGGAACGCCATGACTGCCAAAATTAAAAATAAATAAATACATAAATAAATATACAAAGAAATGTAAAAAAGCAAAAATAAATAAATTAAAAAAAATAAAAATAAATATACATAGAAAAGCAAAAAAACAAAAATAAATTATTATTTATACATTTATTTCCTTATGTATATATTTATTTTTTCCACATTTATTTATTTATTCTTTTATTTATTTATACATTTATTCATTTCTATTTTTATTTATTTCCACATTTATTCATTTCTACATTTCTTTATTTCTACATTTCTTTATTTTTACATTTATGTATTTTTACATTTCTTTGTCCGTAGGGTAATGAGGAGGGCGTGGTTTACCTCAGACATAGCAATCGAGCTCAGAGTAGGCAAGGGCGAAGCGTTGAGGCCACAGTGACACCTTGTGGTGTGGACGAAATACAATAAGTATAGCCTACTGACGTTGATACTGTCTGCGATGAATGACTTGGATATGGTATATGGCCAAAATCTTATATCACGGGTTAAGTCATATCACCCTAACTGTACTGTGTGACATGGATAGGCTACTCTTTATTCCGGACATGACTGTAGAACATCGTCTGGTCTGGATTTGTAAAATGTCCTGGGCTAACAAACATGAACAGCAACATCTTCAACAGATCTGATAACAGGGACTCTGAAATGGAAGCGCTTGATATTTTCCATTACCAGTCAGAACACACGGAAAGTAAGCAGCGCACATATAGGCTACAGTGAAGTCGACGCAAGCATATTGATCAATGCATTTGAAACCACAAATTCACTTCACATTCATATTTCCTATTTGTACATGCACAACATGTGACAAACGCTTAAAATACAACACATATTTCATAGATCCAAAATAGAACGAGGCGTCGGTTAGCCTACAGTAGAACATTTTGTCGCGTTGCGTCACTTCATGTGTGGACAGTCACAGCATCACTGAGTATAATGGGTTTTTCTTGGTGTGGTCTTATTATTAATCACACGTCTTAGGCTAAGTTATCAACTGGAAATATCCAGAATTAGATAAATCAAATGTGCCCATGGAAACGGAGCTGGTGAAACACACACACCATGCATTAAACATACACAGATGCATCATCCTCTATCAAACAGCTTTTCTATGTATATTTATTTATATACATATTTATTTATTTATTTTTGCTTTTTTACATTTCTTTGTATATTTATTTATGTATTTATTTATTTTTAATTTTGGCAGTTGTGGCATTCCATAGTAAAGGGACATAGCGATGGAAAAAAATATTTCAATGCTTTTGCGTTCTCCCGCAAAAACTTTTGCATTCCCCCGAGAAACTTCGTGTTCGCTCACAAAGAACTCAAAACACAAAACAACTCGTGTTTGTGAGAGAACACGAATTTCTCAGGGGAACGCAAAACATTTTGCGAGATAATGCAAAATTTCTCGGGGGAACGCAAAACATTTTGCGAGAGAATGCAAAATTTCTTGGGGAAACGCAAAACATTTTGTGAGAGAACGCTAAATTTCTCAGGGGAACGCAAAACATTTTGCGAGAGAATGCAACATTTCTTGGGGAAACGCAAAACATTTTGTGAAAGAATGCAAAGTTTCTTGGGGAAACGTAAAACATTTGTGAGAGAACTCAAAAGCATTGACTTCTTATATTTCCTCCCATCTCATATTTTTTTTTCCCACCACCATGACCCTTTAGGTGGTCCGTAAGTTACCAAATAAACTTTAGAAGGATTCATAAAGGTTTGTATGCTTCAAAAGTTGCTCACAAACATATTTGAGCCCTATTAACCACACCGTCAGAACAAAAACATAAAAGCCAAAGAGATGTTACAGTCTGGAGTCAAGTGAAAAAGTTAGTCATAATGTACGTAGGAGGGCCCACATGCCTGAGTGTTTTCGATATTTATACCTCATAAATCATATGTCAGGAGTGACACTGTTATTCAGTATAACTGTACTGCATTGATCGCCCACACAGCGGTGAGTTCAGTCAATTCAAGCCTCTCTTTCTCCCAGCAAGTCTCCAGTCTTTCACCGCTCTATTCAAACGTTCATTCTGTTCTTCAGACTGAACACCCGCCAGACCCTGTCAATCTGAATTCAGTGGAAGTATCAGGGAGCTCATAAAACACAATGTACACATGGAACTGCCATTATTTATAGACTATAAATTACAATTCATTTGGGGACATAAAACAAAAAGCAGTTCAGTATAGTTTACACAAACTTCTGTTAGGCTCAATTAACTCTTTATTAATTAAAAATAAATAAACACGCTTTTTTTATTTAATTTGTTCTATTTTTATAGGTTTAAAAAAGCAAAATGAAATCTTTTCAAATATTTAACCTGCCTATACGTATCCCTGTAATCTTGCTAAACTTGAACAATGTAACTGACACACATTTGTTTCATTTTTAAAAGAAAAGATAAAGAGGCACATGACTCCAGTAACATATTTTTAGAAACTAATACTAAAAATGTTGGGCTTTCCCTAAACTGATATTATTTTAAGAGTTAAAGAGGAAAAGAGAGACAAAGAGAGGGGGAAAAAGCTCAGTTTAAGGTGTCTGTATCAGTTTCAGAGGGTGTGAATGCAAATGAGGACAGACATGAAAATGAAGTCTGCTAAGAGTGATTTAAGGAAGTAAAGTTGTAGGCTACAAGTTACAAACATAAAGATCTTCATTTTTAGAGACAAATCTGCATAATGGTAGACATGATCAGAAATAATTAAGAATCTATTTGTCTCAAATTTTGAATCCTCAAAAAACAAGGCAGTATCTGATAATCTGACAATATCAGAAACATGATGCCAGTAAGTTAAACTACTTAAATGTTCTTAGTTATTGTTGGTGGTTTGGTTTTCTGCAATAAAAGTGGGGCAAAACTGGGAGATACAAAAAAAAAAAAAAAAAAAAAAAATTTTAGTATCGCACCACTGAATAAGCCAAAAACGGCATAATATGTTAAACATAATCTAACCATATTTCTAGAACTCCTATTATCAGTGCACTTACATAACTGGCAGAAAATAATCTTTAATTTGATATAGCTCATGTAAATGACTTTTCACAGTTGACAAGGGATTCAGATATGAAGCTCAAAACATCATTAAAGTCTGCAGAAGTCTGTCTGGAGTGAGTCTCGAGTGCACAGGGGAGTTTGAGGTCTTCAAAGCAGGAAGTTGGATTATTTTAGACCTCCATTGTGATTCACAGAGATGCTATAGACAGAAACCAGCTGCCAAGGCTTTTTTGAAAACTTTTAAAGGCAACATGCTTGTGACTCACATTAGATCAACATTAAACCCCCATCAAAGCATACAGGAGTGTTTGGAGAGTGTTTTGGAACAAGGGAGGAAACAGGGTTCAAGAAGGAGGCCAGGAGGACAAGAACAGAAACCTGTCCCACAGGAGCGAAATTTCACAGGGCTTGTGGGCGCCATGACCTCCGAGTTATTTACACCAAGTCATAAAATCAACACACATCTCTCCAAAGCAGCAAGCAGGCCACAGACCACAGCTCTCAAATACCCATAAATCAGCAGGGTTAAAGCACAATGATTCCATGCCAATTTAAATATTTCACATTTCTCCGTGGTTAGGTTGGTCGGACGTTAGACGTTTTGCAACTAAATGCACGTTCTTGAGATGACACTGATCTGTTGACACTAAAATACAAAGAACCAGTGTCTGAAAAGGTTTGTTACTTCTTAGGCCGCGTGTCCACCAAAGTGTTTTTAGCCTGCTGAAAACGCCTTGCTGTGTGCGCTTGAGAGCGTTTTGGTAGCGCAGCGTTTTTTTTCCGTTGAGACTCTTTGCTTGTTATGATACGGAATATCCGCGGAAGTGTTACTAGTATCTCATTTCACAGATAGTTTGTTTCTGTATTGATTCTATATAAAAATACAGATACAGTGTAAGGTATTTGCTCTGGCTCTTGTTTTAAATTATTTTGTTCCGATATTATATGCTGCTTGTTTTCATCTGTTGACGTTGTACAAGCAGAATGTGGCGGTTGGTCGGTGTTGTATTTGTCCCGCCCCTCCTCCACTGTGATTGGACGGCTGGGTGAAAAGTGACAGTGATGAGTTTTACTCAAAGTTGAACATTCTTCAACTCTCAGCGACCAGTAAAAACCGCCGAGTGCTCAGCGCTTGAGCGTGAAATACTCGCTCAGCGCCTCGTTACGCTCATGGCTTTCTAAAAACGCGGCGCTCCCATTGAAAACAACTGGATACACCAGTCAGCCGCGTGAAAAACCAGTTTGGTGGACACACGGCCTTACTGATGTTGATATGACAACTACAACTTCAAAAATGTACATTAAATAATTACATTTACAGTGGGGAGAACAAGTATTTGATACACTGCCGATTTTGCAGGTTTGCCCACTTACAAAGCATGTAGAGGTCTGTAATTTTTTATCATAGGTACACTTCAACTGTGAGTGACGGAATAAAAAAAAAATCCAGAAAATCACATTGTATGATTTTTAAGTAATTAATTTGCATTTTATTGTATGACATAAGTATTTGATACATCAGAAAAGCAGAACTTAATATTTGGTACAGAAACCTTTGTTTGCAATTACAGAGATCATACGTTTCCTGTAGTTCTTGACCAGGTTTGCACACACTGCAGCAGGGATTTTGGCCCACTCCTCCATACAGACCTTCTCCAGATCCTTCAGGTTTCGGGGCTGTCGCTGGGCAATACGGACTTTCAGCTCCGTCCAAAGATTTTATATTGGGTTCAGGTCTAGAGACTGGCTAGGCCACTCCAGGACCTTGAGATGCTTCTTACGGAGCCACTCCTTAGTTGCCCTGGCTGTGTTTTGGGTCGTTGTCATGCTGGAAGACCCAGCCACGACCCATCTTCAATGCTCTTACTAATGGAAGGAGGTTGTTGGCCAAGATCTCGCGATACATGGCCCCATCCATCCTCCCCTCAATACGGTGCAGTCGTCCTGTCCCCTTTGCAGAAAAGCATCCCCAAAGAATGATGTTTTCACCTCCATGCTTCACGGTTGGGATGGTGTTCTTGGGGTTGTACTCATCCATCTTCTTCCTCCAAACACGGCGAGTGGAGTTTAGACCAAAAAGCTCTATTTTTGTCTCATCAGACCACATGACCTTCTCCCATTCCTCCTCTGGATCATCCAGATGGTCATTGGCAAACTTCAGACGGGCCTGGACATGCGCTGGCTTGAGCAGGGGGACCTTGCGTGCGCTGCAGGATTTTAATCCATGACGGCGTAGTGTGTTACTAATGGTTTTCTTTGAGACTGTGGTCCCAGCTCTCTTCAGGTCATTGACCAGGTCCTGCCGTGTAGTTCTGGGCTGATCTCTCACCTTCCTCATGATCATTGATGCCCCACGAGGTGAGATCTTGCATGGTGCCCCAGACCGAGGGAGATTGACCGTCATCTTGAACTTCTTCCATTTTCTAATAATTGCGCCAACAGTTGTTGCCTTCTCACCAAGCTGCTCGCCTATTGTCCTGTAGCCCATCCCAGCCTTGTGCAGGTCTACAATTTGATCCCTGATGTCCTTACACAGCTCTCTGGTCTTGGCTATTGTGGAGAGGTTGGAGTCTGTTTGATTGAGTGTGTGGACAGGTGTCTTTTATACAGGTAATGAGTTCAAACAGGTGCAGTTAATACAGGTAATGAGTGGAGAACAGGAGGGCTTCTTAAAGAAAAACTAACAGGTCTGTGAGAGCCGCAATTCTTACTGGTTGGTAGGTGATCAAATACTTATGTCATGCAATAAAATGCAAATTAATTATTTAATTATGTGAATTATGTGATTTTCTGGATTTTTGTTTTAGATTCCGTCTCTCACAGTTAAAGTGTACCTATGATAAAAATTACAGACCTCTACATGCTTTGTAAGTAGGAAAACCTGCAAAATCGGCAGTGTATCAAATACTTGTTCTCCCCACTATATATCAATAGTTAATAACTATTTTAATGTATTTTAAAATTTAATTTATTCCTGTTGTGGCTTTCAGCAGCCATTAATTCAGTCTCGTGTCATCTTTCAGAAATAATTCTAATATGCTGAAATCTTTAGTTAAATCATTATAAATGTATAAATACATATACTGAGGTTGATAATATAACAACTATGTGTGGAGGAAAAATATATTTAAACATTTTTACATTGTATAGATACATTTACATACACACTGTAAAAAAAGTTGCTGCCTTAAATTTTTAAGTACAACTAACTTGGATGTTTAAGTCATTGCAACTTAAATTACATTAAACTGACTTAAAATAATGAGTTGAATCTTGTATAACTTATAAAAAAAAAAAGCTGAAAATTGCATAACTTATTTTGATGAGTTAAAGCAATGTAAAAATATATGTCGTCATAAATTATTGATCATATCATTTTTTACAGTGCATATATACACTCACCTAAAGGATTATTAGGAACACCTGTTCAATTTCTCATTAATGCAATTATCTAATCAACCAATCACATGGCAGTTGCTTCAATGCATTTAGGGGTGTGGTCCTGGTCAAGACAATCTCCTGAACTCCAAACTGAATGTCAGAATGGGAAAGAAAGGTGATTTAAGCAATTTTGAGCGTGGCATGGTTGTTGGTGCCAGACGGGCCGGTCTGAGTACTTCACAATCTGCTCAGTTACTGGGATTTTCACGCACAACCATTTCTAGAGTTTACAAAGAATGGTGTGAAAAGGGAAAAACATCCAGTATGCGGCAGTCCTGTGGGCGAAAATGCCTTGTTGATGCTAGAGGTCAGAGGAGAATGGGCCGACTGATTCAAGCTGATAGAAGAGCAACTTTGACTGAAATAACCACTCGTTACAACCGAGGTATGAAGCAAAGCATTTGTGAAGCCACAACACGCACAACCTTGAGGCGGATGGGCTACAACAGCAGAAGACCCCACCGGGTACCACTCATCTCCACTACAAATAGGAAAAAGAGGCTACAATTTGCACGAGCTCACCAAAATTGGACAGTTGAAGACTGGAAAAATGTTGCCTGGTCTGATGAGTCTCGATTTCTGTTGAGACATTCAGATGGTAGAGTCAGAATTTGGCGTAAACAGAATGAGAACATGGATCCATCATGCCTTGTTACCACTGTGCAGGCTGGTGTTGGTGGTGTAATGGTGTGGGGGATGTTTTCTTGGCACACTTTAGGCCCCTTAGTGCCAATTGGGCATCGTTTAAATGCCACGGCCTACCTGGGCATTGTTTCTGACCATGTCCATCCCTTTATGACCACCATGTACCCATCCTCTGATGGCTACTTCCAGCAGGATAATGCACCATGTCACAAAGCTCGAATCATTTCAAACTGGTTTCTTGAACATGACAATGAGTTCACTGTACTAAAATGGCCCCCACAGTCACCAGATCTCAACCCAATAGAGCATCTTTGGGATGTGGTGGAACGGGAGCTTCGTGCTGGATGTGCATCCCACAAATCTCCATCAACTGCAAGATGCTATCCTATCAATATGGGCCAACATTTCTAAAGAATGCTTTCAGCACCTTGTTGAATCAATGCCACGTAGAATTAAGGCAGTTCTGAAGGCGAAAGGGGGTCAAACACAGTATTAGTATGGTGTTCCTAATAATCCTTTAGGTGAGTGTACACACACAAAAATAAAGAATCATAATATTATCATGTGGTGTCCCAGATATCACCATCATATTTTATTGCTCTAATCAGATTCCCACTCCTAATGATTACTACAAAACCAAAGAATTACATCTTGAACAGTTATGAAGAATTATGTTACCGAGGCATAATTTAATTGCCGACACAGAAACTGAGACCCGTGGGAAAATAAGAGGAAGTGATCATAAATGATAATTTTCTTCTTTAGCATGGGTGAGCGCGTGTACACACTGGTGAAACACCAGTATATAATACGCACTTCATCATAAATGGACCTGAAAACCATCACAGGATAAAATGATCCACAATTCAATCGTTTTTTTCCAACAACTATGTTATGTAAAGAGACACTCTCTTGGTGCATGAGAGGACAGGGTGCTAACCTCATCCTGAAAAATGACCAGCTTCTGCTTTCAGTCACTGAATTAGCAGATGACATTATCAGGGCTTCAGTACATAGCCAGGCACAGAGAATAATGCCTCATCCAATCACTGGACTGAGAAAGCAGTGCATTGTGGGGCAGAAAGCACATCAGTCCTCATGATATAAGTGGGGCAATTGTTACTCAACTTGCTAGGGATATTGTTGTACAATTCATCTGGTAGCAATTCATTGCATTTATAACCAGATATGCCTTTTTACCCAATAATGCACTTAGGCTGAACTCACTGTGTCCTCCATATCGGCTTCCATAATGGTTAAACATAAAAGATAACATTCCTTTCCTATAAACAGTCCTAGATTTGAACTCTATAGCAAACCTCAAACGGAGCACATTTCCTCCTCTGCAAGAGCTTGTATTTGTGGTTAGTGCTGAAGTCAGTGGATTGAAAGAGGACAAATGAACTAAGGGTACGTTTACACGACAACCATGTCCTAAAAACAGAAAAGTTTTTCCTTTGCATTTTTCGTGTACAGATGACACCATTGAAATGATCCTCGTTCCCATGGATCTGCAAAAATGACTAAAAACGCTGTATTATTCATGGCAGGCAAGAAGTTGGCGATGTCACATTTTTTAAAGAAACACTACGTGCCTATAGACTGAACATGTAATACGCATGCACATGACCGCTTTCACAAATTCACATTTTTGTAGTTTACATAACGGTATCATTTTTTTTTTTTTTAAACTTGCAATTTAAAACACGCTTTCAAATGTTTGCGTTTTCAGGCCCCTCAAATTAAATTCATGAGATGAGATGACAGTTGTAACTGAATAAAAGATGTAAAAATGTATCATGTGAACCTTATTATAAAAATAAAAAAATAGTATAGCCTAGTACATATACATAAATATAGGTCAAATGTAAACATTTATCCAATGCATTTTTGCCGTGCTGCATTTTTCTCAGCTCATACGTCATAAATCATGCCAGACAGATGGAGCTGAAAGAGCTTATATATTAATCAGCACAGCATATAAGTATTCCATATAGGAGGCAAACGCATGCCACATATTACTTGCAGTTTTCATCACCCAAATTACAGTGCTTTATAAAGTAATTCAATTAGAAGCATTCAGCTTTTGCATTGACTAAAATAACATACATTATCATACAGCACATGAAATAAATCACTTCTGCTAAGAGAAACGAGTCACTATATAAGCAGTCTGTCATGTAATATTGCAGATCACAGCTTTTTTTAGTTAGACCAACAATTCTGAAGGCAAAATCAGTCACAACCCATCAGAATCCAATAATTATTGCTTCTAGAGAACATATTTAATCAATATTATTCATGCTCTGACAGGGTCCCATTAATAGTTGTGTATTTACCAATTTTCTGCGGAATTTCGCAGCCAAATCCAAAGATTTTTCAAAGTTGTAAATAAAACAAAGATTCAAAATTTCACATTTAATTCAATGCCAATTACTTGCCATTTCTCTGTAATTGTTTGTAAAATTTACTAGCAATTTCTGAGTGAAAACTGTTTCTACACCAGTTTTTTTCTATGAAAATTTCATGTTTAATTCAAAGCGTTGGAAAGAAATTTCATGTTTTGTTTTTTTTGTTTGTTTTTTTTTTTGTAGGAATCCACGTAATCAGGAATTACATGTGAAGGCAAAAGATTTCCCAACTCAGATTTTGCAACAGATTCAAGTTGTTCACACAAATTTTATGTTTGTACCAACAGAAAGCTTGACCATTTAACCGCAAAATTTCGCTAATGCAACCGCATCTTAAAAACACAAATCACCAGCTGATTGGTTGAAAGAGAGAGGCGCAATCACATGATGCCATGAACATGTTGTCCATCTTCGGACATGTTTCACCTTAATCTCCACTAATCGTTTATCAACCACGAGGAAGCAAAAATAGTTCAAAGTCAGCTTATGTTTTTTTTAAAGATAACATGTAAAAACAGGCATGTGAACAGAGATGTTACATGTGGCCATACTTAATAAATCTGTAATCCCAATGATATTATTAGATTATTATTAGATTATGCAAGACTGACCTGAAAAGAAATAGAGGAAAAAGTATGATAACAATAGCAAAACACCTGTTATATTTCCACTGGCAATACCATGTCACAAAGACTATTGTTCACTAATCTACCACACCTAGCATGTAAACTAGAATTACACTAAATTCATTGCGCTTCAAACAGGCTCAGAATCTACGATGCATTAAAATCAGGACACAAGGTACATGTGGCATATTTGCAGAGCAATTACAAGCATGCAAATGTAAATGTCTATGTAAATATCCAGCATCTGAACTTACTGAGTCACAAACAAACACTCCAAAACCACAGCAAAAGCTATTTATTTCCTTCCCTGTAATCCTCTTCTTGCATTATTGTCCAGTCATTCCATTCCAGATGGTAAACTAGTGCATGAGAAGGCAAAGGTCCATGATGAAGCACAGCTGGCTTGGTGGCACGTACCTGGTGCCTGTTGTGCTTCATTAGCAATGCTATTTATTTCCATCCAAGAACCCCCCTAAAAAGCGTTTGATGTGGCTCCACCTGGACTCTGTGCAGAATACAATTTCAAGGACGGGGCATAATTTTGATAAACAGCGATATAAACATAGAAAGAAAAGACATTAGAATTTGAAAGTTCATTTTCTATTTAAAATACAATTCTTGACCTATCTGTAAAAATCCACTAAATTCAAATTTCCTATCTACTTCCAGAGCAGATGGATTTCATGGAGCAATGACAAAGTGTGTGTAAATTATAATGAATTGTATCCAATCACGCCAAACTGAGAAATTCAGAGCTAGTAAAGAATTATAAATCAAATTCAACTTAAAAATAATAAAAAATAAAATATTTACACCCCAAAACATAAAGAACCTGTTCACTGCTCCACAAATGGCTTTAGCTCTGATATCTCTCTCAACTGCATTACCCGGGCATTCGCTCTCACACAGACTCATTTCTGTCGTTACAGCCCTATACAAATGCTAATTAAAAATTGCTATGAAAAGCTAAATGGGAAACTATTCTCATCTCACTAAGGGACTACACAAAGTAACAGCTGTTATGCACACGTGCATAGTAATATCCCATTGCCAGGGACATGAAAGCAAATGTCCCATATTTTCGCATTCATTAATCATCATTCAGTTGTGTCGATGTTAGACCGCCTGCAGGTCATCTATGAAGCCATCAGAGCATTTAAAATCCATGAAAAATGAATTAGTGCAGAGCAATAAACATCCATACAATAAATTATCTTACCAAACTGCAGTGTAAACATCAAAATTAAATACATTATATTGCCAAAAGTTTTGGGACGCCTGCCTTTACATGCACATGAAATTTAATGACATCCCACTCATAATCCGTAGGGTTTAATATGGAGTTGGCCCACCCTTTGCAGCTATAACAGCCTCAACTCTTCTGGGAAGGCTTTCCACGAGGTTTAGGAGTGTGTTTATGGGAATTTTTGACCATTCTTCTAGAAGCACATTTGTGAGGTCAGGCACTGATGTTGGACGAGAAGGCCTGGCTCGCAGTCTCCGCTCTAATTCATCCCAAAGGTGTTCTATCGGGTTGAGGTCAGGACCATACACACACACAGGCTAGTCAAGTTCCTCCACACCAAACTCGCTCATCCATGTCTTTATGGACCTTGCTTTGTGCGCTGGTGCGCAGTCATGTTGGAACAGGAAGGGGCCATCCCCAAACTGTTCCCACAAAGTTGGGAGCATGAAATTGTCCAAAATGTCTTGGTATGCAAAAGCATTAAGAGTTCCTTTCACTGGAACTAAGGGACCAAGCCCAACCCCTGAAAAACAACCCCACACCATAATCCCCCCTCCACCAAACTTTACACTTGGCACAATGCAGTCAGGCAAGTACCGTTCTCCTGGCAACCGCCAAACCCAGACTCATCCATCGGATTGCCAGACAGAGAAGCGTGATTCGTTACTCCAGAGAACACGTCTCCACTGCTCTAGAGTCAAGTGGTGGCGTGCTTTACACCACTGCATCCGACGCTTTGCATTGCACTTGGTGATGGTGATGTAAGGCTTGAATACAGCTGCTCGGCCATGGAAACCCATTCCATGAAGCTCTCTATGCACTGTTCTTGAACTAATCTGAAGGCCACATGAAGTTTGGAGGTCTGTAGCTATTGACTCTGAAGAAAGTTGGTGACTTCTAAGCACTGTGCGCCTCAGCATGCGCTGACCCCGCTCTGTGATTTTTACGTGGCCTGCCGCTTCGTGGGTGAGTTGCTGTTGTTCCCAATTGCTTCCACTTTGTTATAATACCACTAACAGTTGACCGTGGAATATTTAGTAGTGAGGAAATTTCATGAATGGACTTATTGCACAGGTGGCAACCTATCACAGTACCACGCTTGAATTCACTGAGCTCCTGGAGAGCGACATTGCAGTTGGCCTGTGTTTCCTCACTTGACAGAAAAGAACAAGTGTAGCTTTTTGCATTGTCCATTTGTGGGTTTTCGATATTTTAGTCTTTCTTCATGCCTAAATAGTGACTGATATTGGAGTATTATTAAGCATGATGGGATAGCAAAGCAAATATTCTCATATAATTTTCTCAAAATGCTCACCCATTCGATTCAACCCGGATATCCACATTTTTGTAAGATCAAATAATAATTTTTATAGAATTTTTTTTTTTAGTTTAGGCCCCATTTGCACCATATTGATGGAAAGTGTATATAAACGTTTAAAAGACCTGGAATTATTTTTTTAAAAGAAACAAAGACATGAAAGAAAAATGCAATAATGAAAGAGTCTTGCTCCCGTTGTCTTTTGTGGGGTATCCTATATGGCTGTAAACGGTTTTCATGCAATGACAGTCAGCAGGTCCATCTAGTTCTCAAATGAAAATTAATAAATACCCAATTCAAATATTTACATTTTAGAAATGCGCCATTATGAACAAATATTGAGGGTGAAGCCTGAGAATGACGGGAACACCTGCTGGTGACCGAGCAAGATTTCAATGAAACATGGACTTAATAATGGGCCGTTTATCGTGTCAATACAACACGACACAAAATGAAAGCTTCATTTTAAACGCCGTTCAGATTAAACGGACAAGTTTCGTGGTATTTCAAAGAAACGCATCCTTTGTGAGCCCTGCCATATTGCCGTGAAAATCCGCATCATCATCGGTTGCCATGGGAGAAGCACGACTGGATGCTCCTCATCGACTCAAATACTGCACCTACTGCGCATTCTCCTTATGAAAAACATCTCGCCGCAAACTGTGAGAGAATAAAGCTGCATTCAAGATAATGAAACGTAAAACTCACCGATTGAAGCGATGAATCCTCGACCCGTCCGGTGTCATGAAATTGATGTACGTCTGGTGTGTTGTGTAGTGGGCGCGCACCGCAGCTCGTCTTTCTCCTCGAGCGCTCCTGCTGCTGTCAAACGCGCAGCGCCGTCACGCGCACGCTCAGTGCAGGCGCAGCTGCAGCGACACGAGGGACTAATCACCGGCTGAGGAGCTTCAAGCAGACAGGCGCAGGACACACACACAGAGATACACACACACCACTACTAGACATTACAGAGAACACTCTCTGTGTATTCTTAACGTAAAAAGAATTATGGTTCAAAAGTTTGTTTGTTTTTGAAAGAAACGCATATACTTTTATTAATAATGACAGATTGAACTGATAAAAAATTACAGTAAAGGCTCCACAAACAAATTCATCCATCCATTCACTCACACACACACACACACACACACATACACACACACATGGGTAGGTTTAAGGGGTAGGGTTAGTGTAAGGGGATAGAATATACAGTTTGTACAGTATAAAAACCATTACGCCTATGGAGAGTCCCCACAAAGATAGTAAACCAAATGTGTGTGTGTGTGGTGTCCAGGTAAACCCTATGTTATGGGGACAAAATGTCCCCACAAAGATGGCAATATCCAAACACTTTGATCTTGTGGGGACATTTTTTTGGTCCCCATGAGGAAAACAGTTTATAAATCAGACTAAATTATGTTTTTTGAAAACGTAAAAATGCAGAAGGTTTTGTGTGATGCGTATAGGGGTAGGGTTAGTGTAAGGGGAAAGAATATACAGTTTGTACAGTATAAAAACCATTACGCCTATGGAGAGTCCCCACAAAGACAGTAAACCAGACGTGTGTGTGTATGGTCCAGGTAAACCCTATGTTATGGGGACAAAATGTCCCCACAAAGATGACAGTATCCAAATCCTTGACCTTGTGGGGACATGTTTTGGTCCCCATGTGGAAAACAGCTTATAAATCAGACTAAATTGTGTTTTTTTGAAAACGTAAAAATGCAGAAAGTTTTGTGTGATGGGTAGGTTTAGGGGTAGGGTTAGTGTAAGGGGATATAATATACAGTTTGTACAATATAGTTTAAAAATAATTTCTATGATTTTGTCTATGGATAGTCCCCATATAACATGAAAACCCCATTACTTGGTAAATAGGTGTTAATAATACAACAACGTGTGTGTGTGTGTGTGTGTGTGTGTGTGTGTGTGTGTGTGTGTGTGTGTGTGTGTGTGTGTGTGTGTGTGTGTGTGTGTTTAACAGTTTTCTTTTCCATTTCAGTAAAAGTACAGTCATGGAAAACAACCAATTCAACTCAAATCTACAATTTTCAGTCTACACAATTATCTAAATTACTTTGTCAAAGCCGTATTTAACCTTGTGTTTTTGTGCAGATGGATAGAGTTGCTTTGTGTTGTTTTTTTCCTCAATGCAGGACATGATTTATGAAAGCTTAGTGGTTTGGCAATGAAAGTGAAAATGAGTATGTTAGTCGTCCCACTGAACAGCATTATGTCTAAAGCCCATGCAGCCACGTCTTCTCAAAACGTGAATGTGAGATGTATCTACTTACTGTACATGAAACCATTATTGTTCTCAAGAGTCCTGAATGTCATGGTACATTTGTAATATCAGGGAACAAGGAATATTAAGGTCTACAAAACACAGCAGATGACAAAAAGTGACATAAGTATAAAATGGATATGGAAGTAGTATGTTTACTGAACTAAAGAATAACAAACATAGACTAGCATGTAGTGGGTGTGAAAATAAAGGACATGGAAACTAAAGTCTAACCACAATTTTAAACAAGAAAGTATTTTTAAACAAGAAAGTCTGTACTGATAGGCTACCTAAAGTGCACTCTCAATACAAGCGTAGCTCACGTCTCTCTGAGGTAATGCAGACTGGCTTTGTTTATACATCCTACTTCCTAAATTGGTTTGCAGATGCCTTTGAAAACATATATCATCTAGAAATAATTCATACAGTATGTCCCAGAACCAACCGGTAGTTGCTTATACAGTCTGTTCTTTTTCCAGCAAGGGAATTTTTGAGAGGCTGATTACTGCAGAGTCAAAGCATTAAGAGCCAGGGGGTGAAAACTTTTTGAATTTTAAGTTCAAGGTAAATTGTACTTAATTTGTCTTCCGGGAAACATGTAAATATCTTCTGTTGCTTCCGAAGGGCAGTACTAAATGAAAACAAAATTTAAATTTAAATTTTTAATTTATTTAAACAAAATAAGAAAAATTTGGACATCTTCATCCTGTTCAAAAATGTTCAAAAATGTTCACCCCTGGCTCTTAATACATCATGTTTCCTTCTGGAGCATCAGTGAATGTTGGAACCTTTTTTAACAGTTGTGTTTGAGTTCCTCAATTGTACTCAGTGTGAAAAGATGGATCTCAAAATCACACAGTCACTGCTGGAAAGGGTTCAAATATGCAAAAGATGCTGGAAAACTGAAGAATTTGCAGGACCTGAAGGATTTTTCTGAAGATCATTGGGCAGTTTAACTGCTCAGGACAAACAAGGGACTCATGAACAACCATCACAAAACAAAAACAAAAAACAGTCGTGGATCATCCAGGTAACGAGACACAGTATTAAAAATGTATTAAGTATAAGCAAGACTGTACATTATATATATATATACACTCACCTAAAGGATTATTAGGAACACCTGTTCAATTTCTCATTAATGCAATTATCTAATCAACCAATCACATGGCAGTTGCTTCAATGCATTTAGGGGTGTGGTCCTGGTCAAGACAATCTCCTGAACTCCAAACTGAATGTCAGAATGGGAAAGAAAGGTGATTTAAGCAATTTTGAGCGTGGCATGGTTGTTGGTGCCAGACGGGCCGGTCTGAGTATTTCACAATCTGCTCAGTTACTGGGATTTTCACGCACAACCATTTCTAGAGTTTACAAAGAATGGTGTGAAAAGGGAAAAACATCCAGTATGCGGCAGTCCTGTGGGCGAAAATGCCTTGTTGATGCTAGAGGTCAGAGGAGAATGGGCCGACTGATTCAAGCTGATAGAAGAGCAACTTTGACTGAAATAACCACTCGTTACAACCGAGGTATGCAGCAAAGCATTTGTGAAGCCACAACACGCACAACCTTGAGGCGGATGGGCTACAACAGCAGAAGACCCCACCGGGTACCACTCATCTCCACTACAAATAGGAAAAAGAGGCTACAATTTGCACGAGCTCACCAAAATTGGACAGTTGAAGACTGGAAAAATGTTGCCTGGTCTGATGAGTCTCGATTTCTGTTGAGACATTCAGATGGTAGAGTCAGAATTTGGCGTAAACAGAATGAGAACATGGATCCATCATGCCTTGTTACCACTGTGCAGGCTGGTGGTGGTGGTGTAATGGTGTGGGGGATGTTTTCTTGGCACACTTTAGGCCCCTTAGTGCCAATTGGGCATCGTTTAAATGCCACGGCCTACCTGAGCATTGTTTCTGACCATGTCCATCCCTTTATGACCACCATGTACCCATCCTCTGATGGCTACTTCCAGCAGGATAATGCACCATGTCACAAAGCTCGAATCATTTCAAATTGGTTTCTTGAACATGACAATGAGTTCACTGTACTAAAATGGCCCCCACAGTCACCAGATCTCAACCCAATAGAGCATCTTTGGGATGTGGTGGAACGGGAGCTTCGTGCCCTGGATGTGCATCCCACAAATCTCCATCAACTGCAAGATGCTATCCTATCAATATGGGCCAACATTTCTAAAGAATGCTTTCAGCACCTTGTTGAATCAATGCCACGTAGAATTAAGGCAGTTCTGAAGGCGAAAGGGGGTCAAACACAGTATTAGTATGGTGTTCCTAATAATCCTTTAGGTGAGTGTATGTGTGTGTGTGTGTGTGTGTGTGTGTGTGTGTGTGTGTGTGTGTGTGTGCGTATAATCAATTTAAACAACATAATTTAAAAATAAAGTAACAGTTCTGACACTTGTATAAATCATTTCCATATCACAGGTGTAAAAGTGCATGAGTGCGATTCTTTGTGCTGATACAACCATGTTCGCTTCTTATTAGTCTCTGAAAATATCATAAACCTTACAGTAGGGAACAGAAACGGGAGCTTGAAGTCCAGCGTTTTCAATTCAGGATCTTCATAGGTGAAGAAATGGTTGCTAGGGAACAGTTCTAGATTACATATAAGGGAATGAGATATCATAATCACACTTCCATATATGAATTTGCAAAGTAGATGAGAAAACATTCAGTACTATTTTGTGCAAGAGAAATAATATTTTTGCAGTTGAGTGTATAACTGAAATCATTTTAGTGACATCTAAGTTACACTTGATGCAGAAGGTGTCAGAATGCTCTAGTCTGGTCTTCCATTACCTGTCTGAGGGGATTCTGGGAGGAGGTGATGCAAGAGTTGAATCAGACATGGTCCTATCTGCTCTTAGAGTATAAAGCTTCTCGATCGATGGAGGTAATAACTAGTGACCTTCTCAGCTCTAGCATCTGTGTTTATGGTTTACGAAGAAAACTGCAGTGACTGCGTAACAGTAACAAAACTGGACCTGATACAATACAGATTAGAATCTGTTAAATAAAGAAGACATTTCCAGTGCAGTCCACTGTCTCACATGTACACGGAATCTCCCAGTAGCACTGAAACGCGGATTTGAGCATATTTCCATCAAATATAGTCTCTCCTCGCACTCACCTGTGGGATTTGACACATCATTAAACGTTTCCATGGATAAGACACATTCCTCACTTCAGGTTAGGCTACATAACTGAGGTCTGATGAGAAAATGACCAACCTCTCTGACCTCTATTGTATAAAGATGGCTAATTTACAGAGGCTCATCAGTCTATAAACGTTTATATTTCTACGATTTTAAATATATACAAGAATATCTGTGTGTTTGAATTCAGGCTTGAGAGGCTGCTAAAATACCAGCTGTGCCAACAGTGTGGAACAACAGACAAACAGAAATCAATTTTGCAACTGGAAAAAGCAATTAAATACTGCCAGATTAATAAAAAAAATGAAATAAAGTGCATGTGGTTCAGATTTACATAACTTTCAGCTCAAGTAAACGTAAGAAAAAATAGTTCATAAAGTGAAAAGACAATCCAACAAAGATTTATATACTTCAACATACACTATATTGCCAAAAGTATTGGGACACCCAAATCATTGAATGCAGGTGTTCCAATCACTTCCATGGCAACAGGTGTATAAAATCAAGCACCTAGGCATGCAGACTGCTTCTACAAACGTTTGTGAAAGAATGGGTCGCTCTCAGGAGCTCAGTGAATTCAAGCGTGGTACCGTGATAGGTTGCCACCTGTGCAATAAGTCCATTCATGACATTTCCTCACTACTAAATAATACACTGTCAACTGTTAGTGGTATTATAACAAAGCGGAAGCAATTAGGAACAACAGCAACTCACCCACGAAACGGCAGGCCACGTAAAAATCACAGAGTGGGGTCAGCGCATGCTGAGGCACACAGTGCGCAGAAGTCGCCAACTTTCTGCAGAGTCAATAGCTACAGAGCTCTAAACTTCGTGTGGCCTTCAGATTAGCTCAAGAACAGTGCGTAGAGAGCTTCATGGAATGGGTTTCCATGGCCGAGCAGCTGCATCCAAGCCTTACATCACCAAGTGCAAAGCAAAGCGTCGGATGCAGTGGTGTAAAGCACTCCGCCACTGGACTCTAGAACAGTGGAGACGTGTTCTCTGGAGTGACGAATCACGCTTCTCTGTCTGGCAATCTGATGGACGAGAGTGGTGTTTTGGCGGTTGCCAGGAGAACGGTACTTGCCTGACTGCATTGTGCCAAGTGTAAAGTTTGGTGGAGGGAGGATTATGGTGTGGGGTTGTTTTTCAGGGGTTGGGCTTGGCCCCTTAATTCCAGTGAAAGGAATTAAGCATACCAAGCATACCAAGACATTTTGGACAATTTCATGCTCCCAACTTTGTGGGAACAGTTTGGGGATGGCCCCTTCCTGTTCCAACATGACTGCGCACCAGTGCACAAAGCAAGGTCCATAAAGACTTGGATGAGCGAGTTTGGTGTGGAGGAACCTGGCGGGCCTGCACAGAGTCCTGACCTTAACCTGATAAAACACCTTTGGGATGAATTAGAGCGGAGACTGCGAGCCAGGCCTTCTCGTCCAACATCAGTGCCTGACCTCACAAATGCGCTTCTAGAAGAATGGTCAAAAATTCCCATAAACACACTCCTAAACCTTTTGGAAAGCCTTCCCAGAAGAGTTGAGGCTGTTATAGCTGCAAAGGGTGGGCCAACTCCATATTAAACCCTACAGATAAGGAATGGGATGTCATTAAAATTCATGTGCATGTAAAGGCAAAACTTTTGGCAATATAGTGTATCTCATCTGAGAGAGGAAAAACTGAAATTGAAATAAATTGAGGTTTAAAAACCTTTATTTCTCTTCATAACCATGAGATAATACAGTTTAAAGGTGTTATTATGAAAATGGTGTTTCTGAATCAAGCTGTTAAAATTTAATCTACAACACTGTCATAATTTTACACAACACATTCAAGGATTAATGATATTTTACATATTATACACTCTGAACAAAACCAATAAATTATGTAAAATATTTTCCTGCCAAGTGCACACAGAAGCAAAAATGTATACTGAAAAGCAGCTGAGGCATTCAAACATAGTACAATAAATCAATGATCATTTCATTAATATTTCCACAATAAACAATGTAAGATTAAGAGCCATCTTCAGCAATAATATGACTGCAATGAGTGCTTTCAAAACATTCTGTGCAAACTTTTTAAAATAGACAGTGCTGTTGGTTCCTTTTGTGGTCTGACATAAAGGTTGATAATTATGAACATTTGACTTTGAATAAAAAATTAAAAAGTTTAGCTGAAAATTATTTGCACACACTTGAGTCTGTGCATCTAGCAGCTCGCCTCATGCTAACTACAGTATTGTTAGTTCAGTCAATTTTACCTGCATTACTGTGCAGAAGAGAGACACTAAACAACAGCAATTTTATCCTATTGCAAATTAATGCATCAAAATGACATTAGTACATACAACAAACAACAAGCAGGAAATGCAAGTAATAGCTAGTCAGTGTTGCCGCTAACATTTCATGCTTGCAAGGGTCTTTGTTTTAAACATGACCCACAAGAGAGACAATAACTATCCTTACAGTAACTACAAAGCCTTAAAATCAGACCTAATGAACCTATTCAATCTTCTTATCTACTCGATATGAGGCAACAGACATGATTCCCTGTTTTAAATGATATGGCAACGTAACACTTAATTCCATTGCAATGCACAGTTTTCATTGTTATACATTAAATAGATAACGGAAAAGGTCAGTGGTTGTGCTAGTTTGGTTTAGTGTGTGAGTTTCAAAGTTTGGAGCAAAATGGAAATCCATCATACATGTCAGCTTTAAGTTGTGCCCATTCGGCTAGCTTCTGAACGACGCCCTTTTCTTGAGTGAGAACACTAGCCACTTTCCTTAACTTATTCTCGTTACGCTCCAGGTAGCTGCGACCCTCAGCCAGCATAAAGTCCAGCCTGTCCTGCCTGTTCTCATCCAATGGGACATCCTCGCTCATGTAAGGGTTAAAACGAAAGTAGGTGTTCGGGGGAAGGAGGGCGTCCAGCATCGTGTGGACCTCTACAATATAAAAAGAAGAGATCAATACTAGTTTATGTAGTGAGTGACAAAGAACTGTAACAATAGCAATGTTTCATCATTTAAAGATGATCTATTATGCTTTTTGACATTTTCAACTTTCTTTAGTGTGTAATGTTGCTGTTTGAGCATGAAAAAGGTCTGCAAAGATACAAAGCACAAAGTCCACTCTAAAGGGAGTTATTTGCTATATCAGCAAGCACTCCCTGAAACGCCTCAATGGTAGTCTTGAGTTTTCTTCTGGGAATGTACTCGTCACAATATCCCTCATTTAAATAATTCCCACCCGGCATACAGAAAAAAGGGGACGAGACCTGGTTGAGTTCCGTTAGTAATGTTTTAATGTTAATGCGGTTATGGTAAGGGGCGTGACATTTATGAAACACACTCAAAATGGTTGACCGATCACAACACACTGGTCCAGCCGACCAATCAGAGGACATTGAGCTTTTCGGAAGGAGGGGCTTCATAGAGACAGGAACTAAACAGAGCATTACTGACAGACTGGGAAGAGAGGTGCTGCAACAATGTCAAATATGTGGAAAAATAAGGTGTTCTGTGCACATTTAAGTATGAAAACCTATTCTAGTAGACCCCAAAAACAAAATCAAGACTTTGTAAAAGGGCATAATATGGCCTTTTAAAAAAGTCATATTACAGTTTTCATTATTACATTTTTTATTTAATTTATAATTTTTTTAATAAAAATGTATACTTTAATTCTTATGGAATTAATTTTCTAAATGATGAATTCATGTTCAAATGTTACTCAGACTGTTAAAAATAAACTTAAGCTGTTAATTTCTATCTTTGGGAGAGAATATCTTTTATGCAGAGCTGTAGGTGCTACATTTTCTCATTATTCGGATGACCAGGGTTTTGTAGCAGATTCAACCAGGCATCATAACACAAGGAGAGATCATTAGGGGTCTATGCAGCGAGAGATAAACAGCATAATAATTTTCATTAATTTTTTATTTATTTTTATATAATTTCTTAATTTTATAGAATCCTATTTTTTTGTTTATTTATTATATGTGTTATATATTTGTGTTAAATAATTTAATTTTATAGTTTTTTAAATTTGATTAAATAAATAAAATTAAATAATTTTTTTTTATTTTTAAATTTAATTAATTTAGTTTTTCTTTTTTGTGCAAAAACATGGAATTAATTGGTAAATGACGCAATTCACATTCAAATGTGTTGTATAAACTGTTAAAATCAGACTGAGAGCTGCTAATTTTTAACTAGGATCCTTCAGGGGGATATGCAGAGCTATAGGTGCTACACACAGCCCAGAACAACGCACTGACAACAGACAAATGTGATCATGTGACCCTATCTTCTCACCTTCAGTGTCTGTGGCACTGCTGATGACGTTGGTGAGTTTGGTCTTCAGGCTGGTGTAAGTGCTCGAGCTGGTCTTGGCGACGGTTTCGTATCGGCCTGTGCCCAGAGACACCACACACTGCACAGGGGTGTTGGGCCACAAACACTTGCTCTCATGAATGGCCAGAGCAGTAGGGTTGTTGATCAGGAGACCACCGTCCTGGATAAAATCAAAAACATTAACCACATTTTAACAATATCACAACCATATGTGTGAGAAAGCGAAAAGAGATTCTTGTGTGCTCTACAACTGTAGAAACTAAAAGATACTATTTAAAATACATTTTTGAGTTTCTGCCAAAATAACTGCATCTATTCTTGTCCAAAAGCAAGGCTTCTTTGTGGAAATCTGGGTTATCCTTTGAAATATTAGAGGTACAACATAAAAGAGGTGAATTTGCATTTCTAGCTGATATGATTATAGGAATCATCACTGTTGAGTATAAAGGATGAAGGATCTTTCCTCTGTAGGAGACGTGGGTAGATTTCACCTGAGGCATATGAAATCCATTTACTTGGCATCATCCTTCTCTGTTTCCATGCCTCCTTTAAGGGGCACATCAGAGAAAACAAGATGAAATCATCCGCCAAACAACATCCTTTATTTCTCTAGTTTGCCCTACATTTTAGTGACACGGATGCATTTAAGTGAACTACATGCTGCTTTCTGAGTCCAAGGCTAATGAAGGATACATCAACAAATCAAAAGATAATAAATAGGATATTTCACCCCAAAATTAAAATTCTGTCATCATTTACTCACCCTCAGGTCTTTTGCCATTTCTTTCTTCCGTGGAACACAGAAGAAGATGCTTAGCAGAATGTCTAAGCTGCTCTTTTCCATACAATGAATATGAATGGTGACAATGGCTGTCAAGCTTAAAGGGTACATAACACACACAGTTTCTGCCAATCTCATGTTAATCTTGAGTACCTATAGAGTAGTATTGCATCCTTCATATCTCCGTAGAGTCTTTAGTTTTATCATTTTTATAAAAGACAGATAAGCTGTACTGATTCTTTCCGAAAATAGGCGAACTCGTGGAGGTGTGCAGTGGGCAGAGATAAAGAGTCACGAGCACACACACATACACACAAAATCATCGCATTATCTCTGGATAACTTTCGATTCACTATACATTCGTCTTGTTTACATTATATGCACTTATGTGCCGACTGCCAACAAAACAGACATTTGATGCAGTTTCACTCACCGCCTGCGGTTTCGACTCATGACCGGGAACAAACACACACTTGCAGAACTCTGTTGCTGCTCCGGGAAACCAAACTGCATCCACTGTTTCCTTAACGCTGGCTTATTTGGGAAGCTGAACAAGGGTTTGCCTCTTTGTCGCCATCTCTGTTTGAAACATGCAATTGCAGTTATTTGCGGAATTATCGTCTTTACATGGGTTGTGCATTGGCATGGCTCCTCAGCGCAGATGAATCTAATGTTTTCAGGAGTTTGCAATTTTTTTTTTTTACAAATTTTTATTCCTGCAAAAATCCACCAGTACCACTCAAATTATAGCATTATTACAAGCTTACCGTTGTGAATCGGGCTAAGGTAAGGAGATAGTTTTGAACACTGGCTGGTTATGTTCCTTGCTCAAAAATAGATTTTGGATCATTTTTAACCAAAAAAAGTTACGGACTGCAGCTTTAAGTTTCACTCTCAGAAAACTATCATATTGCTTTAGAAGAATATAATGCATGGGTCATATGGACTATTTTTTGGAGATTGACAGCCAATGGTCAGCATCCAGTTTGTAACAGCGTCATTATAGGTAACTAAAACTATAACCATAAACCTTTTTTTATTTGAAATAAAAAAAACGTTAAACTTAAATAAAAAAAAAACCCTCTCATTTTGTGTTCCACAGGAGAAAGAAAATCCTATTTCCTTAATGAGGGCGAGTAAACGACGTAAATTATGGTAAACGGGTGAACTATTTCTTTAATGAATGAATCGATGAATCAATCAAATGAAGAAGAAAAACAAACAAACAGTAGAGGAGTGATCTCTTGTTTGATGGTTGAAAGCCCTTGAGAAGAGTATGCATAACAGATTACAGGCCTGGCATGTTGGGAAGAAACTGAAGTGCTATTCAGAGCAAGAAAGAGAGAGAGAGAGAGAGAGAGAGAGAGAGAGCAAGAGACAGAGAGCAGCTTTGCCACTGGTGGCATTCGGAGTCCGGGCATCGAGTGCTCTGTTGGCAACAGGTTTTAGAGCCAAGTGCCTCCACCACATTTGCATTTTAATGAGAACACATTCATCCCACACTGCAAAAACATACATCAAAACACATCACAGCAGCTTTGAATGGGGAATCATGGGAAGATTAACCTAATGAATGTGCATTAAGTGGGTTTGGTTGGCCCTTAGGCCAAAAATTTGGAATCATCTACATGGACTATTAGATGAAGACCGAATACCATCTAAAAATAGTTCATTCTCATCTTGTTCGCCAATAAATTAGGCCTTCCCCGAGGACAGTGTCACTCAAAATTTCTCTTCTATTGTTCCCCAAAGAACATTTGACCGCAAAATGAGGATTATTTCTGATGGACGCATGAAAGCATCATGTGGGTCAATGGCATGCAAGAGTGTCCAACTGCCCATGATAAAGAAAAGGAAGAATCTTTTTAAATAATGGAAAAAGAAAACATTTCAGCATTTCTGGTTGCACCACATGACTTTGATTTGGTGAAAAATATTAACAAGAAGTGAAGAATATTTTTAAGAAAAAATGATAAAAGTTTACGCCAAATGACTTAAGCTTTTCAAGAATTTCATTCTTTTAATGACGCTTTATGATATCAGGGCATTTTTACTTAATGGCCATCTAAAAAGTATTAAAATGAATTTCAATTCAGAAATGAACTGTATTTCTTGTGTATTTTTAATATATTAATATATTAAAAATATAAATGTACAAATCAACAGAAAAAAAATACCTATGTGACATTTCATTTTTACTTAATGCCCCCAAAAATATCAAAATGAATTTTAATTCAGAAATGAACTGTATTTTGAATAACTTAATAGATTAAAAAATTATAAATGAACAGAAAAAAAATCATGTCATTTACTCATGTGACATCAATACATTTTTTTGTTTATGCCCAAAAAATATCCAAAATGAATTAGGCTATTATTCAGAAATTAACAGTATTTTAAAATGTACTTTGAATAAATGAATAGATAAAAATTAAAAAAAAATCACCATTTACCCATGTGATGTGCGTAAAACTTAAAGTCTCACATGCCGTTTCATACCACCATTTCTATACAATAACAGGCTCATCTTCCTATAGAACACAGATCTCATCAGACTCTGAATGAATCAGGGCATTCATTTAGCTTGGCGACCAACAGCTTTATTGGCCTTTTTGGGACAACAGGGACATTGTGGAAAGCTGTATGTGAACTTGGTGGGTGTCAATAGGCAGACGGACAGAATGACGCCTTCCTGATAGCTCAACAGGCACCACTGAGGGCTACGATTCAACATTAATGTCTGCCGCTTGGCGGATGAAATCCCAAGCTGTGAGGGTGCGTTCAGTGTGGCAGCGGTGGGACCGTGCCAGTTTGAGCTGGATGAAGACAAGCAGACCTGACAGCTACGCCAGTGTAGTGCAGAAACATACTCAGATCATGAACTACTAAAAATAATACACTTTCCTGAACAAATCATGTTTGTGTAGCCCTTCTGTATTACAGTGTGCATCTTGATGCATATTGTAAATACACAGCCACACTTTAAAGGCCCATTCACATCAAGAACAATAACTTTAAAGACAACTATAACGATAACTATATTAGTATCCACATCAACGCACAATAACGCTCTGTTTATGATAAGTACGCTCTTTAGCATGCTCAAGCTCTTTAAAGCAGGACTGATTCTGATTGGATGTCAATGTTTTTATCCTTCATCAGCTGGAAAAAAAAATCTTTCTAAAATTGATTCCAACGGTATCGTTATCATTTTAGTTGTGGTGTGGACTCTGCTATACTTTTCAGTTTAGAACAATTATTAAAACTATATCCTTATTAAGTTATTGTCCTTTCTGTGATGAATCAAAGAGAAGTGGATCCGAGATCTGAGGAGTCTAAACAATCCCTCTGACAGGAATCTCTTCAAACAGCAATCTGAGAGCCACTTTAAGGCAGCCGAACTGAAGTACCCTAAGTGACGGCACTCAAAAACACTAATGATTCTGAATATGCGGCCCTGATGAGACAGCACAGGAAATAGGCTGAGTGCATGTACTGTATGTGCAGAGTTTGCTTTTCCTCCCTCTTCTTCTGACAAGAACCTAAAAGGGTTTGTAATGATTTTCTATACTGCAAGATGTCTGACCGAGGATGACATCAACAGTCAGAGAACTTGGCGACATCTTAACATGTTAAAAAGTTATTTTAAAAATAAATAGCCTTAATAAATAGCCATGGTTAGAGAGTCAGACTTGTAACCCGAAGGTCACGGGTTTGATTCTCAATACCGGCAGGCAACAACTGAGGTGCCTAACCCCCAATTGCTCCCTGTGCGCCACAGGCTGCCCACTGCTCGGGGTGTGTGTGTCCAAGGTTTGCTGTGTGTGTGTGTTCACTACTCACTGCTCCTAATGTGTGTGCACTAACTTGGGATGGGTTAAATGCAGAGGACAAGTTCCGAGTATGGGTTAACATACTTGGCATTCACTTCACTTCAGACCGGACTTTGTGTGGTTTACCTGGTGGAGGTCATTTCCTAGTACATATTCCTGGAAGTAGCCTGGAGCAGCAGAGGAGGCTCGAATGGCCTGCCACATTTTATGCTGACAGCCGCCCAAGTAGTGTGAGCGAACCCCAGGCAGGAAGTTATAATTCCTAAAGATATACGCCTTCAACGGCAGGCCTCTGTTCACTATGGTGCTCACTGCTGACACCTAGAGGAAGCATTGAGTGATTTATCTAAACAGTGAAAAGATGAGAATAGCACTTTTGTTACAAATATATATTTTAAAACCCACCTTGGGGCATTTAGGGTTCTTGGAAGTCTCGATCATTAGTCCATGCCCCATTCTCTCTCTGTGGTGAACAAAAGGAAAAAATAATACATTAAATGTAAACAGCATTGTACTGTAATGAATTTGAGGATTTTATTTATTACTATTTATTTTTGTTTTTATCTTAATGTAGTTTTGTATGTGTCTCTTTACCACTATTATTTTGTTATTTCTATTTCAGCTTCAAAATACTGTTGGAATTTTACAAAAAATAAAATAAATAAAATAATAAATTCATTAATTTAATTAAATAAAATCAAATAAAATTAAATTAAATACTGTGGTCCAAATAGGCTTGTTCACTTCATTGTCTTACTTGAGGATCTCCTCCCAAATCTGGCTGTCATAGTACGCGTGACTCCAGCCCATTTTCACTGTGCCGACAATCAAGTTTTGTTTAAAGACATCAGAGCCCAGTTTCCGATAGAGTTCCTCGCACTCATCCAGAGGGATCTGGAACACACCCAGCATGAAGGCCAGAATGGCCCCTAAGAAAAATCATAAAAGATTTAGAAGACATAGAAGAAGAAGATTGTTCACTCCTATATCTTGTAGATATTTTGCATGTAGTTTTAATAATATACCTGTACTAACTCCACATATGTAGTCAAACAGCTGATAGATGGGCTTCCCTGTCAAACTCTCCAGCCTGTGCAAAGCCTGTAATGCAACCAAACCCCTACAAAACAATTACATAAAATTACAGGCCTGCACACATCACTGTACATACAGTATAAAAATGTCCATAAATCTTAAAACATGAAAGTAAAGGATTGATTCACTGAAGCAAATTAAGAGTTTAAGAGTAGTTGACATGGATAAAATCATGCACATTAAGTTTTTTTACATTGCAGGATAAACATTTTTAGGGAAATATATGCAAATGGATTCAGTGTTCAGTTATAGTTCAAATCCTATAACTGGTCACAATTTATTTATATATTTATACGTTTTTTCACTACTTTAATTTAATTAATTAAATTCAAGTTTAAATATTTCATACGGTCTTTAATTGATAATTAAATGGGTAACACTTTACAATAAGGTCTCATTTGTTAACATTAGTTAATGCAATAACTAATTAACAATGAGTAAATATATTTTTACAGCATTTATTAACTTTTATGTTATTTTATTTTTTATTCTAGGTAAAATTGTGACAAATTTAAAATATGAAAATTAGCCTAGGATGACAGACAACATCTAAAGGGATTGCAAAATTGTGTCAGTTCTATTTTTGGATGACCTACTTTTAGGTAAATTTGGGCTGACCTACTTTTATCTTAAAAGTACTTTCACAATCTGTTAACTTTAGGTTAATCATTTTTTTTCCCTGAACTATCATCTGTCTGTCACCTGGTGCCTCCTCCGTCGATGGAGAGGACGCGTATCCCTCGCCCTTTCACCGGGTCATTGTAGCCCACCAGGGCCAGAGCCTGTCTCACTGCAGCCTGCAGCTTGACGTCTCGTGCCTGCCTCAATCGCAACAGACACGGGATGATCTTCTCCTAAACACAGCGAGAGAAAGAAAGACATTTATTGAGATTACAATGTAGAAAAATAAAGTAGTCCTCACTGCAAAGACATGTTTGGACACACACTTACAGAGGCTGCCACTCCTCTGGTCTCAGGAAACTCCAGCAGGTGGAAGCTCAGTTCCTCCACCCTGCTGATGGTGATCTTCACATCAGTGACTCGCTGAAGACTCTTGACCAGTGCTCTGGTTCGGTTATCCACACTAACACGTGCTATAATCTACATACAACACACAGAAAATCAAAAATCCATTCTTACATAAACAGCATATAATCAAATGTGACAATTTATATAAGAATGAATTCTTGCACACAAATTCATTCTGCTCTTGTTGCATGAATGTGGCACATTATTTTGGGCCAATACAGCCATTTTTTGCAAATTATTATTACCATATAGCAAAAATAAATTACTTTAATATGGGTATTTTTCTTAAAAAAAAACCTGTTATTATTTTTAAAACGGTAATAATACTTTTTTTTTTTGCAAATTATTATTATCATTTTATGTGTGTGTGTGTGTGGATAGATAGATAGATAGATAGATAGATAGATAGATAGATAGATAGATAGATAGATAGATAGATAGATAGATAGATAGATAGATAGATAGATAGATAGATAGATAGATAGATAGATAGATAGATAGATAGATAGATAGATAGATAGATAGATTTCATTTTGTAGTTTTCATTAGATTCAACCTCAAAACTATTCTGCAGACCACGCTAAAATACATGTATCGGTTGTTTGAAACACGAAGCTTTCACTCAAAAAAGAACTCAATTAAATATATTCTATTTTATTTACAGGTATAGTATTCTACCTTCTCCCTCTGAGACAGCAGTCTCTGTGCCTTCTCCTCTGCCTCTTTCTGCTCCTTGCTTTCTGCACTCTTTGCATCCTGGGATGGTGCCACTTCGATTCCAGAGGGTTTGTCCTTCTCTGCCGTGCCACCCTTGGATTCCGTTCTGAACTTTGGAACGAGAGGAGTGATGTAGTTACCTACAAAAGCCTGGACGCTTGGCCTAGGGTAGGACAGGTAATGACTGATGCCTTTCCTTGGCGATATGGGGATGGCTGAAACGCCCTCGTCCTGCGTTGGAGCAGAAGGGGCTTGTGGACTTGGGATGGAGCCATCCTTTTCAATGGCAGATGGACCAGGGGGCGTTTCTGGTGTGGATTTATGGGACACAGGTTCTGCCATAAGGATATGATCTTTGCTAACTTTGGGAAGAGCGGTAGGTTGGATGTGAGATGTTGAGGGTGTTGTGTCTCCTCTATCCAGTTGAGACCGTTTGTCATCTCGTGTATCGCTTCCAAAGTAGGCATTGACATGTTCAGCCAGGTGACTGTACGTTTCATCCATGTTGGTTGTGAACGCAGCAGGCTGGAAACGTTGCAGCGTTTGCTTTGCAACCCCGCTGGATGTGTTTCCTGTGCTGCTTGACAGATTACTAATAGATTTTGGGGATCCTTTATGAGGTTCCATGTCTTTTTTCACTTCTTTCTCCCTGGGCGGATCAGGTGCCGCCACAGTCATGACAGATCCAGTCTCTGCCTCGGCACATTCCACTTTAACTTCTATGGCTTTGGCCTGGGCGGCACCGGGTTTGAGGCGTGTAATCTTGGAGAGAATGTCAGTGTTCACCGTTCCACTCACGGCCTTGGTAACGGTGTCCAATGTGCTCCTGATGCGCGACATGCGGCGAGGTTATTCGAGGGAATTCTGGGATATTCCTTGAGGAGACACACTTGTGTGGATTTGGCATCAGAGCTGCTGCGCCATGCAGAGCTCAGTCAAAGCTTTAGCAATTTCACATCTGCTAAATAAGGGCTCTGGGCTTTTTTATAAGAGTAGGAGCTTTCCTCATTTTAAAGGTGATCTGTAAAGTGAAAGATTGTTATTTGTTATTATTAAATTAATAATGTCTAATATCAAAGTAAGAAACCACACAGAAAAGATATAGTTTGACTTGAAAAAGTTAAATATAGTGCATGAGTAATATGGACCATTTTTGTGATGCTTTTGTGTCCCTTTTTGAAGTTTGAAAGCTCCTCTCATTGTAACTACATGAAAAGAGTATGGCAAGCCGTTTTGACTTTTATTCGCAGGATACGAATTCTTAACTAGTTAAATTTTCACTAGTTAAAATGCTAATTCTTGATATCAGGAATTAGATTTCTACTAGTAACAATGGCAATTTTTGATATCAGGAATTACATTTCCACTAGTAAAAATTGTAATTCTTGATATTTGTAATTGCATTTTCACTAGTTAAATGTCACCATAGGCTGCCATTCAAATTCAATTGTTGATATCAAGAATGGATTTCTTACTATTTGAAATTCCAATTTCCAATCAGAAATGCAATAATTTTTGATATCAATAATTACTTTGATAGTAAAAAATATAAAGTCTTTATATTAAGAATTCAATTGTCACTAGTTGAAATGTTAATTCTTGATATCTGTAAATATATTTCAACATTACATTTGGCATTTCTGATATATGAAAATGTATTTCTTATATCAATAATTAGGAGAGTAATTTCCTTCAATATTTTTCAGTTGGACTTTATTTTAAGGTGACGTAGTTACATTGTTCTTACTCAAATAAGTACTGAGTAATATTAATTAACTACAAACTTACTATAGAGTTATGTTTAGGGTTAGTTACTTGTAGTTATACATAATTTACTGTTATTACAGTAAGTGGGTTGTTGACGTGACATGGCATTTTCACTGTCACACAAGATAAAATTATAATTAGTATTGTCATCATTTAAAATGCAGTAAATAGTTAAATATTTATTTGTCTTATATGGACCTGATGATATAAAAACTTTTTAATTTTTGAGCTAAATCTCAAAATTGTCCTATGGCGTGACTGTCTCAAGCATGGTTCAATAAATTACAACTTTTATAAATTAAAAAGAAAAGCATACAAATGTTAATATAAATACCTCAGGCATAATTTTACAAGTGTCTATTTTAGTAAATGACAATCATTTTTTTTCATCCATATATTTCTAAAAGCGTAGGAACTTGATACATTTTGTCACTGAAAACCATGTCCTCCGGTGTGACACCATATCCTGATTTTAAATCGGGCAATTCCACTGACAAGTTTACAAACCCGATTCCAAAAAAGTTGGGACACTGTACAAATTGTGAATAAAAAAGGAATGCAATAATTTACAAATCTCATAAACTTATATTTTATTCACAATAGAATATAGATAGCATATCAAATGTTGAAAGTGAGACATTTTGAAATGTCATGCCAAATATTGGCTCATTTTGGATTTCATGAGAGCTACACATTCCAAAAAAGTTGGGACAGGTAGCAATAAGAGGCCGGAAAAGTTAAATGTACATATAAGGAACAGCTGGAGGACCAATTTGCAACTTATTAGGTCAATTGGCAACATGATTGGGTATAAAAAGAGCCTCTCAGAGTGGCAGTGTCTCTCAGAAGTCAAGATGGGCAGAGGATCACCAATTCCCCCAATGCTGCGGCGAAAAATAGTGGAGCAATATCAGAAAGGAGTTTCTCAGAGAAAAATTTAAAAGAGTTTGAAGTTATCATCATCTACAGTGCATAATATCATCCAAAGATTCAGAGAATCTGGAACAATCTCTGTGCGTAAGGGTCAAGGCCGGAAAACCATATTGGATGCCCGTGATCTTCGGGCCCTTAGACGGCACTGCATCACATACAGGAATGCTACTGTAATGGAAATCACAACATGGGCTCAGGAATACTTCCAGAAAACATTGTCGGTGAACACAATCCACCGTGCCATTCGCCGTTGCCGGCTAAAACGCTATAGGTCAAAAAAGAAGCCATATCTAAACATGATCCAGAAGCGCAGGCGTTTTCTCTGGGCCAAGGCTCATTTAAAATGGACTGTGGCAAAGTGGAAAACTGTTCTGTGGTCAGACGAATCAAAATTTGAAGTTCTTTTTGGAAAACTGGGACGCCATGTCATCCGGACTAGCGCTCAGTTCAGAAGCCTGCATCTCTGATGGTATGGGGTTGCATGAGTGCGTGTGGCATGGGCAGCTTACACATCTGGAAAAGCATTATCAATGCTGAAAGGTATATCCAAGTTCTAGAACAACATATGCTCCCATCCAGACGTCGTCTCTTTCAGGGAAGACCTTGCATTTTCCAACATGACAATGCCAGACCACATACTGCATCAATTACAACATCATGGCTGCGTAGAAGGATGATCCGGGTACTGAAATGGCCAGCCTGCAGTCCAGATCTTTCACCCATAGAAAACATTTGCCGCATCATAAAGAGGAAGATGCGACAAAGACCTAAGACAGTTGAGCAACTAGAAGCCTGTATTAGACAAGAATGGGACAACATTCCTATTCCTAAACTTGAGCAACTTGTCTCCTCAGTCCCCAGACGTTTGCAGACTGTTATAAAAAGAAGAGGGGATGCCACACAGTGGTAAACATGGCCTTGTCCCAACTTTTTTGAGATGTGTTGATGCCATGAAATTTAAAATCAACTTATTTTTCCTTTAAAATGATACATTTTCTCAGTTTAAACATTTGATATGTCATCTATGTTGTATTCTGAATAAAATATTGAAATTTGAAACTTCCACATCATTGCATTCTGTTTTTATTCACAATTTGTACAGTGTCCCAACTTTTTTGGAATCGGGTTTGTAATTAGTTGAAGGACCCTATTCAAGGTCATGTTACTGTGAAGCCCATGACGTGCACATGGTAAGATTTTGTTTCAGAATTGTTCAAATATTTAACTTTTTTGGAACCACTATAAAAGTGTTAATTTCTGTTGTCCTTTGGTGCGACACCCCTATATTCTTAATTCTTTCTATGTCACATCGTACACATTTTAGAAAAATGTTAAAAAAAAACAGTGAAAGAATTGACATAGTTAGTGACCCCTTATATTTTCTCAAACATCAGACTTCACACTACATAACAATATGCATTTTTTTCTTCAAAAGTGGTGTTTTACAAAAAAAATTTTACTGCTTATTTATCAACTACCCATGTACATCTAGTAATGTGTAACTACGTCACCTTAAAATAAAGTGAAATACCTTAAAATAACTTTTTTTTTACTTTTTGTGTTCATCAGAAGCCATACAGGTTTGCAATAACATGAGCAAAAACAACAAAAAAATTTTTTTTACGGTGTCATTGTTACAGTGTAATTATACCTTTAAGTGCTGAGTAATAATAATTAACTACATGTACTTACTATAGGAATAGGATTAGGGCTTGGTTAAGTTTAGTTGCATGTAATTATGCACAATTTATAGTAATTAATAGTAACTACATGTAACGTGTAACAACGACACTGTAAAATAAAGTGTTACCCCCAAAAAACGGTGAAATATAAACATTATGTCTCAGAGTTTATGCAACACCCGTCCCCCGTCAGTCATCACCATGGAAACCGACGTCAACATGACAGAAACACTGATAGCTATGGAGATGGACAGCGCAAATATCGCACAATGTGAGCATAAAATCAAAAATATCGACTGGATCTCATGCAAAGACTTTACAATCGAGATCGGAGAGCAGCAGATCAGGCAATACATGGACACATGGGAGATACAGCAGCCCGGCTGGCTCTACAGTCTGAAGTTTCTCCAGGAAACAGAGCTGGAGTTTACAAAGCAGTACCAGTACAGAGCCAAATGGAGCATCCCGACCCGAACTGCCCCGATCCCCACAACCACGGCAAGCGTGTATTTCATCATGGAAATCTCCAAAATCAAACCAGATACACTGCCCGTGGACGTTCACTTCCTCGTTGAAACCAGCAGGGTCAAACATATTCCAGGACAAACGAGGTTCAGGGAAAAGTGGCTGATGGATGTCATTGAGAGCAAGACTCTGCTTATAGACACTGTTAGCTTTTAAAGCTTCGAAATATGTCATTATAACTCTGTATTGCTGCTTACAAACAATATCTTTCATTGGAAATCAATTAAAATGATATAACTGGTGCTTCATAAGAAAATACTGTATGTAACTTACCGGTGTTTCGTATGACTAGAAGTAACTCATATCAACCATAAAATGTGCTGTTTTTGTCAGTGTAGACCCAAGTTAGTTATCTATCTCTTACTGTTATCAAAATAATACATTTTCATCTTTATATGCATTTAATAGGTTTATAGAGATAACAATGTATTGTTTATATATGTTTATAGGCTGTTCATTGGACCATTGGTGTTGTTATGATCAGCTACGACTAAATAATTCAGCTCTTTTAAGCGGTAATTTAAAATATTAAGCATACAAATAAAATGACATACCCGTCCAGTGCCTATTATGCGCTGTCATTTCGTTAAGAGATATTTTGAAAACAGAGCTGTATCACAAACAGAAAATTCGACAGGAAACGTTTAGAAACAGAAAAGATGACGTGATGTGCACCCAGCCAATCAGAGGGCCGCGAATGTCTTCTTCTCTTCAGTTGACAGGATCTACACAAACAAACGGGAAAGAGCGCACTGCCAACTACTGGTAATAAGTGAAACAACATACCTCACAAAAGGGGGAAAAATATAGAAAAAAATAGAAATATATCCTCCCCAGTCAAGAAATGACAAACTTTATAAACAAAAAATGTTTAGTTAAGTAAAAAAAGTGTTTTGGAATATTAAATAGCAAAATAGTACGTGATATCTGTCACTATTCTGATAAATGAATTGCAAGATAAAAGCAAGGATAGCATATTTCCTCTGTATAATGTATGTAACATATTCAACCAACAGGTTTATCAGTTAAAATATTGATAAAATCATAATTAATGTAATTAATACCATCATTTGTCATTTTCTACACTACATATAATTATTATGTATATATAATTTAAATAATTAATCAATGTAATCCATACCATCATTTGCCATTTTCTACAATACTTTTAATTATATACTGTAGGTCTACAGTGTGTAGCAGGGTTATTATAGTTAACTAAAACTAAAACAATTAAAAAAACATTTTCGTTAAATGGCAATATTTCTTCATTTTCAACTTAATGTACTAAAATAACTAATAAATAAAAAAGAATAAAACTACATAGACATATTAAACAACTAATAAAAACGACAAAACACAAACAAAATTACTAATACTTTAAAATTAAAATGGAAAAAATAAAAATGACAACTAATTCAAAATATTAATAAAAACAATAATAGTATCTTAGAGATACTAAAATAAGACTGGTGTGTAATACTTATAAACAAAATGTATTTAATTAATCTATAATTAATTAATTTAATTTAATTAATTACATTTACACACAAAATTTTTTGTATGAAATTTTTTTTTTTTTCACATATAATGGTATAATTTCTTATTTAATTTCTAAGCTGCCCCAAAAAGAATATATAAGATAATATAATATACACTCACCTAAAGGATTATTAGGAACACCTGTTCAATTTCTCATTAATGCAATTATCTAATCAACCAATCACATGGCAGTTGCTTCAATGCATTTAGGGGTGTGGTCCTGGTCAAGACAATCTCCTGAACTCCAAACTGAATGTCAGAATGGGAAAGAAAGGTGATTTAAGCAATTTTGAGCGTGGCATGGTTGTTGGTGCCAGACGGGCCGGTCTGAGTATTTCAAAATGCCTTGTTGATGCTAGAGGTCAGAGGAGAATGGGCCGACTGATTTAAGCTGATAGAAGAGCAACTTTGACTGAAATAACCACTCGTTACAACCGAGGTATGCAGCAAAGCATTTGTGAAGCCACAACACGCACAACCTTGAGGCGGATGGGCTACAACAGCAGAAGACCCCACCGGGTACCACTCATCTCCACTACAAATAGGAAAAAGAGGCTACAATTTGCACGAGCTCACCAAAATTGGACAGTTGAAGACTGGAAAAATGTTGCCTGGTCTGATGAGTCTCGATTTCTGTTGAGACATTCAGATGGTAGAGTCAGAATTTGGCGTAAACAGAATGAGAACATGGATCCATCATGCCTTGTTACCACTGTGCAGGCTGGTGGTGGTGGTGTAATGGTGTGGGGGATGTTTTCTTGGCACACTTTAGGCCCCTTAGTGCCAATTGGGCATCGTTTAAATGCCACGGCCTACCTGAGCATTGTTTCTGACCATGTCCATCCCTTTATGACCACCATGTACCCATCCTCTGATGGCTACTTCCAGCAGGATAATGCACCATGTCACAAAGCTCGAATCATTTCAAATTGGTTTCTTGAACATGACAATGAGTTCACTGTACTAAAATGGCCCCCACAGTCACCAGATCTCAACCCAATAGAGCATCTTTGGGATGTGGTGGAACGGGAGCTTCGTGCCCTGGATGTGCATCCCACAAATCTCCATCAACTGCAAGATGCTATCCTATCAATATGGGCCAACATTTCTAAAGAATGCTTTTCAGCACCTTGTTGAATCAATGCCACGTAGAATTAAGGCAGTTCTGAAGGCGAAAGGGGGTCAAACACAGTATTAGTATGGTGTTCCTAATAATCCTTTAGGTGAGTGTAATATATAATTAATAAAATTCAGAGTCCAAAAGTTCTTCAGCAAATATAGTAAATATAGTAAAACAATAATCAAAATGAAACAGCTCTATAAAAATGAACATATCTTGCTTTATTTGCTAGTATTTGGCCTACATCAGTATATTTTTTTTTTTAGAGTTCACAGTGTTGCATTAATCGGCCATGTCTCTCACAGTCTGATGGAGGTTGTTCATGGAGAGTTTAATGGTTGCCTGAGTGAAGCTCCTGGCTTTGGCTCAGAGGAGGAAGCCTTACAGGCAGAGCCGTCCGTCCTTCTACAAACATCTCCAGCGAATGGACCCTTCTCTCCTGCTGCAGCCAGTACAGCATCTCAGTACGGTCCCAGCGCATCTTCTCCCTGTACGGCCGACCCTGTGAGAATCAAAACAGCAGTGACAAGGAAGAACAACAGGACGAACAGTTTCTAACCAATGGGGTCCTTGTATGCACTTACCTCATAGCTGATGCTGTCATTAAAACGGGTTGTGATGTGGCCCATAGTCTTGGACAGTTCTTGATCTACAACTGAAATCTGAGAGTTGAGATTCTCCCTTTGACTTGCCTCCTTCATTCTAGCGATAGATGAACCTTGATAACCTGTGTGTTCGCAATTAATCTGTATTAGATTCATTCTTTTATTTGATTCATAATAATGTCTCGAAATATAAAGCAATGAAGGCAATTCACCATCCCAAATGCAGATTCATGGGTCAAAATTCATTATTATGTGCCTCTACTGTACCTCGCTGGAAAAATCTGTTGGGGTCTGATGCCTCCCTCTCAAAGTCCTCCAACCTGGAAAGCAAGAGCTCCCTCTTCTGGATCAAACGAGCAGCCTGCTCCCAAGCAGCAATTGCCTGATAGCAAAAATAAATCCATGTGACAACATAAAACCTTGATGATCATGATGGAAAGCCAGGAGAGTTTATTCTCATTATCTCTACCTCCTGCAGATGGTCCCTGTACTCATGGGAGCTGTATTTGATGGCCATGTCTAGTCGCTGTCCTTCTGGCAGACGCAGGGTGTTCCAGACCCTTTCCAACCTGACCTGCATCTGTTCTCCATCCAACAGACCAGCAGCTGGACCTTCACCCTCCTCTTCAGGACACACAGCCTCTCCCACAGACTGAAGAACATCCATCAATCAATCAATCAAACTATCTATCTATCTATCTACATTTTTTTTGCTATACAGAAATCTGTCCTAAAATAACACTAACATGACATGATAGACAAAGCAGAAATCAGTGAAAAACAGAAGTGAGGCATTATATTATGAGGAAGAGAACATGAACTCACTGCATCTTGTATTTCCTCTTCTGTATTTTTCTCTGAAACACAGATATTTTGGCACTCATGCCTTTTTGAACACTAAATAATGCATGTTCATAAACAAAACAATATATTTTTTATAGAAAACAATAACATACCATCTAGTTCTGGTTCCATCCCCAGTCCTCCCATCTTTATGGTGTTGATGTTCCAAAATCCAAGAACAAATTCCTGTTTCTGTCTCCTAAGTGAATTGATCCTTTCCTGCTGCCTTCTGGAAGAGATGAGGGTCCGATAAAAATTAGAACCTAAAATCTACAGATTTAATTATAGAAATAAAATAAATGCAACAGGCAAAACATTTGTGTTTAGCCATTTGCTCACAGTCACATTCCCAGTAGTAGAAGTGTTGTCTCACGGACGAAAAACAATTGCACGTCATCATGTGTTATTCTCAGAGTAAATGAGGGAGGATAAACTAGGAATGAATCCCAGCTGTTAATACCAGACCTTCTCCTCTCATCTCTCTGCAGCTGAGCCAGCTTGTGTCTCTCTGTTTCTTCATCAACATCGTCATCATCACTGTCATACAGGTGAAACAGCACTGACAGATAATCAGAGTCCTTCAAAACCAGGGCACAAATAACACAAGCACAACTGTTCAAAGTCCACAAATGAGCCTGCATCCTGAATATATTTAGCATGTATTACTCATAAACACACTCCTATTATAAACTTACCTGGTTGGAAACGTAGTTAAGATAATCATCCAGTGATAGTTGACACCTCCACCACTGAAACCAGGCTCTGTACACTCGTGCGGTCGCATCCACAGGCCTCTTTCTGTTCGCATCCCTCTTAGTTCTCTCTCTGCATTTATGCCATTAAATTAAAGATTTTATATCATTTGGGGGTATCAAATAACCACAAACAAAGCTAATAAGAAAGAAAAGAACACCTGTAAGATATGCTGTATGGGTTGGGCTTCTTGAGTGATGGGTTGATTAGTTTGTCATCAATTACTCTTTTTGAGCAGCATGTGGCATTTGTCAGAGCAGGCTCGATCCTGGGGTCCTTTAAAAAAAAGAAAGTGATAGGAGGATGTGAGGAAACTTCATGATATGAGAATGTTGTGATATGTCACCTACAAAATATCTACATTTGAAAATACGCCAACTAGTCCCCAAGCCCTAACTCAGCTTACCTCATCAAAGTTGAAATACTTTGTTGAAATACTTTTGGATAATTCTTCATAGACTTTGCTTATTTCCATATTTTCAACCAAGTTCCGGTCCATCTGAGTAACCGATGCTGAATCGATCTAGAGGTTTAGAATGATTATATAGGTAAGTCCAATATAAGCTAAATTAGATGTCGTAGCTTAGTTTATAATGTAGGGTGGATATATATATATACAGTGGGGAGAACAAGTATTTGATACACTGCCGATTTTGCAGGTTTGCCCACTTACAAAGCATGTAGAAGTCTGTAATTTTTATCATAGGTACTCTTCAACTGTGAGTGACGGAATCTAAAAAAAAAATCTAGAAAAACACATTGTATGATTTTTAAGTAATTAATTTGCATTTTATTGCATGACATAAGTATTTGATACATCAGAAAAGCAGAACTTAATATTTGGTACAGAAACCTTTGTTTGCAATTACAGAGATCATACGTTTCCTGTAGTTCTTGACCAGGTTTGCACACACTGCAGCAGGGATTTTGGCCCACTCCTCCATACAGACCTTCTCCAGATCCTTCAGGTTTCGGGGCTGTCGCTGGGCAATACGGACTTTCAGCTCCCTCCAAAGATTTTCTATTGGGTTCAGGTCTGGAGACTGGCTAGGCCACTCCAGGGCCTTGAGATGCTTCTTACGGAGCCACTCCTTAGTTGCCCTGGCTGTGTGTTTCGGGTCGTTGTCATGCTGGAAGACCCAGCCACGACCCATCTTCAATGCTCTTACTGAGGGAAGGCCTCAGATCTCGCGATACATGGCCCCATCCATCCTCCCCTCAATGCGGTGCAGTCGTCCTGTCCCCTTTGCAGAAAAGCATCCCCAAAGAATGATGTTTCCACCTCCATGCTTCACGGTTGGGATGGTGTTCTTGGGGTTGTACTCATCCATCTTCTTCCTCCAAACACGGCGAGTGGAGTTTAGACCAAAAAGCTCTATTTTTGTCTCATCAGACCACATGACCTTCTCCCATTCCTCCTCTGGATCATCCAGATGGTCATTGGCAAACTTCAGACGGGCCTGGACATGCGCTGGCTTGAGCAGGGGGATCTTGCGTGCGCTGCAGGATTTTAATCCATGACGGCGTAGTGTGTTACTAATGGTTTTCCTTGAGACTGTGGTCCCAGCTCTCTTCAGGTCATTGACCAGGTCCTGCCGTGTAGTTCTGAGCTGATCCCTCACCTTCCTCATGATCATTGATGCCCCACGAGGTGAGATCTTGCATGGTGCCCCAGACCGAGGGAGATTGACCGTCATCTTGAACTTCTTCCATTTTCTAATAATTGCGCCAACAGTTGTTGCCTTCTCACCAAGCTGCTTGCCTATTGTCCTGTAGCCCATCCCAGCCTTGTGCAGGTCTACAATTTTATCCCTGATGTCCTTACACAGCTCTCTGGTCTCGGCCATTGTGGAGAGGTTGGAGTCTGTTTGATTGAGTGTGTGGACAGGTGTCTTTTATACAGGTAACGAGTTCAAACAGGTGCAGTTAATACAGGTAATGAGTGGAGAACAGGAGGGCTTCTTAAAGAAAAACTAACAGGTCTGTGAGAGCCGGAATTCTTACTGGTTGGTAGGTGATCAAATACTTATGTCATGCAATAAAATGCAAATTAATTATTTAAAAATCATACAATGTGATTTTCTGGATTTTTGTTTTAGATTCCGTCTCTCACAGTTGAAGAGTACCTATGATAAAAATTACAGACCTCTACATGCTTTGTAAGTAGGAAAACCTGCAAAATCGGCAGTGTATCAAATACTTGTTCTCCCCACTATATATATACACACAGCTCTGGAAAAAATTAACAGACCACTTAACATTGAGAAATCAATGTTAAGTGGTCTCTTTTTATTCAGAGCTGTATATATATATATATATACTACCGGTCAAAAGATTGAAAATATTAAGGTTTTTCAATGTTTTTGAAAGTAGTCTCTTAATCTCAACAAGGCTGCATTTATTTGATCTAAAATACAGTCAAAAACAGTAATACTGTGAAATATTATTACAATTTAAATTAACTGGTTTCTGTTCTAATATATTTTAAAATCTAATTTATTCCTGTGGTGGCAAAGCTGAATTTTCAGCATCATTACTTCAGTCTTCAGTCACATGATCTTTCAGAAATCTAATATGCTGATTTGGTGATCAAGAAACATTTCGTATTATTAATATAAAACACAGTTGTGCTGCTTAATATTTTTGTGGAAACTGATATTTTTCAGGATTTCTCTTTGATAAATAGAAAGTTCAAAAGAACAGCATTTATTATAAACAGAACTTTTTTTGTAATATTTATTAATTTCATAAATGTTTTTACTGTATTTTTTTTTCTCTGTAATTTAATGTGCCTTTGCTAAATAAAAGTATTCATTTCTTTCTTTTTTAAATCTTACCCCAAACTTTTGAATGGCAGTGTATCATGATTAAAAAAAAATAAATAAGCAGCTAAAACTGTTTTCAACATTGATAATAATAAGAAATGATCTTAGAATTGTTTCTGAAGGATCATGTGACACTGAAGTCTGAAGTAATGGGTGCTAAAAATTCAGCTTTGCTAATTACATTTTAAAATATATTACAACAAAAACCAGTTAATTTAAATTGTAATAATATTTCACAGTATCACTGTTTTTACTGTATTTTTGATCAAATAAATGCAGCCTTGGTGAGATTAAGAGACTACTTTCAAAAACATTAATGTTTCCAAACCTCTGACAGGTTTTATATATATATATATATATATATATATATATATATATCAAATTAAAGCTAAATAGAAATATAAAAAACAAAATGTAATAAAAATGACAAAAGCACATAACAAAAAAACACTTAAAAATAAAATAACAGTTAATTCAAAATATTAATAAATATTATAATAGTATATTAAAAATACTAAAATAACACATAGCACCTCTTTAATGAGGTCATTGTAGACTGGTGGGTACAGTTTGATGGTGTCCGGGAGAATCCTATCGGACACTCGGGCTGCTGCTGTGCGCACAATGGTGTGAGGTGAAACCTCCACTATGGCCACGTCTCCTTGTGTGTGTAAAGGTTTCTCCACAAGAACTTTGTGCTTCTTTGTTTTCTCCTCTTCCTCCATTAATTTCTGGAAAGAAATGCCCATGAAACAACTGTAAATTGCATTTGCAGATGGCACAGGTATACTGCACATGATTATGTCTGCAGTGAGTTTATTTCTGTACCTGTAGTCTTTGTTTGAGCCTTTGGAGTCTACTAGAATTATAACAGATCATGGCTTCTATAAGTGGGCACAGATCTGTCTCACAGTTACTGTCATCCTTGTAATCGCTCTCTTGTAATAATCTAAAAACACATACGCACAAATGCAGTTTCAGTTCCGATCACTCATGCACATAGACAGAGTGATTAATATGTTGTATGGGTACTTGGTAACAGCCCAACCTCCTCAGATCCTCCCCAGGACTGATGCATTTCTCCAGGCTGGAGGGATGATCTGTGGACAGTACGACCAATGGGGATGGAGGCCGATCGGGCAGCGTTATCTCCAGCTCCTCCAGCAGTGTCTCCCTCTGTAGGTCAGGCATGGAATGACATCCCTGAGAGGGCGGAAGGACAAATTGTGAAGAATATTATAAAGGCTACAAGGCTGCAAGTTGCAATATGGAATTTGTGCAGTGCATTTTGATTAAAAAGTCCTGGTCACCTTCATTCTGAACAATTGGTTTTGACTGGGACTCTGATCCTGCTCTTGTGTCGGTATACTGGCCATGTTGGCTGTGGAACCTGGACACAAGCAGAAGTTACAGTGTCCTGATGCCATATCCTGAATTATAACCCATCACTTTAAAGGGATAGTTCATACAAAAATTTGATTCTGTCATCAAATTTTCTAATCTATCTATCTATCTATCATCTATCTATCTATCTTACTCACTCGCTCACTTTACTTCTCTCTCTCTCTCTCTCTCTCTCTCTCTCTCTATCTATCTATCTATCTGTCTGTCTGTCTGTCTGTCTGTCTATCTATCTATTGGCTTGTCTGTCTATCTAAAACAACATTGCAGATTGGAACAACATATATATATACACTCACCTAAAGGATTATTAGGAACACCATACTAATACTGTGTTTGACCCCCTTTCGCCTTCAGAACTGCCTTAATTCTACGTGGCATTGATTCAACAAGGTGCTGAAAGCATTCTTTAGAAATGTTGGCCCATATTGATAGGATAGCATCTTGCAGTTGATGGAGATTTGTGGGATGCACATCCAGGGCACGAAGCTCCCGTTCCACCACATCCCAAAGATGCTCTATTGGGTTGAGATCTGGTGACTGTGGGGGCCATTTTAGTACAGTGAACTCATTGTCATGTTCAAGAAACCAATTTGAAATGATTCGAGCTTTGTGACATGGTGCATTATCCTGCTGGAAGTAGCCATCACAGGATGGGTACATGGTGGTCATAAAGGGATGGACATGGTCAGAAACAATGCTCAGGTAGGCCGTGGCATTTAAACGATGCCCAATTGGCACTAAGGGGCCTAAAGTGTGCCAAGAAAACATCCCCCACACCATTACACCACCACCACCAGCCTGCACAGTGGTAACAAGGCATGATGGATCCATGTTCTCATTCTGTTTACGCCAAATTCTGACTCTACCATCTGAATGTCTCAACAGAAATCGAGACTCATCAGACCAGGCAACATTTTTCCAGTCTTCAACTGTCCAATTTTGGTGAGCTCGTGCAAATTGTAGCCTCTTTTTCCTATTTGTAGTGGAGATGAGTGGTACCCGGTGGGATCTTCTGCTGTTGTAGCCCATCCGCCTCAAGGTTGTGCATGTTGTGGCTTCACAAATGCTTTGCTGCATACCTCGGTTGTAACGAGTGGTTATTTCAGTCAAAGTTGCTCTTCTATCAGCTTGAATCAGTCGGCCCATTCTCCTCTGACCTCTAGCATCAACAAGGCATTTTCGCCCACAGGACTGCCGCATACTGGATGTTTTTCCCTTTTCACACCATTCTTTGTAAACTCTAGAAATGGTTGTGTGTGAAAATCCCAGTAACTGAGCAGATTGTGAAATACTCAGACCGGCCCGTCTGGCACCAACAACCATGCCACGCTCAAAATTGCTTAAATCACCTTTCTTTCCCATTCTGACATTCAGTTTGGAGTTCAGGAGATTGTCTTGACCAGGACCACACCCCTAAATGCATTGAAGCAACTGCCATGTGATTGGTTGATTAGATAATTGCATTAATGAGAAATTGAACAGGTGTTCCTAATAATCCTTTAGGTGAGTGTATATACACACATACACGATGACAGAATTTAAATTTTTGGCTAAACTATCCCTAAATAAATCTGTGTATCTTGCCGTACACTGTTTGTCTGTTTTATAGCAGATTGGCTCCATGTGGCAGGGCAAGAGATCATACACATGTTGCAGATCCAGCTCCCAGATTTTCTCCTGAATCTGGACACACAGAAATTCATTAATTTGACCTTACCGTCGCTCTTTACAACACGCATACACACAAACGCACCTCCTTGAGGTCATCCTCAACAGCTTTTTCCTGTGGTGTGCATGTCTGTAGTCCCATCTGCTGTGTAACAGCACTTGTTTTGGCCTTCCGTGCAGCCTTGATTCCTGTGACAATCCTGCACCTTATGGAGCGAACATTCAAGCTGTAAACAAAACAGTCACAATATACTGTGAATAAGCAATGCCGCACTATATGACATCAAACTGGCTATTTTATAGGACCAAAGCCTGTTAAAGTCACTGTAATTTAGGTAAAAAGAGCAGCACTCACAGTCTGGTACAGTCCATAGCGAGCTGAGCTGCCACCCTTCTACGATTAGCACAGTCAGTGAAGACGCTTCGCCTCTGTAGAGTTTTCGTCAGCTGCAGGTATTGAAGAAACAGCTGCTCACAGATGTGCAGCACTTCACTGAAGGTCTGGCAGTGCAGCTGCACTTTCTCTTCCTGGGTCAGTGTGGTGTCCACAGACGGGGTTTTCAGGTTCTGCCAGATCAGACCCAGCTCAGAGGTCAACACTGCAGTCTGAAGTTCAAAAGCAAAAAGAAAAGGGGTATATCTTGTAAACTCATTTTTAAAAGAATTCATACTTCTGGGAGTATTTTAAGTTTGAGATTGACTGCATAAACTCTAATTATACAACTAAACATCTGTTTGTTTTGGCTTTATTTTCTATATTTTTTTTTATTATTTTTCAACAAACACACAATAAACATACCAATCATCAAAATCATATTTTTAAATATACACTACCGTTCAAAAGTTGGGGGTCAGTAACAGGTTGTTGTTGTTTTTTTGGAAAGAAATTACATTGATTAAATTGTCAGACTTTTATATTGTTAAATAAAAAATTGTATTTCAAATAAAAGCTGTTCTTTTGACATTTCTATTCATCAGAGAATTTTGAAGAAAAATTATCACTGTTTCCACACAAATATTAAGCAGCACAACTGTTTTCAACATTGCTAATAATAAGAAATGATTCATGGACATCAAATCATCATATTTAGAATGAATTCTAAAGGATCGTGTGTCACTGAAGTAATGAAGCTGAAATTCATATTTACCATCATTTGCCATCACAAATTAATTATATTTTCAAATAATTTTAGAATAGAAAACAGTTATTTTAAATTGTAATAATATTTTACATTACTGTATTTTTAATCAAGTAAATTAAGCTGTGAAGAGCATAAGATTTAGATAGGACCTTTCTAAGACTTTAAAGACTTTAAAAAACTTTACCAACTCCAAAGTAATTATATATATATATATATATATACATACATACATACACACACACGCATTCCACCTCTTCTGCACACATTGCTCATACCGAAACAAATAATTAAAAAAACAATTATATCATTCATCTAATAAAGAACAGCAATAAACTTAAAGAAAAAAGAGAAAGAAAAAATTATGAGGAATTAAGAGAACACAGAAGTCAAATGCACAAATGTATAATTTTGACCTAAACATATGAAAAGTCCCTCTAATTGTCTGTTTAATTGTCAAAAACAGCATGAGAACTTTTAGGCATATTATGCTTTTGGAGAATTAGGAGAATCAAATCTAATAAAATTTCATCTGTAATACTGTACGGTGCAAAATGCTTCAGATGATGAATATGTATATTATTACATTTAAATATGTATGTATCTGTTTGAGACTGACCAGAGACTGTCTGTCTTCATGGCAGATGGAGTGATGTTGTGATTTCTGGATGATTCTCTCCTCCAGCTGTTTGCACAACTGTGTCAAAGAGGTTGGAATGATTTTATCCTTCTTATAAGCTGAAGACTCTGATTTGACCTCCTTAGACTTGTCTAAAGATGAATTAGTAAATCAGCAAAACTGTAATATTGATGTCAAAACTTCAAGAATGAATGAACTAGTGAAGGCCAGTGAAAAAAGTGCTAACCTGTCATCCTGTGACCACCGATGTCCAAGTGGCAGAGCAGTGAAAGAGTTCCCAGAAGGTTCTGAACCTCCTGACTGTGGACCATCATTTGGAGGTCCTCACATTTGATGTGGCCAGTAAACCTGTATGTGCTGTATTTCCCCAGTAATTCTCAAAACAATGATGTTTAAGACCTAGCGCTAGAGAAATGTCTCGCAGTCTTATGTACTAAACTATATTAAATAATTAAATAAGCTGCAAAGTTTGACATTATATTTTTAAGCCTTACAAGCTTAGTCAAGCCAAATAATAGGCCTAATTTAAAAACAAACTTTTCAGCATTCATACAACAACATTTAAGGTGGAAAAAAATCCTAATAAGACGCAACAGTGTTTTCAGGTTCAAATCTGGTGCAAATAAATGAACGCGACCTGATTTCTGTCACAGTAATACGAGTAAAGTTTAAAACTGCAATTTAAAAAAAAAAAACAGACGGATTAATTAGGCTATAGTGTACGATCGTTTTAAGATCAAAAACAAAATCGTTAGAAAAAAAATATTTATCTAATGTAATAAAGCGACTGAATTGTTCCGCCTGCATGCCTGAGTCCTAACAAGTCACGTTCCCCTGGAAACCCCCGGCAGGTCACGCACGACGTCATTGCGCAACCTTTTTTGTTCTTTCTTCTTTTTTGTGGTTCATTTAAATGCTCTTGAAATTCATTTAAAAAATAATGCAGTCTGTTTATTAACACGAAGTCATAAAAACTGCATGCGCATTAATAAAAAAAAACGAATTAAAAATCAATTTAGTCTTGATAAAACAAAAGTATACTAGTCTCATATGATATAATCAACACTTCTATGCTAGTCTAATACAGTGGTTTTCAATCTTTTAGTTGCCACGACCTCCAAATATGATCATCCACGTGTGAAGGATATATATATATCCTTATATATGGATATATATCCTCCACGTGTGAAGGATATATATATCTACTAGAGTAATGTACTGTTAAATGTATTGTTTATTTATTTGATCTAATTTTAATTTGTGTATATTAATCAAAAACTGTATTTATTTACTTCAATCTAATTTAATCTATTTTATAGAATAATAACTAACTAATATTTTTATTTTAATCACATTTTTATTCATTCATTCATTCATTTATTTGAATCTAGTTTACTTATTTATTTTAATCTTATTATTTCTTTATTTTTTTACAGTTTTTCTCTAGATTTTTCCGGGTACCCCCCTTGTCACTTCCTTGCGGTCCTGGCAAATACCAAAAGTCACAGAACCCACCTAGTGAACAAATAAACGCATTGCAGTTTAAAGTCTAAACAACACTAAATGTAGCCTAAGAACAGTCTTATTAAATGAGCATTTGCCTCCTGTATTTCTGTCATTTGGCATATTTGGTGAATGTTTACAGTTCATAAATTCTGCACTAATGAGATACAGACCGTCCTACAAAAACAGCACTAACCGTCTAATAAAAATAGGATTTACCTCATTTATTTTGGTTAATGATATGAACTTCTTGTCAAATGTTAAACGCTATAACACAGGGTCACAGTGCATGTATGAAACACACACCACTTCCGTTTACATTAGCCCCTGTCATCCGGAAGGGTGGTACCTGTTCTACTTCTGCAAATACGTTTCTGTCGTCTCATGCCAGTAAAAAAAAACAACATGGATATGAGAGAGTCCTCCTGGAGAGCTGTGATCAGTCAGTCCACGGCCATTTGATCTGCTGGAGCTGAGAGGACGAACAGACGCGGATCTAAACCTCACCTGATCCTTATGCGCGCGCCCGTCAGGTAAACGCTGAACTGAGCCCGATGTAAAGTTTGGATACTTTTCATTGCAGGTAAGTGATTTTAGGTTTGTTTAACATTTGCAAAAGTTACAGAGCATTAAATCGTGATGGTTTTGTCGCATAAAATGTGGTTTAAGAAGCTCTGGACGCGTGTTATTTTTGGACAGGTGGGGATTAAATGGGCGTTTTGGCAACATTGTGGTTTCTTGAGTAATAGGCATTGTGTTTGTGTATCTTTTGTGTGTATTTGCACGTTACTAATTTTAAAAGCATAATGTTAGTCAATATATAACAGCGAATTCCTTAATTAACCCACCTTTTGCTTGTATTTTGAATCCAACGTTATTTAAAAAGTTTTACTTGCATACATTTGACCTCATTAGTAAAATTTAAAAACAAAAAAAAAAGGATGTATTTTATATGACTAAATAGTTCCTTTATTTTTTATGGATGAAAAATAAATAAAAATAGCTTTTTGGGGGACCTTCACACATGCATCATGTCATCCCTTCACTATTTAACCATATTACATACTCAGAAAGCGGAGAACTGGGTTTGTTACCTATAGAGATAACAGTGCAAAAGAGGGTTAAAGGAACTAAATTGGAGAACACCGAACAGATTTTCTTTTAGGAACCCCACCTACTTCTCTGTCCTAAACCAAATCAAAATTTCTCTAGCATTTGGTTGATATTGTTCCTCTTATCAATTCATAATGAATGAATTTAGTAGTAAAGTAACTTCCTTTATGGGAGTGCAAGATCAAGACACCATTTGACACTTATTGAAAAGGCTCACATGAAGTCTCATGACTGTTTAATAAGAAATGGCCTTGAAAGTTTCACAGCCTCTTTTTCATTTCTGCACAAGTCAGACACAGCTATCATGACAACCTTGGTTGAAATGTATTTTTCCCCTTTATAAAAGCAGACTGTGTTAATGGTGGCGTTCGAGCTTGGCTGCTATTGTGCTCAGTCATGTTGTCGTTTATTTACAGAGGTAACATGACCTCCCTGCTACTGAGCTTTTCAAAAAATAAATACCCACATGCTTTCTGTTTTCCCACGAGCACCTGCTTTTATAGCAGCGATCTGAGGACTTGGCAGAGGCCTGAAGGCTCACGTCTTGTCACATTTGTCATTGTGCTGCTTTTGTGCTGAAGATTTATTCAACTTGTTGCCCTAAAATTGAGTTAAAGATACTTTTATCCAATTTTTTTGTTGCATAAGATGATTTTTTTTCAGCTTGTCCATCTCAGCATCTCTTTGGTTGTGTAAACTTTGCAGATTCAACTTTTAATTATGTTCCTCTCTGACAGTTGCCAACTTCCAGACTAAATCTTCTGTCAACAATGTAACTATTCCTCTTTTTCTTTTTTTTTGCCCCAGCAAAACCGAAATAAGTGTTCACAATTACCACATCCTCCGACCCCCTCGTTTTCCAGCACCATGAGTGGTCAACCACGGAGGATTCGTCTGAAGCCATGGCTGCTGGCACAGGTGAATTGTGATCTATTAATCACATTGTAATTTTGAAGAACATTTTTGAAAACAAGCCGAAAAACAGTGGACATTTAAAGACTCAAAAATTAGAATCCTGGCATCATTTACTTGCCCTCATGCCATTCCAAACCTGAATGACTTTCTTATGTGGAACGTAAAAAGCAGATGCTCTTTTAATACAATGAAAGTGAATGATGACCAAGTGCTGTAAAGCTCTATACATAAACAAATAGCACCACGAAAGTAGTTCTAATAACCCTGATTATGCCATATGCATTTATTCTCACGTCAGATGACCAGTCATGACACAGCATTTTTTTAAATATGTGCATGCATACACAAATGTTGTACAACAGAGGGAAAATTTTTCAGTGAATAACGACTTGAATTTCAGTCTTTTCCTCAGATGACATCAGTCACAAGTTGGATAGACTACTTTTATGACACCTTTAAAGGCACAATATGTAAAATCTCTGGATTAAATATACACTAGATATAATAAAATTTATATAAATAAACCACTAGAACAATGTTATATATTTTGTTGACTTGTGTACTTGCATTATCCCAAATGTTTCCAAGAATGTTTAAATCCAGAGAAATAAGCAATTTTAACCAGGACATGGACCGTGTCATCAATGACATCATACATGCGTTACCCTCGATTTCCGGGTTTATTTTGTAGAGACCAAGGAAACTCCAGAGACGCTTTAATATATTATGTGTTTTATTAGACAGGTGAGCAACTGTTTGGATACATTCATCGACAGAAAACTCATCATTGTTATATAGCTCAACACAGTTAGTGTTTAAATCTCGTTTTCTTGATTTACCACGAGTACCATGTTTTACCATGCCTAATATGGATCTAGTTTACTGCAGTGTGCAACAAGTGTCTCATAGTAGCTGCCGAGCGAACACATTGTAACATAACTTTCAACACACTCGAATGTATCTAATATGATAAAACAGCGCTGCGTTACCCCACATACGCATGACTGGAAGAAGCAGAAGTGTTCGTCTGCGGCATAATAAAAGCTCCACTGCTTTCGAGCCGTGTGCCGCTCTTGTCTATCATTAGCAATCGCTCCAGTGGCCTCGTTCTGCTCCATTGGCTTTCAGCCCCACCCTGCTTCATACTACAGTAATGTTAATAAATCTTTAATACATTAGCTCATCCATGAATATTAATTCTGAGTCCCGTCAGATTCTTTCCCACCGGCTGTAGAGGTGAAGACAACAACTACCATAATTCTGCGAAATCAAGGTGTCATCAAGCTATGCCCTTGTTTTGAATAAGCGACCTCTAGCGGTGAAAATTTATATATTGTGCCTTTTAATTTGCTTTAAAAGTGTGCATTTGCAGAATCGTGAAATCCAGTAAAGTCAATAGGAATCCACACAATTGGGATTTTTGCTTGAGGACTAAAGCAGAGTTCGCAACACTGAATTTGCTGCGTTGTAAAGTGACTTCTGTGTGAACAGTGCTTCCTGCATCGCTTCACTATTGACACTATTTTTTTGGCCTTTGAAAGTTCATGAAATTTTGCTAATATGACCCCACCTAAATGGTGGCTTTTGTCATTTTTGAAACTCAAAGTCTCTGGTCACTGTGTGCTTTCTGTGTAACTCAAATTTGTATGAATATAAATGAAAAAATTGGTCATAGAGTAATTTTAACCTCATTTCCAAACCAACAAAGAGATTCATAAAACCTCACTGGGGATGTACCATACCCCTGTTTCAAACACTCTATATAATCTTTATTTCATCATTAATGCTTCAAACAGATTGGAAAGATATCAGTGTCCGGCTGCCATCTTGCTTTAACCCATCCAGCATTTCCAGATATCAGCATTTAAAATGGAGGGAATAATAGAAGAGGGGTATAATTTGAAATCTTGACATCCTGAGTGAGTTCTACATTAGTAAAGTAAACATTTCTCACTCCGGCAGATTAACAGTGGGAAATACCCAGGACTGCACTGGCTCAATCAAGAGCGCAGACTATTCCGGATCCCTTGGAGACATGCCACCCGCCATATGCCTACCCTGGAAGAGGAGAACACTATATTTAAGGTGAATCATATAGTTTTGGTATCACCTATGCTGTTTTTATAACCCTTTTTGTGGACGTTGAAGCAGTATTTCGCTTTATAGGAGCTTAGATTCAACACCAACCCAGTTAGAACTAGAGGGAAATTTTGGGGTGCTTTAGAGTTTCAATATACTGAAATACCAAGTAGTTTCACTTTTCAGTATTTATTACTTGCAGCAGTAACAGAAAATTATTGAAAAGTGAACCACTGTCCTCAAACGCTCCTTTAAAAACAGTGTTTTTTGTATAACATTGAACCATTAAATGTCTGTATTTACAAGTTCTAGTGATGTGTTCAAAGATAGGCTTTTCAGTACTTTTGCAACCACTCTTTGGAGAACTAAAAATGGAGTTTCAATTCCACTTGACTTCACTGCAGCAAGATTTTAAGAGGAAGTCATGAAAAGTTTAGAGCCTTGAGGTTAAAGCCTTTATGCAAGTGTATATTAACAAACTTCACATTTAGCAGAGATATGCTTTAAAATCGACCTATTTAGTCTTTCTGGAAACCGACCAAAAATATTGTTGACTCATCATGCACTATGCAGATTTTGCCCAATCAAATGCTAGAATAGGAATGTCCCGCCCTCTAATTACACTTGAAATGTACTGTGACTTAATTTAAGACCCATTTGCCCGGTTTCACAGACAAGGCTTAAGCCTAGTCCAAGACTAAAATGCATGTTTGAGCTGTCCTAACTGAAAGCAACTTTTATTAAAATATGTCAGTGCCATTTTTTTTAAAATGCATGTTTGAGCTGTCCTAACTGAAAGCAACTTTTATTAAAATATGTCAGTGCCATTTTTTTTTTGTCTCAAGATGCACACCAGTTATGTATTTAAGGCACGTTTATAAAAGCTACTTAAATATTCTAATTTAACCAAGGCCTAATCCTGGCTTAATCTAAACCCTGTCTGTGAAACCAGGCCATTGTCTATTTAAAAAAGAAAGGGACGAGACATGTGTCTGGACATTTCCCATAAGCATCCCTTCATCCACTCATTTTGCTCTGCAGGCTTGGGCTCTGGAAACAGGAAAGTACCAGGAAGGAGTAGATGAGCCAGATCCAGCCAAATGGAAGGCTAACCTACGCTGTGCCCTTAACAAAAGCAGAGAGTTCAGACTCCACTATGATGGCACTAAGGACACCCCCGTCCAGCCTTATAAGATCTATGAGGTGTGCGACCAGTCAGTCAATGGAGGTAAAGACCCAGTAACTTGGGATATTAGCTGAAACAACACTGTTGGCTTTTAAACTCTAAAATGGCTCTGTCATGTTTGAAAATGCACCGCAAGATTAGCTCAAACTGTTTCCCAATACTATCAGCTAGTGACTAGCAAAAAAATATCATCCAAAATAAGGACAATCTCTTCAATATTTCCCACCCCAACTTCTTAATTAGGAAATACATCAACACAGGAATGAAAACTCAGTTTGTCAAGCCACAGAGTCTTTGAGGGATAAAAGATGGATGAGACAATAAATCATCTCTTCTTTTGTTGATTTTTAGATGTTGGAGAGGATGAGGAAGAGGAGGTAAGTGTTGAAGAGCATGGAGTGTAGAAGAATAGCTTGAATAACTGCTGAAATAAATAAATGGTCAAATCAACATGATTTTCGCCACACTGTAAAAAATGTTATGATCAATAATGACAACATATGTTTCTACATTGCTCATCAAAATAAGTTAAGCAATTTTCAACTTTGTTATACAAGATTCAACTCATTTTTTTAAAGTCAGTTTAATGTAATTTAAGTTGAAATAACTTAAACATCCAAGTTGATTGTACTTAAACATTTAAGGCAACAACTTTCTTTTTACAGTGTTCATATAATAATTTAATTTTTTTTTTTTTTTTTTCAGCTGCAAAACTTTGTCAAACTCTCCATTGGTAAGATTTCTTCAAAGTAGATGTCATTTGGAATAAATTTGAAATAAAATATATCTAAAAATAAAAATATAATTATATTTTCCGACAGACCCTTCCAGCTATCCAGCATACCCTCCTAGAGTTGACGTTCCGTTCACATCTTCTATTGGCGATGGCTATAATCCTGCCCACCATAACCCTCCAATGAACCTCTTAGGAGAAATTGTCCATAATAACCCCAACGGAGGTGCTCCTATGACCACTCATCTCGCCCAGCCCGGCACAGGACCTCCTGAATTTCCCGGTCACAGTGCAATCAAAGTTGAGCAGGGATCATATTCCATTCATGGTGGACTTCCGAATGGTATGGATATGGGGACTGGAGTCATACCGCCTCCTGTTCTTCAGGATGTAGTGTCTCATTCTGTAGGCCCTCCAACCATGGTGGACACCCCAATGCAAGAGGTGCCAGCTCAAGCGGAGAACCAGGTTCATCCCTGCATCTCAGAGTTGCTGAGCAGTCCACACATGTTGCCCTGTAAGCCTATAATGCCTTGTTCTTCTGGATTAATGTTGCAATTTATGATGAAGACATCTCTAAATCTCAGAAAAAGCCTAGTCCCACCCTCTCATTTTGAGTAATGCTGTTGTTAGATGACTTTGTAAGAGGCGTGCATAGAGGCACTAAGAACAACACATGGTGCACACCTTGGCTGTATTATTATCAAAATTTCAGTTGTTAGACTGAGAATCTTTTGTTTAAGAAATATCAAAAACGAAAGGTCTTTCATCATACACCCTCATGTTGTACTATAGACCACAAAAGGAGAATGTTAGGCTGGATGTTCATGCTTCTCTTTTCCATACAATGTAAGTAAATGGTGAATGGTGACCAAAAGTATAAATTATGTCATTCGTGCTATTTAAATATGCAATTTTTTTTTAATTTTGGCACATCATGATTGGTTACAAGAACATTATGATATCAATGATGTTTGGCATCATTGACATCTTGAATGATAGATGTCAAACCCTGCCTAACACTTCTTGATACACCAGATACAAAAAGGTGAGTTAAATTTGAGAGCTGTTGAGAAAATGATCAGTGATTTAATATGCATTTTGATTAGTTTCTCACACAAACCTTACATATAGCTCCAGAAGACTTGGAATATAAGTCATATAGACCAATTTTTACAATGCCCTTTGTACTTTATTGGCACTTTATTGTCATTCATTTTCACCATATGGAAAAGAGCAGCATGAAAACCAAGAAATGAGGGTGTGTGAATGATGATAAAATGTTCATTCTTTTTTTTCTCATCTAGTAACTGATCTGGATATCAAGTTCCAATACAGGGGTCGTACAGCTGGTTCTTTGACCGTCAGTAACCCTCAGGGTTGTAGACTTTACTACGGTAACCTGGCGCCCACACCAGAGCAGGTGGAGCTGTTCGGTCCAGTCACGCTTCAGCAGGTACTGTTTCCAGGAACCGCTGAGATCCCTAATGAAAAGCAGAGGTTCTACACCGATCATCTGCTGGATGTGATGGACCGAGGGCTGATTTTGGAGATCAGGGGACAAGATATCTATGCCATCAGGTTGTGTCAGTGTAAAGTGTTCTGGTCTGGGCCAGGTGTGCCTGAGCAGGGTCCACCCAATCCAATGGAAAGAGAGATGAAGATAAGGGTCTTCAGTCTGAACAACTTCCTTCAGGGTAAGAGGAATAAGTTTTGGATTTCAATTATCATGATATCAAATCTATTGTGACTGCATTACAGCAATATAAATTTCAACCAAATGTCACAATTGCCAGCCTCTGGCTTTTATTTGAGCCTCAAGTTTCAGAGTTTGGAAGAATCATAGCAGAAGTGATATTGATCAGAATAGAGTAATTTTGAATATCGGCACATTTTATGTACTGTTGATGAAGAATAGCTATAAAACTTGACAAATATAACATTGATGAGGCAGCAACATTCACACCCATTCTCTGTGGCAACACAAGATTGATTTAACTGCCAATTCAACACCCTTTGCTCTTCATTTTGTTGCATTTGTGCTACAGAAGCTTCCTGTCTTTGGTGAGAAGTGAAAAAGAGAGAACATGAAATTGCCCAACTTACTTTGACTAATATGCATGAACTTCAAAGGAGGCACTAAAAGTGCATGTGACCACCTGAGATCATTGCATTGATTTGATGTGATCAATTCAGTTAAATAAAAAATGGCTGTTTTTTTTTTTTTTCTTCGCCCCTCAGGTCTCATTTTGTATCAAAAAGGGGAGGCACCCACTCCACCACCCTTTGAGATCTACTTCTGCTTCGGTGAGGACTGGCCAGACAGAAAGCCCAAAGAGAAAAAGCTCATCATTGTCCAGGTGTGAAGATGAAATCCATGTTTGTTGGTTTCATTTGGAGTGTGAAGACACTAGTCATTTATTTACGCAGGAAGGTGTACAAGGCTGTGCTATATTGCCGAAATGAGTTGTTAGCAATGATGTACGGCATTGTATTTACAAGCTGTAACTAGGTGAACAGGTGTTTAATGTCATATATGTTGCCATATAGTGTAGCCAATCAGCATCCAGAACCAGAGCTTTTTTAGAATTTTGCATTCTTTAAACCTAGCAAACCATGCTGTATTGCTAATTTGACGTGTTGTATTCACAATTTAGCAAAGCTCTAACTAGGTGAACAGATGTTTCACATCATAGGTGTTAGTGTGTATATATAGTGTATTTTACTCAATCAGCATCCAGGACTGGAGCAGTGTTTTATAATTTAACATTCTTCAAACTTAGCGAACCATGCTATATTGCTAAATTGTGTCAGCAACATGCAGCATTGTATTCACAATATAGCACAGCTGTAACATGTCATAGCTGTTAATTTAGTGTATTTAAGCCAATCAGCATTGTCATAGCCATTACTATATCGTGTCTTTTAGCCAATCAACATCCAGAACCACAGCTGTTTTATAATTTAACAATTTTCAAACCTAGCATAGATTGCTATATCAAAATAAACTTGACTTACTAAAAAAAATAACAGCACCTGCTTTTATTGAAAGTATTTGCTGTCATATTTTTTTCTTCTAGGTTGTTCCAGTTGTTGCAAGAATCCTTACCGAGATGTTTTCAGGCGAGCTTTCGTGGTCTACAGACAGCATTCGGTTGCAGATCTCCAACCCCGACTTGAAAGACCAAACGGTGGAGCAGTTCAAAGAGCTCCATAGACTGTTGCAGTCTCAAAACGCGCACCATACCTGGCCTCAAAACATCCACTAACTGAAAGAGGAACCCATTTTCCATTACCAACACCAACTTAATTCAAAATTGGAGGTCCTTACAGCACCTTTGAACACTGGAATATATAGTTGCCCTCCTCACCTCTTCCTTACTGAAAACATTTCCATTGGACCAGACCTATTGACATTTTTTTCCCCCCCATTTTGTTGTTTTCTTCCATGTAAACTTGTCTTTTAAAATGTTAGTTTTCAATAAATACCATTGCAGTATTTTAAATGGTTGCTGGCATGATCAGGTTACCGATGTATGACTCACCCAATGAACGTTTGAACATCTACTAGACATTAGTACAACTCTGACTCTACTAAACCCTTAAATAAGCTGTCTCACTCATAGATTTAAGACTCATATTTCATGCAAGTTCCTTGCAAACATTACGAGAGCATGCGGATAACATCTGCTGACCTCATCCTATAGGGTCTGTGCCAGTAACATGAACCTGTCGGACTTGAACGGATATGACCACGTACTTGACTACATAACGTTCATTCAGCAAATGGGATGCAGGAGGGGTGACCTGAGGGTTTACACGTGCAATTGTGAGAAACACATGATTGTAAGGCCTTAGACAATAGAAGAGGGTTCAATTTACTCTGTGACTCAGAAAACAAGACCTAAAGGACCTATGTAACTTTCTTAAAATGAAACCTGGTCAAACAGGTTCTTGAGAGCTGCAGAAAGACTGTAAATCAGTTCTCAAACACACAAGTGCATCTGAAATGATACTCAGGACAAAGATTAGTTTGTTCCTCCCAATGTTGGTTTTATTTCGCACAATTGGCGACACACGCTCCTAAGATGATTTCGGAGTCTCTTGAGATATGCCAACACAGTGAAAGAACAAAAAAAAAAAAAAAAAAAAAAGCACCTGCCAGTCAGTCCCCTCCATAATTTACAGCATAACCTGTACGGATAAAATCCCAGCCAACTTTAAAAAGATCAAGGGTGACGCCAACTCTCCCAAGATTCTCCCTTTGCAAATGTCCCACAGGCGCAGGCTGCTGCTGTGACAATCTTTAGTTTGGTAATCATTTTTATGGCACTGGCAGCAAAGCCATGTCTTGATCTCTAAACACACGTCCATGAAAATAAATCTCCATTTTGTTTTTAAAAACGTACAAGTCTTTTTTTTTAACGATGCATTATGATTTGCAACCAGGCACATCCTTTGTTGTTGATGTTTTTTTTGTTTTTTGTTTTTTTTGATGGATCCCCAAAAATCCGACTGATGCAGACGTTGAAATGGGTGTATGCGTTTCAAATGTCCATTCGATGGCCCACCCCCTCTCAAGACGACGATGTCCCTTCCGAAATCCCCCTCTCTCGCTGCAGCTGGCATCAGTGTGCTTGGAGGGGTAAAAGGGAGGGATGGGGCTGCGGTCTTGAGACACCCACAAGGCAATTTGCTTTTCCTGAAACCCTGCCGCTCCAATCCAATTGGTTGGCTTTCCCATGGTGCCAAGTCCCACAAATCCTTCATGCAAGAGTTCCCTTTAGTTTATCAACAGTGGTCATCATGGCTCCCTTTGCCACTTCCTCCAAATGTTAGCAAAACAAAAAATCTGACCTGCAGAGCAAAAGAGAGATTTTTTAATAACTTTGTAATTGACAGGGATCCCACAACCAATGAATTTACAAGACTTTTCCAGTCTTTTGTGATGAGAGATTTTTTTGTATGATTATTGCACAGGTATATTGTGTGGACAAGAAATAGGTTGGATTTGGATTACATCAGTAAATATTTTATTTTCTGAAAAAAAAAAAAAAAAAAATTACATTTTGTTTAATATGCTTTGCTCACCTGGTCTTGCAGCATCAGCAGTTAAAGACAGCTATCGGTACAGCCTTGTAAACTCTCTTATCGCCCAACAAACCTGTTTACATTCCTCTGCACTGGGGTAGAGAGAACAAATTAGCAGCAATTTTCAACAAACTACTAAACAATAAGATGGCCTATTACTAATCACAGTACAAACACGCCGTCAGGATGGGCGAGCAACGCAAAGGCACTGCATCAGTCTGGCGTGGTTTGGACTTTTCACGCAAGGCTGTGACTCATTCTGTGTTGTCAGAATATGTATTTGGCATCTGTGCATGACACCATGCTGGGAGGCTCCTCGTTTCTCAGGTCAAGACTTGCTTAAGTATGAGATACTTCACCCTCCTGGACGACTGGTTATGGGTACTTGTTTAGGCTTGCCATGCTGAGCTAACCATGGGGAAAACAATGTGCACCAGCATGCAATACCTCTAAAGACAAATGCTGCCTGTAATCTACACTGATGAGCACTATATTACTTTTTATTGTGGACAAAAGCAGTTTTAATTAGGGAACAGGCCAATTTCTTTGGGAGTGTAATGAAATTATCCAAATGCCGTTGCTGTTAACAGCCTTCTTTGAAGGCTCAGGTGACAGCAGGTACATACAAACTCACCTTGTGACCTGCTTGTGGAAGTCTGTGAGCTGCTTGTGTGTGACTGATACAGCGCCTCCTGCTGTTTCTTTTGGAAGACCCTTCAGTGCGGTTTCCAGCCAGCGACAAAACGTCTAAACACAAACAGAAAAACATCTTGTGGTTACCACAACAACAAAAAAATACAATGAAAAGAAATTAAGGAATTAAAATAAGATAAAATACATACATTTTAAATCACATTTTATTCAGGGTGTTGAGAAAAACACTAATAAAATTTTAAATTAGGCTGCAATAAAACATAAATATGATAGATGAGATTTAGTAGAAAACCATCTTGTGGTTAATCACAACATTAAAAAAAAAAAAGAAAAAAGATAAATAAAATAAAATTAAGATCAAATAAATAAATAAAATTAAAAAAAATGCCATTCAACCACAAATTTTATTCTGGGTGATGAATAAAACTCATAAATTTTAAATTAGACCAAAAAAAAAAAAAATTTATTTTATAAAATTATTTTAATTAATAATAATAATAATAATAATAATTTAAAAAAAAAATGTCTGCTTGAATGCAATGCAAGTCGCTTTACATAAAAGCATCTGCCAAGTGCGTAAATGTAATTACGAATCTGTATTTGAGTGATGTTCAAAAAGCTTGAAAACATACCGGCCGATCAAAGACCATGATCTCCCAGAGTACCTCCGCCACATCAGGCAGAGTGTAAGGCGGCAGGCAGAAACAGCAGGTGTTGATCAGCTGAGTCACTAGCTGCAGCCCATGCTGCTCCATCGCTTGGCCAATCAGACGCTTTCGCACCTCAAAGTCATCCTCATGCTGAAAGAGAGTTGTATGCATTGAATGAACAGGAACGACAACGTATATACAAGGTCTTTCGATTGGTTGGTTTATTTTGATCGATAGTGCCACTTACGTCATTGGAGACCCCCGTGTGAATAAGGTCTCTGATGAACTTCATAACGCTGCAGTTGGCATCTCGATGATCCAGGGTGGTGGCAGCGATGGCACACTGGATGATGTGGACGATAATATTGCTGCTCAGCAATGTGACTGGACTGCGCTGGACAAACCTGAAATGAGAGAAAGTCACTTATTTTGGGCTTGTTGTATAATTTCAGGTTGCTTGTTTTTCAAACACTGCTGCAGAAGTACAAAAAGCACAGAACTGGTACCTTGTGGCAAGTCTAAAGAGATCATCCACTGTGTCCGGGTGATTGCGCAGTCCATTAGGCTGCTCTAACAGCTGGAAAGTTGGCATACAGAGAGCCTGCAACGGTGAGAGATAGAGCCAATGATCAGTAACACAGAGTTCATCAACATCATCTCATCGCAGCACAAGATTCAAATGAAATCACTTTGTATGGGGATCAATGACAAATAAGAGTTTCCAAGAAAGGCCTTATAAAAATCTAGTTTTAAAACATGTAATCTGTATTACTGTTTCATATGGTTTTGAAAAACTTTTATGCCATTTTCAATAAGTGCCACGTCATAAAAAGGTCAACTTATCTGATAAAAGACTTGCTGACCTTAAAACGAATTAAAAACCCAAAACAAATAAACAAACAAACAAACAAACAACTCATGTCTGGATAAAATGTATACCTTGAATGCATAATGTTTACAAAGTGGTTTGGGTTTGAGTGCGTTACCTGTAGCATATCCAAAAGGCCTTGTCTACATCCTTCCTCCATGCCATACTCGTCCACTAGAATACTGCCCAGGTACAGGAAACAGGAGTGAGGGTACACCTGGTACACACTCACCATCTAAAACACAAACACACACCCTTTCAAAATCTACACCAGCTCTATATTCCAAAAACACAGATACAGATCAGAGGATGTCCATTTTTAGGGCACAAACACACCTGAGTAACGAGTGGCTGTAATAGGGAAGCGGAGCCTTTGCCAACGCAGCGCACTGCAAATCTCAGGCAGCGGCAGCAGCGCTCCACTATCCGGTTATCACCCTGATGGGCGTTCAACGTCTCTGACAACACCGGCCAGATCTACATCAAAGAACAGAGATGATGATCCGAAAGAAACTAATTCATAGACATAATTGAAATACTGGTGTCAGTGAACGCACATTTAAACAGACCTCTTGAATGACTTTCTGGCAGGGGTGCGTCTGTCCATTCTCTACTATGGGGTTTGTGTGTCTAGCAGAGGAAAAATTAACCATTTTAGGAGGGGGGGAAAATCAGCAGCACTGAAAACAGCATGAAATGGCTGTCACAACACATTTAACTTTAATGTGATGTTTTCTGACAGAAAATTTATATTTGGAGGGAAATAATGGATTTTTATTAATTAAAGCTAATTAAAGAAACTTTTCACAATAACATCAATGCACGGATAAATTAAGAGCAAGAAAATATGGTGTAGAATTCAGATGCTATATCATTTAATATATTTAGATATGTATACTTTAAAATTAACCAATTATTTGCAACAAGGACAAATTCTACACATTTTCTTAAGTCTCAAAGCCATGATAAAAAAAAAAAAAAAAAAATCAGGTTTAAAAAATAATAATAATAACAACAACAATAATAACAACAACAACAACAAATCCATGTATACATAATTAATAGATTAAACTACTAAAATCCTTTCCTGGAAAGACTTTAAAATCCTTTTCAAGAGTGTTAGTAAGAAAATAAAAGATTTTATTAGACGACTAGATATAGTCAAAATCCAATAAAACGTTTCACAGTGAGCTCTGGCATAAAGCGCATTGTTAGAGATGTTGTGAGTCTAACCTGAAGATAACAGCCAGTCTGTCCAGCCACACGGTGGGGTCTGATGACTTTCCACTGCTGGAGTCCTGAGCCAGCAGCTGGACACAAAGACAACACATTGCTTTATTGAGTTAAACACAGACAGTAGACATACAGACCACACAGTCACGAGCATCTAACCTTTTTCAGTGCCATGACTTGAACTGCACATAGATCGTTCAGACACTCCGCGATCTTCTCCAGGGGGAGTCGGGCCAACACCAGCGCTGTGCCTGAAGTAAACCAATCACACCACTTAAACAAAACCAGCCATACAACAAGGGCATGACTAAGATCAACAGAAAAGCTACTTATATGTGAACCGTGTAAAACACCAGCTAACAAACCATCAAAGATGACAAAAGAAAACTACAATTAACATCTTTGTAGAGTAAAAGGGCACCACACCTTTCAGCAGGCCAACGGCAGCATCCGTTGACAGGGCAAATGAATCGAGAGCGCGGGCAATGTCCAGCAGGCCCTGGAAGTGCTGCGCCATGTGGTCTCGACACACCGAGCAGATGTTGTGAATGGCTTTAGCTGCCACAGAGGCCAACGGCTTTTCCCGCAAACCCTTCATCAGGAAGTTCAAAACAGGATCTGCCAACACAATACATGCATCATGAATACACAGAGAAACATCACATCCTACCGGTGAAGATAAACCAGACTCTTTTCGTGACAGTCACCTAACATGCAAGGGTTCCGATCGATCACTTCGCTCATTTCTCCAACCAGCTCAATGCTGGTGTACCGGACAGCAAGATGGACCGTCTCGGGAAGCAATACTATCTGCTCCAGCACCTCCGTTAGGGTAGGATTATTTTCACTAGGAACGAGCAGAGGGAGACATTTTAGCGTTACAAACATTAAGCTTCATGTACTACAGAAAAATGGGTTAATTGATACATGATTAATTGCAATTTTCATTTGAACGATCCTGCAAAATAATGGCTTTCTAGTGAATTGTCTTCAAGGGCTGCACTCAAAAACAAACATTCTTTAAAAGAATATCTTAACACGAGTTATCTTGTCTTATCAAATCGAGAGCTTGTGAATCAGGATCTAAATGAATCAGAAAATCTGTTTCAATACCCATTAAAGTTTTATTATGTATCATTTAAGCATCAAAACTATATTCATGGCCAAAAAAAACAAACAAAAAAAAAACCGCTCTTAAAATTAACTTATTTAAAATCCTTCATTTTACACATAACGTTAAAGATTTTATAATCTGACATATTACAAAAGTGTTTTTTTTAAGCCTTAAAAAGACAGGACAATAAGATATTGAAATGTATATAATCTGTAAAAGTATGACTCAAAGATTGTACTTCAAGGACTACACCAGCCACAGGTGTAAATTTGATGTCTCGAATTAGAAAATGAAGCTGCTGATTCATGACAAAGTGATACTCACGGATCGACACTCTTAGCAATGGAAGCCATGATAAACAGAACAGCCTCAGTTACTTCCCATGGGGGGTTTCCCTCCTTCAGAGTCGAATACAGCTGACAGAAAGTGTTTATTAAAAGAATAGTTAACTTCAGTTGAAAAATCCCTCTTGTTTCTCAGGAAACCATGCTAATTACAAAATCACTTTGGGTTCTTTACCTCAAAATCAATTTCACATCATGTTTCTATTCTTGAAACTATTAAATTCTACCTGTGAGAAACACTCCATGGAGCCGACTAGGAAAATCACATCTTTAACGAGATCAGACACTCTCATCCTGAACTCCCCAAAATCATCAGTGTCCTCCGGGACTCCCTCCTGTACATGAAACACAAAATAAGAGAAACCTCATTCATTTTTATTGCACATACTAGAAGCCATCAATTAATGATTTGAGTCTTTCCTGTGAAGCAGCAAGAGAGAGACGTGGAGAGACAAGGGAAGAATGCTCACATGATCTGAGTCAAGTTGGCAGTGGCGGGCGAGACTATGAAGTAGCCTCTGTATGAATGGCCTGAACACTCTGTGCAGCGCCGGATCGTTCATTTTATAAAGATGCTCTCCCAGACGGTACCAGAAGTTGAACGAGATCTCAACCACCTGATGAAGGACACATTATACATGCTCACTTGTCATTATGGGTGCAGACAATTGACTACATGTCAGACTTCACACTCACCTCATACTGGGGATGTCCAGCACAAATAAGCAACAACTCTAGGGTGCGTAGATCTCCCATGCCCTGGCCAGGAGTCCTTACTGTCATCTCCAAAAACGTCTCGCACAATTCAGTAAAGATCCGGCAGTAATTTAGCACCCTGTAGTGGAAAAATGCAAGCAAGATCCAAAACCATCCCAAAAACTAGTAAGCTTCCTGCTTCAGGAGGATGAATATGCACTTTTAAAGTTGCCTTCTTTCGGCCAAATTATAAGGCTTAGTGAGGTTTCTTTCCTGAGCAGGAAAGCCATTAATGCACTGCGTTGGCAGAAGCAGCGTGTGATATTTTTATTATTAATATATTTACTTAATACCAAATAATATTGATAAAATAAAAATAAAAAAAGTTACTTTTTCATACTATTTTTGTATGCTATACTATTTGTGTGCTATGGATTTTCATGTTTAGAGTATTGCACAGGTTGAGCTTTTAGCACAGCAAAATGCAAACATAAAACTATTGAAATCAAATGCAAGTCAAGTCTTTGGTTTCAAGTATTGTGGAATTTGAACTTTTGATGTTAGCATTTTGCTATGCTAAAATACTGAAATCAATTGTAAGTTGATTTCAGTCGATTTCCCATTTAAGGAATTTTGCAATTTGAGATTTTAGCATATTAACATACTAACTTCAAACTATATTTAAAAAAAAAAAACAATTGTGAGTCAACTCCAGTTTAAAATATTGCGCAAAATTTAACTTAGCATAGCAACATGTCAATGTAAAACTACATTCAAATTAATTCAGTAGAGTCCTCCATTTAATGTAAACTTTTAGCATAACAGCATGCTAACGTCAAGATCTACTGAAATTAACTGTTAGTCAAGTTTCCCCTTTAATTTAATGCACAATTTGAGATTTTAGCATAGCAACATGCTATTGTCAATCTCTATTGGAAACTCATCTAAAGTATAGCGCAATTGGAGCTTTTAGCTTGACATGTTAACATCAAACTCTACTGAAAGCAAATGGGAGTCGAGTTTCCCGTTAAGAGTAATGTGCAATTTGGGCTTTTAGCTTAGCAACATGTTAATATCAACTCTATTGAAATCAATTAAGTCAACTCAGTTTATATGCAAGAATTTAGCAAATTTAAACATTTAGCATAGGCAATGTGTTAATGTCAAACTATATTAAAATCAGTTCAGTAGAGTCCTCCGTTTAGTAACATGCTAACATCAACTATTGAAATCAATTGTGAGTTGAGTCTCCAGTAGGTTTTGTGTGACAAGCACTATTTGTTTTAGCCATTCATGTACACCGTTCCAACTGTCACTAACGATCCCACGTGACTTAAAATGCTGCCTTATAAGACATCTATGTAGGCAGCATGCAGCTCACTGGGTATGGGACAGACCCATTATATTAGACATCTGCATGAACTGCATACATGGATCATAAACAATGCCATACATACTTGTCAAGGTCCTCTCGGGCTACGGCCATGTGGTAGGCTGTTTCTAGGGTGAGGACTCCCTGGAAGAGCTGCATGGCCAGGGGCATGTTTATGGCCACGTTCTCAATCGCGTACAGAGCTGAACACACACAGTCTGACGCTGCCTCGTGCAGGTTTGTAGATGTCTCATCTCTCTGCTGCAATAAAGTAAAATAAAATAAATACAATAAAAAAATATAAATTAAATATAAGAGAAAGGGAGAAGGGAAGTGAACATCTGATTGCATTTGTTGATCTCACCAGCACTTGGAAGAGAATCATCAGCAGTTGATTGTTGGCCATGAAGTTGTTGTCCAGCACTCCTAGATTAAACCAGCTCCCCAAACATCGGAATATCTTGATAAGCATCTTCTCATTATGTCCCGACTTCTCCGCACATGACACCTGATCATGGAAATGCAACAATAATAGCCAAGCTCAGTTTAGAATCAAAAACCATTCATTTAAATCAGGGGTGCTCCTGGAGGGCCACTGTCCGGCAGAGTTTAGCTCCAACTCAACACACTTGAACCAGCTAATCAAGGTCTTGCTAGGAATTTTGGAAACTTCCAGGCAGGTCTGTTGAGGAAGTTGGAGCTAAACTCTGCAGAACAGTGGCCCTCCAGGACCGAGTTTGGACACCCCTGATTTAAATGCTTATGCAACATCTAAACCGCTAAAATGATTTGCATGGAGGGAATGATAGCACAGAACAAAGGTTGGGCGTTATTAAAGAGTAATAAAGTAAAAGCAACATATGATGGGCATATAGAAGAAATGTGTTTTTATGCCCTGCAAAATTCATTCTGTGAAGTCTGCTGATTTAAATAAGGTAAATCTAGCTGGCAGACATAGACGTTGTCCAAATTACAAGAATGAGCTTAATAGTTTTGGAAAAAAAACAGGACTTTTTTTTAACCATATACCATAATTTTAATAAATAAAAATATTATAGCCACCATGGAGTTACATTAAGGCTCTAAAATTAATGTTAATAAAAAGTAAATAGTTGAGTCCTGGATTTTGCTGATACCAAAACTGGAGGGATGATGAAACAATATGGTGGTAATTCACGTCTCTTGCATTACCATTAGGCTATGAACAGACAGGTTAGGCATCTTGTTTAGGTTGGGAAGTGGGCAATAAATGATAGAAACTTCTTTGGAGATAGAATAATGTCTGCACCAGAAGAGTGACCACTGTTGTAGAGTAGTAGGCCAGATCCTCAATGATCTCTGTCCGCCGATTGGCTCCGATCCTCAGAGAGCGACTATGCACCTCCTCCGGCAGAACCGTGAGTATCTCAATCAGGAAAGGCATGGAGGACACATCATTATTGTATCTGGAAGGAGAAAAATCAAGTGTTGGGTAGATGATAACATTTCAAGGCGTGACAATGGACAACTGTTTTAAACAGAATTATTACATGTGCTCATATTAACTGAGACCATATGGATTATTTGTGCAGCTAAGCAAACCCAAATCTGACTCTGTAGAAGTCTGTAGAAGATTCTTACTTCTCTATGAGGGTGTGAACACAGCCTTTCCACGAGGCCATCTGAAGAGCCAGATCTGCGATTGCCAATGCAAGCTGGGAGAGAGAATGACATTAGAACACTAGCACCACTTTCTTAACAGCTCTCAATATGTAACACTGCAGTGTGGTCACGATGGACTGTCCCTGTCAGCGCCTCACACATTGCATGTTCAATATACAACCATTAACGGCAGATGTTTGAGGTCATCTGCGCTGACTTGCATTTTGATTCAGCAATCACAGGACACAAATCATGTACGTTTAGCAGATACGACCCCTGGTACGACAGACGATGGGACATTACCTGTGTGACGATGATGGGAGACAGGTCTTTGAGGTTCTGGATGTGAGACAGGAGCGAATCTCTCAGTGCGGTGTGGGTCTCTGGGGGAAGCTCGTAAAACGACGTCTGGATCTTCATCTTCATCGTCTGGGCTGCAAAGTAACACGATTCCACATCCTGCTTCAGCTGCAGGAGCTGATCCGAGATCTCCCACGCGTACATCTGCAAGGTTCAGCACAGAAAAACAGCTTCAATGTGGAGGTGCCAATAACATTAAATGATTTGTCCATTATGAGATGATTGCCAACCTCATCAATGCATAATTTCTGTTTTTGGATATTTTTAATGACTAAATAGTGCTAAAAACTATACCTTTAAACTCATTTCACATAGGCTTATATAATCAACATTATATCAGCCACCCCACTCTCTAGTTATTACTATTGCCCACTGAATATCAAGTCAGACCAGTTGCATTTTGCATAAGTAAAAGCAAAACTTAAACATCAGATGCGTCACAACAAGATAAATATTACTCATGCAAATAAATCGAAACATAAGGAACCAGGAACTCATTGTGTAACATCATAATACACAACCTGAAGAGGCAGACTGTCTCAGTTGATCAGCGTATGAGAAGCAGGAAAATCAACTTAAAGGGTTAGTTCACCCTAAAATGAAAATCCTGTCATTAATTACTCACCCTCATGTCGTTCCAAAACCGTAAGACTTGTTTATCTTCGGAAAACAAATTAATTTATTTGATGAAATCTGAGAGATTTCTGTCCCTCCATCGACAGCTACGCAACTACCACTTTGACGCTTCAAAAAGTTCATAAAGAGACCGTAAAACTAATCCATATGAATTGAGTGGTTTAGTCCAAAATTTCTGAAGAGACACGATCACTTTATGATGAACAGATCAAATTTAGGCTTTTATTTACAAACATTCATCAACTCACACATCAGTTGTGGTAAATGGAAGCTCAAGCATGTTTGCTTTACGTGTGAAAACCAATGAGGTTCATTCTCGTGTGTTACACAGCACGTTTGAGCTTCCGCAAGAGGTTTGTTCTTGCGCATCAAGCAGGTTCAGTTGAGCTTCTGTTTATGTTCGCTGATCAATGTTTATATGTGAATAAAAGCCTAAATTCGATCTGTTCATCATATAAAGCGATCATGTCTCTAGAAAATTTAGACTAAACCGCTCAATTCATATGGATTTGTTTTTACGATCTCTTTATGAACTTTTTGAAGCGTCAAAGTTTCAGATGCGTACCTGTCAATGGAGGGACAGAAAGCTCTCAGATTTCATCAAAGATCTTCAATTTGTGTTCAGAAGATGAACGAAAGTCTTACGGGTTTGGAACGACATAAGTGTCAAGGTGAAGCCATGCAATTCATACTACTGACGTCATAATATTGTGCCACATATTACAGATTCTTACTGAATTTACTGCATTCAGCAGTGTGTCAAATTATGGGGTAATATGATATTGTGCCACTTTCTTCTGCAAAAAGCAACAAATGCCTTGCAAAATCTTACCCACTGGTTTGTGGTTTGTAGTTTTAACACCTTCCATATCATCAATGTCACAGTTTGCTGAAGCGGAACTAAGTCAAGAACCAGTAACCCAAAGTGGAAAGGGTGAACTGGCAAACTAATAGTGTTAGGGAGGTGGCATAAATGCATATACACTGGAATTAGTGTCAAAGAATTGATGTTAAAACATTAATATTTAAACTGTCTTATGATGCCCAGAAATGCTCTAGAATAGATAGCCAGCTCAGCCCAGTTTGAATTTAACTCACCCTGCTAGTAAACCGTGTTTTGGAACATGGTAGCTGGTATTTAGCTGGCCCAAGATAGTAAAACATCTTGAACCAGGAAAAAAACAAAACAAAAAAAACAACTACTAGTTGGTCAGTCCGGTTTATAAGGTGGTCAAGCTGGTTTTTGGAACATGGTCATCCAGCTAATGCCCAGCTACAAACTCGCTACTATGTTTCAAAACACAACTACCAGCTTTCTAACAGGGCAGTCTAGGTAATAAACGCGATGTACGCAAGTTATTATGTTTACATGAACTATTTCTTCAAAACTTGCTGCTTAAATCCACCCATAACTCGACCATCAAGCCACAGCCAAGCTAGATGGATTTAGCAATGGATACAAATAAACCCCCACAACAGCCCAAACACATGTGACCACCTCCACTTCCCAACACAGCAAATGTTAATGTTTTAAAAAGCTTCATTGCGGCCTAAATGGACACTGTTTGAATGAAATGCATATTGTAAGTGTTAATTAGTGAGTGAGGGTGCTGTGGCGCAGTAGGCCCGCTAATGAACGCACCGATCTCTGCAGCTCTCCCAGCCAGACCGAGGCGCGCTCCTTGCCGGCAGGGTCCGGGTCGTGATACAGCGCCTGCACGGCCTGGTAAACCAGCGGCAGGGTGGGTTTCCCGCCTTCCATGGCGCTCTTCTGTTTCTAGAGGATGTAGATATGGGATAAATGACACGGCTTGCGCTTCTCGGAAGGTTGTAGACGCGCAGGTTTACTGTTTATTCGGCCCTCGCGTTCTCCGATCTGGCCGCCATCTCAAGCAGACACAGGGCGCTCCTGTCAAACAAGTCCGTGTGGAAACTGAGGCACAGGAACTATTAATTAGTCCAGACCAGAGCGATTTTATAATAACAACGCGCTATTCGGACAGTTCTTAGAAATATATCCACTTATGAAGAAAAATACATCAGGTGTGAGTGTGTTTTAATGTTTGTGAATTCAGCATATTACGAGGTATACTTACTACGGCGATAATTTCAATGTAGACACACCCACTGCTACACATTCATTCTCATGAAACAGTGACGGAGCTATTTATGATCCAAATTGGAGTCGTCAGGAATCGATTATGGTTGACAACTTCCAAATGGAACATACATGGAACCAGATTGGTTCCACTTCTTTATGATTTAGAAACATTACAGTTCCTTCAATTATTCTTTTAGAAATACTTTAGGGGGGAAAGGCAATTCTTATTGAACTTACTGCATTCTTTTGTCAAATTGTGGGATCATTTCTCATTCCAGCAGAGCAAAACTAACAAACCAGAAATTAATTTAATACATTTATTTATGAAGGAATGTTTAATTAGTATATATTGCATGAAATATAAAAAGGCAAGGTTTATATATTTATTCAGTAAAATACCAATGATTACAATAAAACACATATTATGTACCTTTACTGCACAACCAGTCAATGACTTCTTTGATTTAAGTTTAATAAGTCTTAAGACATACAGGGGTTGGACAGTGAAACTGTAACACTGGCCAATATATTGTTGGAGGATTGACGCCTATATATGCTCAGCCTGTTGGCCAGTCTTCACTGATTTTACATTCCATCAGTAAGAGCAGAGTGTGAAGGTTGAATTAGCAGAGCAATAGCACAGCTTTACATAAAATATTGCAATCCCACATATTGGGAGACATATCAGAGTTCAAAAGTAGACAAATTGTTGGTGCGCGTCTCGCTGGCTCATCGGTGAGCAGGACAGCAAGTCTTTGTGGTGTACCATGAGCTATGATATCCAGGGAAATGTTGGCATACCACCACATACACACCACTGTGGACAATGTGAAACATGTATTGTTCTCTGATGAGTCCACCTTCACTGTCTTTCCCACATCTGTGAGTTACGGTGTGGAGACCCAAAGAAGCTTAACATTTGGACTGTTGCGTGGCCAGAGTGAAGCACAGGGTGGATCAGTGATGGTTTGGGCTGCAATATCATGGCATTCCCTACTGTGCTTGATGGGCGCATCACTGCCAAGGACTGAACCATTGTGGAGGACCATGTGCACCTAATGGTTCAAACATTGTACCCTGAAGGGGGTGCCGTGTATGAGCATGATAATGCACCAATACATACAGCAAGACTTGTGACAGAATGGTTTGTTTGATGAACATGAAAGTGAAGTTGAACATATCCCATGGCCTGCGCATTTACCATCTAAATATTTTTGTGCCACTTTGGAGTATTTTGGATGTCAGAAAACAATTTCCTCCATCAGCATCACATAGTGACCTGGCCACTGTTCTGGAAGAGAAATGGCTCGAAATCCCTCTGTCCACTGTGTAGGACTTGTATCTGTCATTCCCAAGATTAATTGGTGCTGTTTGGCTGCAAAAGGATAAATTATTGTGGTCTAAAACCAGTTTCATTGTCCAACCGCTGTAGCATAACACTGTAGTTCTTGGTTCATTTCAAGTCAGACAAGACTAAATGAATTACTTGCAGTTCAGTAACTCTGCAGTTACTTGCAGAGTCAGTATCTGCCCCAACTGAATAGATTTCTTTCACTAAAAAGAACAGATTCAGAAGAGTCATTCTTCGGGGACTAAGCTGTTCGGACAGGCTGTTGATTCACCAAAAAGAACCGACTCATAAAAGTCACTCATTAGTGTGTTTCGCTGTTGTAATTGACATTTTATTAATTAAATTTGCTATTCATTAAACAATAGTTTGATATTTTTGTACATTATTAAGACTACCTTTATTTACCTTACAATAGGCTACTTATATTTGTGCTGTACAAGTTGCACATGAGAATTAGTGCTTGAAAAATGTATATTTGCTGAACAATAATCTGAATATTAGGGGGTAGGGGGGCCTGATTTCTTGAGCAGTAATCTCTGAATGGTATAAATGAATGAAAATATTGAATAAAAAGGTTCCCAAAAAAATCAGACACAAATGACACTGTTTTGGGAGAATTACCCTTTGCTTAAATAATATAGTATATAATTAATTATAATAATAATTATACTTATTTGTACTGTGCAAGGAGTAATCAATGATTTGCTTTTTTGCTTGTTTTATTTTCTTTAAAGTTTTTATAGGGGCTCTCTATATGAGATAATGGAAAAAAATGTGCATTTAGAAAAATAATGTTCTACAATTAAATTTTATTAAATTGATCACAGGGATGCATCATTTAACATAAAAAATTTGTAATTTGAAAAAATAGTAATCATAAGAATGTGATCATCTTTGCTTTCCAGACAAGTTTCAACTTCTCCATCCAGCCAAGACTTTAAGTCTTTCCCTTTCTCTTTTTTCTCTATTTATCCTTTTCTTTCATACACATCTATCTCTCACACATTGGCATAAGAGACTAAAATGAAAAGATTTTCCAAACAGCACAATTCCATATAGATGACTTCAAATACACATGAATTTATACTTCATAGTTTTTACCAAATAAATCTTTCACTTTATTCACACGCATCCAATGAATGCAAGCATATGCATCAGATTCCGTCATCATTTATTGATATGCTGATAAAGGTGCATTACATTTCATCTCTGTAATTCCCAGGATGTCCATCACCTTCCTGTAACCCAGGTCATATTATACCCATGCAACTCAGATACATAGCTTGGTTACAATACAACTTGGTCACTGGATGGCTTCTGACTTTTTCATTATTTAATATTTATAAGACTAAATCAACATGCGTACAAAATATCTAACACAAACATATGTGCAGTCGTATTTTGAATTTTACAGGATATAAAAAGTAGCACATCTCAATGCATCGAGAAGTTGAACGTTTGTGTATGAACAGAATATATAAATATTAAGATTGTACATCTGCATATATAAACAGAAAACATATTTCTTCCAGACAGTTCAAATGAAAGACCTGTAAATAATCAATTAAACAAAAAAAAAGTAACTGCAAAATTTTGATTTTGATTATAACAAATCTAAAAGAGGCAGACTTCGCAATGAATAAATTCCCATGTTATGATGCTACATTCCATTAGTTATAATGAATCATTAACAAAATTCACATTGTATAACGCTCCCAACCTTTCTCTTACCAGAGAAAAGAAATGGCAAGTAGAGAAAGAGAGAGGGGAAGAGAAGAGTCTTCAAGAAGAAATGAAGGAACTAAAGTGAGGTCTATAAAAAGAGGCCGGATGTATAGGATTTACAGTTTAACACTCTTTATCTTTCCCCAGATTATCAAAATTGACCCACAATCTAAGTCTTGGCTAACAAGATAAACTATCAGTTTGGACGTAATCCCTCTGTGACATCAATGCGGTTTGTGGGGATTTTTAGGGATTGGTTTAGGTAAATCTGTTTTTTTAGATTACGGCTCATCCTTGTGCTTGGGGACCTTAAGAGTTTGGTTTGCCTTTCGCCTGCTTATACTGCTGCGCATGAAATAGAAGCCAAGACTTAATAGGCTTGTTTGGCCCCCCCCAAAAAAACTAGGCCAATATTTTAAGTTATCTGATATATGTGATCAGATCCAGTGATTTAGGACAGTGTTTTTAGTACGGAGAAAATGCTTCAAAAGCTTTAAACCATTTAAGTAAAGTGTCTTAAAATTACGGGCCAGTTAGGAAATATATACAGTGAGTATAAGCTTCACATTTCTCAACAGACCACAAACAGAGCATCCTCAAAGTTGGCTGAGGCATAAAGTACAGTATTTTATACTGTACCAAGAGAGTTTGATTCCATTGATTCATTACAAACCTGAAACCTTATAAAGATATTGGAAAGCAAAATGCAGGTCAAACGTGGACCAATATGTGGTGTTATTGGGTTGTTGAGGCCTTTAATTATATAGTGTGTTATACAATTCAGATTGTTTCACAGCACATAGTAAACCCGAATAAATTGGCAAAACTTACATCAGTTACATCCAAATTTTTAAGTTAAGAAATTCAAAGTTTAGGTAAGCAGAACGAGCACATTTTTATTTTGCACTCAGACATTTTAATTGCTCTTATCTTGAAATATTTGAGTAAGTTCACACATTTAACTTAAAATTATCATGTAAACTTGGTTAACTTTAGCTAACTATTTCAGTAAATGCTAACTTGCTAATTGGTAACACTTTGGGTGCGTCTCATTCAGTTCCCTAGCTCCCGAGCTCGTGAATCAGTATATCGTGTACACGTATTCGGGCACTGGTAAGGGCAGTAAAGGACACTGGCTCACTACACATTGAAACACTGATGACTCTATTTCCGGCGACGTGACAACGTCCTCATTGTACAGCATCATTACTGGTATTTATGAACAGCAGCAGAGCTGATATCTTTCTGACATTACTTGTAATGTTATTTAAAGTACATTATGATAAATACTTTGCTTGTTACATATACTGTACGTGCAACATTTCAGCCTTAAATAAATTATAAATGTTAGCTAGATTGTGTTCATTACCTGTTTAACGATGTATGTTTATGCTGAAATATAATAAAATAATGCTTTCTATTTTTAAAAACACATATTGCATGTCGTTATCGGTCGTTATGTGTAGTGAGTTGGCTCACGTGATTTAAGTTTTGTGCTTCAGAACTTCTGTTAAGGGAGCATAGTGAGCATTGATGCACCCTGGGTTTTGCGGTGCATTGTGGGACTTTTTAGGGAGCAAACGTTTCAGTGCACTGGAGGGATTCTGCTATTGAGACAGCCCTTAAAATGGCCGACTCCCTGATCAGTGCCCTGACTACTGAACTAGGGAGCATTAAATCTCCTAATTAACATAATTATGCACAAAAACATTATATAACACTTCATTTTAGTATTTACTCAAGTGTCATGGCAAAGCATGTTGGGAAAAAGAAATCCCAGCCCAGTTTCAGTTAAATATATGTTGATCTGAAAAGAAACAAGTTCATATAACTCAAAACAATGAAACAATTCAGATTACTTGAAATGTGTCAGTTTGGTGAACTCAAAATAAAAAGAAAGTTCTAAATACTCATAAAAGTTAATTTAATTAAACTAATTTGTTTAATTTAAGTTTACCATACACAAACCAATTAATTGTTTTGAGCATTAGGTTTTACAGTGTAGCTTCACAGTATAATAAACATGGAAATAACAGTCAATTTTGCACAATTTATCAATTATGAAATAAATTAAATTTCAACTGTAAAGCACCTCTAAAGAAGACAATAGTGTAATTATTCTGCTCAATTTAGTTAAGTTTAAATTCAATTTAGTTCAGCAGTGTCAATGTTGCAAAGTTAATTATTTATGAAACAAACTCAAATAAACTATAAAGCAGCTACATAAGACAATAATGTTCAGTTCAATCAAATTAGTGCTGATTCAGTTTAGTTTAATTCAGCTATAAAGCAGCTCTACAGAAGGCAAGTGTCATTATTCAGCTCAAGCCAGTTCGATGTTGATTCAATTCAGTTCAATAACAGTGTGGATGTTGCAATTTTAATCAATTATAAAGCAAATTTAATTAAGCAATAAAGCAGCTCTACAGAAGACAATAGTGTCATTATCCAACTCAATTCAGTTCTAGTTTATTAAAAGTTCATAATGATATTACTGAATATCAATTGTCTTTTAGAATCGTCTTTCTAGAAGTGGAATACTGTTACTGTTGTTTATGCTGTAATTCATCTTAAAACATAATATTCACTGGGTTCGTAGAACAACACGTGTTGCCTAATCATGTGCTTAGAGATTTCAGGGGAGTGTTGAGTGTAATTTTCATTGACGGGGCAGATTATCCTGGCAACATGTCCGGAAGATCACCCGGAGGATGATCTTCCTTTTCATCCCCAACTTTTCACACCAGGCAAGACTTTGAGGATTTTATAAAAGGCCATCCCGTCTGCATTCGGTCAGTCAGGCTGCTCATTGACTCCACCAGGACACTTTGCTAGAACAAAGCCTCTAACGGCACAACCATGGACGCGTGGGCCGTTCAGTTTGGGAACCTTTCTAAAATCAGCCCCTTCGAGGGCCCACAGTACCACCTGGCCCCCAAGTGGGCTTTCTACCTGCAGGCAGCTTTCATGGGTTTCTTATTTTTCGTGGGCACCCCTCTGAATGCCATCGTCCTCTTCGTTACAATGAAGTACAAGAAGCTCCGACAGCCTCTCAACTACATTCTGGTGAACATCTCCCTAGGAGGCCTCATTTTCGACATATTCTCTGTAAGCCAAGTATTCGTTTGCGCTCTTAGAGGTTATTACTTCCTCGGTCATACGTTATGCTCGATGGAATCGGCAATGGGAACGATTGCGGGTAAGAGGCAGAGTCTATGAGTTTGAACAGCATAGACATTACGTTCAGATTGGTGTGCTGATGCTTGTCTTGTTCTCCCAGGTCTTGTGACGGGATGGTCCCTTGCTGTCCTGGCTTTCGAGAGATACGTGGTCATCTGCAAACCCTTCGGAAGCTTCAAGTTCGGACAAGACCAGGCCATTGGAGCCGTGGTGTTCACCTGGGTCATGGGTGTCAGCTGTGCCAGTCCTCCATTCTTTGGATGGAGCAGGTGAAGGAAATTTTCTTGGTGAAATATTTGGAAACACACACTCATAATGTTAAGGATGATTTGATTTACATTTGAATTTACAGATACATTCCTGAAGGTCTTGGCACCTCCTGCGGACCTGACTGGTACACAAAAAGCGAGGAGTACAATTCAGAGAGCTACACTTACTTCCTCATGATCACCTGCTTCTTCATGCCAATGTTCATCATCATCTTCTCTTACTCACAGCTCCTGGGAGCCCTGCGTGCTGTGAGTGTCCCAACTCTTTGCTTTTTTTAAACTCTTTTAGACAGAAATGGATACAAATGTGTAGATTTCTATGGTTTTAATGAATATTTATTTATGATTAATATGTTATTAAGCATTTAATAATTATTTCATTAATTATTTTGCTTCTGATTTCAACTTATGACCATGCTTAAATCAGGCTCGTTCATGTTCTTGCATGAAAAATGCATTCAAAAATTCAAAATTCAAGCATCCAATTGGAAATGGATTCTTTAAATATAAGGATATTAGTTTTAAATCATTTATTATAAAATTAATTTAAAATTGTTTTAAAATTATATATATATATATATATTAGCCTACATGTATATTTAAATGTGTGTGTGTGCATGTGTGTGTTCTTCATCAAAATAAACATGGATATTTCAAAAGCTATAAAATGAAATGCTTGAAATGTTTCAATAGGTTGCTGCCCAGCAGGCTGAGTCAACCTCTACCCAGAAGGCTGAGAAGGAAGTGTCCAGGATGATTGTTGTAATGGTTGGCTCTTATATGCTTTGCTATGGCCCCTATGCCATAACTGCTTTGTGGTTTGCCTATGCTGAAGATTCAAACAAGGATTACCGTATGGTCGCTATCCCTGCTCTCTTCTCAAAGAGCTCCTGCGTATACAATCCTCTAATCTACGCCTTCATGAACAAACAGGTGAGATGGACAGCACACGTGTGTTGAATAATAACTGTGCACATGCAGACAAACACTAATCTTCCATTTTTGTATTCCAGTTCAATGCCTGCATCATGGAGACGGTATTTGGCAAGAAGACTGATGAGGCCTCAGAGGTTTCCAGCAAGACTGAAACCTCTTCTGTGGCCGCATAAATTATTCCACACCACATTTACAATTTGTCTGGACCTTTTTTCCTGTTGTCCTCCCCCTGATTGTTCAAATCCTGTACCTTTACACATTATCAAGGGCCAAGGGAGCCCCTTTGTCCCGAAGACACAGCCCGCTGGATGGCCAAACCGGGGGCGATATCCTACCATCCTGTGCAGAACTGGTACATCTTCAAATACATATTTTCTTTATTTTTTGTAATGAAATACATTGCTTTTTCATGTTAAAACAATGCATTATGCATTGATGATTACGTATAATATTTAATTTATCAACTTGCAAAAGAAAATCTAAAAAAAAGAGATAAACATCCTTTCGTGTGAATGGACTTCTGATTGCTGATTTTCTCTTTAAAATGCTTTTTGACTGACCCATTAGGGAAAAATGCATTATAGTGCCGTTTTTATTCAATCACAATGAGAGCTGAAGGAAACTAAGCATTGAGAATATTCTAAAACCCCACACCAATCAAAAGTGCACGTTTCGACAAAAGAGCAGAATGTAACTAAGCGGTTTACTCTCCTCTCCTCCAAAGAACTTACTAAGGACAACTTAGCCAAGATATATAAGATCATAAGGACTTATCCAAGTTCATCCGCTTGTTTGCAGATGAGGAACCTTTCATTGGAAGTTTGCTGGTAACGAATCATGAGCGACAGCTACTGTCTAATCACTGGCTTCATGACGTCGGATCTCTAATATCTGTATCTATATTACCTCTGTACATGTTCTGTTGTAAATAGATGTGCATGAATTTGTACATGTTTGCTGTTTTTAGAATTAATAAAGATTTATATTGTTTGATGCATTTTTTCCCTCTACCTGTTGGTTTCTATTAATCAACTGAAATTACCTTTATCAGATTGCTTGAAAGACTAAAATGAACAAATCAATCATAGATTTGAACATGTCGATATATTACACATTACTTAAATTCTATTTCATCTATTAACTTACAATAAGTAGGTATAGGTTAAAAAGAGATATACAACGATCAGGCATAACATTATGACCACTGACAGGTGAAGTGAATAACACTGATTATCTCGTCATCACGGCACCTGTGGGGTATATTAGGCAGCAAGTGAACATTCTGTCTTCAGAGTTGATGTGTTGGAAGCAGGAAAAATGGGCAAGCGTAAGGATTTGAGTGAGTTTGACAAGGGCCAAATTGTGATGGCTAGACGACTGGGTCAGAGCATCTCCAAAACTGCAGCTCTTGTGGGGTGTTCCTGCTCTGCAGTGGTTATCTATCAAAAGTGGTCCAAGGAAGGAACAGTGGTGAACTGGCGACAGGGTCATGGGCAGCCAAGGCCCATTGATGCACATGGGGAGCAAAGGCGGGCCCGTATGGTCCGATCAAACAGGCGAGCTACTGTAGCTCAAATTGCTCAAGAGTGCTGGTTCTGATAGAAAGGTGTCAGAATACACGGTGCATCGCAGTTTGTTGCGTATGGGGCTGCATAGCCGCAAACCAGTCAGGGTGCTCATGCTGACCCCTGTCCAATGGAAGAAGGTAGCCTGGTCTGATGAGTCATGTTTTCTTTTACATCACGTGGATGGCCGGGTGCGTGTGTTGCTTTCCTGGGGAACACATGGCACCAGGATGCACTATGGGAAGAAGGCAAGCCGGCAGAGGCAGTGTGATGCTTTGGGCAATGTTCTGCTGGGAAACCTTGGGTCCTGCCATCCATGTGGATGTTACTTTGACACGTACCACCTACCTAAGCATTGTTGCAGACCATGTACACCCTTTCATGGAAACAGTATTCTTGGTGAATACATCTTGGTGCCAGATACCACAGCACACCTTCAAGGGTCTAGCGGAGTCCATGCCTCGACGGGTCAGGGCTGTTTTGGCAGCAAAAGGGGGACCAACACAATATTAGGTCATAATGTTATGCCTGATCGGTGTATATATATAAAGTAGTGGCCAAAAGTGATGTCCAATCTAGGGAAATTGGCTTCTTCACACTTTATTCTAACTTATTAAATATACTGTATGCATGTTGTGAAGTTGTGCCATTAATTGTTCCATGTTTCAGTTGTATAATTTGTCATGACACAATGAAACATACCGAATTGTGTGGATGTCATGTTTGGCCAAGTGGTCATACCAAGTTAAATTTTATGTTATTTTGTGGATTTTAGTGAAAATGGCCAGATGGAAGGTGCTTTCCTCTGCAGGTAAGGAGGACATTGTTGAAATGGCTAAATCTGATCAAATGGTTTTGGATATTTCTCATGTGCAGGATGTGAATGGTCACAATGTCCACAAAATTATTTCAAAGCACAGTGAGACCATGCACCATGCAGAATATAAAGTGCTATGGCTGGTCAAGGAAGATTATTGAGCATTCACCTGAATGTGGAACCACTTCAAAACAGCTTGTAAAGACCTGGATGAGACCTCCAACCTCCAATTTCATCTTGACCTGTAAGCCAGCGGCTACAAGAGATTGGATTGAGAGGTTGTGTACCAGTAAAGAAACCATTTATTAGTTTTATCTACTGCAAAAAACATCTTGCATTTGCCAAAGAAAATTAGGACTGGTTTGTGGAAGATTGGAGCCGAGTTCGGCAATCCAACAAATCAAAGTTTAACAACCTAGCATTGGATGCTCTCAGATATTAAAACACTCCAATCGTAGGAAACGACTGGAGTGTTTTAATACCAAATGGATGCGTGGCACCATTAAGCATGGCATGGGAAACATAACGGTATTGATGAAGCATGTCTGCAGCAGGTGTTGGAAGAATCTACAAAGTTGCTGGCACTTTGAAAATGGACCAATACTTAGGAATTCTGCTGAACACAATGTAGCCAAGTTTGGAGGATCTGTTTGGAGAGAAAATCTGTATTTTCCAACATGATATCGATCATGCGAATGCAACAAAGTTGCACGCAATAAGAGTTCATGCTCAGCATTTTGAAGTCTTTAAGTGGCCTCCTCAGTCCCCTGACCTTCATGCCATTGAAAACCTTGGGGAAAATATAAACCTGAATTGTGATAAGTCATGCAGGTCTTCTAATGAAGCTCAACTTTGAGAAGAACTTAAGGAGGATTGGAAAGAAGTTGCACAAAGTGTTGTGAGTCAATGCCCAGCAGAATGGCTGCTGTAATCAGAAACAAAGGAGAACTAACAAAATATTAATAAATGATTACATTTTAGTCACGGTATGTTTTATTTCCAGTAAGCTTTTTGTTTTTCTATGCCTTGTTTGCATAATACAATAAAACCAATAAGTTCTTCTTCCCAATATAACATACTCCTCAAATTTTGATTGTTTAATATAATCTGAAGTGTCACTAAAAGCATATATTGTGCAAATATTCCCCCTGGACATCACTTTTGTCCACTACTGTTTAATATGAATTATTTCATTAATTTTAAGTAATATTGTCTATTTCTTCTATTTGTGGAATCTCAAACAAAATGACAGACAGAAAGTAATTCCTGAAAAAAATATAATCAGTCAAAATTGTTTATTGACAATCTGTTGTTTTCAAGATACAATCCGTTGAGCTAAAACAGCACCATTTGCCTTGGGTGCTAAAACATTTTATATAGAAAAAATAAAATGCATTAATGGACCACGAAGGATGCTGCTATGTTTGTAACATATCAAATTTGTTGCAAACATCATAGTGTATTTCAAATAATGAAATTGCAAGCAACAAACTATTCAGCAATGTGTTCGATTGGACCCTATGAACCAAAATGATTTTGAAGTTTTAGACATATAGCTCCAACTGAAGAGCAAAATCAAATAGAAAATACAGTGAAAGGCACAATAAGAGATAAGTGTTCAGAAAACCTAATATTGATAGAAATTCATGGTATGCGTCAATGAAGAAGATTTTTTCCTAAATAAATATATTAAGATAACAGTATATTGCCTTTAAAGAGAAATGGGGAGGATCCTCATCATCTTATAATCAATGTTTGTGTGACAAGTAAATGTGAAATGTGAGATTATATGAATAAAGCTCTATACATATTCACATAAACGTGTGAATATATACATATATTTTATATCTATTTGTATAGACCCTCTGAAGAAACCAATCTGAGAGCTTTCAGTCCTTAGTATCCCAATGAACAGGACTGTGAACAGCAAGGGGAGCTGATCATAGATCAGTAGCACGTATAAAATCGCCTTGAATCTAGCTCTGAATGAACTGCTTCTCATTAAAAAAAACAAATAAACAGTTATTTAAATGATAATAATGCTGTACATGGACCATGATTCCAAAGACGGATCAAACAAACACTGATACTGACACACTTTACAGTAAAAAAACTAAATAAGAATGCATGATGTGAATGCATTTCCGTGTGCAAAAAGAGAAAACGATCTATCAAGTGAACTAAATCTGAGGATTTAGCGTTGTATGATGAAGCCGTATAAAATAAATTATATTCTTTTACCAAAACAACTTCAAAAGTAATTTTCTATTATACTAGAAAAAAAAAAGATTTAAAACTCATCATGTCGAACTAACGCCTCCCCAAAGTCAGTTGCTTGACTTCCCACAAACAAATCGTACTTGTTGAGTATTTCCTCTTTGGTGAGTTTGCCATCCTGAAAAACAGAGACAGATTCAGTTAAAATGACTTAAATTATAACTTTACTAAAGCTGACAAAATAAGTTTTTATGGTCGGCTTACCTTGTTTGTGTCAGACTCGTACACCAGATGCTTTGCTTCGGCTTCGGCGTGGTCGTAGTCGGCCGGTAGAATCCAGTCCATGGTCTCCTCTTTGTCCATCTTTCCATCCTTGTTCTTGTCTCTAAACTCTGAAAACTGCTCTCGCTCTGTCGCCACCCATTCAGGCTCATCCATTTCATCCTCATGGTTGTACATGTCGCCTGATATTCAAACAGATTCAACCGATTTTAAGCAATAATGACGCATTTACTTTTATGCAATGCATAAAAACCTATGTAAGCTTTTAAAAGATTTTGTAAGAGACTTTCACATTTAAAATATCATTACTCACCAATATACTCCTCTAGGTCGATAAAACCATCACCATTCTTATCAATATCCTCCATAGTTTCCTAATGATAAAATTGAAGCAGGAAGATCAGTGAAATAGGTAACAGAAAATTACATTTAAAACAGGAAACATCCTAAGCAGATCCTATTAACTTTCTTCATACATGTGCTGGTGTGCACATGATTAATTCACATGATGAGAAGAATCTTTTTTTGTTGTTGTTTTACTTTCTAATCAACTTTAGAAACCAGTATTTTTTGTTTTTAAACCCCAACCACCAAGATCCATTCTGGAATGAAACACCCACATTCTATTATCAATTTCCAATGGATAAAATTATGCCACACTGTATATTTTCTCATTGAATTACACATTTCACTCAGAAAATACACTACCATTCAAAGGTTTGGGGTCTGTTTTTTTTTTTTTTTTTTTTTTTTTAAAAGAAATTCATACTTTTATTCAGCAAGGGTGCTTTAAATTGATCAAAAGTGGCAGGGAAGACATTTAAAATGTTACAAAAGATTTGAAATTAATGCTGTTCTTTTGTACGGATCCCCACACATGACATGCGGGAATAAAATTAACAATTCGTTGCCATGACTTACTAATACGTCAGCACGTTTAAGTAATTTGTTTCCTCGTTTTCAGTAAATCGTGTGTACAATATAATAATTTGTTCCCTCGTTTTACTAAATCATGTGCATGGCATAATAATTCGTTCCATCATTTCACTCAATTGTGCGCAAGATATAATAATACGTTCCCTCATTTTACTAAACCTTGTGCACAATATAATAACTGGTTCTCTCGTTTTACCTTAACCATGTGCATGATATAATTATTCGTTCCCTCGTTTTACTAAATCTTGGCCACGTTGTAATTTGTTCTCTAGTTTTACTAAATCGTGTGCACAATATAATAATTTGTTCCATCATTTTACTAAATCATGGCCACGTTGTTATAACTTGTTCCCTTGTTTTACTAAATCGTGTACATGATATAATAATTTGTTCCCTTGTTTTAGTTAAGTCAAAACAAGGGAACTAATTAGTACAACATGGCCACAATTTGCTAAATCGAGGGAATGGATTAATAAATTGTGGGAACAAATTCTTAATTCACAGCTATGATTTACTAAAACAAGAGTACGAATTGATAATTCGTGGCCATAATATATATTTATTTTTGTCCGCATGTGCTTTTATGTGTGGGGATCTGTACTTTTGAACTTTCTATTCATCAAAGAATCGTGAAAAAATGTTTATCACAATTTCCACAAAATATTTCCCTTTTATTTTAAGTTGTATTAATGCAGCCTTTGTGAGCATGACACTTCTTTCAAAAACATTAACAACTCTAACCAACCCCAAACTTTTGAACAATGATGTACGTCAGATTACAGAAGTAAAATGGGATATTATGTTTCACAATAACTTTAACCTGTGATTGAACTGACATAATAGTAACAGACCCACCAATACAACAATGTTCTTCATATGTTCATACTCCTCAGGATGTAGGAAGGCAGTGAACTCCTCTTTGTCAGCGATGTGGTCTCCATTTCCATCAGCCATTTTAAAGCGCCGTTCATCTCTGACCATCATCTGCTTGTAGTTGTAGCCGTCATCAGGTTCAGGATCATCTAGAAAAACACAGACAGCACAAATTATTATTAAAATACAAATTTTTGTACTTCAATACTCGTGTTGTTCCAAATCTATATGAGTTTCTTTCTTCTCTGGAACACAAAAGAAGATTTTTTGAAGAATGTTTCAACTGTTTTTGTTCATAAAATGAAAGTCAGTGGGATCTAAAACAACCCTGGATGCCACTGACTTTTATTATATGATCCAAAAACAAATCTTCTTTTGTGTTCCACAGTAGAAAGAAATTCATTCAAGTTTGGAATTACATATGTGGCTGAGTAAATGATCATTTTTGGCGACCAATCCTTTAAGCTTGTTTATAAAAAAAGACTGCATTTTTACCAAGGTAGGTGCCGTATGTGACATTCTTGTATTCGTCCCAAGAGATCATGCCATCGTTATTCATGTCAAAATCCTTCCATTGCCTTTCCACATTGTCATAGATGTACTTCTTTTGAGCCTTTTTGATCCATGCTTTCAGCTCTGCCTCTGTGACAAAACCATCCTCATCTGCATCAATCTTATCCACAATTTTACTGAAAGGCAACAAAAAGAAGAGCAAAAAGATAAATCAACTATAAGAATGTCCTCTCTTAATTGTTTTTTTGTGCAGTCACATATGCTGCTGAAAAGAAAATGAATGACTTCCACTCATTTTGTTGTGCAAATCACTGCTAAATGCCCCTTAACACTCAGCACAATCCTTACCCAAGCCTATTCTTGCTTTCCTCCGGGGTCAGGTCATCAAAAGTCTTGGCTTCCTCCTCCCCAAGGAATGCATCGTGGTCATAGTCAAAGTTTGCGCCATCGTCGTGCTCTTTGCTGCTCAGTGGCGCATCATGGTGGACACGTTCCTTCTTCTCTGTGGGTTTGCTGGTGGCATAAACCACGCACAGAGCAAAGCACATCAACAGAGGCCTAATCTCCATCTTCATCATGTAAGCTCTGAGAAAAGAGAGAGCAAATATTAGCATATATATGTCCCAAATCCCTTTTAAACTAAAATAATACTGACCACAAGTATTTCTAGTGTGGCTTTGTTTAAAGAAACCACAGTGCAAACATAATTGTATGAGTTAACAAGATCTGTTTGAATCAGTGAATGTAAACACTGTGTATGTTTGAGTAAGAAGTGTGACATACACTACTGTTCAAAAGTTTGGGATTGGTAAAATAAGTCTCTTATGCTCACCAAAGCTGCATTTATAGGGTCAGAAATACAGTAAAACAGTAATACTGCTAAATATTATTACAATTTAAAAGAACTGTTTACTTAATATTTTTTTTTAAATGTCAGTTATTCCTGTGATGGCAACGCTTAATTATTCCAGTCATCAGTGTCACATGATCCTTCAGAAATCCTTCTAATATGCTGATTGGTTGCTTGTGGAAAACGTGATACCTTTTATTCAGGATTCTCTTATGAATTGAAAGTCCAAAAAAACAGAATGTATATGAAATAGTAAAGATATTTATAATGCTACAAAGGATTTCTGTCGCTTTTGGACAATTTAATTTATCCTTGTTAAATAAAAGTGTTACATTCTTTAAAATTAAAATAAAAATACTGACCCCAAACCTTTGAACGGTAGTGTAAATGTGTGTAGCAGGGGAAAGAGAATCATGATGACTGGCAAAATATCAGACGGAACCGTTGACAGGAAACTGTCAAAATAGACAAAAATGTGTTTCCAGAGAAGGGGGAAAAAACTAAAATGTGTAATAAAAATAATGAAAATGACAAGGAGCACATCCAAGACAAGTGTCCACACACATCAGCAAAATTAGCACAAAAAAAGGAGATCAGTGGCATTCTAAACTGGTGGGAATGGTGCAAAAATGGGTCATAGATCTATTCTGATGGGACAATAGGGACAAACATTGCTGAATGACAATAGGGAAAAACATTGCTGAAAGTAATAATGCAATAATAAAGAATAAAAATACAATAATAAGGTTATCAAAGTAACCTGCATGCCTTTAAATAATTTCAGTCTCAATCAGAGATTAGTCACACCAGACATAAATCACATAATATGTTAACTGCATTTATAAACAGTTTCATTGGGACTTTGGTAGGCACTAGGCACAGCAATATAAGAAACAGTTATGATGTTTTGGTCTTACACAAAAAGAACACAAAAGCTCTTTACTACTGGCCAACCAATACTTAAACAAAAATGAAGACAGATATGATCCATATAATAGAAGCACAAATAGAGGGCAATAAGTTACCTTACGACACGTTTAAGATGTTATGGCAGTCTCGGTCACCATTCACTTTTATTGTATGGAAAAAATGCAATGAAAGCAAATGGTGACTGGGGCCGTCAGTTTTCTAACATTCTAGTTTTGTTTTTCACAGATGAAAGAAAGACATTTATAACAACATAAGGGTGAGTAAATAATAACAGAATTTTAATTTGGGGGTAAACTATCCCTTTAATTACCAATACTAACTGTCCCTTTAAGTGAGTCGTCATTACAACGTATACGGTCAGGCAATGAATGCAACTGTCAACCATATTTCTATAGTACAAACAAACAACGCATAAAAATACAAACTTACCTAGATTTAGTACGAGGCCGAGAATCTCAGACACAATACAGGGTCTTTAGTTTAATCTTCTGCACACCCCTGTGCCACACCGTTTTTCGGTGCTATCCAATCACAGCGTGAATAGTGGAGTCCGTCCACTGCCATTGGGCCACTTCAGCACAACAAACCCCGGATGTAACGGACACCGTTGTTTAATAATGCGCTGACTCCGCGCACTCTCTTTTAATTGGCTACAGTGCAACGGGAACCCAATCAGCACAAGAGACTACACAATCGGTTGATGTGTCGCTCGAGGCCGTTGCGCACCTAGTGAATTGTCTTTATTGGGTACGTCTTGCCACGTCCCCAAATTTGAGAGACCCGCAAATCTTCGCGGAAAGTTGCTGCCGTCCTGTAACCACACAAACCAAAAAGAAATGGTGGTAGATATTTGTAAAAGCGATTAAAGTAGTATCGGCCTCGATTTTGAACGGATTACCTAAAACTGATACCAGGTTTAGCCATTGATGCTGCACATATTACTACAAAAACAGTGTTCAGAAAGCAACTTTTGAGTTTAGCAACATTAACAAATGCAAGTCAAACTACACATTTGAGTAAGTAGTAGTGAAGGAGAAATTAGCCTGTATTTATTCCTGGATGCTTTTCCACACTGTTTACTACCATCTGGCGGTTGAAAATAATCAGCGTGACGTTTGAAAAACCCAGTCTATTTATTGAATATATTTTTTGAAGCAACAAAATTATACATGTATGAGTTTATATAAATTTTAAGGATATTTCTTTCATTTTATTTCTGAGAGGAAAAAAGAGCAGTAAAGGCCACATTTGTTTTCCACTTTAGCTTATCAAACAAATTGTTCCAAAAATAAATTAAAGGTGTAAAATTGATAAAAAGAAAATTGATTATTTAATTTTAATGTTTGTTTTTGATTCAGAAAGCAAAATTGACCAATAGGAGTATCGCTGCCTTCACGTGCTATCGGAATTATCGTAAATACGAGTTTCCTAGGTAAAAATTGCACATGAACGCCCTCGTGATGTCGTGTTTACCACTGGGAAGTTCGGAAATAAATTCGATACCCAAATTCCCGAGATGGGCGTGCCATAACCTTTAACATGGTGGCGGGAAGAATTACTGCTGTGATAAGTATGATTTATTCGTTTCCCCCCCCAAAACAGCTAGATCATCTTGTTTGGTCATCTTGTAAGGTAGTGCATATTTACATATATGAGTAATCATTTGATGTATTGTATGTTTTATACACAGCGAAAATAGCCTGCATTTGACTGAGATTGCAGAATCGGCAGAAAGCGGACTATAGCATCGTAAATGTTTATATGGTTGTCAGTGCATGTGCCACTACATATAATTTTGGTTTTAATAAGATTTTCCCAATACATAGGCAAGAATAAACCAGGTGTAGTCCATGATTCCTGTTTATTCCGACAATAAAGCACTTGAATGCAACAAGCTCGTAATCACGACTTCAGAAGTGGGAATTATCACATTTCCGATAGCACGTGAAGGCGGCATTAATTACACTACTACTACACAAACACATGGTGCAGTAAAAAGCGTCATAACCATAGGTCATAACAAAGCGGCTTACAGAGGTGCGCATGCGCGTATCGTGGGACGCTGCAGCCCTCACCAAGGTAACAGCCCAGCCTGCAACCGAATCTAATCTCACTCCACCAAGCGATTAACAAAAACACGTCTTTTGTTCACGGACCTCTTTGTGCACTAGTCACCATTAGCCCTGACTCAGAATGACTGTCCATTTTAAGGTAAGTTATTTAAATTATCCACTGGAAACTGTTTTAACACAGATTAAAGGTGCGCGCGCTCGTGCGACGTCATTTGTTTGAGGAACGTAGAGCGCGCGCTGCAGGCTGCAGAAATGCTTTCAGTTTTGATATTTAGTCTGGTTGTTTACTTTTAGGTAACCAAATATACATTAATATGAATTCTAGTAAAATATAGTTTACGCTTTGCCGAAAACAAAGAGAACCTACGTGACTATTAAGAAACGTGTTGAACTTAAACGGTAAACCTTTTACAAGTTACTGTCGGTAACTTACTTCCTGTTATTACTTTAAGAAGTTTGTGCGCGGATTAATAAAAATCAAGATTATCCAATTGTCAGCTAAAACCTAGTTATTAAGATTGGTTTTCTAATAAATCACAGCTATATAATTTATTATACCGCTCATTTAAATATGCAGACTGTACAACATTCCACATGCAAATTGTGATTTACTTGTGCTATAAAGTGCACTTGTTTATTGTATGCTCTATTTCTAATAGGGAATCAGCGAGTATCGAAGTAAATACAAGAGTCGAACAACACGATCCAGAAGCGATTCTCCACATCGCAGGATGCGACTGGCTGGACTGCGCTCTGACCAGTCAAGTATGTGATTGATAGATAGATAGATAGATAGATAGATAGATCAAATAAAAATATTCATAAAAATAAGTAAGCTTATCACATAATAACTTGGTTAATATTTAATTGATTTATCTTTTTCTATCATTTAAAGGAATTACACGGGAACCCCAATTCATATCCAAAAGGAAAGTGGCATTTTACCCTCCTCAGGTATCTAGTTCTTTCCGATGGGAAGGGCATGGTTCGTCTCCACAGCATCAGGAGAAGAGCAGGCCTGTCACACCTCCTGCTGTCACACCTGTGCTCAGAGCCACTAGTTCAGAAAGAGTGGCGACCCCTCTAGCCCCAAGAGGCCCTGTGCCACAAGAGGGCATCGCTGCACCATCCCACCAATTACAAGCAGAGGCACAAGCAGCTCAGACATCCACCACTGCTGCAGACCAGCAGAGACCAAATGGAGTGAGTCTGGTTATAAGTCAGATTGTTAAATGTGTGCATTGGTGCAGAGTTGGGTTAAGTTATTCCCCTTGAGGAGAAGATTCCTCTGTATCAAATATAACGTTTCTATAATCAATTTTACATATGTAACAGATGTAGCCAGTAAGAGCTGTGTGTGTAAACCTCACTCCCCTGGCCTCAAGAGTCTTTAGGGCCCTTGTTAGCATGCCCGCCTCCCACACCGGAGACCCCGGTTCGAATCCTGCTTGGAGTGGAATGGGTCGAGTAGGACCGGTTACACGTGGTGCCGTGACCCGGATGGGAGTGAGGTTTAGGGGGTGAGTGTAATGGACGTAGGCCAGTAAGAGCTGTGAGTGTATGTAAACCTAACTCCCCTGGCCTCAAGAGGCGCGCTAGCGATCGGCGCTAGTGGCTGTGGTCTTTAGCATCCTTGTTAGCACCCCTGCCTCCTACGCCGGAGATCCCGGTTCGAACCCTGCTCGGAGTGGGTTGAGTAGGTTACATATATATTCAAAGGCTCAGTCTTAATATTTATTATAATATTTTTTAGAAATGTTCAAATCCGTTTATGAAACCATAATTGGTGTATAACAATTAGAATTGTATTATTAACTATTAATACCACCATCAATGCAGTTACAGTAATTCAGAGCTTGTACTGTCTATTAGATTAACCATGCACTGCATAGAAGAGCGGGACTGAAGTCTGAGCGACAGAGAAATGGCTGTTTGAACTCAGAGTACCAGCGACAGTTCATGTGGAAAACACCTGTGGCCGATTCGCCCCTGCTTGCTGCACACGAGGTACTTCCTTGCACTTTTATCAGCACTGTCATAATTCAAAATCATTTTTATCATCACACATAGGCTTGCGTCCAGTCCCTGGCCAGATTAACTGACATATTATTGGACAGAGCACTTTTGCTCACCTGAAGCGTTTCTTATATTTTAAGATATTAATTATTGATGCGCATTTGAATGCCTTGATTGTTTTTGAGAGGATTTCTTACCAATAAAAACACTCTTCCTGTAGATGGCAGTACTGTTTTGCATGCCACTATGTTTATTTTATATATATATATATGTACAGTCAAACCAAAATGTATTCAGACACCTTCAACATTTCTCACATTATCACAGTTTATTCGCTATAGTTTAGAAAATGGTAATAAAATATGAATATGAGTTAAACTGTCAGAACAAATTCATCTTGATAATGTCAGATAACTTTGATAGAAAGGTAATGTAATGGATTACAATCAACCAATCAGCTGTCAGCTATTAAATTTAAGTACACAATTAGATAATACCAATTTAGGTCAACCAATTACCAAGCAATGCTTAATTTTGTTCAGTCTGTGGTGTAAAAGGTCGCATTAGCAATTAAAGAAAAAACACTTAAGCAAAACATGGTCAGGTCAAAGTGTCCAAATAATTTTGGTCCCAAATTTTTATCGATTTTACTGGTAGTCCACTGTATGAAGAATTTTTTGGGAATGATATGTCACAGTTTACTTTACTTTATTTTGCTATCCCCACTTACATAAATGAACTATAGTGTCCTGCACCCACTAGTAGAAATGATATCTGGTGTCTGAATAATTTTTGGTTTGACTGTGTATATATATATATATATATATATATATATACATACTAAGTATGTTATTATTAATATTTTATTTGAATTGTTTACTGAAAATAATTTTTTCATTGGACCTTTTTTGTGTTTTGGATTACTTCATATCTGTTTTAGATGTTGTACAGTAACAATAGAGCCATCCCACCCTTCAAATCAAACCCAGTAATTATGGAAAGTGAGTACAGGAGAAGTTTTAAAGGATCACCTCCTCCCAGACCACCGCGCTTGAGGCGAGATGTTGAACAATATGAGGTCCCTCTGCTTCATACAGAGAACACAACCCCAGAGAAGGTACACAGAGATATCCACCTTATAAACGTAAGAGTGGGTGTGGCCATTTTTAACTTGAAAGGCTTTTGGTGTCATTCGCTTCCAGTTAATTTAGCTGCTTGATATTGCAAACTGGTATTTGCTATCATACTATTTTAATTCATTATCATAATCATAAAGAAAATGGTTTGTAGTGCAAATAGTTTTACCGGTTACTGCCTTTTGTTATTCTTCTAGTTATTTCCCTATAGTTGCTAATGAATGGGAAGTCTCACACATTCACACACACAAAGAAAATCGCTTAGTTCTGTGTCGCAAATTTTTTGTGGATATACATTCAGCTTAGCCACACATCAAACTTTCCAAATATCATAGCATCAGTATGGGGCCGGATAAACCAGTTTCACCTGCATATTGTTAGATCAACTGTATGGGCCATCATGTGAGTGACAGTCACAATGTAAATGCATCCGACTATAAATAACTGAAATGCATATAAACTTTCGATATGTTAGTTCCTCGTAATTTTTTTTACACATGCTGAACAATGTATAGTGAGGAATTTACCTTTACCTTTGACATTGTATTTCTTGTGCTTTTGCCTAAATGTCCACCATACCAGAGTAAGAGGAAGAAGAAGAAGAAGGAGCGACAACACAGCAGGAAGTCAAGCCCCGAAGAGGAAGTTACCCATCTACAGCAACAGGAAGTGAGATCACCTTTTGCCCTGAGAGACCCTTCACCCAAGGCTATGAGGTGACTGTTGTATTTTGTATTTTTTTTTTGTACAGGACTGAAAAAAAACAGAAACAACATATTGAAAATGTTTTTAATATGGCCCGTTTCATGCATTTTGCATTAGCAGCTTATAAGTGAAACATATTTATTTTGACATTCATATTATATTCAATAGGTTACATTTATAAATTCTTCAACAAGAGTATTTACCAGTCTCCCTCTTTTTCTGTCTGACAGGAAAATGAAAACTGAGTACAGATCCAACTTCCGTTCTCCCCTCCAATACAACTATAGAGATGGAGTGTGGGTGAAGGCCAGAACTGCAAAGGAGGAGGTGAGCTTCTGGAAAAAGAAAACAAATCTATGGGAACAAATGTGCAGGCCAAAAATATAAATAAAATGCATGAATTAAAGAGTTAGTTCACCCAAAAATTAAAAAAAAGTGTCATCATTTGTCATCATGTCATTCCAAACCCATAAGGCTTTGGTTAATCTTCGAAACACAACTGAAGATATTTTAAATGAAATCTGAGAAATTTGGAAAGTCCATGCAACTACAAATTTGTCGCTTTAAATAGTTCATAAAGACATCATAAAATGAATCCATATAAATGATGTGGTTTAGTCCACATTTTCTAAAGAGACTGAATTGCTTTATATGATGAACATATTAAATTTAGGCTTTTACACTGCAAAAAATGCTCTTCTTATTTAGTATTTTTGTCTTGTTTCTAGTCTAAATATCTAAAAATTCTTAAATCAAGATGCATTTACTAAATAAGTAAAATGACAACATATTTTTTCTTGTTTTCTGGAAAATAAAATCAAAATGAAGTGAGTTTTGCTTAAAACAAGCTAAATTGTCTGCCAATGGGGTAAGAAAAATAATATTGTTTCTGTTTGAAATCTTGTTTCTGTCCCAAACAGAAAAAAGATAATTTTTCTTACCCCATTGGCAGACAATTTAGCTTGTTTTAAGCAAAACTTGCGTCATTTTGATTTCCCCCCCCCCAGAAAACAAGAAAAAATACTTATCTAGTAAAAGCATCTTGATTTAAACAAGACAAAAAAATTTTGCAGTGTTTTCATGAATATCTAGTATTGAATGTTAAAAGAAAAACAAATTACATGTACTGCATTTTAATTTCACAAATATATTTAAAATATAAAGCATTTCTAAATTATTTTAATTATTAAAAAAAAAGTCTTTCTAGAACTTGACTGAAACACAGCAAATAAAAAAATGACTAGAGAGTATGAAGGCTACAGGAGCAGTTCTGACACCACATTGCATGAAAGCTTGAGCTGTGGTGGATTAAAGTGGCAGAGTTGTTAGGAAACGGAAAGGTAATCTCTCTAATCACTGATCTGTATGATTAATCTTGCAGGAGTGTGATGGTTTTCACGAGTGGTATCATGAGGTAACTGTTCCGCATGTAACATCCATCCTCTCACTGCTGTTGCTGCCTTAGATACCTTAATTTGCTTATGCGTGTCTGTTCTGTGCTGCCACATCAAATGTATGACATCATTCAAACTTAGACTAAATGGTATCATCTCATATGGACTTAGACTCTGTGTGTGTGTGTGTGTGTGTGTTCAATCTGAGTATGTGTGCATGTGGTGGATCAGTCAGCAAGATGTTATCTGTCAGCATACTTGGAACTTTGAAGTTGTCTGTGGTTTCTGGTGTCTGGTAATTCAGTATTGACTTTTTTGGCTGACTTACTGATTATATAAAAGCATAGCTAAACGTTAAAGGGTTAGTTCACCCAAAAAATGAAAATTCTGTCACCACTTTCAAGGCCCAGAAAGGTAGTAAAGACATCGTTAAAATAGTCCATGTGACTCCAGTGGTTCAACCTTAATGTTATGAAGTGACGAGAATATTTTTGTGCGCAAAAAAAACTAAAATAACGACTTTAAGGGAGTGAGGTTTACACGCACTGCTCTTACTGGCCTATGTCACCCCCCTAAACCTCACTTCCATCTGGGCCACAGCACCGCGTGTAACCGGTCCTACTCAACCCGCTCCGCTCTGAGCGTGATTTGAACCAGGGTCACTAGCGTGGGAGGCGGGCGTGCTAACAAGAACTAGGAAGCACTGCACTGTGTGAATAGCCCAACAATGTGAATAGCGTAAGAGAGTAAAAGGGAGAGAAGACGTTGAATAAAGTCGTTATTTTGCGCATGAAAAGTATTCTTGTCGCTTCGTAACATTAAGGTTGAACCACTGAAGTCACATGGACTATTTTAACAATGTCTTTACTACCTTTCTGGGCCTTGAAAGTGGTCGTTGTGTTGCTGTCTATGTGGGGTCAGAAAGCTCTCGGATTTCATCAAAATATCAATTTTATTTTGACAATATTTCACAATATTAATTGTGTTCCGAAGATAAACGAAGGTCTTACGGGTTTGGAAGGACATGAAGGTGAGTAATTAATGACAGAATTATCATTTTTGGGTGAACTAACCCTTTAAGGTAATGCTTAGAAGTTCACAACACCTAATTATACATTTATTTATTGATTATAAAATAATTATTATTTTTCATTATTCATTTAGCAGTGACTTACAAATGAGGGTAAAAACAGAATACATCTTAATCAAATATTTTATCATATTAGAGGAGCCAACAATATTGCCAAATTTCAGACATAAACCATAATAATACACAGCTAGAGTATAAAAGAAATTGACAGAGGGGGACAAAAAGAGTATTTTTTTTATAATATAATTAATATTTGTAGTATAATTACATAACTGATTAGTTATAGCTCTCATCACTTTTTCCCAATTTATATGAGAGTGTCACATGTGACCTTTGCTGCTTGGTAAATTATTTGATCTGATTTCTTTGTTTTTACATGGTCAGCATCTGTCATGACAATAAATTCAGTGCTTAACTCTTCATTTTGACACGTCCTTAAAATTTGTTGGCTAGACTGTAAACCTTATAACCTATATCTTTCAAAGCAATTTTCATATCATGCTGACACTGTAAAAACGAACTTTTGTAAGACAGAAGTACTTGATTTTAGGTTATGGTGTCAAGTGTGCTTCAATGCATCTCCAGCTAAACTTTCATGCAAGTCTTGCTGTATGGGACAGGAGTGTCTTTTTGAGTCAGCTCTTTAGGAGCGGAGCATGACTGCCTCCACTTTTACACGCATTCTCCATGGGTTTCGAAGCGGATGCGACAATGTTGCATGATTTGAATTTATGTTGATTCAACACATTTATATTACGCATAATATAATAATTATATTAAGCATATCATAATAATTACAATATCAGGGCTCAACAATAAATTTTCCCACCACAGAAAATTTAGATTTTTACCTACACATTTTTATACATTTCGAAAGAAATATATTTTTCTTGACAAAAGAAGTTTACTTTTTAAATTTTTTTTATTAGAATTAATAAATGATTTTTAAAACATTACGTCAACTGAGCCAAAATTTCACTGGGTCAGCATGACATCCTTTTTGTTGAGCCCTGAATATCTAAGGCAGTGTTTTGTCTGTGCTTGCCATGAATTATCAGTCTCCTTGCCTATACATATTATCTGCAGTGTAGCCCTATTTTTCCAGGCTCTGATTTATCATTCACAACTCTAAAGTTCTGCTGTTTATCGACAGGTGCAGGATCTACGTGAGAAGGCAGAGGCCTACAGGAAACGGGCCTGGGGAACTCATTTCTCTCGGCAACACCTGAATCAGATCCTGTCAGATCACAACTGGATGTGGGAGCCTTCCAGTGGCACCTCCTCATCCTCCATTGAATCTGAGGCCTGCAGAAGCACTAGTAGCAGCCCTATCATTGAGGCTCTAGACCTGGCCAGGTGAGCAGAGCTCCGTCATCAAAATACTTGAAGTCAGTTTAGAGCTTCCTTTTATCAATGACCTGGCATGTCTCTTTATGGCTGGCAGTGCCAGGGGAAGTTCTAGCCCTGGACCTTCTGCTTCTGTGGCAGGCAGCAGGAGAAGCTCTCCAGGAGAGGCGGGTCTTCCTGAGGACCCCACCCTGCCTGTGCATAGGAAGTTGGCCTGGGATGAAGAAGAGGGTCATGGAGAGAGAGATGAGTCTGAGATTGCACAGGAAGCGTGGAATCCAAAAGATGAGCATGGAAACATGAAGGAGAGAAATGAGAGGTATGTGCTTGTTGTTCCTCTGAATTGTCACCACAGTTGTATTTGAGATGGGAGAACCTGCCAACACTAGAACCAACATGGACATGATGGTCTTATTGTTGGGCAAAAGTCAGATTTTAAGAATTTGAATCGAGTTGGCTGCAACACAAGTTGAGCTGGGATTTGAATTGAAATGAAGAGGAAGTTAATGAATTACAATTCAAAGAATTGAGCACAGAGATATTAATTTACAAATTATTTTAAATAATTTTAGGGATAATTCAGATGAAAAATAAAATGTATTGTACAAACCCGATTCCAAAAAAGTTGGGACACTGTACAAATTGTGAATAAAAACAGAATGCAATGATGTGGAAGTTTCAAATTTCAATATTTTATTCAGAATACAACTTAGATAACATATCAAATGTTTAAACTGAGAAAATGTATCATTTTAAGGGAAAAATAAGTTGATTTTAAATTTCATGGCATCAACACATCTCAAAAAAGTTGGGACAAGGCCATGTTGACCACTGTGTGGCATCCCCTCTTCTTTCTATAACAGTCTGCAAACGTCTGGGGACTGAGGAGACAAGTTGCTCAAGTTAAGGAATAGGAATGTTGTCCCATTCTTGTCTAATACAGGCTTCTAGTTGCTCAACTGTCTTAGGTCTTTGTCGCATCTTCCTCTTTATGATGCGGCAAATGTTTTCTATGGGTGAAAGATCTGGACTGCAGGCTGGCCATTTCAGTACCCGGATCCTTCTTCTACGCAGCCATGATGTTGTAATTGATGCAGTATGTGGTCTGGCATTGTCATGTTGGAAAATGCAAGGTCTTCCCTGAAAGAGACGACATCTGGATGGGAGCATATGTTGTTCTAGAACTTGGATATACCTTTCAGCATTGATGGTGCCTTTCCAGATGTGTAAGCTGGCCATGCCACACGCACTCATGCAACCCCATACCATCAGAGATGCAGGCTTCTGAACTGAGCGCTGATAACAACTTGGGTTGTCCTTGTCCTCTTTAGTCCGGATGACATGGTGTCCCAGTTTTCCAAAAAGAACTTCAAATTTTGATTCGTCTGACCACAGAACAGTTTTCCACTTTGCCACAGTCCATTTTAAATGAGCCTTGGCCCGGAGAAAACGCCTGCGCTTCTGGATCATGTTTAGATATGGCTTCTTTTTTGACCTATAGAGTTTTAGCCGGCGACGGCGAATGGCACGGTGGATTGTGTTCACCGACAATGTTTTCTGGAAGTATTCCTGAGCCCATGTTGTGATTTCCATTACAGTAGCATTCCTGTATGTGATGCAGTGCCGTCTAAGGGCCCGAAGATCACGGGCATCCAGTATGGTTTTCCGGCCTTGACCCTTACGCACAGAGATTGTTCCAGATTCTCTGAATCTTTGGATGATATTATGCACTGTAGATGATGATAACTTCAAACTCTTTGCAATTTTTCTCTGAGAAACTCCTTTCTGATATTGCTCCACTATTTTTCACCGCAGCATTGGGGGAATTGGTGATCCTCTGCCCATCTTGACTTCTAAGAGACACTGCCACTCTGAGAGGCTCTTTTTATACCCAATCATGTTGCCAATTGACCTAATAAGTTGCAAATTGGTCCTCCAGCTGTTCCTTATATGTACATTTAACTTTTTTGGAATGTGTAGCTCTCATGAAATCCAACATGAGCCAATATTTGGCATGACATTTCAAAATGTCTCACTTTCAACATTTGATATGTTATCTATATTCTATTGTGAATACAATAGTTTATGAGATTTGTAAATTATTGCATTCCTTTTTTATTCACAATTTGTACAGTGTCCCAACTTTTTTGGAATCGGGTTTGTAGTTTATTTTAATTTATATATTTTCATAAATTTGATGAAAATTGAATTCAAGAATAGTATTGGAATTTAGAAGTCATTTCCAATTCACTTCTGAAAGGCGTACAATGCTGGTTTGCAGTGGGGTTTTCATAGTTTAGTCCAGCATCATGTTGGCTTCTCCAGTATAAATACTACCAAATCCAGGAGCAATGAATCTTATGTGCAAAATGTTTCTGCCTATGCCGTGGCAGTTTTCCATTCAGACGTTTCGTGTATCTTTTGTAGGTTGCAGCTGTTGGAAACTGAGTCATCATCGGTGGCGCAGGGGTCTGGTGGTTCCATTAATGGGGGCAGATTACCAACCCCCAAACTCAAGACCATGCAGACTGTACAAAGAACGCATCACGATCGGACAACTCCAGCCACTGGTAAAAACCGTACTTGACAATACTTTCAAAAGTTCACATCGACCTATTAGTAATGAATAAGGTTTTAGTTTAACTTGGTTTTACAGACAGCTGTGGTTTTCTGGGCAGATGGTACATCCATCTGCCACCTTGAACCTATACTTTTGACATCTCAGCAGTTTCACTTCGATTTAATGGTTTGCACTCGGACTCCAAGCCTCTCATTCATTAGACATAGTTTGTAATCAATCAATCAATCAAGAAAAAAAAAAAAAAAAAATGTATATATATATACACATTTATTTTAATATTATTTATTAATTTTATTAGGAGGAGCTTTGCTGGTCTCTCCTCCGAAGATCAAACATTCCTCCAGGAAATTTAGGAGGATTGAGCCACCTTTAGGAAAACCTCACTCTCCTTATAAACATATCATAGATGGCTCTCCACAGCGTCCACATCGTAAGGTACATGATTCTTAAGTCAAATGTGCAATATTATGTCATACATTATGTCTTCAGATTTCAAACTCCATTGTATTGCGAAGGCTGAGAATGGAAGCTTGCCACGTTCCTCACCGGCCGCTGGCCTGACCACCGTAGATCTACTTCCCATGCGTGAAGATGCCTGGTCTGAGGATGAGGAAGCAGCAGACTATACTCATCCAAGACAAGCCAAGCCACCACAGACCAGCCGCTGTCACAAAGCTGCTGTCCCTCCACTTGCCAACAGAATCCAGGGCCTGATGAGAAACCCGGAGTTTCAGCATAATGGTACGGTTCCTTTCAGCATCCACTGATGTAGATCTGGTCGCAGCCATAGAAGTTTTATTATGAGAGGCCTACCGATGTCAGCTTTTATGAAGTTACACTGAGCCTTAACAAGCTGTAAAGACATTTATGCATGTTAGAAGTGAACATTTTAGTTTGCGCTACAAAAATGTCTTTCTTTGATTGCGTGATTATCCATCCATACTTTGGAAATACAACCGCCACTCTATAAACACGCAATTGAAACGTGACTGAGTCATTTACCAGCAGAAAGAGTAGAGAGAGGTTAGGTTACCGCCAGCAATAGGGGGAGAATAATCTAGGTCAGTCTCTTGTAGTCTTTTTTGTGCCTGTTTTGTTTTTTCCACTAACGTCAGTGCATTATTTTGGTAGCACTGTATTGATTCAAGTCCTCATGCTACCAGGTCAGATTTTCCCTTGTCCTCCTGGGAGTCATTTATTTCTAAAGATTATTTAACTTCTTTTAAGTGTAGTTGATACACCTATTGATTGACGTATACTTGCGCATCTCCTAATTATGACAATTCAAGAGAACTAACATAGTTTGAATTATTGCATTTATACCTCAAAAAGCATTTGAAATGAATTAGTTCTACAAAAACTCATACACATAAAGTGTTTTTTTAAACAGTCATTTAATCACTCAATTGATAAAGACATTAACTAATTATTAAAAGTGTATATATATATATATATATACACACAGTACTGTTCAAAAGTATTTTTAAAGAAATTCATATTTTTATTCATCAAGGACACATTAAATTGATCAAAAGTGACATTAAAGATTTTTACAGAAGATTTCTATTTCAAATAAATGCTGTGTATTGTTAAGAATTGAAGAATTGTTAAAAAAATGTATCACTGTTTCCACAAAAATATTAAGCAACACAACCGTTTTAAACTGTGATAATAATAAGAAATGTTTCTTGAGCACCAAATCAGCATATTAAAATGATTTCTAAACATTAATGTGACTGAAGAGTAATGTCCGCTATAAAATGGCTTTGCCATTGCAGGAATAAACTACATAACATGTATTGAAATTGAAAACAGCTATTTTAAATTGCAACAATATTTCACAATGTTAATATGTTAACTGTATTTTGATCAAATAAATGCAGTCTTGATGAGCATAAGAGACATTTCAAAAATTTACCAACCCCAAACATATATAATCATTATAAACTACTGCCAAATGAAACGTTGCTTTATTTCCCTGACAGTATTGAAAATGATTCAGTGTTACATATAGGTAACCTGTTTTAAAGACAGTGAAAGAAAATGTCAGTTGTTTTTTTTTAGTTATATCTGACCATTAACAATTACTTTCATTAGTCTAACCTAATGCAGTCCAGATAATTGAATCATATTAAATACGTGGAAATTACGTGATTAAGTTTCACTGCCTATGATGTTACGTTCATTTATGTAATCCACCCATACGTGTTCACAATATCCTCTTTGTGTCAACTGTAGGTAACCTGGGAATTTTTCGGCCAGAGCTGTTTGTGTTTCCTGAATCTGATTCTGGTGTGTCAGACAATGGTAAAATCATCTTCCTAATATTAGCAGATATTAGCAGCCATAAGCAGTTGCTGACAGTTACTTCATGCTTTTACGTCGGTCTGGCAGTTTTTGTAGGAACGAGAATTAGATCAACGTGTTCTTTGATGTGGTGCATATATCAAGAACAGCTAATGCATTTCAAATCACTGGTTTCACTAATTGCATGTCTGCACTGTTGTGCATACATATTGCCCTTTATTACTCATTTATGGAAACCGTAATATCTTAAAATATCTTCTATAAAATTATTATATATTTTGTAATTATAATGATATGAAATATTATTCTTATTGAACAATTTTTTAATCTATTTTTCAAATCTCTTTTTCATATTAAATCCAGATGATAAGATGTCTCAGATCTCATCTAGATCAGCAGCCTCATGCTCTGTGGCCTCTGAGCTCTTGGGCCGCGCTCAGAGAAGGAAGGAGGAATTCTGGGGAAAGAGCTAATGTGTCAAAACCCATTCATCAGCTGTGCATTGACTGAACAAATAGCCATTAACTTCTCAGGATGTAAACATGAAATTTCTTTCTCCCAATTTTAAAAATCTGATTTGTTTTTGCGATAGACTGGTATTTAAAATGAAGAAAAGAGATTTGTAATTTATTTTATTTACTCACATTTTTAATATGACTAGGCCAGTATTGTGTGTTCAGTACAAATGGTTTTGCTAATTAAACACTAGAACTCAGTCTGCAAAAAAAGTAATAAAAATACATTTTTGTACAATGAGGGATAGAAAGATGTTTTTCTCTTTGATGCACAATTAAATCTGATAAAATGTAATATTTGATAACTCTTTATTGTGTTCACTTGCTCAATCTAATCACAATAGCATTACATTCAGGCTCACCTACTACATCAGGAATTACACAAAGTGTGAGAATGGCATAAACATGAAAAAAATAAGTTCAAATTCAAGTAACAATTTCGTTGTTGGCCATATTTATTTATTCACATATTTCTGACAGGACACATAACACGTCGCATAGCAGTATGTAACGCTGGTTCACAGATTTAAAAGACGACGGACAGTCTCTACGTTCACACTGCAGTTTAGATCCGAATTTTTTTTTTAATTTTTTTTTTTTTTTTGTCCACCCAATATCAGATTCCAAAGAAAAAAATACATCACGGTTGTTTAAACCAATGAGCATTAAGCAGTGTCATCAGCAAGTCATTTCCCATCGTGCTTTTGATCAGCGCAGTCGAGCCCTCGTGTTTTGCTTGTATAGCCTATAGAGCTGTCACTGTATACTTATAAGTTCTCACACATAATAGTCCTTCCACTGACCTTTGCAAAATCGCATTGCAAAATATAGGTTTAGGACCACATATGGAAGTGGGCCAAATCAGAATCGAAAAGATCAGATTCCACGTGGTTTGTGTTTACGCTGTCATGACAAAAACAGTGTCACATATGAGCAATAAAAAGTAAAATAATCGATCTGGACCACATTTGCAGTCTTTATTATGACTCTCTCTCTCAAAAAAAAAGTGATCCTGCACACTTCAATAACAAAATAATCAAAACAACACACAGCAGTTCCACAAAACACGTCCATAAACTCTTCTTCCTTCCCAGGTCTGCTGGCTGCTTTTATCCCATCTTTCTGCCAAACAGTTACTGGAATCAGACACAGGTGTTAATCATCATTCACTTGACCCACTTCTCACCACTCGCTCTCCCCCTGCAGACACCGGTTCACCACGCCCCCCACAGTTTCTTCTTCACCATATTTTACATACAGAAGACGTTGAAGTCTTATAGTTTCCCTTATGTTAGACTATGTTAATGTTGGAATGCAAATAAAAAAGGTATTTCAAATATAAACATAAAAAACATACAGAACACAAATAAATAACTCTTATGAGCCGGTTCTTGAAATTAATCGTTCTAAAACTTACATTTTACATTTTACATTTGTTATGGACATAGCCTATTATATACACTGATCAGGCATAACATCATGACTAATATTGTGTTGGTCTCCTTTTTGCTGCCAAAACAGCCCTGACCCATTGAGGCATGGACTCCACTAGACCCCTGAATGTGTGCTGTGGTATCTGGCACCAAGATGTTAGCAGCAGATCCTTTAAGTCCTGTAAGTTGCGAGGTGGGGCCTCCATGGATCGGACTTGTTTGTTCAGCACATCCCACAGATGCTTGATTACATTGAGATCTGGGGAATTTGGAGGCCAAGTCAATACCTCAAACTCGTTGTTGTGCTCCTTAAACCATTCCTGAACCATTTTTGCTTTGTGGCAGGGCGCATTATCCTGCTGAAAGAGGCCACAGCCACCAGGGAATACTGTTTCCATGAAAGGGTGTACATGGTCTGCAACAATGCTTAGGTAGGTGGTACGTGTCAAAGTAACATTCACATGGATGGTAGGACCCAAGGTTTCCCAGCAGAACATTGGTCAAAGCATCACACTGCCTCCGCCGGCTTGCCTTCTTCCCATAGTGCATCCTTGTCAAACTCGCTCTAATCCTTACACTTGCCCATTTTTCCTGCTTTTTACACATCAACTTTGAGGACAAAATGTTCACTTGCTCTGTCTAATATATCCCACCCACTAACAGGCGCCGTAATGAAGAGATAATCAGTGTTATTCACTTCACCTGTCAGTGGTCATAATGTTATGCCTGATTGGCTAGGCTATATATATAGGGTCTAAACGTTATTTTTGAGTAACGTAATACATCATAGAACTGATCCATTAAACTTTTATGAATGAAGGACAATTTAAAAAGAATTTTGCAGAGATAAGATTATTGACGCCAGTAAATTACACAACTTTCATGCATTCATAAATATAGAGACCATTTGTCATACAGTTTGACGTAATGAATTCAATCAAATGCGCTTGTTCTTTATTGCAGTAATCCTTATTGTGCCGGTCACAGGTGTGTGTGATGTAATTTATACACTTGTTTTATGAAGTAATTTGGTTTATGTAATAATTTCCCTGTCGCACTTGCATCTTTCAAACTTGAACATGCTGATCAGGAATAAAGGGTAACTGAAAGGTCTCCTAGCAACATTAAGTGGAAGGAACTGTATGTATATAATAAAGACTTTATTTTTGTCGCGCACTAATTAATACTATTCGCCAGTGCGGGAAATTCACAGGACATAGCTACTCTGTCCACTTCAGACTGCTTCCCCATATTATTTCCTTATTGCAGCTTAATTGTTGGAAGATTTATTTCTGTCAGACGAATTTCCGATGCAATCATAACAGTCAGCGAATATGAAGCATGCACGGTTTCTCAGAGATCCGTTTGACCTAATAAACTCAGGTGCAGAGGTTGGGGGATTACGCCAAAGGTAAAGAGACGATACCACAGTGACGCAGTGGTAATAACTGGGACAAAGCAGGAGAATATAAAAGCTCTAGAGTCACAACATGCACTCCAAATCTCGTCTGCGGGGAACATCAGTCTACATAAGAGGACATATCACTGAATCCACCCGTCTGCCTGCAATATGAAGTTCCTAACTCTGCTTGCTGTGATGTGCTGGTGCTTTCTGCGCGGCCAGGCGATGCACCTCATGCGCCCGCGCCCCAAGCCGTTAGACAGCCCTGTCACCTGGAACGACCTCTATATGATGACTGAACATGTACGTTTTAATATATACTATATGCATTTAAGATCTAACTAATTGAATTTTTATATAGATATGTAATTATATAGATATTTTATTTATTTGAAAATGCAATGTATAACATTATGCATATTAACCCTTGCAGGCACAGAATGAAGACAAAGACCACGAAACACGACTGCTTCCAGTCTTCTCCGAGGTTATGCTAAATGTATGTGCAGTATAGGCTATATGGTGATATATATATATATGTGTGTGTGTGTGTGTGTGTGTAGGCTATATATAGTAAGTTATTTATATAGTAATATATAGGCTAATAATAAATGTGGTAATAATTCTTTTTACTAGTAAGCAATCCAATTGTGACTGCTTTGGAATATGTAGTATGTAGTGTCTTTGTTACACTGTAATTATACATTTAAGTACTGAGTAATATTAAGTTACTATAGGGTTAGGATTCGGTTTGGTTTAGGGTTAGTTGCATGTAATTATGCATAATGTATAGTTATTACTATAGTAACTACATGTAACATATGTAACAATGACACTGCAAAATAAAGTGTTACCCACTTTATTTTGATAGTCCACTTTAGGCATTCTACTAACTATAGGCTAAGTAACTGCAACTACACGTCAACTAGCAGTCATTAGAGTATTAGTAGACTGCTTAATATCTGCTAACAGACATTCTACTCACTACAAGTAACTTTGCAAGTACATGTCGACTTATTCCACTAACCCTATCCTTAACCTAACAGTCTACTAATCCTCTAATGAGAGTTAGTTGACATGTAGTTGCAAAGTGATAGTTTGTAGAAAGTCTAAATTGGTAGTATCTACTCAATTAGTCATTACTTATTCATTACATACGAATACTTGCTAAAAGTCACTATTCACTAACAGTTGTTGAGACTAAAACGTATTAATTGGAAGTAAATAGATTAAATTAATGAAACAAAATGTTGCAATTAGTTACCAATAACAGTGGAACAGATATTTGTAGCAATGGAATAAATACTAGTGCCTAATCAAATAAATACTCATTTTCTGATTGGATTTCAGTTAGATTTCTTACTAAACTGCTATGGCATTAATCTAATACACTATGATAATCTCTGTTCCAGGAAGAGGACACTTGTTGCATTAACACCATGATTCTGGATTACTATCTAAAGCACATCTTGCATGCTGATGAGCACATTGAGAAATACCCACAAATTCATTTTGTGAGGTCTGATCTGCACAGGGTCGCACAAGTTTTGAAACCACACTGTGTAAGTGTTTGAAAATGGTTTGATCATTTGAATCAGCTGGCCGACCTTTATGTGCTTTGTACTTAAACATTCTGTTTTTACAGAGCTACAGTGCAGAACATGCGCAAGTCACGAAATACAAGGAGAGATATAGTGCTTTTGAAACCACGGTAAGTTGATGTTTTTGTTCAGTGTTAAATCAGTGATAAATGTGTTCTTCTGCATGCCTTTAATATCCATTGTGTTTGTTCTTCAGAGTCGGACTTTAACTCGTAACAAAGCAGTCGGAGAGACAATTATTCTCTTCCACTACCTTTATGTATCCTGCTCTGCAAGAATGTAATCCCCTGAAACCCTCCACAGCAGTATTACCATTTATTTTCAATATTCAAAGGATTATTTATTATGGACTTATTTATTTTAGATATTTATTGTATGTTATATGAGGTTTTGCAAATTGCATGGGAACTGTTCTTTCATGCTGTGTTGTATGGTCACAATTGTGGCTGCTGTTGTGACTGACTTGGGCTAAACATCCTAAGACAGACCACTACAAAGTAAATGCATTGTAAAAGCATTTTAAACAAAGTTTTCAAAAAGAAAGAAAGAAAATGTATTATCTAATTATTAATTTAATTTTTTTTTGCTATATATTAATTTATTTTTCTGCATACAGTATAAGAGATGTTTGTTTTTTTTAAATAAAATTATATCTTATTTCTCTTAAACTTGTTTCTGCTTATTTCACTGTAAGCACGTAAGTGTTAAAGTGAACAACCCAATCATTCTTTCCTGTAGGTGCGTTAAGAGGGTTGCTGAAACACCCCCTAGTGAGCAAGACTGGATAATAGTTTCACAAGAACAACTATTTGATTTTGAACTAAATAAAATATTATTCAACAATTTAGTACAATAACTTAATTTATATGGATGGCTGTTAACCCATTTAAAAGAATAGTTAATCCAAAAATGACAATTAAAGCCCTATTTGGACGGGATTAGTTTTACAAGGGTAGATGGAGTAATGTAATTTTACGACAGGAAGTCTGTAATATTAATGGCCAATTCGCAGGGGATAAGAAATCTCAGTAAAACTAGCAGATGTGGGAAGTGCGTATTAAGTTGCTTCCTGATATCACGTGCGCAAACACATATAATCTATATATAACCTATATAACAGTTAGGTCTGGTCGAACAATTTATTAATTAAATTCTGATTTGATTCTGGTGATAATAGGCACTTACCTAAAGCTAAAAGAAGTTTTGTGCCTCTGACAAGTGCTTTCGACCTTTTTTTTTTTTATCTGAATGGTAAGCAGAAAACACTTGAGGTTTGCCACAGACTTGTCACACCACCTAGAACGCAACTGAATGCTTTTTCAAGCGCCTCCATATTTGAAAAACCTCAGAAAACCACTTTTAAACAGGAAATGACAGAATATTTATGTACATATTTACAGACCTTTTTACAGAAGGTAAAAGTCGCCGTAATCTTTACTGACATTTTCCGTAATGATTACTGAGATGGCACATTCGGACGGGACTAAAATCACTGAGAAGCTCTGGTAATAATTACTTTACCCCACCTCTCCATGTTAAACTAATCCCGTCCGAATAGCGCTTAAGTCATCGTTTACTCACCCTGGTGTTCTAATGCCGTAAACCCTTCTTTCTTTTTTGGACCACAAAAGGAGAACTTTTAAAAAATGTCCTGCTCTTGCTCGTCCAGATAATGACAGTGAATAGCGACCAGCATCAAGCTTTTTAAAAAAGATCCAAGAGTATCATAGAACGGTCCCTTGCAACACATACAAGTGTTCTAGGGGTATACAATAGGGTTTGGTGAAAACCAAACCGGAATGTAGTATCTAGGGTGAATTCAGGTAAAGTGGGCCGTTTGTACTGTGCTCAATGGGTTTACACTTTCAGAGCATAACAATGGTCTTTAAATTTAGAGACATTGTTTCTTTAAATGATGCAATATGACACTGGTGGGTGTGGTCACACCTCAAATGAGGACTCCCTCATGGTGAAAGGTAGAAAACCCTTTGACATAAGATTTTTTTAAAAGGTTGCTCAATAAATATAAACAAATATTTTTGTAACAGTTCCTGTTTTGTTTGTTACTACACTTAACATGGAATAAAAAAATAAAGAATAAAAAATTAAAAATGTATTAGTTTTCTTGTAAGGTGTTTAAATATTACTGGCCCACTTTGGCTGAATGGGCGATCATCAACCTTCAGTAATTACACTCAAATTCATTAAATAAATTGACATTCACTGGTTATTTTATAGTTCATTTAAAGGTGGGGTAAGTGCTTTCTGGTAACCGATGTTGATATATCAAATCACCAAAACAAACACGCCCCTACCCCAAAAGGGTCTCGCACCTATTTTGAAAGCTTCACCCCACACATACGTACGCAACGCAGGCAACGACTATGGCGGAATCTGCTGTGCCAGCCGGCCGAGGGTATGATGTCATCAATAAGTGAAAGCAATATGTGTTACTATGGTAATCCAGTTCAAATGTTCAATAAAAAAGTCATCCCTTCCATCCCAAAAACACAAACACAGTTCTCATGAACAACTCGATAGCATGAGCACGAACATGTTACAATTATGACAAGATTACAGGATTGTATCGATCACGAAAAGAAGAACCAAAAGAAACAAACATATATTAGGAGTATATTATCTTACTTTTTGGACACACTTTGGGAGCTGACGCTTGAAACAGACAGTGAGGAGGTTTAGATGCTCCAGGCTTATCGGGTGTGGAAATGAATTGGTCTTTATCATCGCTGAAGTGAACGACGATACGATTGCAAATAGACAAACAAGCGAACATGACACACGTGGATATTCAAGCAAAAGCCAGCATATATTAGTTCTGTGAAACAAAGCAAAATCAATGTTACTCGCCTATCGAGAAGAAATAAAGCAACCTCGGCGTCCGATTGCAGGCCTTCCCGCTCCTTGAGTTCTCTCCAGCGCTGGAAAGCTGATACTTCTCACCTGATCGTAAGCCTTCTTTTGTTCCATAGACGTTTTCCACATTTGTTTTTTATCTGCCATCTCTCTCTTTCTGTCGTCACTCGGCTAATGTCCGTCC